>OU383781.1:9937485-10537485 GCA_910950805.1 Acrocephalus scirpaceus scirpaceus | reverse complement strand
GAAAGAGCTGGAGAAGTGCTGGCTAATTCAGCCCAAAAGGGCTCAAGCTTTAATTTAGCTTTAGCAATAAAAGCACACATGTTCATGTACACAGCTTATTCATCTCTAATGTATTGAACTCTTAGATGTTTCTGGAAGTTAAGATCTGCCAGACTACTAACACACTGATCAAATCATAGTATAAATCACTAAAGTACACTCAACAATTTCTTCTCTGCATAGAACTTGAAATTAAATTAACAGCATACAATCTATAATGCAAAACACTACCTAACACATTTGGAAGAGTTTGATGCTAAATTCCCTTACAGAAAATAAAAGTGTTTGATATACTGATTTTTCACAGCAAGAAACGATTTTTTACATAAGCTGGCAAAACTGTAATATTCTTGTGCTTGCAGAAGATTTTCAGCTGGAGATTTGAAAATCCTTTCTGAAGGCAGACAGCCAGGTGGGATATGTTATTATTACCACCTCTGTTTTACAGATGGAAAACTTAATGCTAGAAAAATTACAAATCTTACTGAAAATAAAGGGACATGTCAGAGATCTGTGAGGAAGGGGAGAACAGCAGATTCCATCTTGTTCCAAAGTGCTGTGGCTGCATCAGACCTTTCCCAAATCAGTCATCCTGTATCTCTCCTCTCACTCTGTATTTGCAAGCAGAGTGCCCACGGATACTGTCTTTGGAAACTATCACACAAAAAGTTTGGCAAAAAGGTCAAAATCCACGCAAATTGTTTACTCCTGCAATAATTGGGGGGGAAAAAAACACAAAACCCAAACAAATAAAACCAGAAAAAAGCAGGGCACTATGGAAGTTACTCTGAAAGCCCCACAGCCGAATCACAGACTTTACTCCTAATAAGTAAAATCCACAGTTAAGCCATTGTTTCAGAGTAAGTCAATAGCAAATAAAAAATAAATAACACAGCTCCAATAGCCACTTCCACTTTTTTTTTTTTTTTTTGGCATATAAGCTTACCAGTTTGCAGTAAGATAGCAATACCTGATCAGAGACAAATGGATACTGCACCTACATTTTTCACATTCCTCAGAAGTAACCAAGTATCCCTGGAGCCTTGAGCCTTGAAAAGAGACAGCTAAGACTCAGACTGGTACAAACAGGAGGAATGATTGTTCTGTCACTTCCAGTGCTAGAAAGAAGCAACAGGAAACCACCCTTGTGGGAGGCAAAGGGAAAATATCAGGAATAAGGTGGGTCTGCCCCACCTCCATTGAACTTCTTTGCTAAGGGATGTTTTAAATTCCAGAGATTTACGTGAGCTCATAAAGCAATTGAATGAGCTGATGGAAGAAAAATCCCTGACTGAATATTAAGGAAGACATAATTTAAATCAAGCCAGGTCTCTGTGAACAGCAAATTCTTAGATAAAGGGAAATATTCTGGGGCGGTGTAGATATGAATTTGCACCCTTCTTGTCTCCTTTCTTTGGTATTTATGGGGAAGAACACTGAGCTGGAGTGACCACTCATCTGACACAGGGTGGGCAAGGTCAGGTTCTTAATTTCAGGCCTATATGCCCTGACATATGAGAGAAAGATACTGAAAAGCAAAGGTTTAAAAATTCCAGTTTCTCATGCAGGCAGGTTATTTTTCTAAAAACCAGACTTTTGCTACTTCTGTCTTTAAAAATGCACCAGCAGCTGACCAACACTATAATGATATGAGTCAGGACCAAATGTATTTGAGCCAAAACACTCCAGATTCAACTCCCTCCAAGCTCAGTTGCAGACAACAAATCCTACAACAAGAGCATTTATCTGAGTCCAGGATACCAAAGTGCTTTCATCAAATGAGACAATTCAGAGTCTTCACAACAGCCAGCATTTGAGACACTCAAGAAAACTTGACAGTAAATAAGATACTAAAACTTCCCCAGAGGACAGGCTTCCAACACTGATACTGCAGTGTCTTCTGCATACAAGTGCAATTAATGGCGTCAAAAGCATGTGATGGAGCCAGTGCTGGATGCACTGGTACATCCCCAACAATGCATCTCCAAAGGAGGTGACAGTTCTGGGCACTAATCTTAGTACTGTCTCCCTTTTACTATTCTGCACTTGTGTGCAGGAAAAATTCCCAGCTGTTGGGCACAACATTCCACTTGCAAAGCCAGTTCAAGCATCTTTGCAGAACGAGAGGATCACCTTAATGTTTCCTTGAGTTGTTGGCTTACAGCTTCTCAGAGGTGTAAGAGCAGATGGAGGGACCTGGTTTGGATGCATAGAGACTTCTTAAGCTGCTCAGGCAGAGAACAGCTTAAAAATGGAGAACAGCACCTTGGTGCCGTTGACTCTGCCAACTTAGCCACAAAGAAAGGTGCACAGCTGCACAAACTTGCAAGGCTGTGCTCCATGTAAGACTTGGAAAAAGACACTTTATCCCAATCCACTCCCACTGCTGTCACACAAGAGTGGAGAGAATAAAACCCCAGCAGTCCAGATGCAAATACTAAAGGTGACAAATGGAACATCACCTACACATCCTCACTACACCAGGTACTGGACACCCACCCAAACACCACACACTGAGCAGGTGTGCAAAGAAATGGGGGTTTTCCTTGTTTGACAGAAGAGCAGCCCAGAGGCAGAAGATGGCTCAGCCAAGGTTACACAACAGCAGGCAGAAGTCTGGCAGTCCCAGGGACACAACACAGAACCGAGAACAACTTGCCTCCTCCTCAGGTTCAGGGTGGGACTTGGTTAAAAGAAAGTCCAGGTTAGTGATAGATGCTTCAGACTGAGCACTGCTTTCCTCCCCACTCTTTCAGTGTAGCCTTACTATTTTAAGTTAAAGGAAACAATTATAAAGCTGATGCCAATCAGTCCAACCTGACTTTTCTTATAGTCAAAGCTCCAAATTCTTGCCTGGCAAAACTCTGACAAATGTATCTGAGAACCCTGCAGGGTGCAGCAAGGAAAGCCCCTTCAGGACTCAAGCTGCTATTTTACATCAAGAGACATTTTTAGCCTGTAATTTTATCTCTTCTATCTCTCCCCATTGCTTGAAATTAAAATAAACATGGACCAGGGCCTAGGATTTTATTTTATCTGTCACATATTGCTATCATTAAACACACTTGAAACGAGTGGGTTTAGTTCAAATAAAACTGTCTCTTCCCTCTCCCTTTCTCAGTTCAACAAACATAAAATAGAAAACTGCACTCCAATATATTCAAGAAGCAACACACGTTACATCATGAGTAGATGATCCATCTGGCAGGCTGACATGGTAATAAGTTTGCTTAATTGTCAGGTCAGGCATATTATAGACCCAGTCTGTCAGTCCTTTTATTACAGCTCTGTCTGTACTGGGGAATTTCAACCTCCTCGCACTCCGTACGTGTAGACGTGGAATGCGTCCATATGGTACGAGGACATATGCATGGACACATATATGAAGTGTCAGTCAGAACAAGGAGATTAAATTAAGAAAGGAAATGCTGAAGTCAAATAGCTCTTAGCAGCTGTATACATTTCAGCCTGGAATAATCACCCAAAGAAAGCAATGAGATATTTACATTTAATTTATTTGAAACTGGGCTGGTGAAAGCACTGATTATAGGGGATAATCCAGCACTGCCTCATAAGGAAAACAGCCAGAGATCCTCAGATGTTCCCTCCATTTATACTTTTTAAGCGACCAGCCCATCATTTTGGTTCTGGCTCCACGCAGCTCCAATCATGCAGACAGTCTCCTGAGATTGTCCATATGTCCTCCTGAGAAATCACTGAGTACATTCAGCAAATGATTGAATTCATCAAATGGATGCTTTGCCTTTAAAAAGTCCACAAAACAAAACAAAACCCACTTTTTCCTCCCTTGTCTTTGTGCCTTACCTCACCTCCTTCTCTCCATTAATGAGCTCAATTTTGAAACCATTTTATTTACAGGAAGGCTTTAAGGTGTTCTGAAATACAATTTGTAGGAAAGATGCCAAGTATAAATTGTATTTTCTAGACCTGCCTGCATTTGTGATTTTACATGAGCACGCACACATATGTTCAATATCCAAACAGCAGGTGTTCCCTAAAGTTTTATTGCCATTAGTTAGAAATGACCACATTACTCAACAACGTCAAAGCCAAGTCTTGTCAAAGGCAAGTCTTGCCAGAAAGTCTGATGTTTTCCAGCATTAAACAGTCCTGCTTTGGGGTGCTGGCTCTGGCTCTTCCAGATATCTCCATAACCTAACAGTGATCAACATTTACCCAAAAGAACCACTTAACAATTCATCCTCTATGTGGTATCTCCACAGCTTTTCTCAGGGAGCAGAGAGTGCTGTCTCGAGCACGGTAGCAGCTGTCACTGGGGCCTCACAAAACACTGTGATCTTTGTGGTAACCCTTTCCCACAGCCAGATCCCTTGTCTTGCACTTTGGACATGAGCTGTTGATGTAGATTTCAGTCAAAATCTTTCCAGAAAAAGATTAAACATAATTCAAAACAATATCTGTACTATCTCCCTGCTGAACTGCACAGCACTCAAAAAAATGCAGCAGAACAACTGGTTTTCTACCACTTTTTAGGACTGTAAAAGGGTGTTAGCTGCACAGATATTCCATGTAATGCACAGTTGATCTTTCTGCAAACCATCACAGTAATCGACCCCAGCATCTTCTCTTCCCCTCTTGATAATCACAGCTTGAAGCTGCACATTCATCCTGGATTTCTGCTGGATAGAAAGAGAACTGTGCCTCCCATCTTTCTTGAATTCTCCTTGGATCACAAGTTAATGGTTTTGGAAGACAGCATCAAAATTGCCCGAGACCCCAGGGTGACTGGCGTGATTGCTGATACACAAGATGGCAATTCTTCATGGTTCTGAGCTGCCTGCGACAGGAATGGGTTCTCATCAACATCTTACAAATCACTCCAGAGGAGGTAACACACTCTGTCTCTTGTCAAGCCAGAGAGAAACAACGGTGCTACTTATGGCAAGACAGCAAAGTCTCTGACCTGGCTTCTGCTGGCAATCAGGTGAGATGATTGCAACAATCCTGCCTGTGAGGCACATAATGCCATGCACACTGCAAAACCTGCCCTTGCTCTTACTGTACTTATGCACACGAAACTACTTCCTTCCAAGTGAAGAATTCATTGTAAGACTCAAAATATTTTGTTTGGGCAGGGAGGAATCAGTATCAGACTCCAAACATTGGCAGAAGTATTTATAACTGCTTCAAAATTTCTTTTTTCTGGCCAGGTCCTTTTTTTTTTTGTTTAGTTTTCTTTTTAAATCTGTAGGGGAAGACAGTAATACCCATTGGACAAACACATTATTGATTTCCCGTAGAAACAGCAGTTAGTTAGAATGCTCACTTTCAGCAGGGAAGCAGCATGTTAGTTTTATCTTACTATAATTTTTTTTTTTCATTTCTTCCTCTTTTACATACTCATAGAAGTTTCCTATTCACTACTGAAACACCATATGGTGATAATATATGCTAACACAGGCACAGAGACACAGTCCACAAGTCTGCTATTGAGCAAAAGTTGACAACATAAGGCTCAGAGAATTCTAAGTGCTTCCAAGCCACAATAAGTACGTCACCTAATTGCATTTTACTGTGATGCAAAGAAGTCTGAGTCAAGGAAGGAACTTCCTTACAATGAAACTGTAACAGCCTGGAGTAATTTAAATTACTTGAAGAGTTAGAGCAAGGATATATCAATTCATGGCTTTCAGATACAGACTAGATGTGGGCTGGGTTGGTTTTTTTTTAGCATAGGCAGCTTTAATATACAGAAAGAGACAATGCATTTCAGCATCACAGTTATCTTTCAAAAGGTTCCAGACAGGAAGGCCAAAGGCAATCAATAAGAGAAAATATAGACACTGCTTCTCAAACCATTCACAGATGCCTTTGCCTCTTACTTTAATGAACTAGGTTTTGAACTAGAACATGTTGGAACAATCCTGAGATATATTCAAGCTACAAATGGATGAGGTTTATTTACACGCTGGTAACTAAGTCTGATGTAGAAACTACAGGGCCAGCTCTTTTCTGTGGAGCTCTAGGTCCTTACAGGTGGCCCTACCTGAAATGAGTCTGTGAATAGACCTGATCTGCCTTTGGAATGGCCAGCAAGGGCTCCATGGAGAGGTCCTCCCTCCCTGGCAGGGCAAACCCTCGGAAAAACAGACCACGGAGAACAGGATGGACCAGTGAGTAACAACACTATCCCAGAATGTCACTGATGTCTATCCAAGGCCCTGTTCTACAATGAGCTCCAAGGTCTCTCTGTGCCTCAGTTCTCCATCTGCAGAACAAAATAACCAAACCTCTCCCACCCCAGGGCACAACAAGGGTAAACACATGGAAAGTCGCAAGCACTCCTGCAAACAGGCAGCAATAAGTAACAAGGACAAACTCACAAAAGCCATACTTTAAATGCCAGGGCTTCCCAGTGTGTTTAAGCCTTCACCTTTCAAATTGTATTTAGAAACTACCAATACAGAAGGCAGCTGCTCACCTCTTCTAAAGCAAACAATTCCACAGGAACTCCTGTCAACAGGATCTCTACCTGCCCTGCAATGGTCTCTGCATAGATTCCAAGCAATTTGAAGGCACACCAAGGCAATGCCCTCCTTTGGTGCGAGTGTGATGCACGGATCACAAAGTCATCACTCCCATTTTGGTGGAAATGGCCTGGGGAATACGCCCAGCAGTGTCCACAGTGGGAGCAAAGTCCCAAGTGATGTATTGCCATGCAGGTGTTTCTACAAGTTGCTGTGCTGTTCCCTTGGTGCTGAACTATTTCCTTTCCCTAGCAGGGAGGGAAACGCAGCTGGTTCCTCCTGTGCACAGAAGAGAAAAACACAACACAAAAGGAACAGAAACCATAGAGAGCAGAGCAAAGGAAGCCTGATTTCCTATGGACTTGTGTCTTGCGTCTTGAGCAGACTCTGACCCTTCCTGTTCTCATCTGTTACCTCTCCTGACTGCTCCCCCACTTCCCTTCTCCCCCTAGTATTAGCGTTGGCATTTGTCTGTGTGTGTCAGCCAAACAATCCATGTTCCAGGTCAGAGATCCTGGTTACAGCACAGTCTGGAAGAGCAAAAGTTCAAGTTGCCTGCAGGACACAGCAGGCTTGGAGCTCGCTGTGCACGTGTGCAGTGGGGCCACCCCATGGGCCAAGCAAGGACAGCCAGCAGCTCCCTGCAGCTGCCCAAGACAGGGATCTGAGGGATCCCTCCTCCCCAGCCACAGAGTTCTGCACACAGATACCTCTCCCACAGACCCACTAAAAAGTGGTCACAGAAATCAAACTGTATCTGGGGAACAGCCAACTGCTGGACACCAATGGGTGCTGGGTAGGAAGAATTAATCAACTGTGCTTTTTAAAACACTCCAGTTATTTCCTTGGAAGGCACTGGGCAGAAGAGTGGCTGCCACACGTGGGGAAATCAACCCCACACCCGAGACCTCTTTAAATCTTCTCTGCCCATCCGTTCCCATGGGGTATGAGATGAAGATAAATCCATGACAGGGTGCCCATGGTGTGGCCTCAGCTCCTCTGGTGACTCAGGCACAAACCAAGTCATCTGATCTCCCAGTGCCTAGGTTCCTCCCCTGCCCATGAGACAGCCAGCGTACTTCCCCATTTCTCAGGGCTGCTGTCCCGGTGTGAATCTGATGCCGCTGAAGCACTCAGATGCATCAGCCCATGCAAGAACGTGAGCAGAGGCTGTGTCCCAACAAAACACAGGTTCCTGCCCCAGAGGCAGCTGCTCTTTGCTGGCTGGACACACGGAGAGCTCGTGAAGTGCGCCGCAGCTCTTTGAGGAGAGTGCCAAACCACAGCGAGTGCCAAAACACAAGGATGGGGAAATGATGACAAGCTTCCTGAGATGATGGCTTACAGTGGCTCAGTCCCATTGTGGGGAAAAAGATAGAAAACAAAACATAACAATAGGTAGAAGGCCTTGAAAAGCTTTAGAGAATAAGAGCCCTGCTCTCAACCACTCACAGCAAAACAATCACAAATGCAGAATGAGAAAAAGACCAAATTATGAAGTACTATTTGCTTTTTATCACTGTTCCCAAAGTAAATGTTTATCTTTATCCATATACAAATTTGAGATGCCTGCACAGATTTTAAAGTCCAATATATCCAGCACTAGTCGTCATCTAAAGCTTTAGCCAAACACGTAGGCAGAAAATCAAAATGGATGCAGAAAAAGAGAAAGGGAAAAATGGAAAAGAAAACCTTACTGATATTTCTGTGAACCTGATTATATATCAGAAAAAGAAACAGCAGGAGTAGTGCTGATTTATTTTCACTCTGACGATCGTACAAGAGGAAGAAATAATACCCTGCAAAGGTCACTCTTATCCTGTTCATCTGTGACAGGCTGATAATCCGGGATCTCAGAAAACTTTCTTTAAAAATCTTCACGGACATGCTCTTATCAAAAGGATTAAGGTTTAATACATACCAGCAGATGCAACCGATTCAGGCATCTGCTAATCAGAGCAGCATCAGTTGCTGCACGCACCGGCTGGAGCTGATGACTGCGGGAAGGTTTCCCTTCTTAGAGAGAAAGACCAAATCCAAACATACATTAAATCATCTCTTGGCTGTGCCTCCCAACTCACAAGTTCATGGCAGAGCATTCCTGTCCTGTGCATGCTCCTGCCTGCAGACATGTCAGGGATGGCAGGACAGATGTGCTGCTCACAGCCAGCGCACCCACAGTGGTCCTCCCAGAAAGCTCCAACCCTTGGACGACCTCAAACGCCACCCATGTGGGGTGGGAATGTCACTCTGCCTTTGGAGGGGGGAACCACAGGAGAAGGAAGGGTTTCTGGATGTAGAGGATTTGCATTTTGAGTGCTGGGAGTAACCTACTGAAATTACTCCGACGCTTCCTTTCCTACTTTCCAGTAATCCACCCGGATTTTCCAGACAGCACAAAACCAGCGTGCTGCAGCCAGAAGCAGAAGCACAGCTCTCAGAGGTGACCCCACCTTCAGAACAGCCCATGCAATCCGTAATGTCCATGACTACAGCCCACTGAGAACAGCCATAGTCAGCACCCTGCAGTGACTCTGTACAAGCCATCTGATGCTGATACAAGGAGCTCACCAGCTCAAGGCCAGCTTGGGCACACCACTGTGAGCCACTGTCATCCCTCTGTGTCCACATGAGCCATCCAAGTCAACAAAACAGCAGCACTCACAGCCTTCAGGAAAAGCAGTGTGTAGCACAAAAGCTCTGGAGTAGCTGGATGGTTCTACTAAAAGGTCATCAACCCTTTAGGATGGACAGCAGATGCTTCTCAGTTTCAGCAAATGAGCTTAATTCAAATGAGTCCCTTTGTCCTACAACAAAGAGATTCAAATGCCTACAAAGCCCAAAATGCACAGACCTCAAGAGAACAAATACAAAAAGCCCTTTGCAACTGGGACAGGTCTGCCTGGCTACCACGTTGTGCTGCTGGACACTGAAGACTCTTTGGCAAAGCTGTGCAGATGCCCAGCAGTTAGATGTGCTCAGACCAGCAGAGTGAGGCCAGGAAACTTTTATTTACCCCAAATATCATATGTGAAGATTACAGAAGCCAAGCCATCCATTTCAGCCCAAACTGAACATCTGAAAAAGCCATATCCCCCTGAGTCCCGTAACTGAGGAACCATAAAACTCTCTGTCACATAAACACTCCAGGAGGGAGGAATTCATTCTGAACCCACCAAATCAACCTTGATCTGCTTGTACCCCTAGATTTTCATTCTTAAAAAAAATAAATGCATTCCTGACAAGAACTGGAGTTCTGTAACATACCCTGTGGACTGCACTTCCAAAACCCTTTTGGTGCGAACCAATCTAAGCAGCCAGGCTCAGGCAAGTACCAGAAACAATAAAACCAACTCTGAGTCTGGACTAGCAAATTTGCAGACTGTTATGAGTTCAGATTCAGTGATCTGTTTTTCACAGAGCCTCACAGCCCAAACCAAGAGCAATCATAAGGATCTTTCTCAAAGCTGGGGGAATGTGCTTCCCCTTGCTGGGTTGGAAGCTTTAATCATGGTTGGAGACACAGCTCTGCATAAACCAAGATAAAACACCTGAACTCTCAGCTATGCATTCCTGATAGCAGCTATAAGTGAGGCACTACAATTAGAAATTCACAGGGAAGAGACCTCCTAGGAATCTTTAGCACTCAACATTTGGCCTTATTCTGTTTTTTTCTTCAGCACTCAACATTTTGCCTTGGCTTGCCACTGTACAGCTGAAACTGTTCAAGGCTGTCCCACCACTCTGCATGAAAATACATCCATTGCCTTTTCTCTGCTTTTATTATCCCCAAATGGTTATCAAAAGAAGTGACAGGATAACCACCAGCACTGTCAAACATTTAAATCCCTTTTAAATTCCAGTCATTACAAGGCATTATTTCCCAGTATGCTTGAAACGTAATGAAAATATATCACCGATTTTTAAATTTAATTTTCTTTACGTTTTTATTGTTCTGTAGCTCACATTGAGAATGAGCCTCTCTTCATTCAAAATAGTGCTTACTTTGACTTAGAGTGTTGGATAGTGACAGATGTCTAATGCTGGGGGCAGTGACACAGAGACAGGGACACAGCCATGAATCCTTAGATATCTTGCCTAACTCTGCCTTCATGTTCCCCACCTGTATGAACAACCACATCACTCAAAGGCCTTCAACCCAGACCAAGGTTCCACATTGCTACATGCCTACACATGGGGAGTAAGAGGCAAATCACATTGAAGAGGTTGCCAAGCTACAAGGACAGAAGAGATTTTGAGAGGAAGGAGAGGGGAAACACTACATTCAAGGTCATTTAGCACAGCAGTGGTTGCTGGGAATGGAACAGGTCTCCAGAGTGCCAGCCCAGTTCCCTCTGGATCAAGCTGCCTGCAAGAGCTGTACACAAGTAGATTTCATCTTGACCATGGTGCATGGTCAAACAAGATTTTTTGCTATTTAAATACTTCATAAATATTGGCCACAGAGCATTTGCTTTTAGAAAAACCTTAAATACCATTAGACCAGGTACATCTTATTACCTGGTACACCTCCCACAAAGAGCTATTTTGCCAAACAGACATTCTGTTGGAAATTCAGGATAAAACTCAAGAGTTTTGGAAGGTAGGTGTCCAATTCCAGACAAAGCAATCATCATTCAATACATAATTCACAGCAGGGATAAAAAATCCTGAGCTTACGTGTGCTGCTATTTCCAGTATTTCATTTTCACAGTCTCTGCTGGAAGCCCCTTCTC
This sequence comes from Acrocephalus scirpaceus scirpaceus, assembly GCA_910950805.1. NCBI lineage: Eukaryota > Metazoa > Chordata > Aves > Passeriformes > Sylviidae > Acrocephalus > Acrocephalus scirpaceus. The sequence goes on along the minus strand of OU383781.1, from coordinate 10,526,201 downwards.
CAGAGTCACAAAGTTTTCTTGTTTTTAAAAAATGCAAGCATTTGTTTTATGGGCTGAAATTTGGCATGTTTGGTTTTGGGTGGTTTTTTTCGTCAAGGTCTTGCTGCACTGATCTCTTATGCAAGGATTTAAGCAGAACAGGTAAAAAATGGGGAAAATACCCTTTAATACTGGAGTCAAATGACCACAGCATTCACTAGGCCTCTACATAGGGGGTTCACACAATTTATGACTTGCCCCTGCTCCCATCTATTGAAATTATGAACCTATTATCTTGTCCTTTACTAATGAAAGATACAGTGGGTTCTCTGCCTCTGAACTTCTCAATGAGTTACTGCAATTTAGAAGGTGTGATATGTACACAGAAGCACATTACAGCTACACAAGAGGTGCTCTGTACTTTGCTCATCACACTAGTACTTCCAAACTGCACCAAAAAGGAGGAAAATATTAATTAGATTTTTTTCATAATGCATCTGCAGTTCTTCCAACCATACCCGAGGCAATTTAAACCTCATATGCCACTGCAGTCATGGCAATTCTGAGATCATGTTGGTCATCTTGTCCATTCCAATTTAATGTACCAGAGGGCTAGAACTGGTCATGCTGGTGAAGGTCACACAGATCCTTTTTAAAACTCCAGTTCTAGCTGAATTCTTTAAATACTGTCTCTCCTATACCACCTCACATGACAAAAAACATCCTTAGATGCTGCTCTGTTGAGGCTAAAGATGATGATTTAGTCTTGTAATTTTCTGTGCTTTTAGGTATGTGCAATTTTGAAAGGAAAAAACTTGCATTTAATCACTTCTGACTGCTTCTGTGAGAGACTTTTGCTTGCAAGACATGGACTCAGCCCAGGTCCCCTTTGCTTTCCTGCTCAGCTGCCTAGAATTAGGCAGGACCATGAGGTACCAGGAGGGCACTGCTGAACACAGGTGTCCAAACTCTCTACTTGCCTTCTATTAGTCGTGGTCAGTTTCAGTTCATGGCAGTGTCCTTGTCACTTGCCTGGCACACAAAAAATGTTACCAGAGTGACAGCCAGGTAAGCAATGCAGGGGTGGTGCAGAGATTCACACCCACCCATGTCCTCAACAGCAAGGGCTAAGGGATGTTGTCTGGGGTTCATGCTGGCCCACCCTTTCTGAGAAACATCACATCCCTGTGTGTCAGAGGCACCCCCTGGTGCAGTGTGTGTCTTTGAAACCTTGAACTCCTACCAAAAGGATCAAAAGAGCTTCCCTTTGTGTGAATCTATGCCAATGGACAGCATATGTTAAATAAACTGCTTGTCATTACCCTGCTATCACTCCTACTCCAGTGAGAGAGCACCGTGTTACGATTTATCTTACATTGCTTTAAAACTGTCTTGAAGACAATATAAAAAAGAAATGTAACAATAAAATTTCTCTTATTTCAGAATAGGAGTATCCCCAAGGCCAGGGTATTCCTATAAAATTATTATAATGCCTTAACTGCATAAGCACAACTGAAAACGTCTTCTCTGAAAACAAGTCGTAGCTCTTTTTTCCTATCTGCAGCCATTATCCTGATAAATTTGGGAAGGTCAGCTAAGGTGTAATCCAATAAATGTGCTGATGTTCTGAGTAAGTACCTTACAGTTTGCAGCCTAATCTATTATCCTACTATAAGACCATCAAATGACTCACCAGTTTTAATACTTAGTACAGATCAAACAAAGGAAAATATCAAAGCTTTACGTTCTAGTTCCACCTTTCAAGGACTTGTTTGAGTACTCTTTAATTACAGCAGATGATACATCCAACTCTGGCATTTTCCTTCTCTAACAGCTCTAGTTAGAAGTTGCCGTAGCAGTACTTTTCAGAGGACATCATTACCAAGAGATGCTGAAAATTCAGATAGACTGAACAAATCAAGTTGGGATTTGATCCTAGAGATGGAGTTCAGCTTCTTCTTCCCACCAGATCACACACTGTGTAGTGCACCTGGGAGCCTCACCATCCAGGTGCTCCTGGGTGCAGGTGACAAATCTGCAGAGCCCCCACCTGAGCTGTGGCATAAAGCCATGGGAACAAGCATGTGCATGAATGGGAATGAGTGCATCATCTTGGAGGGTGATGAACTTCAGAAGTCAGATCAAGTCCCAGACTTGGGCTATGACTTCAAATCTTCCAGAAACTCAAATAACACCTGCAGAAGTTTGCATCTGAATTCTGTAATTTTTACATTTTTTCTTTTAATGGTAAAGGCGTAAAATAAAAGTGAAAAAATAACCTGTTCACAGAACCCCAGATCCCAAAGGAAGAAGCATCAGGAAACACCAGCACTGTCAGCAAACTGCAGATGCTCCATGAAATGGGTACAGATTTATATGTCCCCACAACGATGTCAGAGCTGACTGTGGGCGTTGCTGACAAAAATGGGGAGCACAAATCTCTTTCACCCAACCCAATCAGTGTTTTGAGTCTACAAAGGATTCCCCAGTAACAGAGGGCACTGATGTGTGTTTGGCCCGTGCAAACAAGTCAAACATGGGTTATTCACCACAGTGCCTCAGCAGAACTGGTCTCACAAAAAGGGAGAAGGGCTGAATTTTATCTGATTTACATTGTTGGTCTTTTTGACTGACTAACCCAAATTAGACCATTTTTCAAGGACAAGTCTGTAAGTTTATGCAGTAACTGTGCATATGCCACTAAAATGAAAGACAAGTTTACAGGGAGGTCCCTGCAGAAAGGATGGAAACCCAGAGCCTCTGTGTGCAGGGGGACATTTTCAAAAGAGCACAAATCTGATTTCGCTCTGTTTTTGCTCCATTTGCAGACTTGAAGAAGAGCAAATCTAAGGAGACTCTGATCACTATTTAAGTTCTGCTCCAAAAGTATCACTTCTCAGTTACTTAAAAGAAATGGAGCAATGAAAACAACCAAAAAAGACAAACCATAGAGAAGGCTGTATGGATAGCAGGTGTGCACCCATCACTCACCTATCCCTTTGATACTTTTGACTTTGGGGGCTTTACTAAGAGAAATACAGCATACATATAGCTGTATACAGCCTACAGACCCACACATATGTAAGAAATGAGACCAGTCATGAGACTAGGAAGGAAAGACAAGGCACAAACATATCTAGGATGATTTTATGAGATCTCAAGAATTGCCCTTTTAGAAGTGCCACCGGGGTGTCACCACTTCCTCTGATAAATAGATGACATCTCACCAGAACTTAAATAGCTCCACTCAAGCACTACCTAGATGAGTGACAAAAATTAGCCAAGTCGCTGTCACCCCTGCAGTCCTCGTCTAGACACAGCAGAGAAGTGCGAATTCCAGTCTGCCTTGCTGGGCTACAGCCACCCTGACAGCTGAGCTCCGATCCAAGCCACTTCATGAGATGTGGATATCTGGATCCTTCTGGCAGCACGACAGACAAAAGTTAACAGAACAGAGAAACAACAAGAAAATAAAAGCACAAAAGTACTTGTGAACCAAGAAGGTTTTAATTCACAAGTCATTGTTGGTTGAAAGTTGAGGCAAATGAAATGCCATTTTTTGCAAGTATTTTTCTAACCATCTCTGTGGCAATCTGACAATCAGGATCAGTGGATCTTTGCTCAGAGGTGCGGCAGCTTTTGAGCTGGTGCCCCCTCAGAGCAGCTGCACCCTTCTCCCCATTGACAGCCACATCTGGATGCTATCAGGAGGAACTGGCAGGCCCTCTCGCAACAAATACCAAGCACTTAGCAAATTGACTCCAGAAGTCGATGCTGGCCCCTTTCCCACTCTGTGTTTACACAACGTGCCACTAACCTGTTGAGTCCGAGGTTTGTATGGAGAGCTGCTCTCGAGGTCAGCCAGGATGCTGGTCAGAGAGTCAATTTCTGCATCTAAACTGGAACGCCTCTCCTCAAGTGTCTTGCCACCAGGATTCACCTTAAAGAAGAAAAATACAATTCCAGTTATTCCAACCATTTGGCCTGGCACATGGTTTCTTACTGTCCTCACAGAGCTGCACCCATGCCCAGCAATAACTCCCGGGTTGCAGGGACAAACATGCTGAAATCCTATAGCTCCCTCCAGAACTAACAGCAAGCCTCCATCTCACAGGAATTTATGCTGCTTTGGGGCTTTTCTTCAAGTATTTGCCACAAGGGTCCCATTGTGTAAAACTGACTTGGAGGATTAGCAATTCAGCAATCTGCTGCTGAGCTGAAGAGGCAGGACAATCCCCACAACGTAAGATGGAGAAGATGTGTTGTAGGATACCTGTCTGAAAAGACAAAGCTGGGAACAGGCTTGGAGCACCTGGATCCTGAGAGAATGTCTTCTGCCATGTTCTCATCTCAGGCAAAGCACAAACAGAACAGAGCTACAAGCCACAGTAGCCAGTGACTGGCCACGTGCACCTATTCTTATTTTAAACCAATTCTCGGTAGGTGTACCGGTCTGATTCAACATTTCTTCACAAATTCCATCTGAAAAATGAGCTCCTTCAAGGAGAAGTGAAAAAGTTCAATCCATTTCTAGCAGATTGAAGGTGAAGGGGTGTGATTTGCAACAGGCAGTTGCAAAATAACATAAGTAAGGTCCTCATGAAAATGCTTTTATGCAGGAAAGCCCATGCCCAGTGCAAATGCCAGCACGCAGCCAAAGGCCCTAATTCAATACATTTTGCTTTCTTTCTCCTTTCAAAACAGGCCAGTTCCATTTGTACCCAGGCTGCTAGGGATGCTCACTTGGAAGGGAAGAGATGTGAATTTTCACCACCACCACCCACCTCAAAAAGTAAAACCAAGAACTCAGCACCGCAGCAGAGCATGTGACCTCCAAGCCACCGTCTAAGGGCAGCACTGCAATCCCTGCTAGAATAAGCATTTTTAGAGGATTCATCCACATGCTTTGTTTTTTATAAATTAACCTAGTCCAAAACCTCTGGGAAGGAGCTTTGTGCTGTACAGCCAAACCCAACAGCAGGGCCTCTCAACACGGCACAAAGTCAGGTAAAGGCTAGGAAACATCCTCCTCAATGTTTCCAGTGGTTTGGGAATTAGGAAGCTCCACTAGGAATGGGAAATTTAAGAAAACCAGCTGAGGATCCCTGCCATTGACAAAGTAGGTGCCAGGGGCTAGCCCCACTGAGCCAGGCCACCACCAGGCCATGCACAGAAACCAAAGCTCTTGAGTCAAGTGAAGTATTACACTGAAAGTCTTTTCTCAACCAGAGTTATTTTTCTTCTGTTCTTCCATGTCTTACTTATCTGCAAATCCCTTGGACAATACAGACCTCTATGCATATGTGCAATTACAGAGTTTGGTGCAGAAGAGCTCATTCAGAGCTTGACAATGTTAATGGTAAAAATAGTAAAGAATTACCTAACAAACCACCTAATTTCAACAGCAAAAGCTGTTCAGACCAAACCAGCACCTGTCCCACAATCCAGCTCTGTTTGCCTTCACTCTCACCAAGTTACTTCAATTTTCCATGCCAAAAATTTGCCTTTACCTTTCGCTCACTGGCTGTTCCAGATAGTTTTTATTTAAATTTCATTTTAGGAGCAGTTGATCATTACCTGTTTTAAAGAACTCCCCAGTTATCAATCTGACACATAAATGGCAAGTTGGTCAAAGAGAAGCAGGCTATGTAAAGTAAGTAGTCTCTGATCTGCCAAACTTATACGTGCTGAGGCATTAATTAGTTCCTAATGATTATTAAATCTTATTGGATTACAATATTTGGCTTGACTAACAAGGAATTGGAAGCTCCAGTGTGGCTTATGCAAGAACACACTATTTAAAAGGATGAGAATCAGGTTAGAAAATACTTACAAACTCAACTCTTCTTGCCTATTTTTATTATAGAGCCAAAGTTTTTCCATCCAAACCATTGTTTAAAAAAAGAAGTATTTTTCACAGGAATTAACCTAGACCATTACTCCTGGCTAACTGCAGGCACCTGTTTTTTTAAATCTGCAAACGTACAGCTTCTTTTCCACTTCATGGCTCTTGTTTGGTTTTTCTTCATCTTCCAGTTGTTGGCCTGTAACTGAGAAGCCACAGGCTTCTCAGACAGAAAATCTGTGATTGCTCCACTCCAGAGAATTTTGAAGCTAAGCAGCCAAAAGTCAGCCTGGAAAGGAGAGGGGAGATGCAAAGGGCACCCAAGGCCCCAGCATGTGAGGTGATAAATCAAGCCAGTGGCAGACCCAGGAACAACACTGGAGTCCACACAGGACCTGCTTGGTACCCTGACCCTGGAGAGAAGGGATGGAGGCAGATTAGAAGATCAGCCAATTCATTTCTGCTTCTTAGCATTTCTGGGCCATATTATTCCCAGGTTCTCATTCCCCAGAACAATTATGCAATAGCTGACTAGCAAATGCTGCAGAACAAGTTATAAGGTTGTAAAAGTTAAATGTCCTTAGGAAACCTAGAAAAATAAAATAAAACAGCATAGAAGCATCTCTATTGATTCTGGGCTCTGATTTATTTATTCAATTAAAACATAATCAACATAGATTAAAAGCCCAACTCTACAAATGGAGGAACATAATGCAGTGCAACAGTGCCAATGAATGACACTACCGATGTGTTCCAGGGCCTACTGGGGCAGAAATGGACTTTAAAGACATTTAAGAAATGGTAATCCTCACAAAGACAGGTTTCTGGTTGATTTTTCTTCCCCATCCCTATAAATCTTGAATTTTCTCTTTCCCCACAGTGTTCTATATTCAACCGAAGGATTCTCTGCGTGGCCAAACCGGAGCGTTCACAACGCCGACTTCAGCAAGAGAGGGTTAAGTTATTCCTCTTCCCATGCTTTTTGTCATGACGTTGCTATAAAAGTTTTATGATACTGTTCTGGAACAAAACCCGAGCTCCAGGTCCCAAGGCACAACAGGTTCGCACAGACACGGCTCTGCTCCGAGGAGCCCGGGCTGGTTAAGCTCAGAGCCCCACAAACACCGGAACCAGAGGGAACTGCTAATTCTATTTCTGTCTGGATTTATGGCATTGTTGCAGACATGTCGCTTGTGCGTCCCCTCTTCCAGCCAGCAGAATATGGAAAAATGGGTTTAAAAAGAAAAAGGATGCTATCTTTGGCTCAGCCAACGTGAGTTCAACAAAAAGCAAACGTAAGCCAACCCAGTCCAACAAATTACTCAAGCCAGAGACTATCCACTCACGTGAACTTCTGCAACGCCTACACTCCTATCCCCTGGCTCAGTCTCTGCTGTGAGTCAAAAGAGAGAAAAACAGCAGAGAGCTTCACTGTTTGGCGTGTTTGTCTGCCCCTGAATTCCTGGTGTGCAGCTCAGAGCAGCTCTGATGGTAATCCACTCCCAAGCCCCATCAATCCACTCCGCTCTGATGAAAATTTGCTTTACTTTTGCTAATCCTACAGCCCAACAGCAGTCAGTGTCACAGGTCCCCCCACACCACTCCAAAGAACATTCATTATAGAACACGTGGTGCAGAGGTCAACACAGGGTCTCAAATTTTGCCTCACTGTGCTAAAAGGGTTTTAAGACTATTCACTAGCTAAAAGACCTGAAAAGCACAATGATTTCCCTAGTTGTTACCTCTTCCTACAACCCTAGATCACCTACTTTTATCATATTTTGCAGCTTTCAGCAGAGGAACAAGAAAGTCTCTCATTTAACCAAGCCAGCTCCTTGCAGTGGGCTCAGACGAGAATCTGGCTCCCAGATGTCCTTCCAAGCTCCCACTCCAAATTCCTTTCCCTACCCAGGCCCAGCCATCTCTCTTTTCTTCTGTTTTCTCCTCTCTCCATGCCCTGCTTGCTGCCCTGCAGGGCTGTAGCTCAGGCCAGGCATTAGCCCCTGGGATGGGAGATGCAATGTGGGCTGCCAGGTTGGCCTCTGAGCCAAATGCTGATGCCAGGTGGTGTTGCTGTGTCAGGGAAACATGGAGGGTGGCTTTGCAGCAGTGACCTGCTGACATGGGTGGCAGGCTACAAGTAACTCCAGAGCCCCAGAGTGTATTTTCTACCAACACAAGGCAATGGCCAAACTCCTGAATACCTTGGGAGCATCAGGACTTTGCTCACTGCAGTGCAATTGTCCAGCATCAATATCCACCATCTCTCCACCCACCTCAAAAGTCTTGTCTAACAGAGGTTGAGCCCAGCACATTTGCATGTTTCCTGAGTGCTGTGAGCAGCTTGTGCTCTGAACTGTGTCCCAGGAACGTGAGCTGTCATTTGTGGGAAATGTAGTGCTGGTTTATCTGTGCAGACACGTCCAAGACAGCAGAGCTGCAGTTAAACACACAACCTTTCTGGTAGCATCAGCTCACTGCACATGCCATGCTATCACAGGTCACTGATAACCTCCTAACTCACAAGTGAAAGACTGGAGATGAACACCATGGATATTAGCAAAGGTCACAGCTAATGTCTCAAAACAAAGCTGGGGGCCCACAGTGCCTTCTGCTCCTGGTACATTGGTTTTACTGGGAACCTGAGGTGCTTGGGAGCTCTCTTTGAGCTACAACACATCAACACGTTTTGCATTTACACATCCAAGAACAGGGAAGAGCAGAAAAGCCTTCTGGGGCAAAGGAAGGACAAAGGTAACAAGAGGAGCAAGCAGAATTTAGGCAAATCAAGAGTTGTGAGCAAGTAGATAGCACATAAGGACTTCTGCCCTGAAAAACTTCGTTGTCTTTTCCTCCAGTAAAAGCCAGTGAGCCACAGATGAGGTGTCAGAGCTGATAAATTCTGTGCCCACTGCCTGCTACCACCAGGCTGCACCCATGGCAGCCACCGACCACGCTCTGCAGGCTGTTGTAATCCTGGGACAGGCACTGAGGTAGTGGGAAGAGCAAATAAAACAGGAGTGAGACTCTCCTTATGCCCCATGGCCTTGGGCACTGGGCTTAGACAGAGATGCAGACAGAGCAAGAAGGATGTGGTTCTTATTTCCTATTTTAGCTGGGGACAGGTGAGGGACAGAAAAGTGCTTGATGTCAATAGTATCCACTGTACTGCCAAGAAGAGACTGTAAGAAATGTTAACCAGGAAGAAGAAAGGAAGTGATTCAGTCTTGATATACTTCAGGCTGGGAGTTGTGTTTAGTTTTCCCTTTTTTTTCCTCTTTCTTTGCACTTTCTCTAATGATATCACTGCCAGAGGCAAGGTCCTTTTCAGACACACACCCCTGCTACCTCGCCTCTAATTCATTCTTCTTTCCAAGGTCACAAAAGCCATCTAAAGCCCCAGAAGACATTGCAGTGGCAAGAAAGATGCATACTGAAGGGCATCTATCAGGAATATGAAGCACCCTTAAGAGTTGCTGCGTCTATTCTCCCCTAAGCCTACAGACAAGTATAAACATTTTCTTTCAAATTCCCTAATGTAAATTTAAACAGTCCCAAGAGGCTGCCCCCCCACGCACGCACATGGAGACGAGCTGACTGCAGCATTCAGGGCAAGGGGGGTCTCAGATGCTTGACTGATGCCTAATCTCCATTCCAGGCACCAAGGAGGGCTGGAAAAAAAGTTGTGCCCTTTAAAAACAGAAAGATTGAGTCTTTTGAAACAAATCTGAAATGATGGAAGATTTCAGCAGATGTGACCGCAGTGATTTCACCAGATGTGATTGTATCAAGGATCTAATAGAAAAGAACTTCCCTGCTGTTCCATCAGGCTGAAGCCAGGCCTGAAATATCCTTTTTAGTCTTTTGATGACATCAAGGATAAAAGCCAAAGGGAAGTTAGGTTTTGATTTATTTTTTCCCCTTGCTCTTTCGTTTTTTCAGGCACAGAATAGTTTTACCTGGTTTGTGTTGCTGGATATTAGAAGGACCAAAGGAAAACACTTCAAAAGTTTAAAGAGGGCTGTTCAAAGGTACCATTTGGTGCCTCTCAGGTGCCACTGTCATTTAACTGAGCAATGTTTCTTTGACTTCAGCCACTTTTGAAGATTTCACTGTAAAGAGGCAGGTCAGGCCTACCTGGAACAGAGCTCGAAGGGGGTGGGGGTGATCATCTACTAAACACCAGCCTATATGGTCCCAAAAAGGGCCAATGAATGTGCTAAATATCTTCTCCTGGCAAAGTTCATAACAGCATCTGTGCCACAACAAACTGCAGGAGACACAGCAGGGTAAAGGGAGCTGCGCTCAGGCACACCTACAGCAATTAGTCTGGGGTAGCCACAGTCCCACATTCAATTTCTCCACTCATGGAAAACACAAATAGCACTGGCTATCCAGACTGAACTAATTTCTGAAGGAACAAGGTGTGGTAAAGAACTGCATGGGCTTTCAGCTGGGACAAACAAACAAGCAGATGAAGGAAAGTTATTTGTTAAGCATTGCTAGGAGACACCTTGCAAAACCTTAACAACTGATTTAAAAACTCACTGTGGTGTAGGAAGCTTATTTAAAGGATAAATAATAAAAACATTTTTTAAAAGAAAAAATACAGAGAAAGCAGATAACAAGAAAGCATGAAACTAGGAGGCATCAGTCTCAAAACAAAGGAAAGGGGGTAGGTGTTTTGTCACACAACACACTGCTAAGCTGCAGAGCTATTTATGCTGCAAGACACTGTGGTTGCTATGAGTTTACATGGATTTCAAAAGCAGCAGGAGAAACACATGGAAGAAAACTCCAAGATACATAATAAATATAAAATGTTCTGTGCTTCTCTTTTACATTTTTCTCTGGTCACTAGTGATTGATTTGGCTCTTAGAAACATTCCTATGAAGTCTCCACTTGTGTTTCCTGTCTACCTGCTGACACCTGCCAGGAGTCACATCTGCTGGTAGGTACATTCCAGTCTCTGCAGGTAAATAACTGACCACAGCCCTTGGTGCCAGGGTTTGGCCCAACAGCTGAAAACCTATTTCTTCCTTTCTTTTAGCAGAGACAACAGAAATTACAGCCAACTGCACTCAGCCTCCTGGGATGCATAGATAAAAGAAAGCAAAGACTCTGTTGCAGTTATGAATATGCCTTATAATAAAGACTTATATTTCCCTAGAGATCAGTGTGACAGACACTGTTCACACACCATACCTAGGAAACATCCTTTCCCAAGGAGCTTATTGTCAATTGGATACCAGCCCTGGGAAGGGAATGCAGGTAGAGAGGTGGGAGCGAGGTGCTGAAACTTGGAAATACAACCAAGCTCCTACAGGCCACCAGAGGAAGACACTAATCCCCTGGGCCAAGCCAGCTTCTTAAAGGACATTTTATTCTCTGTATTTGCCATCCAAGACTTGACAAAACATGACAACAAACCCCTGCCCAAGCCATCCAAGCTCCAGCTGCAATTCTGTTGCAGGACGCCCCTGATTTCACATGACATGGCTGGGTCTGAGCCACTGCTGTGGCTAGCAACTGGACTATGGGCCAATGGGGCCCGTGCTCATCTTCCATCACTGTTCAATAAGCTCTTGCTCTCTGCTTATCCTGAGCAAGGCCCCAGTCCCAACACCAGCACATTGGTGGGGGCAGGATGCCACCAGTGTGGATGAGCAGCAGAGTAATCCAGGACTACGCCCCCTTCCCAGCAGCTCCTGCCCCTAACACCGGAGGGAAGATTTTGCCACAAACACCTGTGGTTAGTCCAGAATTCTCAAGAGTATTTGGCCATGGATATTAGACAAATGAGCAGAGATAAAAGGATGGAAGGGCATCATAGAAGTTTAGCCAACAGGATCCATGGCCTTGAGGTACACTCAGCTGAAGCCGTGGATCAAATGCCAGCAGTGGATGACTGGTTGATTTGATGGGACATGGACAACAGACCACAAGAAGATCTGCAATATTCCCTGTGCCTCTGCCACCCCTGAGGAAACAGAAGGCAACTATGCAACAAGAATAAAGAAGATGCAGCAAACAACACTCAACAAATCCTCCTTGCAGCCCAGGGGTGTGCTTGTAGGTGACTTGAAACTGGAGATGCCAACACAGAGGTCCTGTGCTGTCCCATCCCTCAAGCCCTGTCTGCTCTGCCTCAGGATGGGTTACCCAGCTCCCTCCTTATCACAGGCTGACACCTCCACCTCGGGCATAGAAACCTGCACCCAGCTTTTGTGGCTTTCTCACTGTTTTGTTTTGCTCATGGAAGGAAGTCCTGGAAATGTTAAGGTTGGCAAAATGGGGCTTTTAGAAATGCAGTGCTTCTCTGGACCTCTACACCAAAAACCAGCAAAACACCTTTCAGCTGACAAGAGGATCTTCATGCTGTGGGCCAGAGAATACATGGGGAAAGGCACCACAACCCTCAGTACATGAAAGCAACAGGATGGATTTGATAAGGAACAGTCAGGGGATGAAGAGAGAGGAGGAGTCTCATGAGCCAACATCTGCCAGAGCAGCAGACCCAACAGTCTTGAGAGTTTACTTAACATGACTGATCAAAAGCTTTGGGAGTCTTGTCTGTGTTAAGTGCTACCAGATGCAAAATCAGCAGCAAGATGAGAAGTGTATTAATAAACTAAGGAGGCACATAAAGTTATTTGAAAACTGAGGAAGGTGGGGAGAGAAGGGGGAGAATAAAACCAGTTTATTTTTCCATTAAGGCAATTTAATATTCTCCGGGTGGAGTTACAATTACTCGTCCTTGGGAATTAAATTGAATTTGTGAAACATTCCTGTTCATCAGCAGAATATACAATAAGAACTGGGATATATAATTTTTTTTCTTTACACTTTGGGCAGGACAGCACTACTTGCCTTTCTACAGGGCAAGAAGAGCTGGCCATGATGTCTTTTTGACCCAGCATGACTTTCACTGACTTTAACTAACTTTACAGCAGCAGGGAATATATCCCTTTTCTTTTAATTAATGCAATTACATTAGGACTCATTATTGACAATTATGGTGACTGTTAAAAGTTTCCCCTTTCTTTGCCCACTCCCCCACCAATTTAAAATCTGCTCCAATATCGTCACAAATTAATGTTTAATTAGCCATCACGCAGAGCTGATGTTCCCCACAGAGTATTGCTGCTTACAGAAAAACTGAGAAATAGGAGAACATAGCGGATATTTCATCATCTGCCTCCAAGGGGGAACCATAACCAAAGAGCAGCCAATTACCCCAATACAGCTGCAAAGTCCAATCAATGTAGAAACCAAATAGCTCATTAAGTGTCCACTGCAATAATGGAAGACCTTCCCACTGACTCATATGACATGAATGCTACATTTTTAAAAGATCCATTGGTGATGTGAAAGAGCAGAGACTCCCTTCATCTTCACATCCTGGTCGAGTTGTGATCTTCATCTTTCCTTTTTTGGCATAAGAAAAGAGGTAAGAGGTGGATTCCTCGGACAGCACGGGATGTGTCTGACAAGCCACGAATTACACACACCTGTGCACAAGGCAATCCATCACACCCAGCCCCACCACTCCGGATTTACATCCCAGAGGGCAAAACCACACCAAACACCATCTCCTGCTAGGTGCAAGGAAAGTGCAGAGCTGAAGGTGATTTTATTTCTTTCAACACTTGTGGTGAGTCTGGCACTGCCATATTGAGTCCAGTATGGGAGGCAGCAGTTCCAGAACTTGAGACGCCCCCAAAAAAGCAGAAAACAGCTGAAATGGAGACACATAGAGAGCTCACTTGGTTTTACCTATGAAGGAAATTGAATAGTTCAATAGCAATATCTAAGCAGTTCCACAGAATGAAAATGCCAGATACCACAAGACTGTCCAATCTAGCAAAACAGAAAAACACACAGCAGTTGGGAAGCCAAAGCCAGGGAAATTCCATTTAGAAATAACAGAGATACTCATTTATGTGCAATACTGCAGGCAATTACACGTTAAAACAAACTTCCAAGATTTCTCCACCTCTTGATGTCTGTGGATCAAAGCTGGATGCCTTTGGTCTCCCTGAGTGACCAGGCAAAGCTTTATGATCTGCAACAGGCAGAAGGGCACAGCTGACAATTTAATGGCTCTGCCTGGCCCCCACCTCGACAGAGGTGAGAAAGAAACAGCTCTGCCAGTCCATAAAGATCTATTGACATCACTTTGTGTTTGCACCACTTTAACTGGAAATTAAATTTACATGAACAAACTCTATCCCACACAAGACTGCATATTGTGACAGTTAAATAAAGAGCTTTTTAAAAGGCGCACGTCTCAGGCAATTTAAATCAAAAAAGATAGGTTTTGTTAAAGCTACCAATTTCAGAAAATTAAGGTTGACTAAAACTGTTTTAAAAAACTCCTTTTGGAATTTAATCACATATTGGAAACCCATATGCAGCTGTTTGTGTCACCTGCAAAAAGACTGTATAAAACATAAGCATATGCCTAATTTTACACGTGCGCTTAAGTTCTATCAACTTTAATGAAGTTTAAGCACACAGCCAAGCTTCTCTGAATTTGAGAAAGCATGCCTGAGCATGGGCTGTGAAGCTATTAGGAAATCACCAATGAGGAAAAAAGTAAAATTAAAACTGGCTGGACAATTTTCACAGCCTGAGTAAGCACTAGGTCCAGAAATTAAACATATAACATATTTCTGAGTTTGTTTGCTTGTTTCGCTGTAATAGGAAGGGGTGAGTGCCAAAATGTTTGCAAGGATTCCCAGTGAACCTGGCAAAATGTCAGCAAAATGGATGTATAAAACTACATGAAAGTCAATGGCTTGGGTTTGGCTTCGGAGGAAATGAATCATGTTAAAAATCTACTATGTGTCTCAAAGCTGAAAAGAGGAAAATCTGGACTCTGCCTCAGTCTACACATTTTTGGGGAGGTCATTGGCTGCAGTTTATGGGGCAGGCAGGCCCCAGCTGGGCAAACCCCACAGTCTGATTCACTGAAGAAGGTTCTTGCTTTCAAGAAATTTGCAATCTCATTTTCCAAACCATTAGGCCCACTTCTACACCCCCTTCAAGGCTGCCAGATGTGTGTCTGGTATTGGATTTGGCTGGCTGACCATGGGGTTTTATTTCTTTTTTAACAACAACTGCCTTGTTCGGACACTTTACCTTCTACACATCTCCTAAGATGGGAACCTCAGCTGAAGAAAAGGGACCTGAATCATACAGAAAGCTGAACAATGGATAATTTCTGCTGCCCTAAAATGGAATCCACAGTGTGCAGATCCCTCCTGGGTGAGCTCCAAAGTTTAATTTGACACTGTCCACATGCAGATAAATGAACGTAAAGTGCTGTCTTTCAATTAGAATTCATGCATCAGAAAAGGTGGTGCCCCCAGCACACATTAGACCTCAGGAAAGCAGCTTTTAATTGTATCTCTGCTTGGGGCCAACAGGCCACAGAAGCCAAACTTCTGCATTTGGAAGCATGTTTTCCTTACCTACGTGTCTTTAAGAGGCTCACCTGACCCCGGAACTGAGCACACGCTGAGGACAGCCCCACCACCACCCATGGGACACCCGGGTATCTGCAGGCCTTGGCAGAGACATCCTTTAGCAACACAGAGAGGGGGCTGCAGGGCTGAACTGCAGGAATTTGCAGAGCCAGAAACAGGGGGAGGAAAGGGAAAGCTACTCAGGAGCTGAAGAGGAAGGCCAGTCCTTTAACGTGACAAGATGCGAGACTGTTCCCATGGCAAAAGAGAAACATGGAGATGGAGAGAGGAGGATCTGTGCCTCAGGACTGTTGAATGAAAGGAGTTTGTAAAGTACCATTGTTGCTTACTGGTTTCAGCAACACTTGGGAGTTGCTACAGCTTTTCCAAACATTTATATTTTACTCCTCACACCATTAAAAGCAGTACTAAAACCATCACATGATGTTTTCCAGATGCTCTTCCTTACCTGTTGTGTGGTAAAGCTGATCAACATCCTGCATTTTAATCAGCAAATCAAACTGAAAAATACAATTGTGGAGAATGGTCCTTCAAAGATGGGAGTTTTACGGTAGCAGACACTTAAAATCATGTCTGGAACAAATTCCTTCAGCTCTGGCTGCAACATTTCTCATTGGTATTTCTACTACCTTCCAGCTTGCTCAGTCACTGAGCCACACACTCCTCACAGAGGCAACATTTTCTAACAACAAAACCACCCTTCATGGCAGCTGAAGCTGTTTTTCACCAGCAATGGAAACTGAAAAACAGAGACAGGAACCTGCATTTCAGCCACTTCCATTCTTGGAAATTAGATGCTCTCACAACTTCTCCATATCCACATCTCATTGCTGCCAGACAAAATTTTCATCAAAAATAGGATGAAGTTTGCCCTACACTTTGAAAAACTCCAGAGCTCTAAAACTGAATTTAGGCCACAACTGAATTCCCCAATCAGTACAGTTCTATTTCCTTTTATCTTGTTTGGCCAAAGCTCTTTCCTACACTGCACAGCATCACAGTACTTAAAGCACCAAACCCAAGGTGGGAATCTGACTCTGCTCTGTCACGTTCCAGACTACCACCATGCCCAAGATGCATGGAAAGACTTTAACTTTATAAACCACATCTTCCAATCCCAGACAGCTTCACAGAAGAGGCATAATAATTTGTCTGCTGCAGTTTTTAGCACTCCTTCTAGTTACTGACAGTCTGTTTCAGTCTTGCTGCTGCATTATAGTTCCCTAATGCAGCACAGGCTACCCAGGATCTGAGACAAGAGCAACCCACCTTGCAAGAGATATTTCCTAGGACCTGCTAATCCTAGATATATATGGATATATCTAGGATATATGCATATCCTAGATAGACTCAGATATGAGAAGAATGGAAACTTCTTCTGCATTGGTCATGTTATCTCACTCTGTCCCATCACACAGCTCATCTGCTTTGATAGGAGAATTCCCACATCTTCATTTTCTTTTTGTTTTCCCTCTGCTTAAATATTTCAACCTTAGATCAATGACGTATTTGCTTGCTTTTTGTGTGTCATCAGCCAAGCTCTTACAGAATAAAATTGTCTGCTTTTTCTGCATGCTCTCCATGCCTCCACTATTACTTTCCACATTCATGTCTGTATTATCCATGGATATAATCCAGGTTACAGAGTAAACTCTCTGCAGGTGCCAGCTGTGGCTGACTCCATCATTTGCAGTGTGACAGCGTCCCTCAGAGAAGTGTCCACAGGGCCAAGGAGATGCCCACCAGGGTTTGTGGCCTTGGGCACAGCACTGGGAGAGCACAGCCTTCTGTTTGGATCCAAGCTGGCACATGTGCTGTGTCTTAACCTGAGATTTACCTTGATCAGCTCTGACCATCATAAGCAGCAACATTTCTGACCTTTCTGTTTCCTCTCATGACTTTTTGTAGGTCTCATACCGGTATTTACACATGATCTGTACCAGGCTTCTGCTTTCTTCTGTTCTGCACCTCATCACCTGCTGTATGGCAGATTATCAAAAGCTGCCCTGTTTCATCTCTGAAAGCATCTCCCAGCCTCAGCCACAGAGCTCTCCTCCCAAAGAAGGCACAAGTGTGCAGGTCCTGGCACATCCTGTGCGCTGGGTGACTGTATTAAACAATAACATAACAAATACATTAAATAACATAGTAATAAGCATGATGAAAATAATGAGCACAGTTAACTGTTTGGGTCCTTGCTTACTTTGTAGTCCTTGCCGAGAGGTTCAGCTAATAAAGGCTGTGTTGCATTATAACATTGCCAAGATATTAATAGCCAGGCAGGGAGATGAATGGCAGGCTTACACTGCACAATTAAAACTTTTCCAGTTTACCTTTTCAGTAAAATCTGTGGTTTATAATAAGCATCTTTGTCTGTTCTGAAGAGAGTAAGGATTGGAAAGTTACATAGATGGGAACAGAGGTTCATTAAAGATTTAAAAGAGAATGTGGTTTGGCACTGTAAAATAAACATGCGTATAAGATGGGCTGCATCAAGAGCTGCCTGAAAGAAGTGCTCAGCATTCCTTTTCTCTTGTGATCCTGGATCTAGTGGTCATGCTATCCACAAAAACAGATGAAAAAGCAGCAGGGATAAAATGTGCATGCTTGCTCCCAATAATGTGAAGGTCTGCTCTATATCCCCACTCATGATTCATTTCTCATATGTATATCTATAGGGTGTAAATATACATATACACACACACACGTATAAAAAATGTGTGCATTATGTCTCTTATGCATCCCAATATTCATCAACATATCCAGATGTTATATTGCTGATTTTTTTCACCCTAGAGACTAGAAATCCCTATTATAGAGCAAACACATAGTGACCTGTAGAGACCCAGTGAGCATTTAAACACACAGAGAACATATATGCTATTTGTTCAAGTCTAACTTAGAGCACAGCACATTCCTGTTTCACAAACACACAAGGAAGGCAGGAAGGAAACAGATGAAAAGCATTCCTACAAAGCCAAGGTTTGAGTAAGAGGGTTAACATTACCAGGTAATTTATTTATACTGTTGGACACAATTTCAATTTAGATAAAAGACAGATGCTTATCACATGGATTTTAATAAATCAGGTTAGAAGTCACAGAAATCCACAAAAGTTGGATCTCAAATGGCAAGCAATGCACACAGACTGTGACTTTATTTACAGTTTCTGGGAGTTACTGATCCCTCCTGGAGTCAGACAGCCCCACCAGCAGTGAGAGCTGCCCTGTGGTACCAACATTCCTCACCAGTGAGCACCTACAACCAGGCCAATAATCCTGATGATTAACAAAATCTAGCACTAGAGGGAGGCTGAACACATGTTCCGCTCTCTTTGGCCTTTTCAGCTTCTCCAGACATTAAAAGGCAGGTGATTTAAAGCAAGCCCAGCACCAGCAGGCAGAGCCCAGCCTCTGAACAGGAGATGAGCTATTTAAGGCAGCAATCCCCATGGGCAAAATTCATGCTCTTTCCTCCCCAGCTATTTGCCAAAATGTGCGCCCAAAATTAAGAAATAAACTTTAAAAACCCAACAAAACAAAACGCCAAAAACAATTCCTGTGTCCTGTTCCTTCAGCTGGTGAATCAGAGCCCACAGAGGCTCACAGGGAGCGGAGTCAGACAGTGAAACACCTGGCAGCCTCTTCCCCAACAAGGATGAGGCTCTTGTTTCTCACATCTGTCAGCACATTCCCACCTTCTCCCAGGCGTGGGCACCAAGGAGAATGAGACAGGTCTCCTCAGAACAGCCTCGGGAAGGAAGGTGTGCACGCCTCCAGAACACGCTTCAGCTCTTCTCCTTCCAAAATTCCTTGGCCATAGGAACTCGAGCCCTTTGGCTGATTTTCTGCACATCACAACAGGGCGATACGACTGCTGAATTCAGTAGGTCTGAGTGTGGTAACAGTTCTCTGCCCATGTGGCTGCAGCCCTGCATCTATGACCAAGCATAGATGGTCATAACAAGAACTGGTATATTAAAATCCTTTATATTGCACTTTATGCAACTATTCAAAGTCCGACTGTTTCTCCACTTTAACCCCCAACCTAAAGCCACTTCTTGACATCCGCTTTGATATATCCCAAATTGTTCCTATGTTCAGGCACTGATGGTGTTCAGTCATTAATTTGCAGTTATTATAGTAATGAGGCTCTGGGATGTAACAGGCAGAATTGCTCTGGGAGACAGGAGATCTCGGTCTTATTTTTAGCCTGCTACTGGTCAGCCTGGTGACCCAGGCAAAGCACTTTCCCTCCTCCAGCCTCCTTATCAGGAAGAGAGTGGTATTTCTTTTGTAAAGTGTTTTGTGACCTGTCAATAAAAAACACACTGATAACAGCTGGGGCTTTCTGGGAAAGAGGGGCCATCCCAGCTCAACACAATCCTCTCTATCCCATGCTGTGGTAGCATCTCAGAGCCCAAAAGAAAATCAGACCCATCTGCAGATGCAGCATGTGCAGGTAATTAGCAGAGATCTGTAAATGGATGTTTTCCCAAGGTGGCCCTTGGCAAGTTGGCAGCTGAGGGTCACATCTGTTTTGAGCCACCCAGATCCTGCCCCAACATGAAATGCTGGGCTCGGACCCTCCCCTTCAAAGAGAACTGGTCATTTCAAAGCCAGTAGAACCCATGACTCCTGAGACAGCCTTCACAAGGACAGGGCATGGGACAGGGACTGGCTCTTCACACAGCTGTGCAGTTCTCATCCCTGCACAGCCCTGCCTGGCAAGGAAGGAAGAAATTGCCAGAGCCATGAGTGAGGGTCTCTGCTTGTGAGCAAACAGGGTACTTGAGAGGTGGCTGATGAGAGTTTTTCACTTTTGTTTTCCCTGGCCTGTTTTGAAACTAGAAGGCAAAAACATAATAAAAATCTGCCTCCCTCCCTCCCAGATCTATCTATTTCCCTTTGACAAACAGTGATTTCATTTTTCTTCCCGTCCAGAATTTTTTTTTCTTTCTCTTTTAAACTGAGCCCAGGCCAACGTGGCAAAAGGCTCTTTGCTCATGTCCTTATTTGTCAAACATGCCACCGCCACGCCCTCACCACCATTCTGGGAACAAGTCCTTGCCTTCCCCGCCTGCAGCCAAAGGGGAACTTCCCAACACAACTCTCCCCCAGCCCAAACACACTCTTTTAAAAATAAATATTGCCTTTTCTTTCCTTTTTTTTTCCCCTAAGAAAAAAAAAAAAGGCATTCCAGTTAATAAGAAAAGAGTTTAAATTTCCTTCCCCTTTCCTCCCCAGCCGTGCTGTGAATCTCAGTATGACAGATCTAGAAGGGAACACAGAAATTACAAGAAAATGCCAGACCTATCACAAAGGTATTTCATGACCCAGCCCTCCTCTAATTTCCATCAGAGCATAAGTCAGATACTAAAGTACCTTTTTGGATCTGATCCTAAGTAGCCAGTTCCACTGTCCAAATAGAGATCCAGAGATAAACAGGCCTATGAAGACTGGGTATTATTATTTTAACTGCTGCTCTTAAGCTACAGCTTTAACTGTAATAAGCTGTGCAGCTTTCAACCCTCTGGTAACAGTAACACACAAACTGATAATAAACTAAACAGTTATCCTGCTGTCCTCATCAACTTAACACCTAGTATAAAAAGCTTTACCTGGAGCCCCACAGCACACATACTTCACAAGCTGTCATTAGCACTGCGCCATCCAGACAGAAATTTCTGATGTAAGATGGGTGGTTTGATGGAACAGATGAATTTCAAACTCTGGAGTAGATCTGGAGGGCTCTCACCAGGTCCACAGGGGCCAAACCACCCCCAACAGCAGCCTCAGGTCTGGTCAATGCTCAGGAACTGAGTCTGCTGCTCCAGTGCTTACATTTGGACGTGGGGAAAGTGAGGCATGGAAATTAAATGGTCTAGCATTGGAGAGCAAAATCAGCCTCTTGGAGCCCAATACAACACATGTTCATGGGATCTCTGATTTCAGACAACCATCTCCTCACAGCAGAAGGAACACAGTCACCATTCGTTCTGCTCCTTTAGCACAAGAACACCTGTCCAGAGTTGAGAAAATTACTGTGTTTGATGCACAAAGACATTGGGCAGCATTCTCCAGCACCACCTGCCCTTTTCCTCCACTCTTGGGCTTTATATCTTGCTTCAGCATAACTCTTGCTGCTCCTGAAAGACAAGGAGCTGATCTTGCAACACAAAACCCTGCTGGCTCCTGACTTTAGGCCTGACCTTTGCCTGCTCCTGATCTCCTACAGAAAATGGAAGTGAAAAGGAAGGGGAATAGGTGACCAGAGAGCACAGATGAAAGGCAGGGAGCTGTGCTTGCTGCATAAGAGTACAGTTGGGGTAGTGACAGGCAGGACTGCTCAGGTACAACTGGTAGGCTCACCTTCCTCTGAGCAGGATACCAAGCAAAGGAATCCTGTTGTCACCAAGCTCTTGCTAAAATCCAACACTGAACACAGCTCCAGTCTCAGTTTCCCAAAGCCAGGGAGAAAGGGTGTGACAAATAGCAATTCCATGAGTTCAGAGGGAAGAGCTGTCCTGCTGAGTGGTTCTACCAAGGGGCACATCCGCAAGACAGCCTCGAGTGACTCAGGGACACTTTTGGGGCCATGGCAGGAGGGAGCTCCTTTCAATAAGCACACAAGATCCTCTCCTTGGGTGACCTGGGATGGGGGAAGCCTGACCCTGAGGAATCCTGTGAGGCACCACGACCCCTTCCTGCTACCCAGGCTCCTGTGCAGGCACCATGCATGCCTGTGCCAGGAGCCTGCTGCTCCACGGCTTCCCAGGGCGCTCTGGAAGTTCCCCTGCTCCCACGGGGGCCACTCTTCTCAGAGAGATAAAAGACAGAACAACACTTGCTGGGGAATTACTTCATTCCCCCAAGGCTGGGAAAAGCCATGCTCTGCACTTGGCAATGTCCCTGACGGCTGCAGCCTTTCCTGGCAAGGGAGAACACAACCCCTGTTAACCCCTTCCTTCTCAAAGGCTGCTCCAACACTTAGCCCAAAGCAGGAAGGGCTGAGGCTTTGCCACAGCATCTGAACATCTTGCTACGGGTAAGAGATCCCAGTAAGCCCATGAGAGAGGGGAATGTTTTGTTTTTCCCATGGCACAAAGCAGACAAAGTGACTCTAGAGTTGGTGAGAGGATCAGGAACTAAGTCAGGTCCTTTGAATTCTGTTTAGTGCCTGTCTGCTGGCCTACTCTCATATTCAAACCCACCAAGGGATACAGGACTGCCACAATCTTCCAGGGACATCAAGAGCAGCCCCATGTCAGTGGATATGTGGTTACATGACTCTCAAGAGCCTCAAACCTCGACCATGCTCTCTTTGCTCTCACTGCTTCTCACAGAAGGCTCTTCCAGATTTTTGGAGCCCCAGTGCTT
The DNA here is from genome assembly GCA_910950805.1 of Acrocephalus scirpaceus scirpaceus. Lineage (NCBI taxonomy): Eukaryota > Metazoa > Chordata > Aves > Passeriformes > Sylviidae > Acrocephalus > Acrocephalus scirpaceus. Next base: position 10,503,506 of record OU383781.1, on the reverse strand, counting down.
AGAAAATTTCTACACACCAGCATGGAGGCACTTCTGGCAAGCTCAGCCTCTCCTGTTCCTGCACCAACACCCACAGAGCTCCAAAATACAGGCTTATTCTCCAAGTGTATTTCAAATTTGCAACCAGACCCATCCTCAGCCTTCCTTTTGCTCAGCTAACAAGACAAACTCTTCTGGTCTCCACTGGGATCAGCTCCTCACTCCTTGATCACCTTGACTGCCTTGTCCTGGAAGTCTGAATGCATTTCTTCAGAATGTGCCTGAGCAAACATAAACCTGGCACTCCAGGCAAACCTGCAATACCTGCACAAAAGTGTTCATATCTTTCAAAGGTGTTCAAGGTCTGTCCATATTCACTTTGGACATGCCATCATCACCTGATGCATCTTAGAAGTTACATTTTCATCCGGGTGGCCAATCTAGAAGATTCAAGCCAGCAAAAAGAGGGTGAAAAGGGTCTCAATTACATCACTGGAGCCTGGGCCAGGGCTTATTTGCTTCACTTAATTTTAAGCATCTAAACAAAGCACTTTTAGGATCAGATTACTGCCCTAAAGTCTTTCCACAGTCCATGGAAGGAGATGGCCATTCCAGAAGACAATTCATTCTGGGAAGGTTTCACTCCCCTCTGCCATCACAACAACATAAGGCAATTAGTCTTCTAATTCAAGCCGGATGGGAAAAATCCTTTAATAGCCCAGCAAGTTCTGAATGGAAATATTCCCTGCTTGGAAAACACAGCTTGCTAAAGCGTACTTGGTTATTCCTGACCCATGATTTTTAACCAGAACTTTGCCACCTCATCTTATTATCATTCATTCCCACAATTTCTGGATTGGTTCTGCACGAATGACAAAATTCTTGTCTTCTTACCTGTACATTGTAAGTAACATCATCCAGAGGGGGTGGGGGGGGAAAGGCACCTTGTGATGATGTGATGTTCCCAAGGTCATCCACAGGAGGGGGCGGGGGAGGAAGAAAGTCCCCTAGGAGAGAGAATGGGAGAATTTAGACTCAGCAGCATTTCCCCACATCATGACTTGGATGATCAGCAGGAACTCTGCAATACTTTCAGCTCTGCCCATCAGTTTTGTGGCATAGGACATAGTACATTATTTAACTACTAAATGCTCAGCTTCACCCCTCACTGCTTCAGGAGATGGCTACCCAGTTCAGTAACAGTGGCAGATGGCTTAGGGGTGCTCAGATTCCACAGCAAAGCAGCTCCACAGATCCAAGTCGCATCCCAAACCTGCCACAGACATCCACAAAACTTGCACTAAGGAACACCCCTTGTCTAACCTTGCAATGGATCCCATCCAATTCACTTCCCTCATATGCTAAACTATGCCAGCTCTTGTTGATCCCTATAAAGACAGCATCAGGTCCTGTCCAAAAGCAGGGATTCCTTGCTGCAGAAGACACACAGAGGGCTGGAGCTGAAGCCCAGAAGCTAGACCACCCCATCTCCTGCCTTCCTGCTGCTGGCAGACAGCTGTACTCTTTGCATCTTCCTCTTCCTACAGGGACTTCATAGCTTTGTGTAAAGGACTGCTGGGAAGATCACAGACTCTTCTCAATGACAACAGCCATGTGATGGGCCAGGTGCAAGCACATGTGCATCCACCACTCTTAATTCTGGATTTTTACAAGGGGGGTGATATACAGAATTTCTAGAATTCAGCTTGCTCGTGTTAATCTTCCAGAAGTGCTGATGGAAAGACAAAGCAGCACCTACTGGCTGTGAAGCCATCCAGCTTAGCATAGAGATGGGAGGTGGGAGCAGAGAGAAGTTCTCCTTGAGAATTTCATGGGATGTGGGACCACGAAGGAGAAAGAAAACAAGGACAGAACAGCACAGGCTGCAGGCAGAAGGACACCAGGCTCTGAAAGCACCTCCTAATGGTGGAAAAAGAGCATTTGCCATTAGCACTGGATTTGTCTCCAGGGAAGGCAGCTGCCTGCCATTTGGATGACTTTGGTATGTTTTTCTTTCTTCTTATGAAGATTGATCCTGCAAGTAGAGCTGTTTGCTGCTGGCTCTTGTGTGTGCAGCATCTGGGATGGAAGGTTTCAGATTAATAAAAGTGTGATATTTCACATATATAGGAACTATTGCTTTTGGGAGGAAATATGATCTCCCTACTTGACCCTCCAGATCTCCATGCAGCATCAAACTGCATTCAGGCCAGAGGCTCTCTCAGCAGCATCCCTAAATGTCAAGGAGCAGGCTCCAAACCGCTCAGGAAGGTGCTGAGCCAAACCCCTGTGACCTGCAGCCTTCTGAGCCACCTGTGCCCAGGTTTAAAGCCCTAGGCTCAGCCCAGACCAGTCACAGGCACCAGCTGGGCAGCACTGCCAGCACAGCACTTTCATGCTCTCTGCCATGGGAAGCAAATGGGTCTGCAGCCCTCAAAAGTTTTTCTCTTTTATTTCGAATCACTCTCTGTAAGACACAAACTTCCCCTAGGATTTTCAGAGATGTTACTTACCAGGAAAGTAATTCTTTCCCATTTTCCCCAAAATTACCATGGATGGGATTCAAAAAAAGTCTTCTGAATCCCTAAGAAAGTATCATCCTAAATACAGATGCTCGAAGACGGCTCAAAAACAACACACTGAAAACTAATTTAAGACAATCATGTTGCTCCAACACATAAAATCCCATGAAATACACTGATTCATGCTATTATAGAGTTCAGGATTGATTTTTAAAAAACTTATGTCTGATAATATCTGCAGTATCCTCCTCATTGCCCTGTAATTAATTCAAACTTTTATTTCAAATAATGTGAAATACAATACGAAATAAAAAAGAAAAGTAGAGAGATTTTGAAATTAATATGAAAGGGTTTAGTTCTAAAAAATGCTGGGATATTTGAGTGCCTCTTAAACTTTTCTCCTTTGCTCTGAAAATGACCCTCCAACCAGCCAACATAACTTTGCAAACAAATTCAACTCCAGCGCACACAGACATCTCAAGATTATGCTTCAGATGATATTTCTCAGTTACTTCTGGCTCCGAGGCCAAAGACTGATCTCCCTGCACAGCACATTAGTCAGACACTCTTGCTTTATTACAACCCTTCAAAACACCTAAGGAAAATCATGGTGGAGAATGTGCTGGAGGAGACGAGACAGGGAAAGGGGCATAAACAAACAGAAGTCTGCATCTAACAATGACTGTTAGAACAAACATAAACAAAATACCATTTTTGCTCCTTTGGAAGACCCACTCCTCCTGAAAAAAAAAATACCATTGGCAAGGTTTTCCAGAAAAGAAGCAAAGGACAGAAAAAGAGCTCTCTCCTAGAGTTTGGAAGAAAACACTTATTTGCAGTAGGAGACAGCTGCCTCTACCACATCCCAGCCCAGCTCTGCTGACTCCATCCTGTGTTAGATAAGCTGCTGGCTCCACTCTCCCCACAAGTGGGAAGGTTTTTAGACTGGGAAGCAGAGAGCAGATGCCTGATGAACTGGGGGGACCTTGCAGATGTTTGGCCTTTCCCTGGTCCTCTGTGAACAGATGGACCTTTCTCCTTCACAGCTTTAGTTATTTATTCTGCCACTGTGCCTTCCTCTTTCCCACACACGGCCACAGGACCCGACGCTGCTCCCAGTGCATTCATGGGACAGCATTCCCTTGGATGCAGAAGGGAAAGCTGTCACTGCATTATTATTATTATTGGCATTGCTGGAAGTCTCCCTCCAGCAGAGAGGGAAGCATGCAGAGACTAAAATCTGTCCCCTCAGCAGCATATGATTCTAGATGATGTGGGGAAGAAACAGGTCTAGGTTTGAGGGAGTAAAAGAGGAAAAGAACCTCAAAGCCAGCTTATACTCCCTTTAAGCACACTGTCCCTGCAGTGCACCTTTGCACCTTCTCTCACCCCTAGAGCTTTTCAAGTCAGTTTTCACTTATTTAGAGCTGGGCAAGCCATGGGAGGAGGCAGGAAAGTCCATGTCCAGGCAGAGCATACCACTGCCACCCAGTGCTGACCACCTTCAGGGTCACAGAGCAAGGTGGGAGCCATCTGGGCAAGGGACCATCCCTGGTCTGCACGGATACACCAGCAGCCACAGCAGAATGGGGCTCTGGGGTTACCAGTTAACCATGGGCTGCTGGAGGACACATCCCATCATGAGCACTCACCCTCTCCTGACTGACTTAACCAGGTTGTCTCTCTGTGAATAAGGGATAAGATGTGCAAAAGGCTCATTAGTATTGATTATTGTTCAGCACCAAGACCAGCATTTTGGTTGACTTTCACCTGACATCAACCTGAACACTTGGATGTATTTCAGGTTATGAGAGTGACTGCACTGAGTTCTGCCAACAGAGGCATCAAGGCACCTTCAGAAAGCAATTTGTACTTCAAGGCAGGTGAAGAGACTTGCCTTCCAATGGCAAGTCTGTCCATGGAGGCAGCCTGGGCCAGGCATGTTTGGAGGTAGGAAATCACACCAAGACACAGCCTGCCTTCAGCTCTTACAATGAGAAATCTCTACCTGTTACCGGATGTTTAAGAAGAGAAAATAAACAATCCTTGTTGCACCAGCTACTCATTCCCCCTTCCCACAGCTGTGAAGGCCATGAGTCAACCTACGAAGGGGCTGTGCAGTGAGACACGTGCCCAGCTCAGTTATTTCAGATACAGCAGCACAACGTGCCCTGAAACCGCAGCCCTGAGCTCTCCCCTCAGCACCCGTGCAGCTCCTGCACCGGAGCATCACCACTGCAGCCACCAGAGACAGGACTGCCAGCCCAGGAATGGCCACCCTGAGTGACAGAACACTTGTACGTTGTTAATACAAGGATGTAGGCAGAAATTAGGTGAGTCCATCATGGTTATGCTGGGAAGCAATACCAGAGCCATGGGCAGAAGTGATGCCTCCCAGGCCCCAGCCTGGCTTCTGGCTTCGATCAAATCTGTGCCACTGCAGATGCACTTGTGAGGTTTTACCCCTCTCCACCCCAGAATTTCCCCTCTTACACTTTCCAAGGAGCTTTAAACATTTCACTATTACACTTTTAAGTATACAAATATAAAATTGTTCAAAGCCCAGATACCTACATCAGCACAAACCTGTCAGGGCAAATAGAAACTCACAAAATGTTTGCCACTGGCTGCCTGATGCCTTCTGGGTACAAGTATGAGCTGAGAAAAACATCCTGTCTCATGAAGCAAACACCATTCTCACTTACAGGCTAACCTTTAAAATTTTAAGTGCACTTCATTTTTTGCTGGATCAGGCTCATGTCTCAAGTCTTTGTTTTCAGGAGATGTATCTGCCAGCCAGCAAATTAATTGTAGCACAGTAATTGCCTCCCCCCTTGACAAAGTTGTTTAGACATCAAGATTTGTGGCTTTGAAACTTCTAGAGTTGAAGAAGGGCTCATGTGTTCAGTAAAAAAGACTCTTTGGGGGAAAAACACAGAGAAACATGAAAAAGCAAAACACCATATTTTTCACAGAAACAATAAGTTCATGAAACCTATTAAACAAAAAAACTGGGCTTACACTGGTCTTCCCAGATCTCTGGCTGACATCTGAGGACTATATGTCAGATGCTGATTTCAATTTTCTCCTTCCAAGCAAAAATAACCCTTTCTGATTGTCATCTTGATAACTTCTGATTCTGAAGCTGGTTCAGAATCAGTTTGAATCACCTGAGAAACAGAGTTCAGCCCTGACTCCGACACCAGAGTATGGACAGTGATGGAGAGAACCCCCAATGATGTGTTTCTGTTCTGACCCAGACAGACTCCATTTGGCAAAGTACTGAGCAGATAGAGGCACTGCTTGGTCAAATACTTGCCTTCTACCGCAGAAAGCCAAAGCTTTCTACATTGAAAAAAATTAAGATTTACACCCAAACCCTAATTCATTGAGCACTAGGCTGAAATCCTGTTGATGGAGGCTACCATGAACCTGTATTCCACAGTGACCATTGCAGGAGCCTGCAGAATATCACACTATTACTAGATGGTCTGGGAAACTTCCTACTGCAAAGTGACACCACAGGATTTTAATAGAAGACTCCAGCTAGATGTGACCTGGTGCCTCCTAGGTGTGAACACACGTCTTACTAAGTTTCCCAAAGTGAACATTTTCCTGTAGCATCTGTACTTAACACACATCACTAGGCAAGGAAAACACACAATTAAAATCAAGTTTTGGCCCCAGCCATGTTTTGAGGAGTCACTGACACCTAGTCAGTGCAGGGGAAACTGTTGCATGATGACACACCAACCCCACAATCCACCTAAATAAATATGCCACGTTGGCCTGTGATTCCTAAAATAAAGCAGCTCCAACAACCCAAAGCACTGTTTAAATTACCACTCTTACCAATCACTAATCCTACCATTTGAACTACTTGTGCTAATCAGCTACTGTATTAATAAGCATGAGGAAGAAAAAAACCTCACACTGGCTAATTTCATCCTCAGCATTTAAAAAAGGAATACTGAGTCTGTCAGGTAGTTGCACTGAAAATTTACTTCACCACCTGCTAGCTGAAATATTGCTTTTATGGATTTACATTGTATTAAAAGGTCACTGGCTGTTTAAGTCTTAAACAGTTTTAATCATTCTAAAAGTCTCTTAACAGTAAGAAAAGGAAGCTCAGAACAAACAGCAGCAGGGATTCTAATTAAAAGGGCCAATTCATCTAATTTTATTTGGGGTTAATTATTCAGGATTCACTCTCTGATGTGTAAGGAATAGCAATTAGTAATTTTAGTGATTTGAGGAACATTGGAGGTGTAATCAGTTAAAATGAGTGAGTGTTTACAACACAAGATGTTGAATTAGTTTCTCCCAGCTGGAGAACAGGAACATTAGTCCCCTACAGTTCAGGACTATGAATCGCAGTCCTGCTTAAAATATTCTCTTTAAATTAAAAAAAAACAAAACAAACCCACCACATGCCAACAATCATCTGGTAATTTTGTTTACTACATGGAAAGTCAATAGGAAACGTGTACCATGGCAGCTTACACATCCTCACCTCCACCTTCACCCTCCATCCAACTATTTAAACCCCTGGGATTCACTGGAAACAATTCCCAGCAATTTCCCTATCTGCACAGCTCCAGTCAGACTACCACCCTCTTGCCACACTGCCTTTCACCACAGCTGGCTGAGATAATGGAAGAAGCAGCCTGTGAAACTTTGAAATGTTAATTAACCTCAGCGGTTAAATATACAGAGGAAAAATGACCGTGCGATTAACTTAAAACCTCTAGGTACAATTCCTCCTGCAAATGCAAATCCAAAATAGCTCGGCTGGAATCACTCTGGACTTCTTCCAGTGCTGCTAGAGCCAGAATAAGGTACTAAAGCTTTTAGGAGAAGCAGATGAGACTCTGGTGGGGACAGAGGAGCCACGTGGGAGAGTGCCAGTGGAGAGATCCAGCACTGGCTGCTTCAACATTCATATCTGAGCTGAGGCAGCAGTTCAAAAGCCATTTTTTACTCCCTCTCAAGAGGGTAACTGGGTTTTACCACCACTCAGGCATAGCCAGTGGGACTGGAGCTGCACCCCTTGCAAGTCTGTGCCCACAAGTTTGTGACTGTTAAAAGGAGCAGCGCTGGCACACCATGTCATGCTCACTGCAAGTGATGCAGCTTTTAATGAGCAAATTAATTTTGTACAAACAGACATTGTCTTTAGTGTCCTGTACACAGAGCTGTCACTCCAGCTGGTCACCAACAAGGGAAATCCCCTCCACCCCCAGCATTCCCTCAGAACTCACTGACCTCCCTCTCAAAACACCCAAAGGCAGTAATTAGCACGAGGGTAGGAGACAAGGGCTCAGTTCCCCAAATTATGCAAAATCTCAGCTGCTTCACCACAGTGGACGCCCCTCATTGTGAAAACAATGGGGGTTTTTGATGAGACTTCGTTTCCATTCAGCTGGTGGCTGTAGCCACCAAGTGCCATCCTTCCCAGCAAATCCCAGCCAATGCTCCTGCAGCCCCAGTGGTGGCAGCGAGGGCCAGGCAGGTACAACCCCGTGCCAGATTGTCCTCCCACACGCACATCAGCTGAGCTTCCTACACATCAGGCTTACAACACACAAAGCGCAAAGCCATTGACAGAAGGCTGCATTTTGATCTTTAGCTTATTTTTCCATACAGCTGAGGGGTAGAGCACTCCATCTAATGCCTACACCAACCTCTCTGCCATAGATATGACTCACAGAAAACACAACAGTCCTTTACAAAAGCTTAGCAAAGGACTGAAGCTGAACTGATGCAAGAAACAGTCCATGGAACTTTAAAACTTGAATAAAAATCTGTGCTAAAGTAGAAGGCAGAAGAAGAACCGTAAGATTTAACAAAAAAGCTCTAAGCACTCTTCCCTGTCATAGACTTCTTTTAGGATGTTGGGGATGTCACTTAACCCCACTGTGTCTCTGTCCACTGGCATGAAAAGCTTTCCTTTGCCTTCTCTGCAGTGTTTATTTGTAGAAGTGAGCATGAAGTTCGTCTTACTTGTGCAGCAATTAGTACAGTGAGATCTCACTTTCAGCTGCAGCTGCTCAGATCCAATAACGGGGACAAAAGTAGTTCTGAATGATTTTTTTTAAAAAATGACAGAAAACAGCCTGCAAAGAGGAAGAGATTTCCATGTAAACAAGTGAAAATCAGGGCATCTAAGTCAGAAGAGAAAACCCTGTCCTGGAGAGGAAATGGGCTGCATTCCCACATACCATCCTCCTCCTCTGAGAGTGAAGGGTCCATGAAACAACTCAACCAGGGAAACACCACCTCACTCAGAACAAACTGGAACAGGTTATCTATTTGTTTATTAGATTATGGTGTTGAACTCATTTGTACATTGCTAAGAGCTTCTGACAAGAGTTGACATATGCATTAATTTACTACAGAGGGCTGTTGTGAAGGAGTTGAAAAAAATGAGTTACGCCACTGGATTAGGACCTCATTTTCCCTGGCTGCTGTTGCAAAGCACAGTGAAAGTGAGCCTGTTTATTTGGTCAGCCTCCTCCCCTGAGGCAGCACACAGGGAAGATGGGGACCATGTCCTTACGACAGAACCTATCTTATCTTCAACCAAACCTTCTCTGTCCGTAGTGATGAAATACAAAACACTGCACAGATCACAAAAAACCCCATCTCTCAGAGCTCTTCACTGCCAAGGGACTTCCTCATGTTTTGGAGGCTGCAGCCAACAGTTTTAAGCAGTGCTGGATTTATCTTTGCCTATGCCTGTTTTTGTATTGTTTTCCCATTTTGGGGGCGAGCTGCAAACTGAGCAGACAGAGGAAACCCATGTGCTGCAGCCTTGGCTTGAGCCTCAGAGTCAGCAGTGGCCTGTGCTGCAGAACATCTGGAAGGACTGGATCTTTGCCCAGCATGCAAAGGAGAGGGACAACAAAACCCACTGCCATGAGCAGGCCATTCCTGGAGAAGGGGGTCAACCTCCCTTCAAGAGGTTCTATTCACTGAGTCTTCTGCTCCTGGTCTGAGAGACTGGAGCAAAACCACCAAGCGGGAAAGGCAAGTGCAGTGCTCAGATGAGCTGTTCAAACAAATCCCCACGGACTAGTTTTCAAACTGGGTCACTCATCCTCTGGGTCCTCCCATCCTCTTTGCCACCCCTCCCTATGTCACACTTACAAACATCCAGACTTGGAAGATGAAAGCAAAATGGGTCTTCATCAAACGTATCTCAGTTCACTGTTTACACCAACACAAACAGCACTGGCTTCCTTCCTTCCACTGGAGTTAGTCAGTGCTACTGGGGAGCAGAAAAGCATCTGGATTTTCTTTCTGCTATGAAATTAATTGTCTTCTAATTCACTGATGTAACAGTTGAATAGTAAATTACATCCTTAATCCCTGAAGATAACTTAAGGTAAAATTAAATGTTAGATACACAGAATTCACTTTTATCATATTTTTTTTTCAAAATAAAGAGCAATGCTCCATATCCAAATTTCAGTGAAGGATTTGGCAGTGTTAGGTTAACAGCTGGACCTGATGATCTTGAAGATCTTTCCCAACCTAAACAATTCTATGATTCTAGCTCCACATATAAATGTATAGAAATATATATTTATATAGAGTGGTGGTGGTTTGGTTCCTTTTGCTGGTACCTACTAGAAATGTCCCATGTGATCTGGCTAGAACAGGGAAAAAAGCTGGGATTAAAATCAAAAGAAAATTAAAAAGAAGGAGGGTTGTATCTTTCCCTGGGTAGGAGATGCTACCTGGAGTTGCTCTATAGTCTCTCTACTGTACTTCTTGATAACAGAGAAAGTAGAGGAGAAAACAAATGATGCAGACTTTCTCTCCTTTGAAATGAATTGTACCCTAAAACACTGATTCACAAGCTTTCCATACCAAAAGCCATTTTCCAACACACCAAAGTTACTATATACAACTGTACTTGCAGTTATTGCCACATTGTGAGCATAAATGCTTTAAAATTCACACTTTTGCATAATTCAACAAAGTAACTGGTTAGGAAAAAACATGCTAAACTGACCTTTTAGACAAGTAACTACATGTATTTTTCCATATTCCACAAAATCTCCTACCAAGAACCACCCCATTCTTCTGTCTTTTCCCCACTCCAGGGGACTGTGGTGGGGAAAACAAGAGGAGAGAAAGCATTTCTCATCAGAAGCACCTTAAAATGGGCAAGGAAGAGGTGAATAACAGAGGGAAAAAAAGGACTCCCCGAGGATGAGAATCACACTCCCATTCAGGACACGGATGATAATAGAATTCACTCCCTAGAGTGAGCCAGGCAGACTGCCCATCCTCGGAATACAAGCAGGGATAAACAGTGGTAGCCTGGAACCTGTGCTGGTTTTGGGGGGAACGTGGCTCCCATCTTGCACTGCCAGCAGGAATGGCCATGACATAGCAGTTGCCCAAGCACACATTTTAACCTTCTGACCATTCTGAGAGAGCAGTCAATCAAACCAGCAATTTTACTGTAGCTCTGCTCAGCATTTGGTGCCTCCCTTCCAGAGAAAAAGGATTAGGGTCTGGCGTTAGCCCAGAGCAACTGAGAGGGTGCCCTTGCCACGAACACACCACACCTGAAGCAGGGTCAATTATTTGGTGTAGAGAAACCTGGGTGAGATCGCCCCCAGACTGAATTAAAACTTTTCTATTTAACCAACAGAAAACAAATTACTGAAATATTTGTGGATATTGTTAAAAGGAATAATGTGGAAGAAAATTAAAATCCTCTGCTAAGATTGTGGTTTTGTTTGAAAAGCCAGAGATTTTATTCTTAAAATAAAATGTTGTGGAAGAAAATGGTAACAAATTGTAGTAACATATTGCTACAGTTTCTAGGTTGGACCTCAGTCTGAGGTTTGCTTTTCCCTCAGAATTGCTACTTGGACAATTCTAGCTAAACAAAAAAATTAAATTAAGCTAGGTGGGGAACCTCTCTTGATTTTCTTTTGTTCTAACTTCTTTTCCAGCTTTGCTACGGGAGAGTGCAAATCTATCCTTTTCAGATTAATGACTGATCTTCACTCTAAATCCCCACTCCAATATTAATAACCTCTCAGAAAACAATTAAAATAGATATACTGTTTGAGTGTGTGCTCAGGGAGGAAGAGAAGAGGATAAATCTTTTCTGATGACAAAAGCCTCTGTCACAGTTGGAGGGTTGCTGATGCCTGTGGTGATGGACAGTGGTTTTCCACTGTCACATACACATCTCCTGCTTCCACAAGCACATGCCTGGAACACTGGAGGGCAAGGAGAGAGTACTTAGCAGCATAGAGAAGATGTGATGGTCCATCTCACCACCTAACAAGAACTCCTTTATCACTGAGCTGGAAAGAGTAGGCCTTTTCCCCCATCACACAGAAGATGATGCAGGAAGAACGACTTCCAAGTTGACATTACCAGCAAGTGCAAACAGCCAGAGAGACACCAGGCAGGTTCACTGCTTGGAAATTATTTTAATGCACAGAAATTCCTGGTGTGCTGAGGCTTTATGATGAATCATGAAGCCTGTGTCACTCAGAGCTGCTTATCAGCTCTGAGAATTTTCTAGCCAATATCTCTATCTTCTTCATGGATCACAGCAAAGACAGAAGTGTCTCCCCCACGACCTAAGCAGTGCCCTGGAGCTGTGGACTGCAATTACTCTTTTGCCTTTTTCCAGTCCTAAGTGAAGCAATGGGAAGGCCCCCATGCTGCTTGCCAATGTGGTGTTTTTACAGTGTAACAAGGGGAAAACATGTTTGCTTTCCTGGAAAGGGTGCACACAGAGATATTTAAGGGTGCAGAGTTTTCTTAGAGGATGGGCAGAGGGCTGGCATATCTTCCTATGAAGACAGCCTGGAAATTGTTCAGCCTGGAGAAGAGAAGGCTCCAGGGAGAGTTAAGAGCACCTTACAGTCCCTAAAGTGGGCCTACAGGAAGGCTGGGGAGGGACTTCTCACAAGGGCCTGTAGTGGCAGGACAAGGGGGAATGGGTTCAAACTTGAGAGCACGTTTGCATTCGATACATGGAAGAAATTCTTTTCTGTGAGGGTGGTGAGGCACTGGCACAACTTGCCCAGAGAGGTTGTAGACTCCCCATCCCTGGAAGTGTTCCAGGCCAGGTTGGATGGGGCTTTGAGCAACCTGGGATAATGGAGGGTGTCCCTGCCTGTGGCAGAGGAGGAGGAATTAGATGATCTTAAAGGTCCCTTCCAACCCAAACCATTTGATGATTCTGTGATATGATTCTATGACCATCTTTGGCATGGTGAGACAAGCTTGAGTCATGGCTTGAGTGTTCTCCTAGAGAAGAGCAGAAACACGCTCCTTTGGTGTTTACATGAAACCCAAGAGAAGCAGGTTCTGAAAACTCACACTGCAGTTTTGTAATGCATGACTTGCTGCACGCAGTCATCCAAGGTGACTGCTTTATGCAAAAGCAAAGCTCATTCCTAGAGGATTTAAACAATGACAGTCAGATTTCCCTGATGAAAGACACTCAAGTGAGTAACAATTTTATTTAAAGAGAAAACATGGTACTTTCAGGCACCTGGGCTGTCAAGAAAACAAGAAGCAATTGAGAATGCATCTGAGAATGTTCTGAAATTGGCCACTATTTATATTTCTACACAAAGGACAAATTTTAGATTTAAAAATACAAGCATAACCTAGATTTAAAATCCAGTAACACATCTGGATAAAACCTAAATGTGATGTTGATGATCTTTTAAGGAATAGGACTCTCTGCTTTCACAAACCCCATACCCTTATCAGGCAATACATACCCCATCATGTCATGGTGATTAGCATCTTGATTGATTAAAATCCTTAATTCCATTGGATTTAATAGGCTAGTTTGAGACACATTCATACAAAAGACCAAGGCTGGAGCTGATCACAAGCACAGAATGGAACACTGTGACTGCAACATTGATATCTGCTCCCCTCATTCTTCAAAATGTTGCAGCTAAAATCATCTAGCTAAGAGAGGTAAAAAAAGGTGTGTGTCAGGTCAGCCAGCAAAACCTTTCAAGGCTCCACAGTCATCATGAGAAAGCAAATAAAACCTACTTTGGCTCTCGTTTACTATATATTTAACATTTGCAAGAGAAAAATCAGATGACTGCTTAAAGCTTGGGATGATGCACGCCATATTCAAGCTACTCTTGAGCTTGAAATGTTTAATGTTTTATGTGGTTTGGAAATGGTTTAAATTCCCTGATGAATTTTTCATGCCCATACACAATTTAGCCTTTATCAAAAAAATCCCCTTCAATTATGTACTCTGCAGAAATTCTTTGTAAAGATTCTAGACACTTTTTTCCCTTTTTTTATTTATTTTGTTTACTGTTTTCAGTTTGCTAAGTCTGTATAAAATACCCTCACTTGGCTATGCCTGCTCAAGTTACCTGTACTTCACCTCTTGTGCTACTCACAGAAAATCAACTCTGCTTTCTTCCCCCCCCTCTCTCTCCACGACTTAATCTTAACTGTGGAGAATGGGAAGACAGAAGAGCACTGGGGTGAGGCTAAAAAGTTGCAAACCTTTGGATGGACCCAGCTTTTTGCCAGGATGCACCACGGGGAGCTGTAACTCGGCAGCAGTGGAGCAAAGCTGGGAGAGGGGCATCCTCTGGGCAGCAGGGCTGGCAGCAGGCACGTCACTCCCAGCACAGGAGACACGGCAGGAAAACAAGCCTAATTAGAGCACTGCCATGTGCCAGCTATTCTTGGAGGCAGAACAGCCCCTCAGGAGCTGCTGCAGGAGAGCGAAGCGAGGACAGCCCTCGGACCACTCCAGCCCACGTCAGAGGCATCCCCAAGAATACAAAGCCATCTTCCCCTGCCCCGTGCTGCCCTGCAGCCCAGGCTAAAGATACCCAACTGCTGCTGCTTTTGCTCTCTGAACACCTTCGTTCTGCTGAGCACACATCCCCTAAGGTTCCGGGAATATTAACATAAGCCACCCACAAATATTATTTTAAAGAAGTGATTCCCAGAGTCCTCCTATTTTTGGAGAAGCATCTTAAAAAAGCTTCCCTAATATACTGGAACAGGCCCCATATTATCTCTTCATGAAAGGAATCCAACTGCTATGCTTCTAAATTCACTGGTAAGCAGTTCAGACTTCCTTTTATATTGTAAGATTTCCTTCCCATAAGACGCAAGATATATTGCCTCAAGGGAAAAACAGCTTTATGAAGAGGAAGCTACGTGTGCCAGAATTGTTCTCTTCCATTATCTGTAACATCCTTTCTCCCTCCCATTGTTTTAATAAAGTTGGTCACCAGAAGAACCTGCAGCAAAAATGCCAATACCCTCAGCAGAGTATCTACCTGCCAAAAGCCCCGAAGTACATCTGCTGTTCTGCAGCCTTCTTGATGCTCAGAAAACCTGTTTTCTATGCATGCCACATATGCAGTGCTGATAGAAATGTGACTTTGCTAACAGACTTACTTTTGGCTGCTCCCACCAGAAAAACGTTTGAGGAATGGATGGCTCACCCGTAATCTCCCACCTACATGGATTTTTGTAGCATTTCATTGAATAGAAGGATGAAAAGGAGAAAACCCAACCAACCAACAAAAAAACTACCCCCCCTCAAAAAAACCCCAAAACAAAACAAAAAAAAACAGAGAGAGAGGAAACACATTCAGTGGCAATCAGCATTACAGGGAAGAAAAATTTTTAAAAAATTAAAAATCTGCAGTCTGATGTTCCTGCATGTGATCCAGAGAAACATTCTCCTACTGCACACACGTGCTTGCATGCAGCAGGGGCTCAGTTACACTCTTAAGTTCAAGAGCATTCTTAAATGTTATGTCCCACAGGCCTTCACAAAACATGTATCAAATTAGGCATTTGCTGGAATGCTTTGCTAAGCAAAAGGATTGGTTTACGTACTTTCCCCAAAGATTCTGCTGAAATGAGGCTAAATGGTTGCAGTGGTAGCTCTCAGGAGATCCCCAATTCTTCCCCGAAGCATTCATTTTGCTAGGATTTCCCTCTTGTACATTCAGCTTTGGGGAATCACAATGGGAAACTGGGAGCAGGGAATTCTCAGCGTTAGAAATGACAGAATTGCCCAGGGTAGCTAAAGCAACCACAAATCCCTCCCCACTGATTCAGATCCCACCAGAGCCATCTCTTCAATTTTCATTAAAAATCTCCTCTAGAGGGTATAATCTCCCCAAGTTTAAGCAGAGGGAAATCCAGGGTTCCCTCAAATCAGAATCCACTTTATTTGGGACAAAAGGAATCTGCTCTCAGGAGGACCGGAGTTGCTAAAAATAAGCAAATATTCCCAGTGTTTCTACACTCCTCTCCCTGAAGTGAAATGATCAAGAGGATTAATTTTAGAGTACGTACAGTTTTTATGTGGAAAAAACCCAAGCTGCATCTTAGCTTTTAAGCAAAGACCAGATGGAAAGTCTATCATTAGAAATGCCAAAGGGAGAATACACTCAAAGTTCGCTTCAGGATGGAAAGGTCATTTCTAGTCATCCTTGTTTTAAATGTTCTCAGAAGCACTCAAGCTTTTTGTAATAAGATGGCTTTCTTTTAGTTTATCAACTTGATTTCCTTCAAAATAAAATATAAAAAGATCTCCAAAATAAAACAAAAATCACCAAACAATACAAGACAGAAACTTGAAAGGCAGGCGCCAGCTCTCTTTTTTTCCTCTCCAGAGCAAAAGAGTCATTAAATTTTTAATGAATTATTGTTTAGTTGACAAGAAATGCCACAAAAATGACCTGCTGATTCCACCCAGGGGTGTTTACTTAGAGCTTCACAGGGAGATTTATGAGACGACAGGCAACAGATGAAGTATCAATGGAGTCTGAGAGGCAATGCTTCGTTCAGCAGGTACCAATGTCAATGAAGAACACGTCAAGATGATGAGAAATGGATCAGGTTTCTCCGGTGTTCAAAGCAACATCCCCAGCCCCCAGGGAAGGCTTTATGCAGCTGCCCCATACAAATCCACCAGCCCACCTGCACTGACAGCACCATGCTCCTGATCCTAAGGTCTGAGCAGCTCCGTAAGGACCCCGTTTGGGCTTAAGATACCTTCTTAACATTACTAGCACACACAAGGTGACTAGAAAGTGACAAAATTGTGATCAGTGACATTCACTGGAGTCAATAGGGTGACACGAAGATAATGCAGTGCTTCCAGCTTTACTCCACTTGCTAACTCATATGAGAGCTAGAAACACACAGCTCCCACTGAGACTCCAGCACTTCTTCATCTCCACATGCCAGCCAACCGTGAAACAAGCCCTGTGCCCATGAAGATCAGCCCACAGCTGAAGCACAGGATGTGAATAAGCCCCCTGGGACACAGCTTCCAAACCTTAAAAGGAAAATATTTAATCAAAGACAGAAAACTCCATTCTCCTGTTTTCCAACAAATATTTAAAAAGTACATCAATATGGCAATATAAACCTGACATTTTCACAGTAAACACGTTTGCGTCCCGCTGCAGACTATTCCCAATAAAAACTGGAACTACTGCCACTAAAGCTAAAAGTGTTTTATTTCCTTGCAGGCTGTGCCTTTTCTCAGCTCTAGCAGGCCACCCCTGACAAGAAGTATCTGGCTTCAGGTCTTCCTCTATACAAATGCTCTCAGAGGAGCCATCGCTGACCTAACCAAGCAGCAACTGGGCTGTGCAAGTGTCAGAGGGAGATGTGCCCTGCAGTACCTCTGAATGAGGGACAACCAGACAAAACCAAGATTCCATTCCCAAACAGCATGCTAAAGCATTGAGAGCAGCAAACAAATGCTTTGTTGTTTCTTGGCCACTTGCAAATGGTGATTATTCCATACGAAATAATTAACAAACAAGGACAGAATCCTCCAAGCTCTCTTTAGAAATTTTCTTTTCAAAACACGCCCTCATCATTTTAATCATTTACCGTTTGCAATAGAGAAGGAAAACAAGGAGGTAAGAAATCTGACACGATCAAACCTTCCCTAGTTCCCACAAATAGACATTCACTGCCTTCCAATAGTCTTGACTAATCATTTTAATAAGTAGTGAAAAGATTTTGCAATTAAATGCTTAGAGAAATAAGATGCATTTTCCTGTTCCTTCTCATGCCTTATAAATTTTCCAGCTCCTCTTGTAAAGAGCTTTCATTATTCTGGGTATGACGGAGTCAGAATTGCAACAAGAGAAAGCTCTGATTTCAGCTTCATTTCAGTCACTGTCCAAATGCCCAAAAACTTCTTCACAGCTCTTGGACCACAGGGAGAAAAAAAAAAAGCCCAAAAAAAGCCAAAAAAGGAGAGTTTCAGTCCTAAGATCAGAACCACATTTGCCAGACAGGTTTTTCAGAAAAAAAAAAAAACAACCTGGACTTAGAGTAAACTAAGCATATTTGGTCAAGTAGCAGTAGATCAAATAGACAGGGAGACTCACAATGCCCTTCCTGCAGCCCCACATTTGTGGTGACAACTGCACTTTGCTCTGATGAAAAGTGACCTTTAGGCCCTGACATTTAGGTCCAGATTCTCCTACTTGTGTCACCTCCGCCTCCAGTTTCACAGGTCGAATTCACAGCACTTCAAATAGTTGGCAACATTCATCAAACACGAGCCCATGTCTTGCCCAACAGTCTTAAAATGGAATATTCCTGCTCCACAGTCCCATGCCATGCTGGATGGTCAACTTACACAAGGTACTGGATGTGCTGTATCTCTTCGGAAAATCAACATACCAAGCGAAAGCTCATCTCCCAAAATAGTCACCCTGCTACTTTATTTCTTTTTTATTTGTTTCCCTACTGCAGTTACAAAACACATTCTCACTGAGGCAAAAGGGATCATTACCCAGAGCACTTTTGGATGCAAAGAGGCAGTGCTAAATGTGCACCAGAAACAGGAATATTATAATGGTCTTCCCACATGAGAAAGCATAAAAAGGCAAATGGACCCTCCATTAGCTTGTCTCCATGATATCTCAGGAAAACACCATATACTCAGAATGGAACCATGGTGATTGGGAGATTTTTTGTTTAAAAAGTCCAACTCCGTTTGCAAGAAATTTCTCAGCTGCGGTCACGCATCACATCCCTTGTGTTGGATTAGCTGCTAAATTTAAAGTATTTTGTGTCTATCCAATAAGTCTGATTTACTGGCATGGAGAAATGTTTTAAATATCACGAGTTTTCAGGTCCAGCCAAACCAATCGTTCCTGCAGCTAAGTCTGAAAGACTCTTGACCCTAATAAGGGATGTAAACAATTGAACAAAACCTAGAGATCTGGCAGGCAGGGATCCACCAGCCCAACCCCCTCCTGGTGCCACAAGGTCATCTCTCCCTCTTGAGGGCCTATGTCCCATTTTTACACACACACAGGCTGAGTGCCTGCTGCACCAAGAGAAACCAGGCAAGTATTCTCCTGTTACAAACCCAACTGAATTTTGGCTGTAGAAAAGGGTTACAGTGTCAGACTCTGCAGGATCACTGTGGGCAGGAATGGGTTAACAAAAAGAGATCAATTGTGAATCTAATTCAAATCTAAGGCATTGAATGGACTAAGCAGAAGATGAGGAAGATGCTTCATACATTATCTGGTACAACTGCATGGTATCCTATCCATGCTGATACCAGTGGAGATGCAGACTAGCTGTGATTTTACCCAACTCACACTTCCCTCATGCATTGCCTCTTGTCTTTGTAAATTGGTTTTTACGTAAGACAGCTGTGTCAGACCTGGGCTCCCAGTGTAATTTTCCCCCTATGCCTGCAGAATTAATTCACTAAGCCAGGTTCTATTTCTCCTTGGGCACCACACAAAGAATTACAAATGGCTCTATTTGTGCCCAGTTGGTACAAAAGTGATGTCAAAAGTGTAACGGGAAGGAAGAAAGGACCCAATTACAAAAGCAAGGTCTGTGAGATAATCTTGGTCCCAGGACAGTGAGATATGGCAATTAGGAGCATTTCATCTATCTGTCAGTTGGGGTCATTCGATGAGCTTGTTATCCAGAGGAAAGGTGGCACCTCAAAATACCAATTACGACTTTCCAAACTCAAACTGTGCTTCTGCCCCCTGTGCCATCATCTCTAACATGACAGGAAGGTCAGAATGAGCAACAGGAATTCAGTTTTCAAGAAGAAGCCCAATTGTACTGCAGATTAACAACCAATTAGCAGTTTTGCAGAAGTTGTGTGCTCTGGCTGGGGGGGTGCCAGGCTGTGCTGAGGAAGTGCATGGTGTTGACTTCCCAAACTGAGTCACTTCTGTAAGCCCTGAGGTGGTATTTATAGAGTTGGGGGAAAATTTCCAGGAAACATCACTTACTGGTACTCAGAAAAATAGCAAGGAAAGTCTTCAATTACTAAACTTTTAAGGAAAAAAAAATCTTTCTTTATGACAAGACAGCAAAGCAGCAACCTCTATGATTTTCTTGGAAGAAGTCACAATTAACAGTGTTCCTTATCACGCTTTTCGCTGACAGTAGTATATGTTGCTCCTAAGGTATTCAGTCTGTACAGCTGCAAGGTTGGGGTTTTCTCCTCTCTTCTACAGATTATTTCCAGGATAAGGCATTGAAGTCAGTCTTGTCTCCAAAAACTTCAGCAAGACTTGGATGAACCCAGGTACCAACAACAACTCAACCACAGCAGTCCAGATCAGCCTGAACCTTTTACCCAACTGTCTAGGATCCCAGTTTGGGGGAATGGCTGTACCCTTCAGTAAACCACATGAATCTACAAGTAGATCTGTTACTGACAGTCAAACTATCACCTGCAGAAGTGAGCTGATCCCCTTGCACAAACTAGACATGCCCTGGTATCACAGAGCATGCAAAAGTAGAAGAAGGGCACAAACTAGTACCTGAATCAGTGCCTGTTCCCCTCCACACATTCAACAGTGCCCTTATGTCTCCTCAAAGCCAGGGACTAAGCCAAGCTTTCAGAGAGATTTTGTCCCTGCAATAGTTTTAAGGATGCAATCACAAATCTGGGAACTCACAACCATTTTAGAGTTTTTCCCTTTCTTTCCATTAAACACACACAGATTTATGCCCTTGCTTAGCAAAGGTGGGCTGACCATGCCAGGCTTGGTCCCCTTCCCTAAGCAGCCAGCATACCCCCATTGGAGAGGATGCAGACTTAGCTGACCACAGAAGTACAACTTTTGGAATGAAAAAGAAATTTTTTAGAGCATAAGATACAAGCACACAAACTTGTCGCCATCCCATACACAAGCTGCAAATGCTTCAATTTATTACTATGACTTCCACAGTGCTTCTGCCACTGCCCTTCCTCTGAGACCTGGGGCCAACGTTGGCCAAAAGGTCTTTGTGAAGGCCTCAGAGATGTTTCCCTACATGCCTTACACAAACCAGCAGCTTAGGCGAGGACGAAACACCAGGCTAATGAGAAAAAGGCTGCTGGCAGGAACTCAAGCAGTACCTGCTCTGCCTGGCCTCTCCCAGCACGGCCACGGCGAGGGCAGGTCAGGTCCAGCTCTCTGCCAAGCTGTCAATCATCACAGCTCACACTGTGACATTCATGAGACATGACACCCTCTGCAATGCAATGGAGACCCAACAAGTTTGTTTTGCACATGCCACTGCAGCGTTGGCAGATACAGCAACATGCTTTGGCTCGCACTGACATGGGAAGCATTCAAAGCACTCATGCAGAGATAAGAGGCTCCCCTCATCTCCTGTTGAGACACACTGACCTCCCCTCCCTCCCCTCTCCTTGGTATTGTGAAAAATACAAAAATCTGTCCCTTATGTTTTCAAAATGTGTCTGTTTCACGGGGTTCTCCCCCCCACCCCGCTTTTTTTTTTTTCTGAGGCCAATTAAAAATAAAAGTTTACCAGAAAGACAACAAGGAAAAAAAAAAAGCGTCTGATCCATTGGATCCAGCCTGTAAGGATCTCACACATAAAAGAATTATGTCCCTGAGCACTTTCCAACAGACTTTCAGAAAATTTCATCTTTCTACTTCCCTGGCTGGATAGTCTGTTTGAGTAATTTTCTCTTTCTCCTGGGGCTGGTTGCTAAGAGACGCGCTATTACTTCTCCCTCTCTTATGACCCGATTACTGTGATCAGCAAAGACAGCGTGCAGACAACAGCCTGACACGGCTCATACAAGAACATCGGGCTCGTTACCAAATGATGGACTGTATTAACACTCCACAGCCCCTTCGCTCGCCATGGCCTTTGGAGAGTTTCCAGGCACAACTGGGGGCTTTTACTTCCCCAGCTTCTGAAGTGCACGTTCAAACATTTTAAATCACAGGACTGGGAAGGGAGAAGAATGGACTTTTACCTCCTGTGCTTCACTGTCTGACAGCCATAACGGTGTTAATGGATCCTCACTGAGCAACCTTCCTTTTCTTACCCTTCCCAAGAAGTGGCCCAGGAACAATGATTACTCCTTTTCATCCTCTTGAAAAATAAACTTTGCAAATGCACCGCGCAGTTTGGGTCAGAACATTCCCTTGAAGGGTCTGGCAGCCCCTTGTAAAGCTGATTGTGACACTTGAGGGGCTAAAAGGTGAGCTGGTCCTGCAAAGAGATGAGATGGATTCCTCTGGATAAGGAAAGCAGCTGGAAAAAGAGTCAGCTGTAGGTGTCCAGCAGTCCCAAGGAAGCTGCTGGGATGCCTAAGAGGCTCCCAGCTCATGCAGAAGCAACCTGGCACTGTGTCCTCTGCAAAAAAGAATAGGGGATGGAGGCAGTGGAGGAGATAGGAAATTTGGAGCACAAATCGGGAGCTTCTGCTGAGGGGTACATGGGGCAAAAAGTTGAGGAAAGTTGATTTTGTTGATGTTACTACCAAAGAATTGGTTTTCTAAGGATGGAGTCACCAACCTCAGAGACTATTAGTCTCTACTTAGTAAGAATTCAACCCATTCACTTTTTATAACATAAATTTCAATCTTCTATACTTTATTTTATTAAACCTACTTTTGAAAGATTGTGTTTACTCACACTGTTTTGGTACCATTTTCATACTCTTGAGGGTCTCCTCTCCTCCCACCAGCTCACTCAGGACAACTCCTGTGGCAGGACCCCTGGGCAGACCCTCAAACCACACATAGTGCAGAGTATTCAGAAACAACAGTTGATAAAACTTCTCAAGTGGGCCTTGTAACAGAGATGACCCAGTGCACAGGTTCCTTCCTCATCTCCATGTCATTTCCCATAAATTCAATGCTTGGCACAAAAAAAGCCAGCTGTCATGACAGTGCAATTTTTATCCACCAGCCCTTAACACCAGGCTTGGCTTTACGTTTTGGGTCATGTCTAGACGAAACCAAAACCTTTCCTTAGTCACTGTCATCACAGGAATTAAGAATTGGAAGAGACATGTGAGTCTTTTGCACTTCAGCTCCTCAAATAGTTTGGGTAAATCCCCAGTCAAGCCCCTGGAGCACGCCTGCACTTTCTTCCACGGCTGTGACTTTGCAGTGTGCGTGCTGGTTAAAGAAGAACACAGAAGGGGAATTTTCAGATAGTGGGAAACTAACTCACTGCTTATTAGCAACTAGAGCAGATCCCTGCTCACCTCCTGCAAAACTGCCCTCCCTGGGCCAAGCAGAGTCACAGGATTCTCAGTCCTGCTCATGGACTCTCAATTCCTGCGCCAAGTTCATCTAAACATGCTTTGCTTAGCAACAAACATTTCAGGCCTTGTATATTTAGTCCAAATTGTAATTGTGTAGGATTCACTGCTAGAAGTGCCTGCTCTTTGGCCACAAGTACAGCTTCTGTGGCTTCAAGAGTTGCTCATGCATTCCTCCAACCTTTTATTACACCGACCTGTAATACAATCCAATAGACATTTACTGGTTGCTCTGATTTAGAGGACTCAGCCTGGCAAAGTAACAAAGCTTTAGGCAGAGAAAAGGAAAAGTATACATATAATCCTTTAATAGAATAGTTTTCAGTGAGTAGACGAGCAACATTGTGTGAAGAAGGGAAAAAAAAAATATTACTCAACTGTTAACTGTCGTATAACAATTGTTATTATTTAACAGACTAGAATCTGGAGGATGTTAACATTTCAGATTAAAATAAAAGGGACAAGTGCTGCCTGCTTGAATTCAAGCTATTTCTGCATTAGCAGTGCTCTCTTGCTTTGACTGGGCACCATAGCCCTGTAAAACTACATACAGGACAAACATTATCTTTTTAACAGAAGGTTTGATATGGTCGATGACAGATGTTTGCAATTCAAGTTATTAAATGATGGTTCCCTTCCATTTCAGTGTGTCAGAAATATCTTCTCTTTCTCTTTTTCCCTTCCCTTTTTTGCCCTTTTTCTTTATTCTACCCAAACTATTGTGGTTCACAGAACAGGCCACTGCTAAGATGAATCACTATTTGATGTTTGAAATAATGAAGTGGAAAAATTAAATATAGTATCTTGGAAGAACCGACAGACAGGAGAAAAGAAAAGGAGAAAAAAGAGTCAGGGCAGAAAAAAATTAAGAATCTACCTGCTGAGAAGTGCAATGTTTGCTTTATGAAACCAAATAACTGAGAAAATATAAGCTCACTCACCAGAATGAAACCCAAGGCTAGGCACTACTTCAAGTAGTTCCCAAATAAGAGGCAGTGTGTTCCAGAGCCTGTGAAAATTTAATATTTGTAATTCTAACAAAACACAGTCAGAATACTTAATAAAACCTGGTGGCTTGACTTGACATTTTGTGAACTACAGATAAGTATACTGGTTCAATAACAGTTCTTATGCACTTGTTTTATGCTGCATTTTTACCAGGGCCTTTCCCTGAGGTGGTATTTCAGAAAAGAAAATGCTCATCCTGAGAGCAAAGCCAAGACACAGTTCTATGGATTTGTCTCTGGCCAAAAAAAAAAAAAAATTAAGCAGATGCAGACACTGTTATCCAACAAAACAACTTTTGGGAATACTACTAACAAGACAGAAGGCCCCACACAGAGCCAGTTTATTCACACTGGTGAGAATCACAGGTCCTGACACTGGTCACTGTGCTGGGCAAAAATCCCTATCCCTGTAACTCACAGTTATTGAGTGGAGCGACGCTGCGCAGGCACAAAGGCACCAGCTTGGTCTCATGCCTCTTCAACAGGGCCCAACTTGCTTGGGACAGTTTAAATCCAGTTTTATACAAATGAGAACCACCACTCATTTCTAACTGGTTTCACTCAGATCTTAACCAACAGGAGAGAGGATGTCCTTTGAGAGAAATCAATGGACACTTCCAAAAGGGTGCCCCAAACAGGTTAACAGCTACTCCTTAACAAGGGACCCCCACCTTCCCACTCATTCTGCAGTGTTCAGGGGCTCTGTTTGTGCTTTAAATGCTCTGGTGTGAAGGCAGCAAGCCCACCACAAACAGGCCTGGAGCTTCAAGATCATTTTCACCAGCTGCATTTTGTAAGAGCCTGTGGATGATGCAGTTCTGACACTAATGAATAAAGTATTGCTTCATCGGCTGCATCTCATTCAGCACAAGAAACACACAGAAAAACGAGGGAAGGATTAAGAAAGACTTTAAAAGTTTATAATATGCACTTTAAAAAAGCTTTTTCTAAGAAAAAAGCACTAACATGGGGGCTGTGGTCAGGCCCAGTCAAGATGATTTGCAACAGTAAGGTCACCTCTTGATTCACACCACATTTTTCAACTCCATGAGCTCCTGTGAGGGATGGGACCACAGCATCATTTGCAACTGATGGCACCAGAAGAGTGTTAGAGCACTTCTCAGCCTATCTTTTTGTCCCAACACTGAGACACTGCCTCCCTCATGACACATCAGTGATTTTTTTTCAGCTAGTGGCAGAGATGAGGAGCAAGAGAGGAACCAGCAGATCCCACTGGAAATACTCTGGTACTCCCAGGACTCAATTCAGAGTAAAAACATGTTCCCATGCCTCATCTGGGCAGCAGCCATGCTCCACAGGCATAACTCCTAACATGTGCAAGACAGCCAGCTCCTGCTGGCTGTCCAGTTCTGGGTAATTGCATTATCTCATGTTAGTGTTGAACAATGCACACACAAAACCACCTCAGGAGCATGGATGAGACAGCTCACAGTGCCTGCACCCCAGCCTTCCTCCAACAACCAGCACAGCACTGCACTGCAGCAGCTCCTGAGATACTCCAAGGAGCAGGTACAACACCCCTCTGCCTCTCAGCCAACACAGCCATTCCACTAGTGAGAATTCCTCCTGCTATGGAACAGAACTAGCACAGACAACCAGGGGAAAAAAAAAAATCACAGAACCTTTCAGGTCAGTCTGAATTTATTCTTTCAGGGCTCTCAATACAAATAATGAATAGACTCTGGACGTTGTTGGCTTCTATGAACTGTCAAAGACTGCAGAGCAGGGAACAGCACAGCTATAACACAGGGTGTCTAGTCCAATAAATCCATACCCAAGCTTCAAAAATTAAGACAGAGCAACTGATAGCAGCTGCTGTAAACAAAACCCACTAGGTATATCTGCCTGGAAAAAAACCCCAAAAAACACAACAGCAAAACAACAAACAGCCTGATAGTTCATGCTCCCAGTTGCCTACAGACATAGCAGAACATAACTTGCCAGTGCTCAAAAGCCTCCACACCCAAGAAGAAGAGAAGGGCACAGAGAGTCAAGCTCTGGGAAACATGGATCAGCTGGGTTCAAGAACACACACTGGTGTTCATGACATAGCCTTGCCCTGGAGCTGGTCCTGCTGATTTGCCCTGTCTCATGAGTCACTTGCCCACTCCTCCAACCAAGGTAAATGGAAGGAGATGGTTTTTAAAAGAAGTAAATAAGATCTCAAAGGCCTTCACACAAGACCTGTTGTTCACCATATCTGAAAGGTACCCAAGGAAAGGAAGGAGAAAGGAGGAGATTGCTTTGAGTCTCATCCCTTTGTTTAGTTTCTGTTTTTAAATCCGTATGAAGTGTTTCTGCAGATACTATATTCACCAAGGATGGCAATTACAAGGAAAGACATCAGCACTAATAAGTACTGAATTTAGAAGTACCCAACAGCATAAACTAAAGGGGCTAATTTTGTAAAGCATGTCCTGAGAGCCCCTGAGTGTGACAGAGAAGCACCTCCAAGCACTGGGCAGCCCCACAGAGTGACATCCCTTTCTGACCAGGGCTGGCACTGCAGCATCTCAGTCTGTCTCAGGCAGCTTGAGAAAAACACATGGTCCTGTTTATATGAACAACAGACATTGCAAGAATAGGACAGATTTGGTTTTTTGGGAGTGGAAAGAGTCATCCTTGCAGGAGCAGGAGACCTCCTGGGAGCCATTCAATGATCTGGCACTTCCTGGTAGGCAAGGATGGACTCATTTCCTTCCCTAGCACCATGAAATCATCCTTCAAGTGACAGTGGCAGAGGAGGTACATTCAATCCCAAGGGAGCTGCACTAGTGCTCACAAATGCTGGACTGGAAAGCTCAGCCCTGCAATCCAGCTGAGCCTCCCCAGCTCACCACTGTGCTCTACCTGTTTCAGCATAGTCTTGTTTCTGCTGGACTTGCAGAGCTTTATTTGGAGGCAAGGGGGAAAGGCAAGGGGAAAAGGACTTTTGTGGTTACTAAAACAAGATTCAAAGCAAAAGGATCCAAATCAAAAGGCAACTCACACTGCAAAGTTTGTCACTCAGTGCTCCAGTGAGTGGCTCTGACTCAGGCTCTTCTGAGTACCTCTGACTGACAACAGATTTTTACACATTTCTGAAGC
Organism: Acrocephalus scirpaceus scirpaceus; assembly: GCA_910950805.1. NCBI lineage: Eukaryota > Metazoa > Chordata > Aves > Passeriformes > Sylviidae > Acrocephalus > Acrocephalus scirpaceus. The sequence continues at coordinate 10,476,294 of OU383781.1, read as the reverse complement.
CCCCAGTTCTGGCCTTACAACCCCCAGTGCTACCCCAGCAGCATCAGCCCCACAGCAGCAGGCACAAAGCCAGCAGATCAGCTTCACCAACCTCACCCCACATCAGATGCCTCCTTAGTCTGCCCTGCAGGGTGAGGCCCCATTTTCTGGAACGAAGGCAAAGATGGAATTTGCTTCATCTGCAAGCTATAAATCCTTTCTATCCTCCTGAGCCCAGCAGAGATGGGAACAGCTGTGTGGCAGTGTTTCCCTAAGGCTCCAGCTCTGTTGAAGATGCTGAAATACCAATTTAAGTCTAAAAGCCAGAGAGCAAGTGAGAAGTAAGTGGCAGAAAAAGGAGGAAGGGCTACCACAGAGAAGTTTGGATTGGAAAGACGTTGAAAAATAATACAATCCAAAGCCCCTGCCATCAGCTGGGATATCTTTCACCAAACCAGGCTGCTCAAAGCCCTGTTCAACCTGACCCTGAGCACTTTAAATGATGGGGCACCCAGTGCTTTTAAATGAAACAGAATTAATACCAACTCCTCAGAAAAAAGATCTTAGTTTCTTTAAGAGATTTTTTTGTGTAGGACAAAGCTCATTGTGCACACTGCTGGACAGGGTCTGCTGAGGGAAAGAGGGAGGGGCAGGCAACACAAAACATGTGAGCATGGAGAAAGAAGCCAAATATATAAGAAGCAGACTGTTGGGATTCATGGCTGGTTGATGCCTCATCCATCTCAGGACTCATCTTCTCCCAGCATGAAGAGATGATGCTCTCAAACTTGGAACACATCTAGCTCCATCCAAAGACCACCTCTGACCTCAGTTAAACTCTTAGAGCTACTGCTCAGATGTCTGGACATCTAATTCTGATTTCCAGCCTAATTCCTCAGCAGCTACACTTCCTGTCAATACACAATTGTTCACCTTGTAGATAAACATCTTCCCCAAGCTTGAACAGCTCTCTTCTGCTCTCTGTGGGGTAAATACTGAGTTCTGTAAGATGATGAGCACCAGCACTTCCCAGGAGCTGTGGTGCTCACACCTCCCAGGATCAGGCAAGGTTAATCCCCTGCAAACCATCACAGTGGGGAGCAGCAGCACTAAATCCTCCAGAAACGCAGCCCAGACCACAGCAGGTGTTTGTAGGACCTATACAAACAGGCTGTGCCTGCCTCCTGGGCTGCCTGCACAGCAGAGACCTGTGCAGAATGCTAACCAGGGCTTGGGTCTTATTGATGATAATTACAATTACCATCATTACTTCTACCACTATTGCAGTCATACCCAGGGCCCCCAAGCAGATCCCTGCAAGAGCAAGACATGGTCTCTGCTTTGATGAGTGGATAAATCTGGTCTGAAACAAGCTGCAGCAACTCAGCATGGCAAACAGCGAGGAGGGGGGCTGGAAGCACCAGGAAAATTGCTACTTCAGAGGTCTAAACACATGCCTTGAGTGCTTCAAATCACAGCAAAATGCTTCTGGTTTATAAACTGTTGGCTGTTGCCATTTCACTTTTTTCAGTCATGTAACCATTTCTAACTTCTGTTAAAGTTCCATTAAGCAGCTTTTAATCAGCACCTTCTGGCTGAGTTTTGTGCAGGTGTCAGAAAATAAAAAATAAAATCGAAGTCAAGGTGAGACTAAGGAAATGCTTTGGTAGGAGATGGAGGGAGAGAGGGTACACACAGCACCTGCTCCACAGTCTGTCACTCCAGTGTCTTTCCCCTCTGCTTTCAATATGATCAAGAAACAAAACCACAAATGTGATCCGCTGGACAGACCCTCTACATACAAACAACACACCTACAAAATAATAAGAAGAACCACAAGGCCAGAGGATGCACATTCCTAAACATTAAAAGCAATGAGCTGAAGAAATTACCAGGAACAGAATTTGCCAGTCTCCCAGAGAGATTCCAGACACTACAAAGGCTGCAGGGAGCCAATTCCAGTGACACTGCTGGGGCAGCCAAGGCCATGATGAGCACAGCAAATTCTTGACCAATAAAAGCCCCAGGACAGCACTCTTTCCCAAGAGCAGTGCTGTTGCTCCCACTCATCTCCAGCAGAAGGATGCACAGGAAGCCCATGTGCCTCCAGATAAGCAGCTTTGGCAGGGTAGGAGGGATGAAAACATACCAGGGTTTGAGGGAATGCTGCCACTCGCCTATCCACAGACTCACAGCTAACCAGGTGGGAAAGACCTGCACCCAACAGAGGACAAATTGAGGTAGAATGGCAGTGCTACTGTAAGCAGGGAACTACTGGGGCCTGGAGCCATCTCCCAGGCTGCAGAATTATTGCTGCAGAAATCAGGGAGATCATTGAAAAAACAGTTAGGGAGCCTGGAAGAGAGAAGGGAACTACAGAAGGTGAATGAAGCACATTGGGCTAACTATTTCTCACTCCCCCCCAGCCCTTGCCTGCCAGATCCTAGAAGCCTCATGTTCTCAGGGTTATATATGGGCAGGCAATGCTTTGCACAGGCTGCTGACAGCAACCAGCAGCGTGTCACCTTCTAGAAGTGGATTAGCTAAAGCTGCAGGCATGTTGTCACATCACTAAGCCTACCTCTGACCAGGTCTTGGCCAGCCCTGAGCTCTTCCAGACCTGTCAGATAGTGATGGGATCTCTAAAAGCCCAGCATCAGACAAGGCAAGGGACTGGCTCTGCCAAAGTCCCCTGGGAGCTCCCAACTGTCTCCCAGTTTCCAGCAGATCCAGCAATGCCTGACTGCTTACAGGACCAGGCACTCTGGGTTGCACAAGAAATGTTTGAGTGTCTTGTCTCCCCTTCTCACCCTGCAGTGTCTGCTCTGCTCTTGGGAAAACCCTCTTCCCCAAATGGTGAGAAACAGAACTTTTTTAGAAGGTGATAGTGCTCCTGAGTCATATACAATCAGACCTACAATCACTAAAATACTGACAATTAAGACACACCAACCTTTTTCACACAAAAAATACTGACTGACCAAGAACAGATTTCCTAGGGGAAAAAGGGCCGTTTTCCATTACTATTTTTACTTTCAAGAGAATTAGAAAAATAAGAATTTCCACTCAACTTGAAGGTGACATTTTCTTTGCATTTCAGAAATGGATTAATTTTTTACTTTTTAAATTCCAAATGTCTTTCTCTTCCTATTTCTCACTAAGTTTTGTTAGTGAAGGCAGCAGAACAGGTGCATATGACTTCGCCTTTCCCCCTCCAACACATTTTCTTTTTTCGTTCTGAATTCTCCGAAGTTAGAGCGGCAGACAAAAAATACCCAAAACACTCATCAGGTTTTCCAATTTTCCTATAAAATGTCCTTAACTTTAGAAAATCACTCAAGTGTAAGATTTAATATGCTGCTTTGTTTTTCTTTCTCTTTTCCATTACTCTGTAGTCTTCCTGAAAATGCATACACTTTCAAAAGATAGAGCAGAAAGTGGAAAAAATATACAGGTGATATTTATCTTATTGTACTCAACACAAAAGAGGAAAAAAGTGGTGAAGGAACAATGTAGAGCATCGAAAACCAAATACAAAAGCTGGTTTGGCAGTTTTCTTGACTACAGCTGAGCTTTTCTTTGGAGAAAGGTCGGAGAGGAGGAGGAAAAGAACTTCTCCCCGTTTATACCTACAGTAAATCACCAGGAAAAGAAATGTCATGCTCTGCCAAAACAGCTACCACTCTCTCCTAAAATCCTTGGTCTTCACTATGTTTCTGCTGGAGTTCCATCACAAACTCTCCACTGCAAGCTGGGGCATCTCAGGTGCTCCAGCTTGCAAGTTCCAGAGGTGCTCCTGCTCCTGGGAACTCCCTCCCTCCAGGTGTCCACAAGTCAGGAACCCAAATCCTGTGCTTCCTGCTCAACTACATCAAGAGAGGAGGACTTTCACAGCAGGAAGTAGAGGAAGGCTGACACACAGTGACTGGCAGGCATTTGTTTTGCTGACATAACAGCTCCAGAGGCAATTGCAATGGTCATCTAAATACCCTCCCAATTATTTCATATTCAAGAGTGTTCCATGGTAGAGGGAAAGAACAAAAGTAAAACAATCCAGCCAGTAGACTGGAGAGAAAACACTTCTAGACTCACTGGCCAAATTTATGCTATACCATCCCCAATTATACTTCTATTCCCACAGATCAATCCCTTGTTTGTAAAGCATTTCCACTGCACTGGGGTGAAAGAACCAATACTGAAGGGTTTTTTGAGCCCAAGCTCCTTGAATTACCACATGCCATGAGGCCCAAACAAGCAAAACCCCTTGAAAAATACCAGTCTTGGACATAGGACATCTGCTTTCAATGAAAACCAAGAAAGATCTGTCCTTGTGTCCTCTCCCAGCCCTGATTCTCTGAGGAGAGTAGCTAGCCAGAGCAAGGGGAAGAGATAGCTTTGCATTCTTCTTGATCTGAATGACCTGAAAAAGGAAGGCTCCCACAAACTCACCAACGAAGAGCAAATCAAGAACAGCCTGTGTAAGCAGTCAGTTCCTCTGAACTGGGCAGTTGTGGCTCCTTCCTGAAAAATAAATACTCACCATCACCTCCTGGTTGCTTGTATGGGTTGTACTTTGGTTTGGGGGCGACCACAGGCGCAAACTTCTTTGGGGTCTGCTGGGTGGACACGGAGATGCTGGGAGTCCCAAAGGTGTGTGTGGTCTCCATCCTTGCAGGAACGTGACCAAGAGGCTCGTTGGTACTCTTGGGTGGCAGCCAGGACGGGTGGGACATGGTTCAGGTCTGAGAGGAGACACAAGAGAGTCACATGTACATTAGGAATTTAGGCTGGGGATGTCACAGCAGCAATCCTATTTTTCTGGTTTATGAAATCAAAGCTACAAAACCCTTCAAAACACATTTAACTGGTGCATGCTTAACTTTAAATACGTTGTTCCTAATGTATAGGACTTTAGATGCAAATTTGTCTTTCTCTCCCCAGCAGATCAGAATTACTGATCAAGTTTTTGTTGGTACCTGCAAAAATCATTGCTATTTTCCTTTTCAAACCAGAGCACAGACAGGTTAATACCCTGAAGCAGCCTATCAATCCCACCCTGCATTCAGCACAGTAGTGATATATTTGCCTTTCCCTGTTAGGCCTTTTTGAGTACATTAACATACAACAGTGCAGGTGCTCTAGGGACAACTCTAGTCACAGATAGGCATACACACTTCCAAAATACACTTTTAGCACTTTTTCACATGTTGTTTAGGACCCCATGCCCCAGTGATTTTCATTCAGACTTTTAAGAAAACATTTCAAAGGTAGCTAATCATTCTTGATGCCTCCATTTCTGAATGCCCAGCTTAAGACATTTTAAAAGCATGTCAATTCTGAATAAATGCCAGAATCTCACAACCCCTGACAACCAGGCTCCTTTTAGACTTGTGTAACAAAAAACAGAGGCAGCCCAAATCATTACTTATTTATGAAAATCTTGGCTTTGGCCTCTTAAAAGCCTACATCACTTTTGAGAACTGGGTTCAGATCCTGCTGAAAATGTTGCCCATAAAAATCCTGTTAATTCCAATGAACAAGTGCTTTTCACCACACACAAACCACACTCGCTGGGTAGCCATGATAGTCCTACTCTACCATCAGATGGTCCTATGGAGCTGGATTTGATTTTTGATGGAGAAATGAAGATCCCACACAGTCGAAAGTCAACGCTAATTTTGCAGCTCTTGAGCACCCTGTTGCTTCTGCCCATGCACTGCTTTGGTGTCAGAACCCCTTAAGGTTACCAAAACCAGCAGGCACCTGGCACCTGTGACCCAACCAGGAAAGATTTGGTTTCATCATGGCAAAGGATCAATGCAAGAGATAGGATCAAGGTCTCCACATGGTAGTGCAGTCAGTACCTTCAGCTAGGAGCAATGACTGTTAAAACTGATGGATATACAGGTGTCCTTATTCCAAACAGTAAACTTACTTCAGGAAACAGTTTCCTGCTTGAGGAGTAATTTCTACTTTAAGCCCCAATGCCTGACTCTAAACTAGGAGGTAGACAAGTTTTGGTCATCTTGCACCTGCATCACTCCTTGTGTGAGAGAGGAACTGGCAAGTTCCAAGCATCAGTCCCAACACTTCTGTCTCTTCCCGGGCATGCAGTCTGACTGCTTGATGTGCAGACAGTGGTTTCACAATTCCTACCAGTAGGAAGTGAGCTTGCTGGTATCCACTAGGATTCCACACTAGGAATCCAGTACCAGGGAAAGGAAGACACTGGAGCTGGCTAGAAATGAGGCAGACAGGAGCATGGCAGAAGCAGCCCGGAGATGTATCCAAGGCTGAGCTGACTTTCCTGCCTCACAGGCCTGCTGTCTAACCCACAGTAAGAGTGCAGAATATCATTCTGAAAGCAAGAAGTGAAAGGCAGGTCCTCCCCACAAGGCAGGAGAGGAAACCAGTCAGAACGGGTGGGAGCTGAGGGCACACAAGCCACGGTCCCACCGCCTGGCACTTCCCATTACCAACACCAGCCCCCATGGACCTGGAAAATGACTGTCACTCCAGCAGTAAGATTCACCTACATTGCTGTCTCCTCCTCCTACATCCTTCAAAACTATAAAAGCAGCAATAAAACTCAGGCAACTATCTAGGTCTTAAGAGCAGAAAGCAATGAGGGCAGTCAGCCTTAAGAGCTAAACAGGACAAGCCTGCACTCTGCAGAGTTATTATATCCAAAGATGACTGTACCTTGACCATTGCTAAAAGCATCCTGGAGTTAAATTCTGACAGGTTTTCAGCCTCTGGCTTGACATCTTATATGAAAGCATCCTGCTGAAGTGAGGCACCCTCAGACCCTGGACATTACCTCCATACTAATTCAAAGCAAAAGAAAAAAAAATCTCAGTACTGACTAGATTATCACCATTCCCATTCTGGAATGTTCCTTAACCACCCTGCAGGCGGCATGCCTTGGTCCCACCGAACTCTCGTGGTCTGCTAGGCTGATGACAGGGATGAGTTGTGTGATGCACAAACCAAGAATGTGTGCTTCAGTAGCCAGGTTGCACAGCACTGAGGATGGCTGAAGACAATGAGAGAATTTCAACGCATGAGCTTAAAAAGCAGAGTTCTCCTATGGACAGCTTGGGAGTGGGGAGGGCACAGTGCTATAACTCAGCTGCTGAGTTACTGCTGGCACACAGCTCCCTCTCAGCTAACCTCTAACGCCTTTGTTTTGGCCACGGTGGTATTTTCTAATTGTTTCCCTGTTAGCCTTTTCTCTTCCTCTTTCTCCCCATCTCATTTTCTGTTATGTATTTACTGTCACTCGTTTTTGCTATCCGTGCCCTGACAGTGTTTTCAGCAAGTTCCCTTTTCCTCATCTGTTCCAGCCCCAGTTCCCCAGCCTCAATTAAATTTAGCCTAACTACTCCACAAGATCACAGAAAAAGAAAATGAATTAATTTCTTTTTAAAAGCAAAAGCTAAACTTCTGGGTTTGCTATTATTTTCCCTCCATTTTGTCAGCTAGTAAAAGGCCAAAAGCAAGGAAAAATGTAATGGACAGTGGCTTGCAGACAAGCACAGCTCCCCACTTCTCAGCAGACTTCTCCATGGTGGAGCACCCTGGCTAATTCAGACAAAACCATCAGTGCTTTCTCTCTACTCCCTGCAATAATGCCTGGTTTTCCATCAGAAGCTTCTTTGGAGCAGAACATTTTGTGATGTGGACAAGTAATCAAAATAGCACAGGAAAACTTGGGCCTATAACTAATTCCCTTTCTCTATATTTACTCTTTCACATGTCACTGCCTGAGTGTCATTGTGGTGCCTGCACTTGGACAGGAACACCCAAGAGGTAACAGCAGTGCTTTTCTGGCTAGCCAGCAACACAGCCAGCAAACACATGTTCCACTTTTGAGCTGTTTTCTTCTCTTAAAAGTTATTTTTCACTGAAACATTAACCTACAGATTAAATCTACAGCTGCCCCCACATTTCTGCTCCAAGCAAGCCAGGCACTGTTTGCATTCAATGAGTCCCTTCCTGGCAAACCTGGGTAGATCTAGCCACACAGCAGTTAACACAGCAAGGTTGGAAAAACCTTTTTCAGCAGAGCCCATGTCACTGGGAGTCCTCCCAGAGGGTCAGACACCTCTTGCTTCCCTGTCAGTGCCACACCTCCCTCTGTCTTGGCTGAAGCCTTCTGCATGTCTGCCTGCCATCCTCCCACAGCCATGCTTGGTCAGCCATAACTCACAGGCCTGCTCCTGATCTGACTGCTACAAGCTTTTTCTGTGACTCCCTACTCACTGACCACTCTGGCAACACCTCCTTCCCAAATTCACTGCCTCATCCCACCCTTAAAAACCCTTAAATCTTCTCTATGTCACTGCTTTGAAAGCCTGTCATTGATCATCTGGACTAACCCTGAGCCATCCCCAACTACCGCTCCGCAAAGCTTCTGCTGAGCTGAAGAATATTTGTTAAAAAGCACACGTAGCCTCAACTGAAACAATGCAAGTGTTGGAGAACCCAACACAGCATTAGGTAAATTGTTGGACAAATTGTTTGGACAAAAAAATTAAGCACCATAATTACAGCTCCTCCTTTATGCCTGGCTTAAAATTTAGCTAGATCCACTTCCAATTGTTGCATTTTGTTATCTGCATTACAGACTTGCCTCTTTTCTCTGTGTAGATCCTTTCAGAATGCAGCCAGATCATTGTTTAAATCGAACCAAAACATTTAAATTAAGCATCAATTAAACTTCCTGTAAAGGGCAGATTTCTCTTGATTCTTTCATGTATGTTTACTCTGAACTCTCTTCAATTTTCCAGCTACCTTTTCTGAAATGGTGGCTGATAGCATAAGACCATTTCTAAGAATAGTAACTTAAAATAGAAGAGGTAAAATGATGAATAATATCAAAAACAAGAACCTGACTGAAATCAGCTGTGGACGCCTGAGATCCTGTTATCCTTCCTTCCTTGGAAGCATTAGTCATCACCTACTTTTGAAGGCAGAGGATAAGACCAGACTAACCATGATAAATAGCATTAACAGCAAAGAGTGAAATCACACTGCATAAATAAGGCAAACAGTGTGCTCCGCTTCTATCATTAGGACGATCTTAATGCTGTAAGTTCAGAAAATTCTAACCATGAAAGAATACACCACAGCAGAGGAACTGGAATCCACGAATCCCAAGCTGAGACCGCATTATCTAAAAATGTCAGACCAGGAATATCAATAGCAGATAATACCATGCAGTAATAACAGCCTGACAAGGTTTTTTCACTGCCTTTTTCTTTTTTCAAATGTGTGGGCATAAGAGCTTGTTTTTGCTTTTAATTACAGGATGTCATTCACCTTTGAGAAGCGAAGGTAAAAAACTGAGGGTTTCAAGTCAATTTATCCTTACATCTGATAAGCAATGGAAGGGTAGAGTACCAATTTGTCTACTTTTGAAATTGTTAGTACATTCATCTCTGAGACAGGCTGGCTTTTCTGTGATTAGACTGTACCCAAATAAATCTTCATTTCATTTTCATATTTGTAACATGGACCAAATACTCCTTGGATGCTGATGGACTTTGCCAAGACAGAAGATTTTGTCCCTGAGTTAATTAAGCTAATGCTTCGTAGTGGGTAGCAACAGTATTTAACAAAAAATGAGCAACAACCGTCTGTGCTTACAGACTGTCTGCTCTGTCTTTCATCCCACGCCTTCCTAAATTCACTGGTTTGATGCAGGTCTATGATGTTCTGTCTTAGTATCACCCTGCACAGTGAACCATCACTCCTAAGGCCAAGAGATTGACCAGATATAGGGAATTAGGACCTTGTTTGTTGACAGTAGATGTGATTGAAAACTGTGTTGGGGCTTTTCTCTGATACACAATACAAGCATCACCTTCCCTTGATAATTCAAGTTTGTCTGTAAGTGTAGAAAGCCAAACTGCATCCTCCCCACTCTCTTCTCTTCCATTCAAGTATAAGAACTCAAAGAGGAAAGTTTTGACTTTACATCACCTTCCAAATAAATTTTAAAGGACAGCTTTAGAACTAAATGAAGGGGACATCCTTCACAACACAAAAATTATTTCACCCATTGTCCCTTTCTGTTAGAGCTGCAACCTACATGTCTGGATGTCTCTCCTCTAAGCCGATTTGTCTTCATTTTTCTGCAAGAAATTCATCAAATCACAAACCTGAAATTCTCTGCTAAAATACAGCTCTTTGCTTTGTCCTCATCACCTCCAGTCTTCTAATTAGTCAAATGCAGTGACTGAAGCTGACCAGAGAAATTTGCTCTTTACAAACTCCCAAAGCTGCTTGTTTTTCTTACACTGTTCCCCTCTGAAGGCTAAATGAATTTATTTCTTCATTTATAGCACATGATCTCTAGCCATACTCTTCTACTTCTTGTGGCCTTCAAAAGAGAGTATAATGTCAAAATTCAGGTCTCATTAGAGGTCTTTAACCAAACATAGGAATTGCCATAGGTACTTATAAACTCAGCAGAAGCTCTCTTGGTATGTCTTTCCCATATGGTATTACTTATTCTCATCAATTTTACATCATATGGCAAATTATGTGATTTGAAGAACTGGGAGTCCTTTGGAATTCCCTTAAGTCATTGCTGATCTGCACAACAATCTCTCTGAATTTAACTTCTGCAACACTAACCAGCCCAATAAAGCTCCTCCCTCAAACTATCCCAGCAGCAAATTGACTCTCAATCTTCATCATGAAGCTTCAGGAAGAACTCTGAGCACTGGGAATCCTGTGCATGGTGCTGGTGTGACCTCTAACACCAGTGAGCAGTGAAGCTCTAAGAAGACTCAACTGAGCCACCAAGAGACTTTGAGAGGTGATGAAGACTAGAAAACACTATCACCCTTCAGTGACTGCCTTCCTGACCCTAGGCAAACTACACAGGTGGACTTTGAGTTCCTGTGGCAAATACCTCCCCAAGATCACGTTCCTTTGCTTGCACCCATTTTACATAGTTTATGCACATTTCCTGATGCTCTGCTGTAGTCTTTCACAGCAGGTATCAGCTGGAACAAGTTTAACTCTGCCTCTTCCTCTCAGATTCATAGTTTATTTCAATTGCCTGGATAAGGCAAGGGTTTGTATCTTCATCCCAATGCCCTCAAAGTAAAATAAATAAATAAGTAAATGAAATCAAAGTCACTTCTTCAGTAAACAGGACTGAGAGCATTCACCTATTTCCTGCTGTGGGACATCACTAATGTAATCAGAGAAATCAAAGAAAAAGAAACCTAGTTAGAGCACTGATGAATTATTCCTCGAAGAATATAGTCTGGTAATATTTCATTCTGGCTTTAACAGCTTCAATCAAACTTCCATGGGATCCTCCAGAAGACCTGACTTAAATTCAAAGTGCACCCTGGTTTGAGTAAGTAGTTGGCCCAGATGACCTCCAGAGATCCCTTGAGGGATCAAAATCAATTATTTTGTGACTCAAAAACCCCAGACTGCCACCTGTGACTTCATTTGCACTCAGAAGGGTTTCACAGAATTACAAACCTGCTGAGTTGGGAGGGACCACAAGGATCATCCAGCCCAAGTCCTGGCCCTGCACAGCACCATCCCCAAGACTCACATCAAGTGCCTGAGAGCCCTATCCAAATGTTTTTTGAGCTCTGCCAGGCTTGGTGCCATAACCACTTCCCTGGGGAGCCTCTTCCAGTGCCCAATCACCCTCTGGGGGCAGAACCTTTTCCTAATATCCAACCTAAACCTCCCCTGACACAACCTCAGGCCACTCCCTCAGGTGCTGTCACTGCTCAGCACAGAGCAGAGATCAGTGCCTGCCCCTCCTCTTCCCCTCAGGAGGAAGCTGTAACTGCCCTGAGGTCTCCCCTCAGTCTCTTCCAGGCTGAACAGACCAAGTGCCCTCAGCTGCTCCTCATACAGCCTCCCCTCAAAGCCCTTCACCATCTTCACTGCCCTCCTTTGGACACTCTAATACTTTCATGTCTTCCTTACATTATGGCACCCAAACTGTCCACAATATTCAGCATGAGGCCGCTCCAGTGCAGGGCAGTGCAGGGCAGAGCAGGACAATCCCCTCCCTTGCCCAGCTGGTGATGCTGTGCCTGATGTCCCCAGGACAGGGTTGTCCCTCCTGGCTGCCAGCGCATGCTGGCTCATGTTCAACTTGCCACCAACCAGGACCCCCAGGTCCTTTTCCATGGCACTGCTCTTTAACCTTCATTCCCAGTCTGTCTGTACATCCAGAATGGTTGCCCCACTCCACATGCAGAAACCAGCACTTTTTCTTATTGACCTTTGTATGGCTGGTGATGCCCCATCCTCTGATTTATCAGGGTCTCTCTGAAGTGCCTCCCTGCCTTCAAGGGACTCAACAGCTCCTTCCAGTTTGCAGCAATATATTGTATTCCATTTAAGATATGCCAGCAATATCACTGACTGGCAATGAAACATTATATTCCTTATTTTCTAGTTGAAATAATTTGCAAATGAACAGAGCTTGTGCCCATTCTTTTAAGTAAATAACCAATACTTGGAAAGTAACTTTTTTTCTCTAGCTGCATCCACAGTTTGTTTATTTTTCATCAGATCCATGCCAGTTTGGGATGTGACTTTTGTTGTACACTTTTAAGTCACTACAACTTCTACAGTGTTACTGAGACATAAAAGGAAGACAGCAAGTATGTAGTGGAGGCTGCAAATATGTGATGGTAAAGAACAATCTCTTTGGTACAAAGATGCTTGACAAAAGTTAATGTCATTGTGAAAATAGTTCATCAGATATCAACCCAATGTCACAATCATTCTTCAACCAAGAACCCACCCTCAGGTTTCCCTCTTAGCTCATTTTTCTTGTATCAGCTTCAGTAGTGGAAAAGGTAGAAGGGCAAACTAAACATAAAACCTTTCTTTCCCAATATAATTGCGTTAGGAGTTTTGGGATTAGATGCTGGCTATTTGAATTTGGCTGCTGCTGCAAAACACATGCATAAAAGCTGATGAATGAGATCTTCCTTTTACAGCCATGTCACATCCTGGTGTCAGATGACAAACTAGGCTTTAAAATCCCAATAAATTGAACTTGACTTGTCCATGTGAACTGAAACAAAGAGATCGTACTGGCTCCCTGGAGACAGATAGAACTATCTAATCTAATACAGCTCTAATGACTGCATTGCAATTTCACCAGAGAGCAAGCTGATTCTTGGCTTCTGTGGCATGAGACAATCCTCAGCTATTCCAAACATAATCATATTGGATAAAATATCAATCCAAGGCCTCAGCTACTTGTGGTCACAACAAACCCCAAGGCAATTGTAACAGAGGACGTAGACCTGCTGGCTTACTCAAATACAGTTTATTCCTGAACCTAAGGACCTAAGCCGGGATGTCTGAGCCAGCCAGATTTCTTCCAATTGTTATAGCCTCCTTCCCTCATAACTTGACCTACACATTTGTCAGGATGTTGCTGTACCACAAAGAAAAGTTTGAGATGAATGTTTCAGAAATTTGTATATAAAATAAGAGAGGAAATATATTAAAAGAGACAGCAAAACCTGGAATTCTGCAGAAAGGCTATTCTGGGAGTCTCCGATCATGAGCTTTCTTATACAAGTACTATTTTCCTGCATACAATTTATTTTCAAGACCTCTCTGACAAAAAATCTGCCTTTATTCCTTCTGTGCCTATTCAATGTCTTGCCTATAGCACAGTTCAGTTCTTGGCTTCCTACTTCAGCAAGGGATTGCCAAGCAACACAGAGCTTATCCATCAAATCAAATTATTAAGGGACTGGACTTCTCAACTGATGGAGATGTACTGAAATCAGGCATATCAAGAGTCTCACTTAAGTGAAAAGAAAACAGGACAACAAGAAATGGCAAAGTTAAGGCTGTTGGAACAAACTCAGGTACTTTGGATGCTGATGCTGTCTGTAAACAAGGAGGAATTGTGCAGAACTAACACGCAGCTCAGCTGTGAGATATCAACAAGACCCCAGTGGGACCAAATGGGGCTGTGGCAGCATACTGACACACAGATAATTGTATTAGCTTTGCAGAGCAGTGTGTGTGTGGCTCAGCCTGGGGAGAAACAGCAGGGATCTGAGCTCCGTGGGAAGCTGATAGAGTGAACAAGGAAACAGTGCTGAGCTTGAGGTCCTACCCAGCAAGGCTGGCTGGGTGTAGGTGGGTTTTGTATTTATAATGGGTTTCCCTGCATTTCACTCATCTTCTAAAATAGCTATGATTGCAGGAAGAGTCAGATGTTGCCCCACCTGGAAGAACACACATCTGCAACTGGCAGTCTGAACCTCAAGCCATCAAGAGGATTTCTGTGAATGGAAAAGGAGCTGCAGCTCAGAACACAGGCACAGCACAGGCCCCACTCAGGAAGGAAGTGTGTGTGGGTCCATCACCACCATAACCATTGACAGCTCATGGAGCTGGCAGAATCCAGACTTTGATACTGTACTGCCTAAAATTCAAGCAAATTAATTAATGGGCAGGAACTGTGTCCAGGATCAAAACCTTTCATCCTTGATTCTTTTCCTCCCACCTGATCCACTTAACTTTTCTTCCCTCAGATCCCAAGCCATCCTGGAAGTCACAGCTTCAAGTACAACAAATGCCTGGATGATTTCTTCCTGAGCACTGCACCAACCTGTGTCTTGGTTTTGGTAGCTCAGCTCATAGCACTTTGCAAATAATCAGGGGAAATAGCCTTTTTCCTATGGAAAATCCTGTATCTTAAAACACAGAAGAGTGACTGCTGCCAGATGACTGGAAATTGATGCTGCAGAGAGATTGCTAATGGAAGCAAGGTATTTGAGTGTATGAAAACTGTAAGAAAGGAAGTACACAAAACTCTAGGTATAATCAGGAAAAAGACTACATTTCTCTTGAGTTTCATGACAACAGGTGACTTGACATCATCAACACAGGAGCACCCCAATGTCTCGCTTCTGCAACACAAAACAAAAATAAAAATTTAAATTGCTTCATCCTTAAAGATGCTGAAAGCCTGCAGTACTGTCAGGAAAGACAGAGGATCCCTGCAGGCTACCAAGCCCTGCTTTTAGCAGGAGACTAAATTATCACCAACTCTAGGTAAGGCTTGCTGTGGCTTTGTCCTGGAAAACCTCCAAAATTAAGAATCTTTTGCTACCTGGTGACTTGTACTAATGTTACACTACCTTCCCAATGAAAATGCTTTTCCAGCTCTCCAGCTGAATCTCCCAATCTATTATGCATGTTCACGGCACTTTATTTTGCCATCTGGATGGAAACATTTGGCTCTGACATGTTCAGAAGGCCCCTGGCAGTAGTCACAGGCTGCCATTGGATCACTCCTTTGCCTCCTTCCATCAGAGACAGAAGCCAAAGCTCTCTCAGCCTCATCTTGTAGGCCATGTGCTCTCAGTCCCTGACTGACCCTTCTCTGGATTCTCTCCACCTGTTCAACATCCCATTTCAACTGGTGGACTTAAGACTGGATAACAGCCTCAGCAGTAGTGAGGAAAGGTGAGCAATAACTCATCTCAGTCTACAGTCCAGGCTCCTCCTGAAGCAGCCCTATATCCAGTTTGCTTTATTGACAATCACAACACTGGACTCATATTTGACAGGGTGTTCACTGCCTGCTCCACATTCTTTTGCCAAGAAATAAAGAAGAATAAAAGGCATATTTTGAGATAGTGCCTAAGCTAGAGGAGCTCCACAATGCCATGGCCACCTTGATAGAAGGGTTGGTGACAAGGTGGTGTTAGCTACCCCTATGCTATTTGCCATAAACATGACATATAGCTCATTAAGAAGACACCTGTTCAAAGAGGGGGTGGCCGTGTTCTTAAAGCACAAGAAAAGAGGTGAAGAGGAATACTGAAAGCAAGCACAAAGCTGATTGTGACACTGTGGAGTGCATAAAGATAAAGCTCTGGTTTAGTATCCATAGGGCATTAGTTCTGCTCTGAATAGAAACTTGTAACAGGAGACAAGTGCTTGAAATTTCATTTTCAATTCTACTTTGAAACTCATAAAAGCACCAAGCACCAGCCCAAGAAACTGCTGCTCTTCCCTTTTAACTCAGCGTCCATTCATTCAAGAACAGTGATACGCACACCTCTGGGAGATAATTCCCCAGCTGGTGCAAACCACAGCACCAGCAATGAAGTTTACCCAGTCAGGCACCCACACTGGCCTTGTGAGTTTGCTGAACAAGCTCATCCTATTAAAAAGCTGACTCCAGTTGCTCCACCACTGTCGCCTTTCTGCCTTCTGGTTTTGACCATTCAAATTAATAATTTGTTCCCCTTTCCAGAAATCAGTAGGAAGTTCTGTTGTAACAAAAGAGTTTTCATACTAAACTGGCCACATCAGTTCCCTAGATGCGGAACAGCTCAAATCTGACAGCCTCCAGGAAAACATTCCAACGCTCTTTTACCTTCACTGCACTTTCTCCGAGAACTCTGGAAGGGGGTGATGGAAGAGAAGACATGAATCATGAGCAGGGGGTACTGCTAGAGGGAAGGAAGAACCAAACTTTTAATATATCCAAAGATACTTATATGCTGCTGCATTTTAGCCACTGCTGGCAACCACTTGTTTTTGAGCTGTGCTAGGGCAGGCAGCTGGGTCCTGCAGCTGGTGAATGCACACACAGCTCCATTTATCCAATGCCCTTCAATAGTTGCTACCACTACCTCTCAGGTCTGAGGCAAAGCATGCTTCCAACACACAACCAAGCGTCTGAAAGGCATTTCAGCATGCCTCTGCTGTGTAATGCACATATTTCTCTTTCAAAGCAACACAGCTGCCAACACCTTAATCATTCCTTGGGGACCTTCAACACATCAGCCTTTAAGTGCTTCATTACCTCTAGCAGCTCCTGCAGAGCTCACATCCCAGGTGAGCTGTACACAGATCCCTGTCAGCTACAGAGTGCAGCCTGAGCTGCAGGAGAGCAGGATCTGTGCAAATCAGGGCTAACAGCCTATCTTCCACCACTCTTTGTTTCCACAAGTTTGGCCTCGTTTGCTGCAAAATATCTAGGACAAAAGGCAAGGCAGCATCAAGAAACCACATTTGAGACTAAAATCACTGCATGTTTCTCTTCATGAGATCCTGTGGGAGAGAAGATGCTTGCTCCTCTGCATGGACACTCTAAGGGGCTATGGAGACCAGTCAAATAACCTTCACTGAGGCACCTGAGCTATGTGTACCTCCCCAAAGTCTTCTTGTTTTGAAGTTAGAAACTGCTGCCTCAAGTCACAAAATATAGCGTTTTCAAATTGTATTGATATGTTCTTGGCACAACAGAGAAATAAACTGCAAATGCAACCAATACAGAAACTTGAGCTGCCCTTTGTTTCTGCAGGGCTTAAAACACTAAGGGGAAAACCCAAGCAAAACAAATTTCTTTGATCCATGGAAAGATGCAGTCAGTTAGGACTGGTACACAATACCTATTCTGAAATTAGCTTGAGCATGTGAAGGCATAACCTACCCTTTGAAGCTTCTAGATTGCTCCATCAGGTTCCTTGAAATGACACTGCTGGAGACATCATCACAAGGAATCATTTCCAAATCAGTTTCTTTTTTAAAACAAGATACCCCAGGGTCATTTTTTGTGAAGCACCTCCACTAGGGAACAGCTTCATGTGCTCTCTTCATGTTAGCCCCACAGTCCCTCCTCTGCAGCTCCCCTACCACCCAGAGCCCTTCCAATGGAAATTATGATCTAATGGCTCAAAATAACGTAGGAAGGTTAATTAATCATGCAATGAATACAAACTGACACACATAAGTATGCATAGACATGTGCACATCCTTGATTTTTTGATTCTGCATCATTAGCTCAGGAAACTGGTAGAGGCAAAGAATAAGGAGAGAAACCAACAGTTGCTCACATGGATCAACACTTCCAGGCTCTCTCTTTTGCAGCTCATCTCACTCATACTTGTGGTTTCAACATGTGATTCACATTAGGCCCCTCTGCTCGCCATTTGATGGTTCTGCTAAACAGATGTGAATTTATTTAGTCACAGAGCCTGCTCTTTACACTGCCTCTTTGTAGAACAGATGGGCTTTTTTTTCTCTGTTCAACAGCGTTCAGATAACGATCATACCCAGTGCACAGGTTTGCTTGGTAATTTCACA
This sequence comes from Acrocephalus scirpaceus scirpaceus, assembly GCA_910950805.1. Classification (NCBI taxonomy): domain Eukaryota; kingdom Metazoa; phylum Chordata; class Aves; order Passeriformes; family Sylviidae; genus Acrocephalus; species Acrocephalus scirpaceus. The sequence continues at coordinate 10,458,180 of OU383781.1, read as the reverse complement.
GGAAAAGGAACAACACATGAACATAGGCACGTTCCCACAGGAGTTCTTTTCAGCAGCCTGGACACACCACAAGAGCTGATGGCCCTGATGGAGAATGCCAAACTGCAACACCAGGAATGCCCAGACAAGACCCAGATCGTCAGGGATCAGTCCCCAAAGTTCAAGCAAATGAGTGATGCCCGCTGCACCTGGAAGGGTCCAGAAGACACAACTCCACCACACACCCACCACAAAGCTCTCCTGTGAAAGGTTGAGCAGAGTGTGAGCTGAATGAAGGGAAGGCTCCTGCAACACTCATGGGGACATGAAAATATGGCATCTCCTGGGACTCTTCAGCTTGGTGAAATAGCCTGGAAAAGCCATCCGCTCCCTGTGTGGGCATTCTTCTTTCTGCACTCAGAGTGCCTTTGGCACTGGATGAAGCAGAACTGCACAAAGGCCCTCTCAGAGCAGAATAAGACTGCCCACATGAGAAGTACGCTCAGAACAGTTATTGCACTTTAAATTCACACCCTGGCTTTGTTTTGCAATGGTTTCCCTGTGCAGAAGGGCCGTGGGCTTCAGATTCAATTCCTCCTCATGTTATCAACAGCTGAGCACTGCTCCCATCCAAGGGCAGGATGTGGCCTATACAAAGGCCAAAGCATAATCTTGGAAGAGAAGGATGAGTTTCCCTTTTACTTTGCACTATCCTGTATATGGATGCATCTCTCTATTGCTTCAGGAACAGAACAGTCATGACTTCACCCTAGCAAATGTCCCTGCTATGTGGGTAAATCATCTCTGCTCTACCACAGAAACCAAGGATGTGTGTACATGGCACATATGAATGCCATGCCCACACTTGTGCAAACACCTAATCCCTCTCCAAAAGCTGCAGTCCTGTCCCTCAGACACAGCTTTGCTCTCCATGCACTGCCCACCTGTTACAAAGATGACCTCAGTTTCTATCAGAATATACTTAGGACTCAGGATTAAAGATAATTATATATATATATGTGTGTGTGTGTATATATATGTATGTATGTATATATATACACACATGCATTTTAAATGTGGTTATATTAAAATTTGATTATCTGGAGAATACTGGAAACTCCAAATTTCAGAAGGAAAGTAGAAGTGGAATTCTCTGCCTGAAAGGCATCTGGGACTGAGCCTTTAACACCCTTGGGGCCCTAAAGCCGAACATTTACAAAAGGAGAAAAATGTGTGGCTTTCTTTTGGGGGGGCATGCATACAATTAAGCAGTATTAAAAAGCTAGGTATTAGGCAGAAAAATATTTTCAATAATAGAAGACTGGGACTGAAAAGGACAGCTGAGTCCTTGCAGGGCAACAGGCACTTCCAGCTACAAAGTACTTAGTGTCTTCTGAGAGTTTTTCCTTTCTTTTTTTTCTTGGCAAGCTCTGAGCCACCACAGTATAATTTTCATTCCTATCAATGACCGTGCCATTCAAATACCCTGTGTACAGTCCATACACCAGCACTTCATTCTTTTCTACATCTTAAGGAGAAGCAAAAAAGCAAAACACTGTGAAAGAGACTTTCATAAGCATAAAGCAAATTTATGTGCCCAATTCCCAGAGGCTGGTTGCTTAACCTTCAGTATGAGACTTCAATAACTTTGAGCAGCCAAACAACACACTTTCTTTCCTCCATGTGAGAGAAAGGAAATTCCCTCCCGCTTTGTCCCACCTGCTCTGCAGACCTGGTGGGGCTGGTGCTGCTGCTGGGGCAGCACCAGTAACAAGACAGAACATGGCATCAGGAACAGGGCTCCTCGCCATCCTTTCAGGAAATGTGGAAAACCTTTCGAGGCATGACTCTCCATCTGCATCCCACCTTCCCTGTCACCACCACCAAGGCACTGAGGACAACATTTAGCCCCTCCTTTACAACATTTTGAGCTCGGAGACAAGGTGTGGTCTGTAAGAGCTAAGTGCACAGAGCACCAAAAGGCATCTAAAATTTTAAGTACAGATATACAGATCTCAGTGGAGGGTTAAAACAGAGGGGGAGGAGAGCTGGCAAAGGCTCATGATGGATAGCAGTGAGCTGTTCAGAAGAAAATTAAGAAAACATTTTGAATCCCCTCCTAAAAGGGAACAAATAGGTCCAACACTCCAACAGAAGGGGATTTTTTTGCATCTCTGAATGATAGCGCTTTGCTTTTATGGCCTGCGGCTGCTTGGGAAATTCAAAAATGTTTCTCTGAAGAATTCACTTGGACAAGCTTTATGGCTTTGATCAGTTAACTATTTTTTAATGCTAATCCACTCCAGTGATATTTGTCCTCCTTTTCCCCATGTGCACAGAAGCACAGACACAGACAAATACTACACAAAAGCAAACATTAGCCAGATGAACAGTCAGGAACAATGACATCCAGAGCCCATAACCAAACACCAAAAACTCCATTCTGTTTTATTCCTTTCTATTCCAGCGGTTCAAGATCCTTTGGCCCAGTATGATGCGCTAATGGAAATTTTGGAATCAGATTTCGGAGCCCAGCAGGTATAATGCCCACGCAGAGATTTGGCCACAACTACTCTCACTCAAAAAAATTTAAATAATTTCCTCTAAAGTTTGGAATAAAACACATGGTTGAAAGGCCTTATTAGAAACATAACACAAACCCCAGCAAGTAGCCCAAGTGCTGCCCCATCCTCCAGATTAACAAATAAAGGTGCAGAAGTAGTGATTTGCTGACATCTGTGAAGCAAAGATTAAACCAAGCCAAGAGTAGGACTGAAAATACCAGACACCCATCACCTCACTGGAATTGCTCTAAGCTCCCCCACAATCTCAGGTGTACAATCCGAGTGCCAGGTAAGCAAAACTCCATTTACAAGCTCAGCATACAAAATTGTCTTCTTGTTTAGGGCGCCAAAGTCTAAATGTGCACCCAGAACATGCTGGCTATCTAAGCCATTATTCAATTATCAGTCCTATTGGTTGCACCATTGTGATATCCCATGACATATACAGCAAAAAAATGACACTACACCAAAAAAAGCCCTGAGTAAGGGACAGTCCCTGCTCTGCAGCACCTTTGGTATTCAGGCTGCTATCTGAACTTTGCTTGCTGTCTTTGAGTAACAGATTCAGGCAGTATTTCCTGTGGCAGAGAATTACACAGGCTGATTATTCTCTGTGGAAAAGTGAAGAAATCCTGGAAGCAATTTTCTGTCTCAATTGTTCCCAGAGTGCAGGAACAATCTCTTATCCCTCTTCCTATTTTCTGCTCAATGCCATCCAGGCTCAGCGGGCAGAATCCATCACAATGTTGCAGTAGGTCTGGGGTCCTGCAAACACTCACCCAGGTCAAACTTCACACATGAGCAGCCCAACAGGCTTCAACCAGTGTCAGCCTTGAACTTGGCCACAAAGGTTTTAGAGGACAAAGAATGAGATATGTGAGAAATTCGAAGTACCTGGGAAATGTTCAGTCCTAGGACCGGGCTTACCTCAGCAGAGTAACACAAATGAAGTGTTTCTGATGCACACTTCTTAACCTCGTTCTTTTAAAATTCACTCTCAGGCACATGGTGTGATACTTGGGGGGGCCTGTGCAGGGCCAGGACTTGGACCTGACGATCCTGATCCACCCTTCCAACTCAGCACATTCTATGATTCTATGACAATTTTTAAAAATCAAGGAAGATCAGTTGTACTTGGGAATTGCGCATCACAGGCAAAGCTCCTAAGAAAAAAGATCATTTTCTCAAACTAAAAATTTCATTATTGGGGGGGGGGGGAACAGATATTTTCTATGGGGATAAATTCCCACACTTCTAAGACAAAAATTTAAGAGCTGATGGTTTTCTACCAGAGCCTGAAACTACTCCTGTGCAAAACCACTACAAGACTGACCCACAACGCGGGGGAAGAACTGAGTACTGCATACCAATCCGCACCACTCTGCATATGCTGCAGCAACAGCAACTCCAAATATGAATTTTTCAACATTCTGGCAAGTACTATTCACCCAGGTACATGCCCACACTCAGAATTATTCAATCAGAACCTTATTTTCCACTCAAATGAATTTTGATATAAAATATTCAATTCGGCCTAATCAGTGGGGCTTAAACATCAGTCAAAATATTTTCTTGAATTGGCTCCATCAGTGCCAGAGCATGAGAACAACCTCCTTAATAACATGCCTCCAAAGGCAGGTACTGACTTTTCAATTGTGTTATTATTTTTTGAATAAAAGTCACATTAAAAATACTGTTACTTTTCAGCCAACGCTGCTGAGGGAGGGACAGAAAAGGACTGGGGGCCTGCTGCAGAATCACACAGCCAATCTTAGTATCACTTCATTTTCAAATGAGGAATTTGGTAGTAAACAACCTTTTCCTTGTACACAAACATTTTTAATTTCATGCCCTGCTAATCATACATCTGTTAGAGCTCCTTTTCCATCCATTGCACTAACGATAATAAAAATTGTCACACTAAAAATGTGGTCTGTCTAAAATGAAAATTGAGTAACAATCAATGTTCCTCTGTGGGATGAGGAAACACAGCAGCACTTGAATGATGGAGGTGACAAAGACATGGTTTGAAAAGGGACACCTTCACATGTGCCTTGCCAGTAGCCCTTGGTGCTGGTGGCCCCTCTGCACCCTCGTGTTTTTGTAAGAGCCCTTTTGGGATGGGTTCACCCCACAGCTTCTCTCAGGCTTCCTGGTGGTCCACACCAGGCACCACCACCAGCAAAGCCTCTCCTGCTGTCATCACCTCACCCACCAGCACTTTCTTCCCCTATGTTTTTTTCCTCACCTCCTCTATCAGCAGGATATTAGTGTGACAAATGCTAGAGCACTGCCCTCACCTTCCCAAACCTCCTTCCAGCAGTGAGACCCAGTGGGCCTCAGCATACCAGACTTCAGCTGTGTGCAGTGCCTTTACCTGGGCCTTCCACACACCAGAGCTGGCTGATGTGCTGCTCAAAAGCACACTTAAATATGTGACCACACCCCTGGAAACAACTCCTTATCATCTCTTCAGTAACATTAGTGCAAGTGTTGAGGTTGTTATTTAATGCCCAGCTGAAATTCCAAGTTAATCAGGCCCCCAGAAACACCCACAATCAAGACCATCTGATTTGGCCCTAGAAATAATTTTTTTATGATAAGACACCAGAATGAATTGCCTAGAGAAGCTATGGATTCCTGGAAGTGTTCAAAACTAGGTCGGATAGGGCTTGGAACAAGCCCTGATCTAGTGGAAGGTGCCCCTGCCCATCACAGGGGAGTTCAAACTAAGTTCCTTTCCAACCCAAACCTTTCTATGATTTTTTGATTCTAAGATTTACTGTCTTGCACTGCCCACACTTCTCTTTTCTGGACTGCTGACACACAGCTTTTGCCTTCTTAGACTCCTCCTATTCCCAGAGCTGTGCTGGGCCAACTCCAACTCAGAAATATTGCACTTGTAAGACCTACGCAATGGTAACTGAGAGTTTTAACAAGCAGTAAGAATACATCTGAAGCCTTAGGCAATGTGGCACAAAGACATTCTGGGCAGAGGTACACGACTCTGCTACACCTGGGACTCCTCTCTGGCCTCCAGTCCTCACATTAGCATGCTGAACCCTCTGCTCCTTCCAGAGGCTGTTTTCTAAAGCACAATTATCTACATAAGCTCTCCCTTGTCTTCACCAGAAGTGCAGTTGTTTGACTAATCGGCTTTAAGGAGACTTGTGAGTTAACTAATATCAATTAATTACTCCCATTTTGCAGATAAGCAAACAAAAGAATAAAAAAAGCGAAGCATTCTGGTCTGAATTAATGGAAGGGAAATCAGAGCCCAAACCCACTCCTTGACCTGGGTCCAGAGTAATCAAAGGCAGTGGGGAGAGGACCTTGGCATCCCCAGCCCCTGCCTCCTGCTCAAGAAGCAGCACCAGCCCTGCCCTGCCCCACCAGCCCTTCAGCTCATCGAGGATGCACGGGCAGCCTTGAGATCTTCATTTGACTTGTGCTCTCATGATAAAGCAGCAGGGATTAGAAATGCTACAGTACAAGCCAGCTTTTTGTTACTCAAGAGACAGTTTTAGCCCAGCTGCCCCAAATGTGGTTACCCCAGAGGCATCAGCACCACTCCACCATGCTCACAAGGGAGACATGATCCAAACCACGCTGTACCTAAGGTAAGGTGACCAGCAAGAACACAGGCACTGACACATCCCTTCTGACCATAAACAAAAGCATTCAGCTCTGGATTCTTCTGACCTCTAATCAGAGTGCATTCAGTCAAACAGCCCTGCCAGAATTAACAGGGAAAAGGGAGGGGGAAAGAATAAAAAAAGACTTTGTCGAGCAAAAGTACTCTTAGACACATTTGATGTAATAGTCATATGATTAACAAACTGTCATATCAAAGTTTTCTGCAAAGTAGGAACACTCTGACAGTTCATATTTTAAAAACTGACATTTTGATTCATTACTGTAAATAGCACTCTGTATTAAATATTGTGACAAGGCATACAGTGTATTTTTTGAGCTCTATAACATTTAGGAAGTACTGAATTTTTTTAGCTTTTTTTTTTTTTAAGCACGTATAATATCAAAAGCAGTTAAAGCAGAACTCCAAAAAGGCTTCTAGAGGAGAGAATCATGATTTCTGAAATAACCTACTTCTCTGCCATCATCTCAGGCACTGTTGGGAACTTAGGCCCACAAGGATCTTAATGTACTGTTTGCATAATAAAATAGGGAATTGTTTCACAGAACAAAAGAGCTATAAGGAAAGAGGCTACATTAAATAATGTAAAATTACTCACTAGCAAATCATCCTGAAGCTGGCATAAGAGGGAGAGCACTAAAAGGTGCCGAATTACCACTCAGAATATTGGAGTATCGGTTCATAACCGAGATGAACAACACAAATGACTGCTCAAATGTGCATCTTGCTAATCCCTCAGTCTTCAGCCATGTGTTTCTCCCCCTTCTGCAGCCCAGCATGGCCATGCCCATCCCAGACAGAGGCAGCACTCCCTCACTGCTGGGCTGGGGTGGGCAGGAAGGGCTGCCCCATTGGAGCCACCAAGGACATCATGGACAGGGGTCCACAGGAGGGCAGCTCCCACTGCAGGGATGCTGTGAGCCACCAGAGCCCACCAGCCAAGACAATTTAATCCCCTTACAGCTCTCTGCTTGTGGATCCCTTTCCCTGCATCACCAATATTGGGGCAAACAGGACTGGGACCAGAAACAATAGTGCCAATGTTCTGCATTTCCTGAAAAGCAACCACTCAATGGGGAAATTAAAAATAACAGCCCAAGCTAACACAAAGATCTTCCTAGAGCAGCAGAGGAAAACCAGAGGCTGCCTAGCTGTTTGCAAGAAGCTCAGGTGTTATGAGGACTGCAGTCCAGTGCTTAGGAATGAAAAATGGTTACCATTATCATAGCTTGCAGCCAGCTGCAAGTGGAGCTCTGGGCTCAGTCTCCTGACAGAATGGATACACTGCCATAAACATGAGCCCGGAGCCTACCCCAGGACATGATGAGGCTGTCACGCACCCCGAAGATGGATCACAGCACTGTTTCAGCAGGGGCTTGATCCAGCACAGCCTGCCTTTCCTCAGGAGCAGCTATACCCCTCATGCTGGAAATCTTGTGCCTGTGTCTGCATGCCAGCAAGTGTGGTAGTAGTAGTGGTCTAGCCAGACATCCAAAACATATTGGCACCACTATAATTTGTCCATTCACCAATATGTTTTCCTAAAAACGCCCATATGCTTTTCCTGCAGTTCCCATATGCTTTTGCAAAAGAGAAACAAAAACATTTTGTTAGTCGCAAGCGATTGATCGCCACATATTTCACAGAAGTCAAGTAGAAAAACAAAAACAACAACAACAAAAAATTAAGCAGTCAGCTGCTTCCCCCCTCCTCCTCCTCCTCTCTGTTCACAGAGGGAACTGTGAAGAGCAGGAAAAAATTCAGCCCACAGCAAAATACACACACCGCTCATTTTTTTTTGCACTGCAAGATATTCTAGGAATTACAGGAGGAATCTTCATTAAAAACAAGCTATCAAGGATCTGGCAGCCAGTGGCATTCCAGACAGTAATTCAGCATCGGGTGCTGGGCGCTCACTCGGGTCCCCACCACAGGCAGCGCAGCCCACAGGAATCCGTGCTCCTGGAGGCACACTTCAAACAAGCCAGGGGGTGGGAGGACAGCGTGGTAAAGAGGTTACAGCCCTTCCAATTCACAGGACAGCTCATGTGAGGCCAAGTCTCTATCTCTGTGTGTAGGTATAAAGCTCCCTCACACGCAGGGCTTCCCAGGGAGGTGCTGCCTCGCCAACGCAAATCCCAAAGCAGCGGGCGGGCAAGGGGAGCGGGCAGGCTCGGTTCAGCTGGGAGCAGGCACGTGGGTGTACAAGTATGTGTGTGTCAAGGCTGGAGCATGTGGGAACCGTGGCTGTTTAGTTAAAGACTCATTAAGAAACAGCAGACCCAGGGCCAACGTTCAAAGAGGAGCAACGCAAAACATTTCTCTGGAGAAAGATTAGCGTGTGTTCTTCTTTACACAAATAAAATTAAAGAGAGGCTTATAATATAGACAAATCAATTAACTTCTGAAAAGCCAAGGGCACTGCATGCAAGAGCAGACAAGAGGGGAAAAGCTTTGTTACAGGGCCACCAAAGCAGTGTATAGGCTTTCCTCCCTGGAAAAGAAATTCAGCTATTGCTGCATGAAGTTCTGATGTTAGTCCCAGCTGCATCACACTCATTGTTACAGGGACACAGCTGCCTCCTTCCCAACACAGCCATACACATACCTATATATCACTATAACATTATGCACCAAGGGCTGGGGATCATCTTTGCAGAGACTGTGGAAAATACCTGAGGGCAGAGGTCAAACTACAGGAGTGCTTAAATCAACAGTTCCAGCCTAAAGGGTTTGAAGCTGACTTTCTATATAGGATACCCAGAACAGCACACACCCTCCTATCACAATAAAACTTTCTGTGATGCAGTCCCATGTTCTACACTTCTCTCACAAATTTAACCAGGAATGCTCTTTGCAAAGCTAGTGTTTTCTTGCAATGATCTAATCTCACACGAAACTTAATGAGAGACCAGATGCAACAGGTCAAGAGCCCAATTTTTCACAGGAATGAAGCTGAAAACCCAGTCAAGAGAAGAGAAATCAATCTCTTGCACAGGGCACAGAGTAAAAAACCAATTTGTCAGACACAGCTTGCTTCACAAGATACATTTTATGATATGTTTTTGTCTTGAGAGGAGTTGTAAGCACCTGAAAATCTGACTTCACCACTCACAAATGCATTAATGTTGCTGCTCAAGTGCTGACTAGAAAGCAAAACTAATACTGTCTCATTTAGCTAACATAAGGACATATTTAGCTAATGTAACAATGGGCTTCTTCCTAGATTTCATATTTACAGCAACCCACTGGGATGGTTTATTAAACTTAAGTCAGGAAAGCTATCACAGAAAGAGTGAGACTAGCAGAAGAGGTACCATTAATCTTCCATAGCCCAGCAACTGGGAAGATCAGGCCTTGAACCAGATTCTATGCTCTTGCTATTAATCTCCTGTCCTCTACTTATTAATCCCTGGTCTGTCTTTGTCTGTCAACATTTATTAATGGCCCCAACTGTTTGCAGTAAACAGGATACTGAAATCTCATCTCCAGCTAGATATAATTTACCCACAAAAAAGAAAAAACCCACAAAAATTAGACTCAAGAAGAGAGTAGAGGGAGGAAGTAGGGATGAATATTGTGTATCAAAAAGGAAGAATGCAAGTGCAATTAAATTCAGTGACACAACAGAGTGAAGATTCACTGTTCCTGATTTTGGCCACACAGATGGCTCATGGTCTTAAAGTCAGGTAACATCCCCACATCCACTGGTCAAAACCACCAGGGGAGTTGGTCACTCATTCTCTGCTTCTCAGCAGGGCTACACAAGCTGCTTTTCTCCCCCCGTTGCCATGACTTTGCACACCTCCAGCACATTTGTGTCTCCTAGGGTGGCACAACTGAGAGAAGCTTGAGGACAGATTCACTGCCCTGACACTGGTCCTGTTCTGCAATCAAACCATTATATCATGGGACGGGCACAAAGGACAGTTTGTGTCCTACACATAATCCAGCAAGGGCCTTCTGCAATACCTTGGGGTGGTTCATCATGGTGACCCTTAAGTCACAGCTAAATATCTCCAGTGCATTTGACAGAATTGGCAATTCTGAAGAATGAATTAATTTGTTCCTCACATTAATTTCTATTTGTTCACTGAAACACAGATTCAGCTAACAATATACCCAGCTCTCCATTACCAGCTGGAAACATCTACAGCCTGCAGAGAGCCACATCATGGATGGGGAATGAGTTCAGGTCCACAGGCAGGAAAGCTTTGTTCAAAAACGAGGTCAAAGCAACATGGCCCACAGGACCAGGCAACTGTTCCCATGCAACACTCCCAATCTGCAGGAGGGCCTGCATGTTTGTTGCTTCCAAACTTGGACCCAGAAACAGTAAAACCACCTCAAGCCTCCTGGGCAGGCTGGTATCCCACCACCCCAGGCTTTGGAGAAATGCCCATCAGTTACTGAAGGACCGAACATAGTACCAAGGTCTTCCACTGCCCCTAAACTCAGCAGTTGGCAAAAGCCCTGAGAGTTGATCCATTCCTCACCTGGAAGCAAGGCAGTCCTGCCAGGCACCCAGTCAGACAACAGACAGGCTCTTCCAAGGGAACTCTGTGGGTGCAAACAGAAAGGTCAGAATCAATGTTTTGCTCATCGTAAAAGCAGAAAGTAAATCAAGCTGGCTGTAATGCCTCGCCAAGAAAACAGCCCCAAAAGGGCATGTAAGGTCAGCTGCCCTCCTCTACAGAGCAGACCACGGCCTTTTTTCCTCCCCTCTGACACAACTCATGTGTCAGTCTGTCCCTGTTTTGACCCATATAGGGGCTTTTCACACCTTGGCAGCACAGATTACATCTGAGCAAGTGTTGGAGTAGCTGAGGTTTATTTGCAAGAGAAGCTACTTGTTTTAAATCACTGCAGAGCTGGTGAAAGGCACTGACGTAAGGGCTGCAGGTAACAAAGTCTCTTTCAAAGCCTGACCAGACGCCCTTCTGCCTCTCATGCTTAAAGGGCCTCTTCTTCCCAAGCCTCAGCCACTGCTCAAAGCCAAGCCTGAGTCACTCCCACAGCATTGGCTTTGCCATGAAAGCATCAAGGAGCACCAAAGCAGAGATGGGATGCATTAAACACACAGCCATTGTGGAAAAAGAGTCAGGGTGGGACAGCCCAAACCCTACCTCCACCTCCAGCCCTGGTTTCCTTTCTGGGTGCCTCCAAAGACACCCAATTAAAGAGAAAACATAGTTTTTTAAGTTACCACAAGCTTTTTTCAACCACCAGTCTTTAATACTTCCAGCTTATTGATATCTGAGCTTACTCTGATGTTTTCTATTTCCTTTAATCTGAGTCCTGGAGAAGAAATGAGCAAGTTTAAAAAAGTACTAGTGATGATCAGTGAAAGGTCTACCTCAGCATATGCCTGGTCTCCCAGCCCCCATGCTCCTGGTGTCACCAGGTGACCCCCAGCTCCTCCTAACTGCATTCTCACCCCTATCTTCCTGAGATCAGCCAAGGATCAAAAGCCCTTCAAGAGAGGGAGAGACACTTCTAGCCAATTGTATATATTATTTTTTTAATGAAGCCAGGCTAAAACTCATTATCCCCACTATCAGCAGCCTTGCTCAGGAGAACCAAGTCTGGCAGGGCAGCAGCTTTGCCCTTCTGGTCAGTGGTGAAGGAAGAGCAGCAGAATTTCAGCAGTTGCTTCAGATCCACACCGAAGCACAAAGCAGAGAAAAATTTGCTGAGAACCTGCCCACACAGACACTGGATATTCTTTTCATATTTGCCATGACAAAAAATTCACGTTAACATTTTTGCAAGCACTGTAAGCCTGTATCAAGTATCAGCAAAGAGGCAGACAGGTGTTCTAACCACAGAGGAGACAGCATATGCAAACAGTTTGGAATTTATTACTATTATTTTTTAAAGGGAGAAGCAAATCCCAGAGATTCTTCTGTGCATGATACATTTTCTGCTCCCTGTTTGATGTTGCTTTCAGACTTCAGACTTCAAATAGCTAACACTAACCTATGTCTCAAGCCTGCTTTAAACTGATGTGCCTTATGTGACCAGAAATGAATGCATGGTGAATCACTTATGCCACACACAGTGGGGGTGATGAGCAGTGGTCCATGTCTCCTGGCCGCTGCATGGACATGGATAAGCTGGGGGAAAGGAGATCCCAGCTCTCTCTACAGCAGAGTCAGATAACTCAGCATAGTGCCTTTGCATTTTTGGAGCTGAGAGCACAAGCTCCGGGTCAATAGCCCAGCCACAAGTCAGAGAGAACAACCCAAGCACTGGCATTTTCTGTAAAGCTTGGAGAGAGATACATAATCTGCACAGGCTGCACTTCCACTCTCTCTTGCCTGCCTTTAGGAGATGCTTAAGAGAAGCTGCATTTTAATTAGTAGCCCCAACCAAGGGAATCTGATCTTGACAGTAAGGGAAAGGGAGCAACCCAAAGTTAGACTTCAGGCTATGTGGGTCCCAGCTCTTCGCTTCTCTGCTGACATTACTGCTTCCAGAAATTAAATCAAAACCCCACTTAACTTCACAGAGGTTGCAATTTGCATCTAAAGCACTGCCTAAGCCTCAGTTGTAATAAACAAATACAGCTCCACTGAAATCCAAGGAGTTATTCTGAGTTTGTCTGGTTACAGATCTGCAGAGCCATAAACATTACAGCTCATCCAACCTCCAGCTAAGTATCTTCTAATAGAAGACCATTATCCTTGTCAGATGGATTGGGATAACTTGTTTAAAGCACTCTTGAATAGTCATTAGGATTGTTGGGTTTTGGTGGTTATATTTTAAGAATAAACCCCAGCAGCTATTAAACACTGGAACAAGGCATGTTAACAGTCCACAAACAGAGCTGGAGTGGAAATATAACTATGGTTCGAATTTTCACTGGGAAATTGGTAAAATGGGGTGAAGAAAGAAAATGCAAAAACTAAACCAAGCTCTGCATACACACTGAGAAATCAATCACATTATTTGACAGGGAGTGAATGAAAAATAAACACAGGGAAGAAGGAAGCAAAATCATGCAATTCTGTCCTCCTTTGGAGCCTTATTAGTATTTTGGGTATAGTGCATAGACAAGATGTTGTGCAGCCAAGGAAATAAAGATATATTTTGCTGACTGTCACTGTCCCTAATAGCTGACCTCAGGGTGGACTCCACTCTCTGGAGCTTTCCTCACCTCCTTCTCATAAACCATCCCAGTGGCAAAGCTGTGCTGGCTATGCTCCCCAGGAGCAGAGCATCACTCTGACCAGTTTTACAGATCTCTGCCCAGGGATGAACACCACCACACCCAAGCCATGGACACACCATTGTCTGCTTTAAACCATCCCACCAAATGAAAAGGTTCCCCCCAGCAAAAGGCCACTCCATCTGCTGTAACCAATCTCCTGCTAAGGCTGCTGTCTTGCCACAGCTTTGCTGATAAAGGAGAATTCTATTTTGTCTGAGTTTTTTCACTTCTCCTGACGCAATTATATTGCCAAGAATCAATTAACAGCCAAGCCTAAGACAGGGAGAAATGGAGGAGTCTTGCTTCATATTTTACAGAAAATACACAAACATCCCAGGCCCTGCCATAGGATTCAGGTGCCAGTTATGAAAAGCCATCAACACCTCACCACAAAGAAATCCCTTTTAGCAGCTCCTCAACCTGTGAGCCTTCTGAAAGGTCAGCCTTGACCAGGACAACTGTGGGTCAGACAGGCAGAGGCAGAGAGGCAGCAGGGAACATTTGAGCTATTTCCTCATCTAACTTTCAGTTCATTCATTTATCACTCAAGGCAGGGAAGTACTCTGATCCACACATGTCCAGACATGGATCTGAAGCCAGCATGTCAGGCAAGGCAGTGGCACTGCCAGGTCCTGTGCTAGGAGTGTAGCAAGGGCACTGTGGTGCCAGCCCCTATCTCACAGCCTTTGGGCTGTAGCGTGGCAGCAGATGGGGGCCACACATCCCAGCTGCTCTTCTGGCTGGCACATCACCACACTTGCAGGTATGGCTGTCACACCCACACAGGTGCCTGCAATGACCACAGCTCTCTCCTGGCTCAAAAGGGAAAGGGCAGGGAGTAGCACAGACACTCCACACACACCCACCATGAGTGTGTGCACAGGGCTGCTGGGAGACAGGCTTATTTAGAGCTCCACAGAGTGCACTCCATCGTAATTCCCTCCTTCTCTTCCAGCTCTGGATGCAGCCTTAAAAATCCATAGCTCCAGACAGCTAGCCCACACACTGCTATTCCAGCTCAGCGGGGAGAGGATGAGCTCAATTTTGCCAGTCAAATTGGAAGGAATCAAAAAAAATTTAGTAGTAGTATTTTGTTAAAATCAAAAAAAACACGCCCCCATCAAATCAAAGACAAAACAGAGGAAATGATATGGAGAAACAGTCCCTGCTATTGCTTCCACGGCCAAGAGTTGTTTCCAGTTGCAACCAAAGCTTGGGTAGCTTAGGGGCAGGAGGAGAGCAATCACAGTCTGCCAGCGTCACACAACATGGCACTTCTTCCTGTACCAAAATGCCACTGAACCCTGACAGCATCTCATCTGGGAAGGGGTGTTTGTATACACTGCTCATGGCTCCCCAGCCCTGTCTGCTGAGCTGGATCTGCAGGGACAAACATCTGGGACAACAACCACACACGTTCCTCCTGCAAATCAATAGCCACAAGTAGACAGGAGCACCCAGCACATCCAGTACCCAAGTAGGAGGTGGGTGCCAGTCCCTCACCCAAGCCCCTGCCACATAGTGGGCAGGTTTGCTCCCTGCTTGACAAGGACCTTCTTCCCACCAGCCACTGTTGGAGCTTCCCAGAGAGACCAAAGAGAAAGTCAGACATAGCTCAAATAAGCACCTGGATCTACAAACAACAGATTAAATTCTCAAGCTACAAAACTATGTTTTAGCAAAAGTGCAATTGAACTCCATGTACTTGTTACATTTCTAAATATACTCTGGTTGTCAAGACAACAAAGAGACTGATGGATCTCTAAAGTGTACTGTATCCATTTAATTGTCAGCATTTCAAACTGACTCAAGGAGGGAAAAAAACTGCTGCGTGATAAGTCTAATTGTCATGGTTACCACTGGCTAACCCCATAATAAATATATATATATATTCTGGCTAAATGTGCCAAGCCATGTGAGGAGCAGATGGGAGACATTCTCATTACTGCAACAGCCTCCACTGGAAAACTAAACTTGAGGAAAGATGCGAGAGACTTTACAGAGATCTCAGACACAACAGACACTGTGGGCTGCATCTTCCCAGTCGTTTGGCAGCAGTTCCTCAGGCTTTTCCGCTGTGCTGATCTGCCCCAAGCGTGTTGGGACAACCCACAGGGCTGGGGCTGCCTCACTTGTGAACATTCTGGTTTGGGGATCTCATCCCTCACCAAAGCAAGCCTGATATGTGAGCTGTTGCTCCTTAAAAGCCTCTGACAACGTCTGATGTGCAACCACCTGGGCTTTGCACTGCCACCCTCACGCCCTTGCTCTCCTCTCTCCTGATGGCAATACCCAAGCCCACGGGAATGGCTGTGCCAGTAGGCTGCTTCAGCCTGGATCTTCTGCTCCCACACTCTTAACAGCTACACGAAGGGCTGTTCAGACTTGGGGATGAGAAAACAAGTGGAAAGAAACAGGCCACTACTGCAAATATACCAGCCTGAGGCTGAGTTGGGAAGCATCACTGCCCCCCAGCCAGCCTGTACAACCCACCTGAGAAGTGTGATTCAGCAGTGTGAAGAGCTCCACTATTCACATGAGGTCCCTCCTGAAAGGGATGCTTTCCAAAATTAACCTTTAAACACTGGCTTTTGACATGGGTCATCTCCCAAATAACACCTGAGTTATCTACCCGGATATACAAGGATTGTGGCTTTCCTTCACTGATCGGAACGCCTTCCCTACACTCAGTATTCACTTTTCTTTCATTAAACCAAAGTTAAAGTTGCAGGAGAAAGGCATCAGTGTCCCCCAGGAATGAGAACCAATGGAAAACAATTTACATTCACCTGGTGAGCACTGACTTAAGATTTGGACTCAGTGAGCCTGTGGGTCCCTTCCAAGTCAAAATACTCTGTGATTCTGTGATTTCAATGAAAGGGGAGGTTTCCAATTAGTCTGAAGCTTACCCAACATTTTTGACAGAAGCCATCTCAAAGTTGAATCATCCTTAAAATCTCCCCCAAACTGTTGCACTCCTTCACACAGATAAAAACTCTGCATCTCTGCTGTCAGACACTTTCAGGGAAACCATAAGGTGTTGCCTAAAACCATCTCCAAGAGAGCCACAAAGTAAAATCTGGTTGGAAAACACTGCTTAAGAGAAACGCCACTTTCCAGGCGCCTCAAGCAACACATCTGAGTTCGTGATATTTTCCTTGGAGCTTGCCCCTGCTCATTACCAAGATGAACAATTTCTGAATTCCAAATATGAGATTCTCGGTGATGTAAAATGAACTTTCGTGCCTACCTATACAGTCACTGTGTGGTTCACCTCTTGTGCTGCTTCACAGAGTGGTCTGTGCATGGAGATGGGCAGTGAAAGTCAAAACAGAAGTAGCACAGAAGAGTCATCTCAGGGGCTTGTGTGAGAAATATTTCAAATAGTACTTAAATTAGGAGATTAAAACGAGTCTTGGGTACAAAGAAGCCTATGGTCTAATGAAAGTCAAAGGAACCTAGAGGCAAGGTTTGGTTTTTTACGAGTATTTGGGTGCACCGAAGCCAGTGCAGCATCAGCATTTCGTCCCTAGATAATTTCAAAATGAAGCATTACCCATAAGGAACTTCAAAGAGATTACAGTCCTGAAAGCTGCATCCAGATTTTAACTGAGCTGAAATCTCAAACAACTAAAAGCTTAAAATCATGCTTCTATTTCAACACCATGCAGGTGCAGGAACCTAAGTTTGGTTTTCCTGTTACTGAAAGTGCTCGCCTAAGGCACCATGCTTTTACAGTTATGGCTTTGGGACAACTGTTACATTCTGTACCAATAAAATATGTGCTCTCTGGAGCAAACTCCCCAAGATGACTCCTTTGCTTTGGCACAAATGGACTCATTTGGTTTAGATAAAAGGATGTTCCCTTGCATCATTTTCATTTGATTCTTTTTTTGTAAGATAAACAGTTAATTTTGCTAAACGAGTTTTCTGTTGCCATGACTTCACTGCAGACAAATACAAAGCCATCAAGCTCCTTTTCCTTGGGCGCTGTTTTTTTTGAACAGGTATTTGATCATCTTGATTCTCTTGCTTCTTTTCTCAACATCTGGATTCCCAGCAATATCCTGCAGTCAGACAGATACATAACGGCCATAGCTACTCAGTAAATTACAGAGATATTCCTGCACATACTCATCCCCTCACAATCCACTTCTGCCAGCTGTGCCAATGCACCCTCTGTGACTCCACAAGCAGAGCAGCACTGCCTGCAACAGCAGGCAGCAAATCTCTCCAAATGAAACCCTAAATTTATGGGATTAGACCCCGAAAATTGTAATTCCCATGCTCCCATCAAGGGCCAGCCAGCAGGTGCCTACTCACCATCAAGCCAGGCTGTTGCCCAGGATTTTGCCTCAGTCCAAAACCAGTTCTAAAATCCTGAAGTCCTTTCCAATGCCTCAGTTTCTCTGATGGATGAAAAAGGCTGCACATTCATCATCTGCCTCCACGGGGTGTTACAACATTGGCTGAGTTAATATTCATGGAGTACACTGGGGATTAAGAGTATTACAGACTTTACTGAGGGAGAGAGCTTTTTCTTTTTTAATGTTTGCATTGAATAGACAGACTAAGTAGAAACAGCATTTGTAGCCTACAGCCATTATCCTAGTAAATGGCTTATTACAGCATGCAGCCTACCAGCTCACCTCCAACCAGTCTCGCTTAAATGCATGTAGGTGGAAGTGCTGCTCATTCCAAAGAACTTTCTTTTTCACTGTCTCTGTCTGATGGAGACTCTGGATAGCTGGGCTCACAAGACAGGCTCAGGATATAAATATTTCAGTATGAGCTTGTTGTTCAGTACCTATTTACGGCAATCACAGAACAATTAATTACCTCCCATCTAAGACTAATTCCCGTCTCTCCCAAAAAGGGGGGGGGGGGGAGTTTTGTCCCAAGACTTTCAATTTCCTGATGAGTCACAGCAGACACACTACAATAAGCTCAATACTTCAATCAGACTGTTTCTTATCCAGATACATTCAATACATTACTAAGACGTGGAGCATGCTATTTTAAGGACTGATTTCAGGCATTGTATGCATAATGCTTTCTCATCTGAACACGCGCTTTCTCCTGGATGAGACAGATGTACGTCCTACACCACCATCCCTTCTGCCCCCCAAATCCTATAGGTAAATAAACACTGAAAAAGCAGGAAGTTAAGAATTGCACATTTAGTGCACTGATTTCTACAACACGCAGCCCTCTCTCCCACTTGGCGAGTTCATTCCCTGCCCTTTGGCAACAAAATAACTTATGTGACAGCAGCATCTGACAAGAAGAAAACATTCGCAGACTGCACGGGTTGCAACAAGTCCACAGCGTCTTGCTTTCTTCATTTTAGGGCCAAGAATCATACATTTCTTGTTCTGCCCCAAGGAGTAACTCTGCATCCCTGTACAAATCCTCAGTTGTCCCCAGTTCCCACACCACCCACTCACAAGCTCCTAGGCTCCATCAAGCAGGCAGGAGACACCCAACCTCCAGCAACACAGGTTATGGGGATCAGCAGGTGCCCTATGGTCCTCATTATTTACTTAATTTAACAGACTTAGATGTAATTTCTTGTGTCAATTGGGCAGTTGTTCCCAGCTGGGCCATTTTGCCTACAACAGGTTGCACTCCGCCTCAGCCTGACCACAGCCAGCTGAGGAAACCACCTCATCCAAGCACACTGTGAAGAGCAGAGCCATGGTCACATCTCCCTGGACCATGTGCATGCCTAGGTTCTCACAAGCAATGCAGTTAAAAGCTCAGACATCAACAGCTGCCTAAAAAACGTGTGGTTGTGATGACTAATAGGTTAAAGACCATAATGTTTGGGTGACAGACTGGGTACAGGTGACAGACAGCTGTACTGCTGGTTGTAGAGTTGCTGCTGTGCCATCAAGGACACCACCTCAAGACTAGCCCTGTGCTAATTGCTAACAGCAGTTTTCCCCCTGGCACAACTGGACTGTGCAAGCAGTTTCTGCACAAACAGCAGCAGTGCCAGTTTCTGCCAAGCCCATGCTAATTGCAAGTGATTCCAGCTCAAATGCTCTCGAGTCAGGAAGTATTTAGGTGACGTGTAACCAAGGTCTCACATTTGTCTCACCAGCTCTCCTGTGGTGAATGAACCTACCATCAGCTATGAAGATCTGTCACAGTCTCTTTTTTCGTCCTTGGAAAAACTTTCTCATGAATTCTTATTTTACGCCAACAAAAGTGCAGAACATTTTTGATCCTCACAATGCCCTCAGCCCGTTGGTGAACTGAACTGTCACAGCAGCACAGAGGACATGGTCACCAGTATTCCATTCAAGGCAGCAGATCCTCCAAGGCTCGGCAGCTCCTCAGGTGCTACTTTAAATGTGTCAGTGTCTCCTCATTTATCTCAAAACCAGAGAGCACTTTAGGAATGTTCAAATAGTTTCACAAACTCTGTGAAAATAAAAAGGGTGAATGGGGAAGGATCATTTCACAACTGCCCAAGCCTGTCTTGGAAGGACCAAGAAAAGAAATAGACTGAGCTGTGTTTTAAGTTTAAAACATGGTAAATATCATCTTGAGTCAACTCATCACCATATCATCAGCTAGGTCACTTTAATTAAGGTGAGAATATTCACCTATATTTAATTGATTTCCATTAAATACACTATTACCTCAGTCTGGGTGCTTATTGGATAGGCACCAGGCTCCACAAGATTGACAATGACATTCACTTTGAGCTGCAGGTGACAGAGCAACACAACCCTGAATACACACAAGGTCCCACCTGGAATCTCAGCATCTCTCCTCTCCATTTATTGAGTACCGTGGTAAAACCTCTTGAGGAATTTGGCACTGGACTATCCAGTTCTAACCAGAACAGAAATATCTGCTACACTCTGCAGTTTTCCTCTCCTGGGAATGGCAACCAGCTCCTTTGGAGAAAGCATCAGGCAGGAGCAGAGACCACGAGCTGATGGCTTTGGCCATGCTGCAGAAGGTGTCTGTGGAGTCACTGCCCCAAAACTAGGGCCAGTAACTTTCTTAGAACTAGTGTTATAAATAAAGAGAAAATATAGGACCACAAAAAAAAATTCCTCAACTTAAAAGGGATCATAAATTATCTTTTTAGAGAACAATGCTAGTAGCATACAGGTCTGCAGCCTAACGAGACAACTGAGGAGATTCAAGATCATCTGATATTCTTAAAACATACAAGACCAGGATTCTCCCATGCCAGGCAAGTCCACATGTCTTCCTGAAAAGCCATTTGGAAAGTTTCTAAATGCAGTAGGAGAAAAATAATCCTGCTTGGTCCACGCCTGTTTCTCCCTCTCCTCCCATTAGCGCATGGGGAGAAGGTTGGCTTAGAGCAATACAACGTTTCAATTTGAAAATGAATCACTCCTCTGGTGAGAAAACAAAACAGAAGCTCATTTCAGATGAGCCTTATCTGAAGATATAATGAAAACCAACACATATAACAGGAGCAATTGAAATAAAACATGGTGAAAATACTGCCTCAGACAAACAAACAACACTTTCCATTCTAGAAGATCCCAAAGTGCTTGACAAACTCATAGAGCCAGGAATAATTTTATCTGCCACTGAAACATGGCTATCTCTGGATGAGTACTCAGCACAATGCTTTAGTTCATGATGCAGGGAAGAACGACATCAAGCAGGAACTGTGAGAGAGTTCAGGACAGCATTATCCTTCAGTGCGAACTGCACCATTCTTCTGGAAAGTGAAAGGTGGGTTGAATTTTGATTCTTACAATTCAAAATGCCACCATGTGGGGCAAGCACCTGAACATGCACAAGATGTTTTACTTAAATTTTAAGTGACTGGATGTTTAAAGATGGAAATTCAGCTCATGTATGTTGATATTCTCCAGCTTCTGATTCAAAAGCAAGAAAACAGCAGCTAGGTAGAGGATTAAAATTTCTGAACCTGTCTGGGGATAACAAATTAATTTCTTATCATCTCACAAAGCTGAAGGGTCAGGATTTCCTCCCCCTGGTTCAGCCACTCTGTCTAGATGGAGTTTAGGGTAAAATGCTTCTCCTCTCTCCAACTCCCCTCCAGCAGGCACAGAAATATTCAACATTCTTAGGAACAGGCTGGAAGCAAGAACAGCAATACCATTCACCACTGCTAATGAACGTCAGTCTTGCACTTCAGCTGTGCTGAAACATTGACAGAAACACCACTTTCACCCTCACTCCTTTGCCCCTTGGCTCTTCCCATCCACCTGCTGTGACTGTGGTTCACCTCACTGACAGCCAAGGCCTGCTGTCACAGAGTTGGCCAAGAGAAAACTACTCCCAACTGAGGCCTTTCCTATGCTACTGAAACATCAACAAACAAGAAGTCCTTCAAGGGCAGGGGACCTGGAAAAGTGATCTGCACATTTCCAAAGCTAAATGTTTACTTCTCCTCCTGGCAGCATCTGGAAGCCTGCAGACTATTTATTTGCATCTTAGAAACAGCTATTTAGTCCTGCAAACACATCAACAATTCACCTTGACTCAAAAGAATGGTTTGCTGAGCTCTGAGGAAACAATGAAAAAATCATCTTTTTCTTACTTTTTTGCCAAATGCCTGTTACAGCTTTTCTGAAAGGCATTTACTTAATCTTTTCCCACATTACATTATATATACAGCTGGAAGAAAAAAAACAAAAGAAAGAAAACAAAACAAAACTTGGTGAACAAATGCAAACAAATCTGGTTTTGGCCTCATCTGCCTAAACCAAAAGCCAACTTCCTCTTCTACTGCCTCAGGAGCAGAGACCCAAAGCCAGATAGTTCCTAAGATTTCTGAGAGGCTGACTTTTGGATAGGCATGTTTGAGTTTGTCTCCAGTACCTTGGGACTGCATGACAATTCAAGAGAAAATGGCCTTAAAATGAACATGGATTTGAACGCCAATTTGAAAAACTACTACCAAGCCATTTTTCTCTGTAGCAGTGGCATCTCTCCAACCATGCAATCATATTCTTGACAGCTGGGAGACTTGTCCTCATCTTGATTTAAGCAGACCTAATTAATTTTGGTTTTGTTGGGGAGGGGGAAAAAATCAACAAATAAGGAAGGAAAATTACAATGAGCTTAACATGCCATACAGGTAAAGGGAATTGCCAGAAAATTCAGGTAAAAAAAAAAAAAATCACTGATTCATCAAACAAGTCATTTAGCTGTCTTAAGAACCAGCTATTAAGAGAAGTCGCTCTTCCTCTCCACCTTTTATTATTAGCTACTGCTGGAAGTGATCTTTTCTGCAAATCTCAAGACCATTTTGAAGTGCTGGAGATTTCAGGAAGTGAAAAGTAGTTCTCAAAATGAACTGAACTGCTTCACAAATCTTCTATTAAAGATTGCATTGTGTCTTTCTCACCATTGGGTATTTTGAATTAACTACGTGCTACAAAAAAAAAAAAGCCACTGTGCAGTTCTAGTTGAGGGTCCAGATTGGATGGGGCTTTGAACAATCTGGTCTAGTGGAAAGTGTCCCTGCCCAGGGAAGAGTTGGAAGATGACCTTTAAGGTTCCTTTGAACACAAACCATTCTATGAGAGTTGCAGACTTGGTGGTACAGGTGCTTTTAAGTTGTAGAAACTGAGCGAGTTACTGAAACAAGGGAAAGAAAAGGTGTCCAGTGTCACTGGAGAAAGCCACTTCCAAAGCCCCAGGAGATCCAAGGATCCCCTTGTGTCAGCTCTGCCACAGCTTCGAGAAGGGCTCTGTCAGGGAGCTGGCACTGCCTGCAGCCAGCAGACTCCAGAATCTGCTCAGCCTGGCAGGAGAGTAGGAGGTGAGACTGCTGGCAGGAGCAGGCGGAGCAGCAGAGCTGGTGGAGATCATAAATGGAGGAGTGTTGTAAAACACGGAGGTGAGCACAGGCTGCCGCTCACCTTCACAGCTCCCCCCAGAAAAGCACGGCTCGGCAGACTCTCACAGCTTTGAAACACGCCCAGATTTCCCTGGATCGATCCAGGAACCTCATTCCCATGCATGTTTGTTCTCACATGCAAACACGGCAAGGTTTTAACCACACACATTTTGCACAAGTCCCGCAGGCCCAAACTTTCAGGTTACTCAGGAAACTTGGTCTTAAATGGGATTGTAAACCAAAGGAAAGAGATTATAGATAAAGGCAACAACCACAAAGAACTGCAGAGCAATTTGGGTTAGAAGGGAGCATTAAAGCACTCCAACACTGAGGTACTCCAAAAAGAGGACCTTTTCTTAAAACAGGACTTACTTAAAAGGATTGCACCAACAGATCTTCCAAAACTGATTTAATCACATGAAAACACAGGCTGGGCTCCCTCCATTTAATACCACTCCCGAGTGGAAAGTTCTCATCAAATCCATATCATATTCAGTTCCAGTAGAACAATTAGGTGACATTAGGTAGGCAGTTGTGACTCTCAGAAATAAATGACCTTGCTATTTACCACTATGTGCTATGCCTTTAAAAGTTTCCAAAAGTAATGGTCTGTTTCTGTGAGTACTGGAATATTCAAGAGCATTTCATATCGTTTCTCATATCAAGAAAAGAGCAATTAGATCAATAATGAAACAGGAGAGCTCCCTTTTACTTTCTGCGGTTTGCAAAGAGGTTCATGTTTCTGTGTGAGCACAGCTCTTGTTTTAGTGATGTGAAAGCGTGTGGTTTGTGCGATACCCAGTTTCTTCTAATATTTGAGTTTCTGTTGTTATCTATCTACAATTTACAGTAAAGCATCTTTTATTCTCACACCTCTCAATCTCAAAATTAGATCAATTTTCCCAACAAGATTTTATTGCCCGTGCAAACCTTTAACAAATACTGGAAAACTTGCTGACAACATACTCCTCATCAATACAGCATGAAACCACCCCAAGACATCACTATTGCTATCAAATCTACCAATGCATGTGTCTGTATAGACAGACACATGAGGCAGCAAACACAAACCTTACTTTGGGGAAAAGGACTATTTTTATGTTTGGAAAAGCAACTAGAATTCCACTGAAATTCATGCTGACAGGCCAAAGGCACCACATGCAGTGGGTAAAGATTATTAAGCAATACTTGAACCACTGTGTATACATCACTATTGTGCTATTTGTTGTGATTAGATTGCTACTATTTTCAAAAGATTTCAAAATATTTAAAATTTGCCCCTGTCTCTGCAAAGCACGAATCTAATTCTAGCAAGAGTTTCTGAAGAACTCTCCAAATGGGAAGGACACTGCAATTACTGGGGATGGGTAATCTGGCTCTAGCATCAAACCAAACTAAGCCATCTATACTATTTTGGCCCACTCCACAACAGACAAGAGCACTGATATTTTAGCCAGAAATGTGAATTTCCAGATAGTCGTTTCTGGCCATGCGCTCTACTCCACAATCTTTGACTGTGTTCTCCCTGTGGCCCTCAAAGAAATATATCTTTGTCAAATATCCTGAAGGTCCTAAAGAAAAAATTCTCCTGCTGCTAGAGCATGAACACCGATTCAAAATCAAAAATCTAAAACCAACTAGAATACTAAATATTTCTGAAGAAGCAAAGTAACCCAGCAACAGCAAGGTTTTTAACCTTGTGTTGAGTCACCAGGTCAGCTCTAGTCTGAACCTACTACAAGCACACAATAAAGAGTCTCCATTTCTCGGTGATGCCCCATTCTGCATCTCTCTGGGTCAGCCTCGTAGTCTGCATACAAATATTGTTAATGGTCATAAAATCATCATGCCCTATCTGGCAATAATTTAATAAGGATGGCATTAGACTGGTATTAGACCTAGTCACCCAGCTGCCTCAACTTAGATTAATTCAGGCAAGACAGGACACAAATGTTCAAACTCCTTGATGCATCTTGCACCCATCCAGGGAGGGCTTGGCTTTCAGCCAGACTGCATAAATCCTGGTGGGATTAGTTAATGTTCAAGGGACTCCTTTATGGCATAAATAAGGAGGTCGAGTGCTGAGATCTATAAAAAAGGACATGATGGGTGTATATAATCCCTCACAAGACACATCCCTCCAACCCTTTACAGTCAGCAACAGGGATGACTAAATGCACACAGCAAAAACCATTCTAACCAAGGCCTTGGAAATGAAACTGGCAAATGCACCATTTATCATGTCATCTTAACATGAAATGGATGTATCTGATTAGATCACCAAACATGCCAAAAAAGACACGGTTGGAAGAGATGTACAGAGAGGACCATGAGACTACTGCTTACCTGGTACACCACACTCTGCTGTAAAAGAGCCCCAGCTAGGTGTTGCCACCATGGGCAGCTGCAGGTCAGAAAGTGCTGTTCAACCAAAATGTTTAAAATAAGGGAGAGTATGCCAAAAATATTCTTCTAAATCACGGTCACAATTGATCATGGTGACTATGGAGCTCAAGCACGCTAAATTTCAAAAGCACTTGGTTTCCCCACTACTGTATCTTCATGCAGGAGACCTGGCTGCATACTGCATCCCTCCAGCCTCAGGTATTTCTCAAATTTGGATGACATTGTGGGGTCTGTCTTTAGAATAACAGGTAAACCCGGACTTGGCACAGCAAACAGACCATGGAAACAGCTTTGTTTACTTTAACATGAACTCTTGACAGACCTTAGGAGAGCCATCAGCTACCCTACCCTTCACCAAAACACCAGAAAGGAGCTCAAGCTGCTGCTGCTGCAGCTAAACCCAACACTGGGAGTGGCTCCAAACATCTCTCTGGAAACTAGCGTGGTAAAACTTCTGCTGAAGTCACACGGCTCTCAGGCAGCTCGAGATGGGCTACCAGGAAGTGGGACCCATCTCAAACCAACCACAAGCTCCTTGCCAACAGATTCCCATCAGCAGCACAGCACCAGTCATTGCCCTCATCTGGGCACTTGGCCATGAGAGAATGTTGGAAAAGCCTCTTCCGCTTTTCCTCTCCCTTGGACAAGTTCACAGATCACCATCACTGCAGATAAACTGCCTTCCCTCATCGATAACCTGAGTATGTTTTGGACTACTAACAAGATTTCTCCTCATCCTCCAGACCTGCTTGTGCACCATCCCCTCATCCCAACGCTAACAGAGTTTGTCACTGGCTCTGAGTGACCTTGGCACAAACAGTAATTCTTGTCTCTCTAAGCAGGAATTTGGGAAAGCAGCCTTTATTGGACAGGTATGTCTGGCTGAGATTTGTGATCAGATGCAATGCACGGTACAGTGTGTGACCTGGAGAGATATTACCATCAGCTAACAGCAGCACAGATTTCTTTCTTCCCTGTCCCTCATTAGCCTCAGAAGCCGGCCTTGCCAGCAGCAGTCATGCAAGCTGAGACAACAAAGCACATTAATGATGGGCTCCATCATGTTCCATATTAATTACTGTAGCTAGTAGTAAACTGTTGGTTATAAATCATATTTTGATAACCTGCCCTTTCTTTGACAAGCGAGCTCCAATGTTTAATGTTGCACTTAATCCTCAGATAATACCCCAGGAGTCCTCGCTGTGCCCAGCAACAAATCAAAGCAACCTTCAAAAGGCTGGCACGGGTTCCCTTTTCCTACACACCCCAACCTGAAACTATCCCGTTGCATCAGCTTTGTTATAGGCCAGCTCGAAAGGCTGAGTTGCCAAAACCAGAGGCACACTCAGTTCTCGAGTGTCCACAGGGCTGCCCCAGCACTTCTCTGGGCTGGCAAAAGCCATGTACATGTTATACACGTATCCCAGCCTTCCAGAAATGCTGCACCATCACAGTGCTCTGCAGGCTAAAATAGCAATCCCCAGAATATCCCCACATTCAGAAGACAGCAGGATTACTTCTACCTAGGACCGAAACAGTCAACTAAAATCTATCCAAAGCTATCATATTCTTATTTTTATTTCTTTTTAATTCAGTGACATTTAGCTAGCAGAACAGCTGTTAGCAAAGGTCTAGGAGAGGTGGAATCCCATTTTCTATATAAAGAATTGTGTTTTGGAGGAAACTGCAATTTGACAAAAATACCTATTTAGCAAAGTACATTTTAAAAAGTGGAAAAATATGTTCTGCTTTTCCTAAGGTAGCAAAAGATCCACCATGGCTCATGAAAATGAGCCCAAGTCTCAGGAACAAAGATATAAAGTTATTTTGCAACATACATCCAGGAAAATAAGGAGGAGGGATGTGGCCTCTAAGAAGCAGCATTGGGAGAGACCCTTCTTAGTCTCAGCCAGATGTGCCCACCACCTCCCATCACCATCAAAACACATGAAAAAACTCATCTTAGGCTTCCCACAGAGCTGCTCCAGCTTTTACTGGTAACAACTGGCTGGCTTCAGAAAGAGCTGGGTCAAGCCTGACACAGTCAGCACCCGCCTTTACTTTACTCTGAAGGCACAACAGCACACCAAGCAAGAACAAGTTAATGCACTTGCAATATACAGGGCTAAAATCCCAACAGCTCAGGAAGAGAATCAGCAGTGGTAACCAAGAATCCCATCCTCTCCTCCACAGACGGATGTGAAGCCCTGCGACCTCACTTCAAGCTGCAAATTAAAAGTGCTTACAGCAGTCAAGGGTTCATTCTTGTTCTCCCACCACTGGTGACAGATGGTACATGCTATTATTAAATCTTGGTTTCCAGCTTATAATAGTAGTAGTACGAAACCTTCTGCCCTAAGACAAAAATTCACTATTTTTATTTGGGGAAAAAAGCAGAAGTCTTACAGTTAAGTAACTTTTCTCTCTTAACGATTTCTTTTAAAAATTTGTAGCATACTTCTCCTAATTGGAAACACACAGAAAATAGGATATGGCCTATTAGTTAAAGGTCAGTGCACATTTAGCCACCTCTTTTGAAACTGACAGTATTGTCATGACAGCCATAAAAGCTGCTTTGAATTTTAGTTCCCTAGAAAGTAAATATAAGGAATCCCAAGGCCGTAACCACAAGTGCCACAGCTCCTAACACTGATGTCATATTCAGCTGAATGTGTGCTGCAAAAGTCAGGATGGTAAAGCTTCAAAATCAGCTCATCTAAGGGAAGGAAACAGTAATTATCCCCCAGCCCATTGCCCCAGGCATGTTCCACAATGCCTTCATTTGATGCAGCATTAACAGCAGAAGTGTTTTATCCCCAAGCATTTAGTGTGGGGCACTGTGGGGTTGGTGGGACCATTCAAGGGGCTGCTGCAACCAAGTATCTCACACTGCTGTATGCTGTACTTGAGTTTGCAACTGCTCCTTCCAATTCCAACTACCAAAAAAACATTTTCTTCTTTTTTTAATTCTTTTTGTTAGGAACCAGCTCAATTCATTTGTATCAATTTGTTTCTCTATCAATTAGCCAGGGCACAGTGGGCTGACTTTCAGACCCTCTTCTAGTATTTTAGATGTAAGGGGACAGTGTAATTAATAGATGTCAGGTACAGTGCCCCTTCATCCATTGATTTCCTCCTACTTAGGAAACACTTGGGGAGAACACAATCACCCCTGGCTGTCAGGGGTCTTCATAAAATCCATAGGCTTGAATTCACAGGAACTGCTAATCATTTTGGATGTTGAGAAGGGGGAAGGCAGAGTCTGATCTTTGTAAAGCAGAGGAAATTTCTTATTAACTGCAACACCTGAGCGTACTTCAAAGGGAGCTTACAAGAACAGAAAAGCTTTCAGAGCAAGAGGCAACTCAGGAAAACCCTTTTGGTCCCAAGCTGCATCAAGGGACATGGGAACACTCCCACTGAGCTCAGAGCATCTGCATCTCTGAGGCACCCAAACCAGGGATTGCTGCAGCCAACTCAGTCTGCGCCTCCACTGTCACACCACATCACAGTCATCACCTTTCCATCACAGACAATATGGGTTTCATCAAGGTGTCGGTATATAATATTGAACTTTGAGAAAAAAACCAGTATTTTATGGCTATCCACCTTGGCTATTTCCTTTTAAGGTTTAATTTTTCCATCTCTTACATAAAGTCCTCAAAAAAAAAAAAAAAAAGCTCAAGGTATTTGATTATTTCCACCACCCCACAGTTCTGCCCAGGAATGCACAGCTAACAAACCACACAGGACCAGTATTTGTCCAAAGCTGGTTAAAATACCCTCGTTTTGCAAATATTAAACCTCACTGTACATACCACACAAATCAAAAGCACAGAAAGAAGACAATCCACAAGCATATCAGGCAATCTTGCTGGATATTATGCTTACCTTTGCACAAGCAAAAAGCATTTTTCACTGTACACAGAGACTCAAACCCAAAAATGCCTACCCAGAACTGCTCAATCTTACCTATTCCACAAGGCACAGGAGACCAATTCTACTTTAGAAGAAAAAAAAAAATGCCCTTTCTTCTATTTGCTGAGTCTCTCTGGAGATATAACGGCACTTTGGCAGGGCAGCCTGTTTAATAAGAGATGATGGGGAGAGAAAGGTTCTCCAAGAAAGGAGATGTCAGTGCCATGCAGCCAGCACACTGCAAATGTCGTATTTCAAACCAATATAAACAACAAATTATTACATCTCTCTCTTTAGAAGTCAGAGAACACTCGTTATGCAGTGTTTTCTTTAAAATATTGCCCTGTGTAGGCAGCTAGACAATCCAGTGACCTGGTCTATGACACAGAGATGCACAGGGGAGAACAAACAGAAGTAAAAGCTGGTCTGAAGCAACACCACATGCACATGGTCCTGCACCAGCACCCACCAGAGCACACATCTGCTGGCAGCTCCACCCTGCAGCCTGCAAGGGCTGAGTGCCTTTCCCACTGGAAACCTTTCTGTGATGCTAATCTGCTACAGAAGGAAAATCACTAGAGGAGGACACCCAATAGCTTCCAGCCAGAACACAACACGCCTTCAGCAAGACTTTTGATTTTCACAGGCACACACTGAAGTTGTTCTTCACAACAAAGAACAGCCTGTCTGTTGCATAACTAACCTTAGGCTGCATTAGATAAGTTGTGCCTTCTCACAGATCAACTGACCTTAAATAATGTCCCCAGTGTATTCAGAGCCAATAGGTTTCTCTTTTAGAGCTCAACTGACAGGTCTTCTCCTTCCAGCTATTTCTTCAGAAAGGCACACAAAGAAGGTTTCAAGAGAAATCTCATGCTTACTGTTCCAAGAGCAGCTTTCCAGGCCAAAAATGAAGGCCAAGATCTCAGCTCCAGAGCTGCATCTCCCTTTGAAGGCTTCTTGAGCACTTCACTGCAACAGCACAAGTGAGAGCTTTGGCAGGACGGAACTGGGGTTGAAGCAGATGATAACTGGAAAACTCAGTCTGTCTCTGGAAAGCTTGCTGCACTTCTGCCACTGAATCAAGACAGAAGGAAAACAGCCAGCCATGCCAATGAAACACTGCTCTGTATTCTGGGTAAGGCAAAACAAAGGTCTGGTGATGAGGAGCTCTCACATGTCATGCAAGGGTCAGCAGCAAAGGCAAATTCCACCCTGGCATTTCCGTTCTGTCGTCCAGCCCATTGCTGTGAGTGGATACAGCAGGATCTTTCATTGCTTGTCCAAAAATGGCATTTAACATAGCTTTGCAGCATCACCCCACTGCCACATTCCACTCCAGAGAAGGGCTATCAGTCCCTGCACAAAATTGAAGTCACAGGGCACAGTGTAATGAGCAGGTGAGATCTTTTAGTATCACTTCTCCAATCCCCATCCTGGGAGCAAGGTGATGCAGGAGCCCTGCAGCTGTGCCAGAGGTAGAAACATGTGGGAAGAGATGGAGACAGTGTCAAATTAAGCAAGCCTCTGCACCTCTCCTGGCAGGTCACTTCATTATCCACACAGCTGTATCTGCATTCCCTGTGGTGTTAGAAATAAAATGCTCTGCAAAGCAGGCCCATATCCCTTTGGGACACACAGGTACCAAAGCAACTGCCCAATAAACCCATGGCAAAGGCAGAGGCACTAAAAGCCTGGCTGTTTTCTGACACCAGCTTAGCTGTCATACAGACTCCTCTGGAACATCAGTTTCCTACTTAAAAATCAGGACCCACAGGGCTTCTTGTCTTGATATCTGTTGCTCCACTCATCCAGCTGATACCAGCACAGATACAGCACACACATCCAGCAATTCCCTGATCTTTTCCAATGGAGCACATTAGAGCAGAAGCCCTGCCTCACCTCTTGCAATCAGTCAAGCTGGGCTTC
The DNA here is from genome assembly GCA_910950805.1 of Acrocephalus scirpaceus scirpaceus. NCBI lineage: Eukaryota > Metazoa > Chordata > Aves > Passeriformes > Sylviidae > Acrocephalus > Acrocephalus scirpaceus. The sequence continues at coordinate 10,426,645 of OU383781.1, read as the reverse complement.
ATTGATAAGGCTGTGCCCTACAAAAGAACTGTGCTCTTCCACATTCAGGACATCATCACCTCTTGCTGTGAGCACAAGAGCCCAAACTTGTGAGGATTGTTCATGCCAAGGGAGGTCCACAGCTGCTGAGGAGCTTTCTAGTAAATCCAGCCCCGATGGCAAAGGAAAGGGCTTGCAGAGCAGAGTTACAGGAATCTATTCCTCCTGCATTAGTCAACATATACAAATACATCCTCTTGCTTCATTAAATTTTAATTGGAGTACACATGAATAGGCTTCACTGGTTACTTAATCAAAGGGAGTCTGATTACAAGGTGCTCACATGAAAAGCTAGAAAGCAACATCCTTTCTTGCTTTTCTTTTGGACTTTTTTAGGCATCCATTGTCGATTTCTTCAGGTCAGTTGACATTTTAAGGCTGCTGCAAAGAACCATAAAAAAGCAGCCACAAAGAGTAAATAAAGCACTTTGAAGGGAAACAGGACACAGATCATTAGCCCTGCATTCCTCTTTATTATCCAGACAAAAATTAAATGCAAAATCCCAGAGCAGATGTTGCATTAGCAAGCTGATCTGCAGTGCTAAACACAAGGATGGCTTTGCTGCTGTGTGTCAGGCATGTGTGGCTGGACTGTCTGGAGTTTCATTATTTTAAGTGTCCTTAAGTGTCTGAAACCACAGCAGATCTGAACCTATAAAAAATCCTACTTGTAAACTTTGGGATTTCCTCAGTAATCACATTCTCTGCAACACAGATGCTTATTTGTTCACACACATTTTCCCTGAGGTTAGAGAAACTTTACATGTACTTTCTTGCCTGTCTAGAATGGGACAACTATCTCCCAAATGTCTTCCTCACTAAAACCACAAGCTGTATGACCAGATCCCCAACTTGCATAAAATCCATACAGTTGATACACTTGAATTGACTTACAGCAGTTTGCACTGGCTGAAAAATCTACCAGCAAAGCAACTCCAGTTGCATGAGGCACAGCTGGGGAGGGGAGCTCAGTGCCTGACTGCGTGAGAAATAAAAAGCAGCTATGTTGTTCTGCACAACTCTGTTTGCTAAGTGAATCAACAAAACCAACCAAAAACAAACAGACAAGAAAAAAAAAAAAAAAAAAACCCAACAAAAAACCAAAAAAAACCCTTTAGCAATTCAAAACCACAACAGACAACTTATTAGCCTGCTCCTGCACACTTGCTCGGAAGTGTAAATATTCTGTACAATGACAAGTTCTGGCAGCCAGGGACTGACACACTTTCTATGGCAATGTCCTAATATTAGAAAAATTTGGTCATAAGCTAAAAACGTTACAGAAATAGCATAGGATCATAAGTTACGAGCTGAGTCAGAACTCTATCTGCTACTTGACTTTTATACTATTTTATTCTTTTAAAAAAAAAGTGCCCATCATGCTGTGGGGGTTTTTTGTGGCAGTTTTCTGCTGCCATCACTTATGAATTAGAATGAGCCTTTGTCAAGGGGAAAGAAAGTAATTTAAAATGGCAAAAATTGATCTGCAAGGAAGCAAAGGACAGAGATTCCCTCATACACCACAGCCCTGTGTGTAGTAAGCCCTTTACTAACACCACAGCCCCTCTGACTGCCAGTTCTGGAGGGCAAGGGGCTGCCTCTTCATCAGGTACATACAAGGACTCCTCCATCAGAACTCCAGGGATGTTGATGGGATTGTACACAGTAGTACAGTGCCCTAATTCCCAGGAATCCTGGGTGTACAATGCAGTCTCCTGCATAAAAGCATTTTATTTGCACTCTGTACTTGTAAATCACTGGTAAATAATTAACAGACAGCATAAGTATGTAACAGAACTGAGTCACAGGTGTTAGCAAAGGAAAACTGCTATAAATGGATATGTCACAGCAATAAGCCGCCTGTTCACCTGTTGGGTGCTGGAGGAATTAAACAATTTAGTTTTCGTAAATTAACCCCTGACACACAGAACCTTACTAGAAAGCCCATCCATATTCCTTCTCTGCTATTTATGACCATGACTTTTCCTCCTTTCACAGTTTGGACAGTCTTTAAATGAAGAAACAATGAAGTTTCCCAGGCTTCTGATTGCTGGGTAGAGCCGTGGGGTCACACACAGGTCCATTCATTCATCCCAAGGAGGGAAGGGAAGATGAGAGCAAGAAGCCTTGCCCAGCATCCCACTGGGAGCCAGACTTGCTGGCTGCAGCAGCAGGAAAGGATTTCCAAAGTATGAACACAAACGTAGCAGAGGAGGTGACCCACCCTTTGTTCCACATCTCCTCTTGAGTTTCTCCCTCTTTCCTGCTGCCCCTCACATCCTGCAGGCTGTTTCTGCAAACAGCCCAGGAGATATTCTTTTCCCTGCGTGTAGCAGGAAGGCAGAGGAGCAGAAATTCTCCTGCCAGGCACAACACTGCAAAGAACTGCCATGAGGGCTCTCCACACTCCTTAGATCACCAAAGTTATTTGGCATCACAACATTTCAGCCCCAAATATGCAGCCCCTGGAAGGGCAGGAGGCAAAAACCTGCTAAAACAACCAGGAATGGGAAAAGCACAAGTCCTCAGAGAAAAATGAATGACCAAATGCTGCTCAATCCAAGGCAGTGCACTGAGGAAAGTAAATCATCAGTGTCTTGCCATTCTTTGCTGTGGGTCTCTCAGAAAACACACAGATCCTCTGCCTCATCTGCAGCTCTGCCTGGAAACAAAACCCAAAAAGGACCTTTTCTGACAACACCCTCAAAATGTTTAGGCTCATTTCACCATGTTTGGTTTGGTTTTGAATACGGTAACATACAAGCAATGAATTCTTGATTTTTTTTTTTTTCCAAAGTACAGCCCCCATAAGCTAAAAACGTAAATGGGAGTGCTTTGCTTCCTGGGGTATGGAACTGGAACATTTTTCTAGCACCTAATAAAACATTGTTTGGTTGATACTAACCATTAAAATATGTGTTTCAAGTCATGTAATGTTCCCTGTGAAATTTGCCTTTTTGCTCCATGAAAAAAAGGGCACTGAAAGGAATCCTGCAGCCATAAGGATCTCACTTAATTCATGGAAGTATCATTTTAAAAGCCTCACAACGTGATCAAAGCACTGTTGAGAACAGATGTTCCAGGCTTTACAAATTCCAGCATAAGTATTTTTTATGACATTTATCACTGCTAAATTCTTTCAGCCATATTTTTCCCCACAAGAAGCATGTAGGCACTTTCCTCCTTGGGGAGGACATGTTCACATGTGGAATGGTCTCCAGTCACAGACCCTCTCCTCCCAGCATCCCTCCCCATGCACAGTGAGGAGAGCTGTGCAGTGTCACCAGCAGCTATGGTGGTAGCCAGATCCCAGCAGAGCTGGGCACGGTGTTCCCCACTTCACAAGGGGAATTTAATGCAGGAGTCACTGTGTCAATTCTTTGACTTTATCTCTCAACCCTTCACACAGATCCTCTCACAGAAAAGTCACTGGTCCACTACCCTGACACCAGAGTACAGCCCCCAGAGCCCCCCACAAAGTGTCTTTTTGTTACCAGGGCATACACTATCATCAAGGCCACAGCAGGCCACTGCTCTGTCTTGCCAAGCTCTGAGCAACCTCATCCCACCTTAAAGCCAACCCTGCTTTGGGCCAGGAGCTGCAGGAAAGATCTGTATAACCCTTTCTGCCTAAAATGTTGGATGATCATAGATCTCAGGTAGAAGCCGCATGGAAATGCCCTCGGAAACACCTTCCCTGGTCCTTCAGCTCCTTCCATGGATGTGGAAGCTTCTGGCTGTGCAGAGGAGCTAGAAGGGTGCTTCCCTGGATATAGCAGAAGATACTCAGCATGGCCCAGCTACAAGGCCAAATGCCAGCAAGAGATGTTCAGGTGCCTTGGGGGCTACTAAAGCCAGGTGAGCTGAGCCAGAAGGAGCAACAATGGGGAGCTGTGCAGGAACCTGCTTGTTCCTAAGTCAGCAGCAATGAGCCCTCATTCCTAGAGGTGATCATGGAGGCAGAGAGCATATATTTCAACTGCAATTCAAATCACAGTCAAATTTCCACCAAGAGCAAAGTTCTCACAAAGTTTAGCTCCCCAAGGTCAGTTTCTGTGTAGTCACAGTCTCAGGAGCATCACCAAGTTTTCTGTTGACAGAAAGTCTAAACATCATGCAGTGCTGGGCAGTTTCATGAGAGTGAGCTGTGTACCAACAAAAGACTCACAACTACCCCAGAATCTGAAACACACAATTTATCTCTGAATAACATTGGGTTTTCTACCCCTTTCAAAAAAAAGGGATCTGAAACAACCAGCTCCTTTCAAATTTCACACATTCGCAGAAGAGGGTGTTTGTGAAGAGGACCCCACTTCTCTAATATGTGCCCGATTTAGTTTCACCTGTCTCCATGTGCTCCCTTCCCAATTCCTACAACCTGCTTACACATCCTGTTTCACTATGAACACAAGCTTCTTCCCTGGGGCAGCAGTGCTGCCTTCACTTCTCACAGTGAGCTTAGACACCAGTCTAAGTCTAAATGGGAGCAAAAACACCAGACAAGTTTACCCATCTTGCTTATCCAGACTATGAGCCCAATCAAGGCATCACCAGTGCTGTGGCAGATCCTCACCCTGGGCTTTGGGTACCTCCAAAATGACAGAGCAACAGGCTCACAGTTAAGTCACCCATCAAGAAGACGGAAGAGTGACCTCTGAAAAAGCAGCACAAGGCAAAAGAGGTCTCCCAGAACCAGGAAAAATGAGGAAAACACATGAGAGGAGAGGCACCAAGGTTGTGGTGACAGGGTGTGCTGAAGGTGAGCCCAGATCTGGGGAACAAGGACAACAACTCAAGCAAAGGCTGAAGGATGTTGGAAGAGCAAACATAAGCAAAGAGAGGGTCTGTAAAAAGCCTCTACCAGCAAAGGAATCACAAGCAATCACAGCAGCAGTCTTCCTCTTGCCAATTCCATGTGTTTTTCTTGATGGACCTCCTAGTCTAAGGACTTCTTGTGTTATTTAAAACTCATTTACTTCTTCATTTATGAGGTTCAACTTTGTATTTTAAGTACACACAGGAAACATGCTGAAGGTTTCAACGCTCACACAAAATCTTGCCACGCTGGCAACAGGAACTTTGTATGTGCACCAGCAAGTGCTGGCACACAAACACATGCATTCACACCTATACTACAGCTTTTCAGCAAAAGGACTGTTCCCCTAAGAGTCCTCAAAGTGAGACAGGAAAGGAGTAGGGGTGTACAGCACTGTCGCAGACAGGACATGCTCCTCTGCTGCAGCCTCAGAGACAACCAGCACTGATATCAAAGTCTGTTTTCCTGCAGGTCCTGTCCAGTCCCTCCCCTCATCTGTGGGAGCATCACCCCAACAGCTGCATTGCATCCAGGGCTGCTGCCACCTCTGGGGTGTGAGCCTGGGCCACCCCTGCCCTTGCACTGCCCCAGTGACAGTGCCATCAGCCACGGACAAAGGACAGTATCTTCAGAGCCCAGGGTGCAATGGGGGAATTTTAAAAGGGTGGTCCAGACGGCATCAGAATTTAACAGAATTGTTCTGCTGAGTTATTAATGTCACAGCCCTGCTCCAGACCTGAGTCTGTTTTGTTATCTTGCCTCCCCACTCCAAGTGAATTTGCTGGGTGCTTTTAAGAAAGAGAAAAAGGTGGTGACCAATTCTCAGGCCCTCTTATTTAGACACTAAAAGCGAAAAAATATTCCTACGTTGCTTCCCTCTTGTTTTTCTAAATAAAAATAATGTATAGCCCTAACTGGATAATAAATATGCTCAAAAGCTGTCCTTAAGTAAAAGCTTTTGATAACAAATTGCCTGTGCTAACCGCTATTTTACTGTTGAATTTTTTATTGTTGCTTAAGCACTGCAATTATGCTAATAAGCCTGTGAGGATGGTACACTAAAGCATTGAATGTGACAGATATAATACTCAATAAAATGTTAATCTTACCTGAAAATTGGAATCAAACAGCCTTATTAGTATTTATGGATATGGCACCTCCAACATGTTTCTCTTAAGAGGAATATATATATGCAATAGATATTTCCAAATATACCCTACTATTTCTCATGCCTCCACAGAATTTAATTCCAGGTGGCTATTACCCCTGCTGCTAATTGCCAGTCCCTTTTGGAATAAGAAAAGAGAGTGTTGCCTTCTGGGACATGCAAAACTCCTGCACATTGGAGGGCTTTTCCTTTGCCACCTGGAGGATGGCAGCTGTCTTTGGGGATGGGACAGCTGTCCCCAGCTCTCAGCATGGCCATCAGGCTTGTGAGGGTGTGGCACCACACAACAAAGGCTCTGCTCTGCCACCCTCTTAGCTATTTTCCCCATATCCTCTCCTTTTCTGTGCAAGGCAGGTAAATCCAGCAAAGGGTTCAGTTATTTACAGGTGCTGGAGAAGTGAATTCTGAATTTTAAGACAGGCCTCTAAGACAAATTTATTTCTTTTACTCCAAAACTTTTCAGCCAGTACTGAGAGGGAACCAGACCCATCCTCTTCACTGCAAGTTACACCGATGCTGATTTGGACCAAGAGCCGTTGAGCTGTTGCAGGGGTCTGGCATGGAGGTGCTCTGTGACTTTCCATGAGCTGCATTGCTTTTTGCACCTTTATTTCACCACCTAGTCCCAGTCTGCTTTCTTAATTAATGGCACAGGTTTTTTTCACCACATGTAGGCTTTTTCTAGAGGGACTTTTTGGCCAAACCCATGGGTTTCAGACCCAGCCTAAGGGATCCACTGCCATGAACTTCCTGTGAATAAAATTCAAGTGGTCTTCAGCATCTTGACTTTCTCTTCTACAGAAGGAAGAAAAAATAAACTCAGAAGAGCCACATGTTTCAGACAAACTATTCATTCATGACTTACACTCATGACCGGGCCCTAAAGAAACTGTTTGTACACAATGGACTATGTAGCTTTCAAGTGCTGCAGGTTCATGCCTAAATAGCAGCTGCTGGTTTCCAGCTTCACTCCTCATGCTGCTCTCACCCACAGGAGTCAATTCTGCTGGCAGGACAGCAGAAATATCAATAATCACCATGATATTTCCTGACAGTAAAGAAAGATTATTACCACTGGATGATGCACGCTTCCACGGCAGCAAACATTAGGTGGGAGATATCTAGGAATTGTTTTAATGAGTAGTCACAGCAGAGAAAATCCAACTGGCTTTGCATTGAAATGTGGGATTCCCAAAGGACTCAGAGATCACAGCAGATGACCCACAAGACACAACTCAATACACCACAGGACACTCATGTCTCTCTTCAGCCACGCTTGCAACCCATGCTGGCTTGCACTGAAGGCAAGGATGGGAACAGGGTGGCTTTGCAGGACAGAGCTTAGAGCAGCTCCACAAACCCTCATCTGCATTGCAAGGAGCACAGCACTTAGAAAAAAAAAAATCAGTTGCTAAATCAAGGGAAGCTACCAATTGACTGAGCTGGCACCTCAAAGAGCCAGGAGATGCATCCAGGACTCCTCCACCCCAAGCAAGCCCCAGCATGAGATGCCAGACACCAAATTTCAGGAGCAGACAACTGAACCAGGCACACAGCTACAAAGTGCTGCAGGACCACACAGCAGCCACTCCCACAGAGGTGGCAGGATTCATCCCTGCCACGTTAAGTGAGTCTTGTCATTATTTTCAACCCTGCAGGGAAATCTAAATTGAACTTTGGCATATTGCTTTTTTTTGCTAAAGCAGCAACACTCGAATGTTAACTCCAGTCCTGACAGGCATATTTATGGACTATTCTTTGCAAATAATCTTAGCCTGACCAGTCCAAAGGGTCAGAACCATAAAAAACAGTAACATTTAAAAAAAAAGCACAAGGCTGGAAAACCATCACTACCATTGGCACAACCCTTCAACTTATTAACTGTCCTTGCAACAAGGTGAATTGCAAGGTCTTGGATTTATTTGATTGATTGAGATCAAAAGATCATGGGGGAACACAGTCAATTGTATCTTTCCACAAATGCATTTTGCGTTCAAGATTTGAGCAGATAGTGGCAGGAATTGAAAAGCTCAAGAGGAGGAAAAAAGACAAGAGAAAAAATAAAAAAATCATGTACAAAGGTGACTTCAGAAAGGCATCCCTTATTTTCTTCTTGACACCATCTGCATTTCTTAGAACTATTTGCAAGTTTCTTCCATGTCCCTATACCCCTGAGACACAACAGCTTATCTCTGCTAAGCAGAAGACGATAAGGAACAATAAGACAGTGGTGTAACTCCACAGCAGACAGCAGTGTTTGCTGACATTATGGATGAAATGTAAATTTTAGAGAAACCAAAGTCCAACAAGAGGTTGAAGAACTTCCCATTGAATTCCAGATGTCCTACAAGATAAGACAGGTATCTCACTGATATTCTTAACTGGACCAAGGAAGACAAAGCACCTGAACACCCCTCTTGTCATACAATGATTTAGAGGCTGCCTGAGCCCAGGCTCCATTTGTCATCGGGAGCTCTCAGGGAAGGGATGAAGGAGGAAGAAGCAAGGGAACTAAAGGAGCAGCCATCTTCAGGGCATAATTTCAAGACCTAGCTGGTGAGCCAGCATTTTTAAACTCAAGAAAAGCCTGCTGTGTTTGCTGTCAAGACAAGACAAAGAAACACAATGGAGAACATGAACAGAAGAGCAAGGGAAGAAAAATGAAACTCTCCTCCACTTCATCAGCCCTGGAAAAAGGGAGTAAAAGTAATCACTTGGTTCCTCTCTTTGTGTTCCACATGGTATTTGTGTTTTGCTCAGGATACCTATATTTGTAGCATTATGTTCTCATGTCACAACACAGACACCCCTGAGAGTAAGAGATTACACACATAAAATTAGGAATAAATCCCTTACATGGACCATGGAAGAGACCCAAACTCCCAGAAACTTACTACAAAGGAGCCAGAATTGATACAACTTCCTGTTTTTTACCACAAGTTTACACTGCATGCCAACAACAGAGGATTAAACCTCTTCTTTCCCCTGAGCTCATACTTCCCTCCAGAATAGCATCACCATTCAGGTAACAAAGACACTGAGCACCAGTGTCAATTGCTACTGCATCAATACTTCACCAAACCATGCAGCTTATTCTGCAGAGGTACATACACTCTGCTTTGCCTTTTACCTTATCAGCTTTGAATAAGGTTGTTAAGATAAGAATTTCACACATTCCCATTTCAAATCATCAGCGGGTTAGTAAGACTCTCCAGAAGTCACCTAGTGTATTTTTCCACCACATGTAAGGATTGATTCTCCTCAAAGCACATCTGCTACTGCTCTTCCAACTTGTTCTTAAACCTTTCCATGACTGAAGCTGCCTAACCTCCTGGGGGGATCCAGTTCAGCACTCACCTATCCATAATGCAGATCATTCACTGACACCTCAGCTAAATTTCCTTGCTGCAACTTAAGTTCATTTTTTTTTAATTTACAGTGAACAGATTTAGTTTATTCTCTCTCTCCGTGACAAGTTCACTATTTCCAAAATTTAAAAGTTGAAGCAGCGCTGCTTGTCCTCCCTTTGCCCCTTCTGCTTCTGCTCACAGCACACTCTCGATCTCTGTATGTGTATGTCTTTCCTTACCCCAAGAGAGCAGGCACTTGGACACCACAAGGCTGTTTCAAGGGAAGATGCTCACTTCCAAAGGCTGATGCATTCACGCACACACAGTTACAAAGCAATCTGAAACAAGAAAAACAAAAGATTTGTCTTTAGGATGGCAGGCAGAGTCCAGTCCAGGAGTAAAGGAAAAACCAGCAACTCTGAAGTGCAGTCTTCCCCACCCCATTATTTAGCATGCAAACAGATCTTCAAAAGCAACATTGCTGACTGTAGATACATCATGTGGCACCACTCAGAGTTGGCCACATTTTCTCTGACAACCACCATAAGGGTTTGATAAATTTGTGTTCTAGGAAACAAAGCATTCATGGACTTTGCAGAAAGTTCTACCAAGGTATAAGCAATACCCAGCACATATCAAAATCAGATGGCTCTGACTCCAAACCTTTAAGCTCTGTGACAGAGGACAAATTTTAATGTTACCACTGGTGACTTTATTTACAGCGTCACTGACACCAACAGAGGCAAGATTTCCAGTCCACTATGAGATTTAAATGTGTGTAATTATGGGATATATCCAGAAGGTAAAAGTCAGGTCTGATGAATGGCTTTTGTATTCACAACATACTCCATACCTCCTGATCTTCAGGATGTTCTACCTAGCAAAATGAAATCTCTCATGAACCCAAGTGTTTGGTGACAATGTAGAAAGGTAAAGAAAGGATTTACATGAACAGTCTTCAGAAACACAGGGGAGAGTGCTGAATGACAGAAACATCCCAAATTTCATGAAATATAACAGGCAACAAGGGAGAGCAGCAATGATACATTTGCCATCCTACTTCTGGAGGTTCTCAGAAAAACAGAGTTGGATGGTAGCAGACAATTTGCAACAACAGCACCTTTCAGCAGTATATCACCTTTTGAACCCCATCTCATCTAAATTCCTGTCTCCCCTCAGCAGGAGCTGCTCCTGCCCCCAAAGGATCAAGTGGCTTTGTAACAAATACGCCTTTTCTGATGCCTGAAGCCAAGAAACACTCAATTTGTCACCTGCTGTGAAAACAAGATACTTGTTGCACGTCTAAGGATGTGCCAAGGCAAGAACTCAGTGTCTTGTCTTTTGCATGGATCATCCATCTGACCGTACCTTTGGCTATCGCACTTTGTCCATCTCCAAGTTTCTGCTTGGGATGGTTTTCTTCATCCTGTGTAATCCCACCCAGCTGTCCTGGGCTTTTGCTTTCCTTCATCACTTGCACTCTCAGCAATGCCAACACTCACAGCCAGCCCAACTGCTGTCAGCACAGGAAGGCGATGCACTCCTGTTTAGCACTGCCTGGATAGCAGAAGTGCTGTTTCCAAGGCTGAAGAGGAATACCTGCACCAATAACGTCCCTAAAGCACCACATAGCAGCTGAGGAGACTGAGCAATAAATGCCTGAAGGTTAAAAACTCAAAGTAATCTCAAAATGTATGTTGGACAACTGATAAAAGACTCTAAATGCATGCCCATCTTTAAGGGTGAAAGTAGCTCCAAGGACTTCAGCAAGATCATCTGCAGCATCAGACACGTTACCTCCCAAAATACTAGTGAGATAAGGATGTTTAGCAAGGGATAGAGATATGAGGAATGCTTCCACCAAGAAAATACACCCATTTCTACAGCTGAATTACAACAGCTGCTGAAAATCATGGAGTAGCATTGAATGGCAGCCCAGGACAGGGAGCCAAGACAACTACCACATGCAATTGAAACTGCCAAGGGATTAAGTTAGGTCAAATGTAATTACACAAATTGGATCCTGGCCAGAGTACTGGCTTATTCAAGAAAATTAAAAGAGGTGTTCAAAAGTTTCAGAGATTGAGTCCTCCTCCTGTTAATTATTTGGTGAGTCAGTCAGTAAAGTCTCAGTACTCTGGGAGGCCATCTGAAAAAGGGGAAAAAATGAGGCATAAACTTGAAAGGCATTAGAAGCGATTAGCAAAAGCCTTTGTTCTCCATGGCAATCCTGGCTGCACCAGTGCGCAAAAGCCTTTCATGTCCATGCTGAAAAGTGGCCTCAGTTCTTTTGATACTTCTGGGAGGAAGCGTTTAAATTTACAAATATCCCGCTGACAGAAGTTACAGACAACAGTCGAGGAACTTCTGCATAACTCAGCCAGATCATACCCAGCTCTTGGGCAGGCAGGACTCCTGCTGAAGGGAGGAATGACAAGAGGACACAAAGAAGTTCACTGACACCTGGAGCAATGTCCAATCAACATGCCAGTCGTGTATGGAAGCCAAGTCATGTCAGAAAGGAGGTTGCAGCCATGTGGGACAGCGGCTTCCTTGCCCTCATTCAGTTTTCAGAAGAGGGAGAACATGCAAGGCAGGCAATGGTAAGGAGACCAGAAAGGAAGCTTTGTGGTCTGGCAGCTGAGCGTCACTTGGGAAGATTAGATCCTGTTTATGCCTCTGCCATAGACCTTCTGAACGATAAGAGCAAAGTCACATATATCAAATTTTCCCACACATTTATTGCTGTGCCTTTTGTGGCTGAATAAAGATACAGAAGGACTATATCCAGAAGAGACAAGAACCAGCAGGCAGGGATTGAGATTCTGTGTTCAACCTTTAATCAAGACTTGTACTATAAGCATGTACTGCACTACAAAACATGAAGCATTCTGAAAAAACAGGCCTTGTAAGTCTCAGTTTTGGCACCTGAAAGAAGTAGATGCCTATGCTACCTCTGTTTCTGGGAGTCATCATTAGGATACACTCATTGCTGTCTTTGAAGCAGTTGGATGCGACAGTAAAAGCAGTACAGAATTGGAGATTAACCTTTTTTGGGTAGCTTATTCAGTGCAATGTTCAGATGATGCACATGAAACAAACCTTTTTGACTGACACGAAAAAAAAGCGGAGCGATGAAATAACTATGTTCTCAACAAGTGCCATACACGAGGCATGTCAAGTGACATGGCTTCATCTCACAGTGACAGCAGGTGAACACACAACTGAAGCCTCTGCCATATTGATTTTGTGTGCTTTTTTCTTTTCCCTTTAACTTTTCATAAAACAAGCCAGGGAAAGGCAGACATTTCACAGCACAGATTGGTGCAATTTGTATTAATGGCCCAAGCATGGATGCAAGCGGCAGCTTGCTTCTCTCTGTGTGGAACAATCAACAGGGACAAGTCTGGTGGGACACCTGCTAGCACGGTACACCTTGCCCCAGCCCAACAACACCTCCTCCTCCAGCGGCTTCTCAACAAGCAGGGCAAGAACTAAGAACACAGGAAAAAAATCTCTGCTGTCTTGCCATGCTGTGCAAAATCCAGGGGCAAGCAAACGTGGAAAGAGATTACATTCTGCACTGACCACACACAAGCTGTCATTCTTCCAAAAGGTAGTTAAGTGCTCTTCCAGGTAGCAAAAGCACAAACGTCCCAAATTCCTCATCCCTGGCACCCCTCTGACAATGTAATCACTCCCTTGGAGTCCTCAGGCACCACACAGATGACAAAGGCATAAATTTCTTTTGCAAACAGGAGCAAAACAGCATGGCAGTTCTTCCCATTCCTACCCAACACTTCCCAACCAGCCTCCTCTGGAGCAGGTCCACTGCTTGCACTGGAAAGACCCACAGAAGAAGGCAGGTCAGAGCCAGAGCCATGACATGGCCAGTGCCACAGGTGGGCACCACCACACGTCAGGAGAAAGCACAGGGCTGATGGTACACATGCTACAAAAAGATAAGATTTTTCAGCACAAAACAGGGCAGCCTGAAGAGTTTCATGCTGAAGAGGGACCTACTGCCATGCTGGCCAGGACGTGCAGGGGAACATTCCCCTGTGGCAGCAGCAGTGATTAACCAATACTGATAATGGCCTCCAGTGCCTAAAACAAAGAATGAGGAAACAGCACAGCAAGGACTAATGCCAAGTGGCAATAAAGACAGAGGCAGGGCTGTTGTTCAAATATGATTTTTTTTTTTTTTGCCTAGGTTACTTGTTAAAAAAACAGGTTCTGCATGCAGGGACATCCTGTTCACTATATTAAATTAAAGGGATGATTCAAGAGGGAACAGCTTTCAGCAGGCAGGGAGGGGGAAAATCAATTTCAGGTTGCTATGGACAACTGGGCTGTCTCCTGTAACATGGAATCAGATTCAGCTCTACAAACCTGAACACTATACATTCCCTCAAACACAACGCACACACACTCACTAAATTAACGAATACAATAAAATATAGACTTGTGTCATCTCCCAGGTTTTTTGGCTGAATGAAGGATGTGCTCAAATCTGCTAATTGCTGCTAAATACAGGACTGAAGTTTGGCTCAGTGGTGGCTCTCTGACTGCCAGTCCAACACTCCCCTACAGGGGAAAAGCTCTCTAATAAAATAATAAACCAGCCAAATAAACCAGAGCAGAGCCCAGATTCACCCCGCTCTGGGCCCTTCTGTGGGCTCTGGGCTTGCAGTGGGATCTAAAACCATGTGCTGCTGATCCAAGCTCCTGAAGAACTCAGCTAGAAGGGACAGCAAAAACACCCTGAGGCTTTCAAGCATGTCCTGGCTGATACTGGACAGAGGCAATTTGATCTGCCCCCAGTCCTTGAATAGCCTGAATAGAAACAATGCCCTCCACCTGAGCAGCTGACCTATGGTCACAGCTGCCAGTAGAAACCTCACGTGGAGGGACCACTGGGGACAACCCGGTGGCCATGGTCCAACAGGTGTCCTCTCCCCATGTTCTGCACTTAAATAATTTCAAACAGGTTTTAAGCACCTTCTCCACTCCCTGCAGGAAGAAAAGCCTTGATGAGAGAGACTGAAGCAGAGATGAGGCATCTGATTCTGTGCCCTTTCCCAGTAGCTGTTAAGAAATCAAAGAAATCCATCTAGATCAATCTCTCCATGAAGGCAACAGGAAACATTCCCATCCCACGATACTGTAAGTCTTATGGAGCAGTTAATGATTTTCCAATGAAATGTACCATCAAAATATAAGATTTTATTAGGAAAAACAATGATGTGTGCAGAGAGTCCCTCGTGTGTCTTAAAAAAAAAGTCTATGAATAAACCTGACAGGAATAAAGAACATTGTGCAATTATTACAGTTGTTTTACAGGATTCTCTAATAATGACAGCCCATACTTCTGGTAAGACACCTTAAGGCTGTACCAAAAAAAAAAAAAAATATATAAAAAGAACAGAAGCACACCATTCCCCTACACTTGGAGGATGCATGGTGTTTATTAAATTATTTTTTTTTTTCCCAACGAGAAAATAACGTCCTGGAAACAAAACTATCCCAATGCTTAAAGAAATATTTACTGGTCACCTGACTTTTTCTCCTTCTCCACCAGTTCAGTGTTTCACTGCATTAGAAAAGCAATCAGTGGATTTTTACACCCATTTAAACCTAGCAGAAATGGAAGCAAGACAGAGAGGCTGCAACTTCTCAGCACCCACAAAACTCACGATGGTCTTAAACCATGCACACATCCTTGCACACCATGCACACAGGTCAGGTGACTGCAGCATCCAAGAGCCCTCTTCAAGCAACACAACCATTTGAGGACACAGGAATGGAATCCTATCAGCCTGCCAGTCTCCTGTTTTCAACTGGCAGCTACCATCCACATCAATACCAACATAAAGAATTCAGACAGTCAAAACATTAACGGACCCCAAATCCAGCACTCACCAAGCCCGCTACCCGATTCTTTGTGGCGCTCTGGCTAATGAACAAGGAGCACCATGAAGTCGCATTTATAGCAAAATGCTCAAGAGTGCACTTATGTGAAATAGTGCCAAAAAAAGAAACTTGACAGTTCTAACCCAAACATATACACAAGAGCCTAAGGTCCACTCAGAGGAAAAATTAAGTTTCTATTCCACCTGGCTTTAAATAACCGCCAGATGCATGTGGGGATGGATAGAGAAAAAGTAACAAGAATACTCAACAGATGTTTCCATTAGCATAGATTTGCCATTCATTTCTCTTTCTTCTATCATCAAACTCCTTTATTATCCTTGCTGGATAATTTACAGTGCTTGTTGCAAAGTACAGTCTCTAAGAACAGAGACAGCAAACACTTGACAATGTAGAAGTTCAAAGAGCTGAGCCATGCATGACCTGCAAGCAGATTGTTGCTATTTCCTTGCATGTATAAAAGGGCTTTGCCTTCATGCAATGCTGGAACTTGTCATCATGAAACACCCTCCTATTAAAACATGGCCCAGAGGAGCTACTATTTTGGGTCCTAATAACGTGCTGGGTTTTACAGGAAAGAAAGAAGGCAAGTAACGTGGAACAACCCAGCTGTCAGGGAGAGAAACAGATGGGATCCTCACAAAGCTACACAGATTGCCTTAGTCAAGTGCTGTCACAGCCCATCCTCGAGATGGGAAAGCACGGTGCAGGAGCAGGATGAAAGGCGCTCGTGAAATTAAGTAGCATCATCACCTCCACAAGGCCTGTGAAGAGACAACACAGAACTGCTTTCCAGGCACACTGATCCCAAGGCAGTAAAGCATGACTCAAGGTTGTCAGGCTGCTTTTTCCAAATGCCTTTCGGCTGAGTGACAATTGCCCAATTCTCCCACCTGTCTGGCCCCCATGAAACACAGAGAGCATCCACAGAAGCACAAGCCACATCTGTGGTCTTGGAAAAGCTCTCCCTTGTGTAACAGGCACACACAGGGCTGGCTGGAGGTGTCCCTGCTCACATGGCCCCAGGTGCTGGCAGGCAGGCAAGCTGCCAGTGCACAGGTAGCACCAGGATTCACCCTGCTGTGGCTTCCAAACAATCTAGGAAACCACTTGCCATGGCAGTTCAGCTCCCAGTGCCTTGGCACACTGTGAACCAGTGACAGACCAGGAGAGGGGAGGGACTGGCCTGACCTTCCTCATTCAAGGTCTCAAAAGAGTGCTGCACCAAAGAGAACAAACCAGTGTTTTGGAAACCCAGGCCCACTTGGAGGTATCAGAGCCCATATCCAACAGATAGGGAACCTGTGCATTGTACTTCCAGCCTGAGCACAGCCATTCACGCCCACAGTGATTCAAACAACAGAGGCTGAAGCCAGATTATGAATGAAGTAACAGGATCGATTGCCTTACCTCCCCTCTGCCTCCCACTAACCGGAAGATGCTATTCAGGGAAAATATAATTTAAAGGCAGAGGCTAATGATGAATCAAATTGATTTTTAGATGAAGAAAATAGATGTAATTGCAATCTACCTGCTTGCAGCTTGCCAAGTCAGAGTGAGCTTCAGGAGAACCTGGCCCCCTCTCCCATTCCTCGTCCCACCTCTGTCTCCCACCAAAGCAAGAAAAAAACCTCACAGGAAAGAAATTCCTTTACACAAGACAATTGAGTGTTGCTCGGAGCCAGCCCAATGCTGGCTTCCTTCTTCCTGCTCAACAGTACAGAGCCTGAATTAATGGATATACAGAGGGCCCTCTTTCCAGGGAAAAGCAAATTCCAAGTTTGCAGCTGGGAAGAATGCATCGTATGTCTGGTATTCACGCTGCGCCCTCTCTTCCTCTTCCTTTTTTTGGCCGTATAAGGAGCTGAGCACAGCAGGCTGGACCAGGGAGTGCAGCACTGCCTGCTCAGCATCGTTAGACCTCAGACTTTGTTTGTCTTTACTGGAAATCCAATAAATCCATCTAGGAAAAACGCTAGTGCATACGCCATGGAGTGTCGGGCTCAGACGTTGCAGTCTGGAGATGCAGGACCCAAACAGGAGGCAGCTGAATGCCACCAGCCCAGCAAGTGCTCCTGCAGAGCTGCAAACACATGCACTGCACAGGCAATAATTACCTTTATTACATTGCAGGGAAGGGGGGGGTGTTAACTTAAAAACTAGAGACTATTGCAGGTACAGTCCTAAAGGGTTGTTTCACAGGTTTGCAGAAATCAGGTAATACCTGCACAGGAAATAAAAGCCAACTTGGCCTTGAGTGCATACACTTGGGGCTGGGAGGATTACTTGCCTTTGGCCACAGAGAAATATGTCCTCTCTAACACACAGAGGTTATTAACAGGAATGTGGGATTGCACTTTAGAGATGCAAATTGCTGGGAATTTTTCCTTGAGTCCTGACAATCCCCAAGTTCGAGTCTATTGCAGCAATTTCAGCAGCAGACTGGGATTTCCATACCCCCAATGCAATTACAGTATTACCTTCCAAAAACATAAAACCTTTTTGCCATTACTGCTTCTTCTATAAACAACAGACTATTCCTGTGGGCAACCAGGGCACTGCAGGAGCAAAAAGGAGAGGAAAAGACATGCACCACATAAGCTTCCCTTTACAAAGAGTGATGGGTGCTGCCCCATGAGATGGCAATACCAACCATCAAAGCCCCTTGTGTTTGGCCCTAGGATCAAAGTGCAGGGGCAGAAACTCATAAGCAACCCAAACCCATCCAACCACCCTGTCTTGCCCTCCCACCTCTGTCAAACATGAGAAGTTCCACCTCCTTCCCAGGACTACCAACTCTGGGCTGCAATTCCCCACTGCCACCCTCTCTTTGGAGGTTCTGTCCCAGCCCCTGTAGCTGCCTGCTCCCAACCCTCCACCTCCACAGAGCTGCCTGCACGAGGAAAAGGAAAGGACAGCGGCCAGAAGCCTTTTCATGACATCTGAAAACAGTTTTCAGCCTTCACCTGTTATATCCAGATGGAATCAGGGATGCTCTGAAGCACAGAATGAGGCAGCTTGGATGAAGACACACAGTCAAAACTCAACTGGGGGAAGGGAAAGTTTCTAGCCTCGTTAATAACAGCCTGAAATTAAAAGCAGAGCTTGTAGTACAGCTGCAATTTCAGCTACCCCGCTGCTTGTGTTAACAGTGTGGCTTTATTATGGTCAGGGATTAAAAACAGCTTCAACAATTAAAGGAGGGAAAAGAAAATAAATAATGACTGAATGAAAGAACCACCACCAACAAAAATCAGTATAAAAGAAATTCCTGCGGGCTGGAATGATTAGCAAAAAACAGTTGTGTGCTGTGAGGAGCATGAGTGAATGCTTCCTTCCTCACAAAGGCCCACACATGTCCCTTACAAGTATATCTGTCCTCCACCTGTGGGAAACCACCCAGTGCCCTGTGGCTCAGCACCAGCCACTCTCAGCCTCCCCAGGGATGTCACCTCCTGCCCAGGAATAGGTGGTCTACAATCATCCTGCTCCAAGCAGACAGCTTAGAAACTTCCTCACTCCTGCTGTCTATGTAACACAGCATTAAGAACAAAAATGGAAAGACAAAATGGCACCAGTCTCACTGAGCAGCTCAGGAGAGCTGAGAAGCAGCGTGCCCATGTCTCCTGGAGGTGAGCTGGTTGCCCAAGGGTTCCTGAAGGCATTCACCCCACATTCCCTGGGCACCTGCCCTGACACCAGCTGGGATAAGCTGCCACTGGGAAACCTCAGTTTGTTGTGTCTCAATACAACAGTCACTGCCTTTGAAGGCTTGGCCAGTAATGCTGATATTGAACCTACTCATTCTTCTTTGTAAGAATTAAAAGCAATATCTCCACAAGAAAGAGAAAGACCATCTCCCTTCTCTTTCACCACCTTCCTGATAAAAGCATTCCCTGGAGCCATCACCTTTAGGGCAATCACCTACATTCACCAAAAAACTACTGAGGACCAGAAGTCCCTTCAAGGCCAAGCTCATACTTGCTTTTTCTCAACAGTGTTTCTGTTCTGTGTCCTCACAGGTTTTAGCTTCCATTTCTCCTGTCTGCAAAGCAGGGGGTATAATAAGCAGGGTGAGCCCTGCTGACCAGAAATTTTGGAGTTTGGGATTTTACTCCTTTACTTCACTGTTGCTTTTGCCTTTGACCAACAACAGAAAGCGCAGCCACAGCACAGCAAGAAGACATCAGTTTTCTCACAAACACAGCCACACCTACAGCTCTTTCTCCACTGCAGAAGGTTTGGCCTTCAAAAATCAATCCAAACTTGGCCCATCCACCAAAGCCGCCGCCTTTGCACTATGTGGATATTAACCCAAGGACCACGGGACACTGCCAGAGATATGCTCTGGGCAAATTCCTGCATCCACCACAGAGCTGCAATGCTGCAGAGCCAACCTCCTGACACAATGATGGTCATCTTCACCAACAGATCCAGATTCCTCCAGTGATTCCCATGAGGACACACTGAACAAATCTGGTGCTCATGGCTGCTGAAACCCAGCAGCAAAAGCAATGCTGGGAACACCCAACAGATCTGAGCCCCATCCCTGCTATGGGATGAATGCAGAATCATTTTCCATAAGGGATTAAAGTCACATCCCTGTCAAAGAAGCTATTAGTTAACAGAAAAAATCTTTGCCGTTTTTGGAGACAGAACCGTGGACTCAGAAAAATTCTTGCTGCTGCAATGAAGGACAGTAACATCCCATCCAAATAAGATCCATCATTGACAATGGCAGTGCCTAGACATCTGCCCTCAAAAGCCAGCCAAACACATTTTACACTGTTTGCTTTCACAAGCTCAGAAATTCAAGTTAGGGTGTGCCAACCCTTTGCAATTCCCTTCACTGGAGGGTACAAAGGACTTTAACAGAACTGCACTTGAAGCCATGACTGCCAAAATATCACAGCTAAGATAGCAAGTCCCCAGCAGCCACCCCAGCTTCTGCACCACATCCACGGCAGGTTTGGTATCTTAGAAAACCAAAATCTCATTTCTTTTTACCCGGAAGTCTCCAGTATTTCAAAACCATTCAAATTAAAACTAACAAGCCCCACAACACACTTTCTCAGACACCAGAGCACTTTCTAAATGCCAAGGTGACTGCAACCAAAAGTCACCACGGCTTAACAAATTTGGGTGACGTGACTTCTTGGTGGTTTCAGTTAAAGGGCTTTGCCTTTTGGCTGTGTGCACACGCGGCCAATACAACACAGCCACTGTTCAGCTGTGAGAATGAACCAACTACAGGCAGCCTCACAGCCCCACCATGGAAAGCATTATATCCTATCACCTGCTTTGCAGACAGAAGAAATAGAAGCTAATAAACAGCAGCCAAAGAAACCCAGAACCAACCACACACAAAACAACACCCCTCAAAAAGGGTATAGGAAAAAAAACAACACAAGACGTGATGTTTGGAGCTGCACTGCCCCAACACACTCACTCCTGGATGGAAAAGAAGGGGATGCTTGAAGGGTGTGATGGGTGCACCATGTACAGTCTGGCAGTAGGTAAATAGGCTGTGGCTTAGGAGAAGTGCATGGAAGCAGGAAGGACTGAGGAAATGCCAGCCAGCAAGGAAGGTGATGTGGTCACAAGATGTGGCAAAAAAGACAAAAAAAAATTCAGATTATTTAGATCTTGTCCTTAGAAACAGATGCTACATTTTTTCTCTTACATAGGACTGCACTTGAGAAAAACTCGTCCTCTCACCTCTGAATTTGTGACCTTCCATGTCACAGTTTTTTGAGTACAGGTAATGTCCATTCCTGCACAGGCAGATGGGGACTAACGTTATGGCTGATGTCAAGCCAGAATGCTCCTCCTCTTGAGAAACTGCTCCCAGCTCCAGCAGAAGGATTCTCATGTCTTCAGATGGCCAAAACCAGGAGAGTCCTTTACCTAGAACTTTTACTAATATCTGAAAGAATTACAATGGGCTATCTGCATATTCTTCTCCTAAAATGTATCTGATTCAAACTCAGTTCTCCCTCACCTCCTCTGGCATATGCCTGTATTTCTCCATTAATAGTTGAGCTGCTGGTGACACCCTGAGCAGCTTCCAGAGCTTCAGCATATCAGTGAAATAACCCACTGCAGCTCAGGGTGGTAACAACATCAGAACCAGTAGCTCCCATGACCTACAATAGCTCTAAGAATTCCATTGGAAAGTTACTGGAATTTATTGGGTTAAACATGCCAATATCTCAAAATCAAAAAGGACTTAAACTTTGTACCTGCACAACACAAGAACAAGTTCATTACAAATATCATTAACAATGAAATATAACTGCATTTCTAGAGAAGGAAATCTGGGCACCTACAGTGGGTTGTCAGAGGGACAAAGTACTAAAGGCAAGGAAAGAACTCTGGTTTGCCCCTTTTTCCAGCCTATCACAGACAAACGCTCCCAAAAGCCCAAGCCCTTCCCCATTAAATGAGGAACAAATCACCTTTCTAGGGTGACACCACAAGATTTGGGTTTTATTCCCATTTTAGCATGTGCAAGCCATGAGGCACCAAGGGGACCTATGAGCTGCTGCTTCTCAGAGAGACAGACACTCCTGAGCAACAGCTCTCAGTAGTTCAGAACTGGCACTTTCCAGTTTCTGCCAATTTCCTTGATTCCCAAAAGGCAGTCTATGACCCTTCTACATTGACAAGTCCATTTTTGTAATAAAAACATAATGGTCACTTGCTGCAAAGAAACATGAGCAGTCCAGCTAGTAGATGTCAGCGCAGCACAAACAAGACTTCAGCACATCATACATGGAGCTGAAAGCCCTGAGATCCTGTCCTCCTGTTTCTGAAGTACCACTTGTATCAATTGGACTTAGCGTGGATTTTAAACATTATCTGAAAACTCTCCTCAGTAATAGGGGGTTATTCAGGCGTATTCACAGGAGAAAACGTCCTCTTTAGGGTGACCTAAAGTTGGAAGGTTTTTCTCTAGCCAACGCTGGAGAGAGAACTTGATCAGAAAAGCACCTAAGGTCACTGCTGGTCTCGGAAAGGGTGGATTAACTATAGTAAGGACTGGAAAGAAGATCTGCCTAGTCTGGAGGCCAGAGGTCCAAAAGGCAAGCCAAAAAGTAACTCATTCCCTTTCCTAACAAACTGTGTTTTCAGCTGGAAGTCGCTTGGCAGCCTTCCTGCCAAAGGATGCTGCAGGTCAAGGCAAGAGTTCATTCCCGGCCAGGCCGAGTGGGGACACAAAACATGAGAACAGATAGTGCTCTGCAAACATGGGCTAGAACACCAGGGGAACTGCATCTGCTGGGCTGTCCTCAGACAGCAAGGAACGCTGCTGGCCAGGAGCGGTGTGCCCCAGGAAGCACCGACCTGCTCAAAAGCAAGGATGGGGTAAGTACTGAGGCACAAACAGGGGTAGCCAAGGCAAGTCTTCAGGCACCCAGCTCACAAATACCTTGGATTCCTTGCTTCTGTGAAAATCAAGAGCAGTGGCATTTTATAAGAAAAATGTCACTTAAACTCCTTATTAAAGGTAATTTCCTCTCCCACCCCTTTTCATTAGCAACACTCAAGCATTCATCAAATGATCCTGCTACTTCCAGGCAAAACGTTAGTCTCCTTACAAAGAACCTATATATTAGCACTGTCTATTGTTCCAACCATAAAAAGTTGTACTAAAAAATCAATTGAGAAGCACAGTGCCCCATTCACCTGAATAAGAGTTTACCTTAAATAAACCTATCACACTGGGAAACCCATAAGTGCTTGGAAACAATGCTCATATGGGGAAAAGATGCAGCAGTAACCACATTACTTTTCCCTTCTAGGCAGTAGGTTTCCACTTAAATTTTATACAATGCACCTACTTATTGTTCTTATTACACAACATTGCATTCAATTCAAATCCATGCTGCATGTATCCCACTTACAGCAAAGAAACTTTAGAAAGAAAAAAAAAATATATTAAAGGGAAGCAATCTATAGAAGCACATTATACAGCACCAATTCCAAGCAGGCTGTCATTCTGATCACACCAGATGGCATTTCAACTCCAACAGTATCCTTCAGTGAAACATCCCCGTTACAGCATTATTCTTGATGCACAGAGTCCTTTTGAAATGAATGGTATGGATTCTCTTTGTCATTTCAAAAGGACTGTGTGGCTCAGAGTGCTTTACCTTTTCACATCTTGCTTTCCAATAACTTGCAAAGGAGTAAGGCCAAAATGGGCCATTCTTTAAGGCAAGAATTAAAAATAAATAAATCAGCACTTTCCTTGGGAAGGAACTACAGAATAGGGCTGTGAATCCCAACTCAGGAGAGCGTTATGTGTCATTCCAGATCTAGGCCAACTCAGAAAATCACTTAAGCTCCTGATTAACTATAATAAGTGCTTAAGTTGCTTTGACTTCCGTAGGACTTAAGCATATACTTACATGCTTTCCTGTACAGAAATACTCTCTTAAACCAGATCTTGTTTTGTAGAGTTGCTACACATACACACACACGTGCAGTTCATGCCCCCAAGAAAGCTCTGGCTGCAAACCAAACTGCCTGAATTTTGTGCCACACTAAGGACCAAAGGGTTTCACCCAGAGCCTTAAGTAAAGCTGAAGTCTGGAAGTGCTTTATCTCAGATAGAGACTTTGTAAGGATTCAGCTCTCAGTTTTAGACTTGGTAAGTGATGCTAAGACTCACGAGAAAGCCTACAACACACTGGAGCTCCAGATGTTTCCAAGAGGAGAAAATCCCCCTAGACCCAGTGGCATCTGCTCTAAATCACACTGTGGACCTGCCACAGGCTCTGAATGCACAGCAGAGACAAGGAGGACCTTTCACTGGTCCCTTCTGAACTACTTCTCCTGGAGGGGTTATGCCTCAAAACACCACGAAGTTTTGTCCACATGACAAAAGACATACAGAGTTACAAGCAGGAAGTCTCTCAGCATCAAATGGGATACCAGGTTTCAACACCTCTCCATGTTTACCTGTGAAGAATACAGTGATTTCCCCCCAGCCTTCTCCCTCACTGGGCATGGGCAACTGCTAAACTATCCTGAACCTGCCCTACTACCAAAGAGTTCTCATGTTTCAAAATAGAACCTCAGCCAAAAAAAAACCCTTTGCCCAATCCCTCCCCTCACCAGCTACTCTCTTGCTATTAGAGTTAATTGCAAGCACATCGTTCCCACAGCTTGGCTGATAGAAAAGAACTCCTGCTATGTAGGGCTTGGTTTTCCCATCTTGCCTATTCTCAAGGCAGTGCAATAAATTATCATTATATATGTTAGCTTCGCAAACGACTAAAGCATCCTGAGTGCCTGCACAAGGGCATGCTGTTTCTCAGCATGATCTGAAATAGCCAAGATATTAAAATCCCAAAAAGAACTGAGTTTCTAATGGAAAAACTGATGTGCCAGATGTTGACACTGATGATTACTGTGGCAGCCTGGGGCAGAGCCCAAAGCCCACTAGGTTAGATGGCCTCACCATTATTCTGTGTTCCTCAATGACCCACATTGCAGTCCAGCTGCTCCCACATCCACCCACCTCTGCGGTTACTCACCCAGAAGAGAGATGCACACTATCCTTTCCAAGCCCTGGACCTCCCCTTCTCTTCCAATGACAGTCCAACCCAAACAAGGCATCAAGCTCTTCGGTGCTGAAGACAGCACAGGAGAACTTCACAGCAAGACATCAAATGGTGCAGCCAGGTTTTGGATTCCACCAGTCCAATGGCTCAACCCAACCCTCCATTTGGGGAAGCCCCAACTGAACAAAACCCAACTCAGTTCAGCAGTGCAAGATGACTGTATTTTACCTCTTGAAATCCTCTTCTTTATTATAGATGCCACCCAGTGAAAATACTATGATGAGAAAACTCTGCAGATTCAAGATATCAAGGTTGAAGATCAAGCTCTCTGCCAGGAATCAGGAGAGGATCAGGACAGCAAACCACATGCTCTCAGCACACCTACAACTTCTCTATGCCCAAGACTGGTGTCTGATTCAAACCCACACCAGCTTTTACTTCTCCCAAAGTGGTGGAACAGGCTTCAGAAGCAGTGGGGATGCCTGATTCTCCTGCTTTGTGCAAGAAGTCAACACCAAAGGTATTGCTTACCCAGGCAGCTGTGAGGAGGGCAAGCAACACTGTTCCCTACTGCAACACAACTTCAGGGCTTTTCCCCCCACTCTGGGACCTCCAGTACCCTGTGAAAGGGGATTCTGCATCTCCAGTAGCCCAGGGGCTCATGGAGCTGAGAAGAAGTCTCAGCACGTACTCCCACACAGAGTGGAACAGGTTTGAACTGGAGGGTCTCTGTGGGAGTCTTGCACTGAATATGAAATGTACAGTAATGCCAAGCTTGCTCCAACTGAAGGCTAAATGTCTGTCTTCCCCTCTCAAAACACATGGATGTCAAAATATCTGCTGATCAGACAAATTACAGAAACAGAGACCACATAGTGACTGCAGGGAAGAGAGCCACTGCTGCAAGCGTGCCTCAGGGAAGTGCAGCATCCCAACATATAAAACAGAACACCATCCAAAAGCGAAAAGAAAATAGAAAAGTTTACTGCCTGTCATTTAAATATGGATTTCTGTTACAGACACACACCAGGAGCCTGCCTGCTCTCCTCCCTCAGCCCCTGCAGGGAAAGACATCATCTTCCTCCAAAGGTGACAACAGATCAAATAAAAACAGAAGTGACAAAGAGACAAGAGAGGAGTTGCAGGATGCTGCAACTTCTCACTTCAAAGCAACAAACTCCTTCTACCATCAAGTTTATTTGAGTATCAACAAATAAATCGGTATCACTTGAGAAAAACACAGGTGGTTTCAGCATCTACACTTATGCTGAGTCCCTTGCCAACCATTTCAGTATGTAAAAAAAAAAAATTTCAAAAACCCAGTGGTTTTCAGTACTTTCTTTCTCCCCTGATTGCTGTGAGAAAGTCTTGCAGAAACCATAGAAATTAAATACTACAAAACACAAACATGATTGCGCACATCTATTTAGCATGAAGCAAAACTCAAGAAATGTTTTTTCCCAAATTATAGTGTGACATTTCAACAGAACGGAATACATTTCTTTGAAGTCAGTGCTGTCCTTTCAAGCTGACCTTCAGTCTCCTGGATCACATGCCCAAGACCACCAACAGGAGGCAATTTCCATCTCCAAAGCTTTGGTCTTACAGGATTTATTGTTTAAGCTGCAAGGGAAGCACATTACATACTGCTGACAGTGCATTTGCGCATGTGAACAAAGATGAGGGCGAGGTGAGATTAGGACAAGCCCGAGGGAATTAGCTCAGTGGGTTATTTATTTCATGACAGCACAGATTAAAAGGGCTGACTGTCCCTTTGGCCCTACAAGCGCTCATGTGAGTTATCAAGCACGTTTTATTGGAGGGAAGGGGAAGAGATGTTATCATCCAGGTAAATATCTCAATAAACAGTTGAGTATTTGATGGACGGCACTTTACATGTGATTAGCATGAAACCTCCCAGGATCCCCAAATGCCTTACAAGGAAATGCTCTTTTTAAGCCTTACTGGGGTGGGTGGGCTGGATCAGCCCCAGCTGAGAGGCAAATATGCTGAGTCAGAGGGATCAACTGCCCAGCCCAGGATATCACAGTCTTCAGGCAGGGCCAGCCTTGCCCAGTATGTTCCAGTTCAGCAGCAACACCTGAAATTGAAGCCTCCTAGTCCCAAGTGGTACAGGCAAGCACCCTGCTCATGCCCTTTCCTGTTGGACCAGGCTTCACTGAGGCTCTCGAGGGATTGAGTAGCAGATTTAGTAGTAAAAGCCAGACGGTCTCATTCCTACTGACCCACTCGCACCGTAACATATTTCTCATTTCCGAGTGACTGGCTGTTCTCTCTCAGTCCTGGTTAATATTATTTGTGTTTTAATGCTTTCTAGGAACCATTCCAGCTTTACATCACAACAAATACCACCGGGTAGGGGAAACACTTAATCTGGCTGGCCTTGTTTTTGGTACTTCACTTTAGGAACTGGTCCAAGCAGTCAGAGAAACAGTAGTGCCTGCCCCACGGCCAGACCTCTCCCCACATACACTCAACCCCACTGGGGATGTCGCCTGGAAGTCTGAAGGTGGCTGTCATCAAGGCTGAATTCTGGAGCTCCTCCAGAAATCCTCCAAGGAGCATGAAGCCAAATAAAGAGAAACCCACAAAAGCTTGACATCAAAGGACTGTTTGGCTTCCTTTTTTTTTGCAGACACATTGGGTATTTCCCATTTTCTTCCTCTCAGTCTCACCAGCAGCACATGTTTCTGCAGCCATCATTGCCAGGTAAGTGACCAACTTACTGGCTGAGCAACTGCTCTACAACACCCAGGAGAAGGTTTCTGTCACCACTTCATGCTAAGAGCTTGCACTGAACTGCCCAGTGACACCCACCTCAAAACTTCCTGAGCCACTTCTGTACAGGCCATTACTCCCACCAAGCTTTTAAACCCCACTTGTTGTCCCTTCCTTTCCATCCTCAGGTCCAATTCATGAAACTCATACTTTACAGCAGCCAGAATGACTTTCAGGGGTGTGCCTCCTGCCAGAGGAAGAGCTGTTCTCCCAGAATAACCTTCTATTCCAGCCCAGGCTGGTTATGGAAGACTTCTTGGAGTGCTATTTCTCTTTTCAGCACTCACCCTGCTCAGGTCAGGAGGAAGCAGGTAGGAAAGGTGAGCACACAAGGCACATCCCACCTTGGAGGTCTGGGAGCTGCTGCTTCCCAATGCAAGTTTGCTCTGAAGCTCAAACCAGACCCCAATCAAATGTACCTGTTTGCACAGAATGGTTTTTTCCTTGCACCAGTTTCAGTGGGAACTCACTTTACCTTCTTTAAAACAAGAAGCTGTTTTCTTGCTGAGCAGGGATGTGACCAACTCAGAGACTTAGAAGTTACCTCCTCATCTGCAATTCCACATCTCCTTTGCAGTTTGAGCATTATTTTCTCTCACAAAGAGGAGCCAAAATAAAATAAAATTTAAGAAGAGAGAGAGAGAGAGAACCCAATCAAGGGTATCTACTGTTTGGGTCAGGCACGGCAAGCTCAGAAGGTGAATATTCACTGCCACCAGTTTGCCTCAGGGAGGGGAGAAGGGGACTCAGTGTTACAACACGTTAATTATTTACCCACCAATTTTCTCAGGAACTTGTAACCCACACCCAGCATCTCAGGAGCACATCTGCAGGGTGCAGGCAATGAGGAAATCAAGGAGGGAAGAGAAGGAGATACTTTAAGTCAGCGGGAAAGTGTAAAGAGCTTGAAACCAGGGGTTATCAACCAGACAGAATGACCCAGTTATCCCAGTTATGCAGCTGAGGAGGATAAAAACACCAAGGAAGGCTGAATACTGTTAGGTTCCCAAAATACAGAAAGCACTAATAACTGGCATAACTGACCATGAGAATGACACTAAAATACAGATTACACAGCATCCACCAGGATTAAAAAAAAAATCCTCAAAAAACTTAATAACATACCTCTTCCCAGCAAACCAACATAGTGCCATGGAGAAGCAGAGAGCATATGAACTCCAGGAAGCACCTGGAGGCCAACATCCATTTATTGTCAGGGAGTATTCCATTTATCTCCCACTACCAAGTACCATTTATTGTCAGGGAGTAGTCCATTTATCTCCCACCACCAAGTAACAACACTGGTGCACAGTAACTTTTAGTCAATATTTCAGTGTTTTGGAGGGGAGGGAGCTTTGTGTTGTGCTATTTTTCTTACACCAAAAAGGTACTAGAAAGCTTAAAACTTCAGATCCTGAAAGGCCTGTGGGCTTTATGGGAGGCTGAGGCTCTTTCTAAATTTTTCCCCCATGAAAAAATATTTCCCATTTTCCACCTAGCCAATAATTTTGAACTCTGCATAGCAACAACCTCTGCTCTGATTGTGATGGCTAGAAGTACTGTGACAGACTTCCATCACCCCTTGAAGTGTCTAAGGCCAGGTTGGATGGGGATCTGAGCAGCCTGGCCTATTGGAAGGTGTCCTTGTCTATGGCAGCTGGATGATCTTTAACATCCCTTCCCACCCAAACCATTCAAAGAGTCAAGAATTAGCAATGCCCTCCTTCCAGACTCCAAATTAATATTCTGCTCACATTAGCTTTCATTTTTTTTCCATCAAATTCATCGTTACTCCTCTTATATATTACTAAGCAGTGGACTGAATCAGGTCATCTTGGTTTTGGGAGGAGAAAACATTTCCACCACCTTGTCTGCACAACAGAACCACTGACTGCCACATCCAGCCCCAGCACACTGCTCCCTTCCACTCCTTCCTGGGCCAGTCCAGCTCCTAAGCATTGTTTTTGTGTAGGTCCCACAATCCCACCCACATGCAATGTAGCAAATGCTTGCTTTGAGTTTTTGGTTGGTTGTTTTTTCTCTTTAACCAAGTGACATTTTTCAAACCAGATGACTTTTTCCACTTTAAATGTTAGTAAAGGTGGGGGGGATGTGGTCAGCAAATCAATCAGTTCATCTTTCTCCTCTAGTTTGATGCAACACTGCCCTTACTCTTACACAGCAGCAGCACTTTTCAAATATATTTTTCACCAAAATGTTAAAATGCTGCAGAGAAATCACCTACTAAGATGCCTAGCCTATACATTCTCTATTTTCTACCACCTGTCAATTACCATTGTTGAATGCATTAGAAATAGCTGTTCTCTTTTATATTTTACCAAGCTTATTCACACAAGATACCATATCCCTACTGCTATTAAATGCCTCAAAGGACAGAGCAGCTCAGGCATTGGAAACACACACCAGACAAATCCCCTAAAGCCATTCCAGGATAATACACAGAAATCAGGAGTGCAAGGTTTAGGAATAAAATTTTTAAGTTCCTTGTGTTGTTAACAAAAGTCAGTCACCAATCCAATGAAGATAGAAGCACTTGGAGCACTTCTCCTGTAGCATCAGAAAATGTTTGAAACATGACAAAGGTAATTTTTGTCCCCTCCCAGGCACACCAAAGACAATAGTTACCATTTCTAGTTTATCTTCCTGCTCAAGTACAAACTACACAGTGGTTGGTATTGTCAGAGAAGAGCACCTCATGTTTGCCAAAGTGAGCACTGGGGAAAGTGAACTTCCCTACATTATAGAAGAGAGGGAAATGCACAGCTCCTGGCTTCAATGAATGGAGCACAGAGCAGCTTTAACCATGGAGACCAGGACAGCAAGCAACTGCCCGGACACAGGGAAAACA
Organism: Acrocephalus scirpaceus scirpaceus; assembly: GCA_910950805.1. Lineage (NCBI taxonomy): Eukaryota > Metazoa > Chordata > Aves > Passeriformes > Sylviidae > Acrocephalus > Acrocephalus scirpaceus. Next base: position 10,396,101 of record OU383781.1, on the reverse strand, counting down.
GGAAGGGAAACCACCTTGTATCCAGAGTGACTTCTACCTTGGAGAAGTGAAGGGGTTGTTCTAACCTCCATCTCCTACACATGGATGCAAAACTTTGTTTTCCTCCCTCTTCAGGAGCACTTCCACAGTCATAGAAGTTTCTAAAGAGATGCTGGTTTCTCTCCTACAGCACACACTGGTATTTAAAGCACTCACCACCAAGTTCAGCTTTACCCTTCCCCTACAGACCTGCTCTGCCCCTTTCCTAAAAGGAGAAAAAAAAAAGAGGGGGGAGAACACTAGAGATGACACACTGCTTGTGTGAGAGCAGCAACAAGTCCTGCTGCAGCACCTAGGTGTGGAAGAGGAAGCTTTGCCACTGATCCAGCATTCCCTCTGATCTGTATGCCGACACGAGTGGGCAATTAGCCCAGTTACAGATCTCACACCATTTGGCTCCACTTTCTCCCACGGAACATGAGATGGGGTGGATGTAGACACCTTACCAAAGAAGCAATGGCAGTTGGCCACACTGAAGGGGAGGCAAGGAGGGGTTACACAGAACCATGGCAAAGAAAAACCCAGTCTCAGCATTCCCCACTGTCCCAGCAGTCTGCAGGGACAGGCCCTTAACACAAGCTCAGGTTCTACAGAAGAACATCAGCCACCCCTCCCTGCACTGCCTGCTCCTCTGACCACACGCTCCACGAGGGTTTCTCACTGCCCAAGAGGCACACAACCACTGGCAATGTCACACTGCCCACCCAGAAAGGCAACACTGAAATCCACTCCTATTTTCCATGAGCTAAGCAAAACAGCTTAAATATTACCCACCACTGCCAGCCCTTGTGATGGGTAAATGCTTTTGCGATCAGGGGACATCTTTATTTAAATGGCATCTGTATGGCAGGTGCCATCAGCTTCATCACCCAATCCATTTGTGTCAAACCCTTATGCAACCAGTGCAAATAAGCCCTGTCACTCACCCAGCCTGTTCACACAAAAGGACCATGTGCCAAGCACGCTGACCCCTCTATTAAAATCACCATCATCCAGCTTTTTATAGAAAACAGCTGATCTCCTAAGGACTCTCTGCCACCATAACATTAATTGCAAAACTTTCAGGGCCAGCCACATGGCTTGGGATCTATCCGCCCAGGTAGGCAGCGACTTCAGAACGCAAAAGGCTCTCAGAAAATACGCCCAATGCAAATCACTTTATTTCTGGAAGAACAAAATTTTTTTTCCCCCTCCCTGTTTTAGCTTTAGCTCCACCTTCCAAAATAGCCTGAACTTAGTCAAGAAAGGCATGTTCATTTTGGAATGAAGCTGCACGCACACAACACGCTCACAGAAGAGCTGTGGCAGAACAACTTGTTCCTCAATAGCTATTCTGAACCACGTCTCAGTAACAGATCCAGAGTACATCTCTGTAAACGAGACATGTTGATCTGACAACCTGGTTGAAGTGGTGGGTAGAAACTTAAAACTTTTACAAAAGCATGAGCTCTCACTGACAACTCCCTTGAAGTAAGGGCACATTGATCCAAGAAAAAAAAAACAGACATCATTCACTTCTTTTCTAGAGACCTGCTTTGCATCTTCAAGTGTTCAAAATTCATCAATCTAGCCCCAGTGTTGGTAAGATCAGCTTAAAAACAAATACAATAAAAATCACTGTGTTTAAGGTTTACCTCCTCTTTGGGAAAAGAAATTCCTTTTTCTGAAACATTCCTACACAACCACAAGGCCCAGAAACTTATGTTTATTTCAAATGGAAGACAAGATATTAAAGGAAATTACAGATTTAAGGAAGCAGGGGCTGTAAAGGACTTGATTTATAGCACAGCTTACAAGACCACAATCAATAGAAATCACTGAACAAATTGAACAGTAAAGCTAAGACACTGAATAGCTCAGAACAAAATTTTGCTTGTTATTACTATTTGTGATTGCAAGGTCCCAGATCAAAAAATGGTTCAGAAGAATGACCTTTATGCTCACTGCTTTTACACAGCCTGAACACTGTCTTTCTGAATGCGAAATTTTTTTAAATAGTGTGTTAGTATTTTTCTTCTCTGATTTTGTTTCCCCCATTCAAAATTTCAGTCAGCACTGCAAGTACCAGTTATTGCAATGCCTTTCCACATGCTCTGTTTCACTGTCAGGCTCTCAGGACTCCAGCGTAGTGAGAAAATCTTTGGAAGCATCATTTAAACAAAATAAACTGCAGAATTTTTTCCCCTAAAAGGTTTCACAGGCTTAGGGTTTTATACAACAGCTTGTTTTTACAAACTGTATATTCAGGATCCGGTTTAAATCGGTGTCTTGTTTCAGCCACCCTGCCTAAAACATGCACTTACTTCCTTTACAGCAACCTGAATTTGTTCACCGTGGCCAACTCATACCACGGTGCATATGCATATATATATACAGGCATGTGCTGTCTCATCTAAGCTGCCCATGACCAACACAAGGCTCATTCAGCCGGGAGGAGGGTTCCTAAATCGTTATCTGCACCCGGAGCGGTTTAGTGTTACTGGGCTGAAAGGAAACAGAGAGACATCCTGTTTATAGGCTGTAGAGCCCGATGGATAAACAAGTGCACCTCAGTTAAAGGCAGAGTGGGGCACGGGGAGGGGAACAAAAGGGCAGAAAGGGAGGCTTAGCGGGTGTGAGGACACCGAAATACCAGCCGGGCTGGATGCCTGGCAGCACGACCCGCGGCCGCCCCGTGTGCCGGGGGCTGCAGAATGTACAGAATGTGCCGCCCCGCCGGGGCTGCCGGCGCTGCCGACCCTGCGCGCCCCGGCCCCGCTCGTCTTTCACCCCGGTGCCGGGCCACTTCCTGGCACTCGCTGAGGCGACACCGGAGATGTTTTTCCACACCCTCCTCTCTGCTCTCCCAACGCACGCCCACACCACCGAGGCTTTCTGTGCATTTTGTGTTTCATCTGCCAGCTGGGCACGCTCGGGGTTTTTGCGATGCCACAGCGGGAAGGGTGGTGAGCAGTGTCAGTCGTGCCTCTCTGCTGGCCACTGGGGAAGCCGAGAGCCTTCCCTTGGCACCTGCTGCTGGCCACGGGCAGAGTTGTGTCCTGGGACACAGGGACAGATGGACAGGGTCTGAAACAATCCAAGGTCACTGCTGTAAGCCCTATCCCCAGCTACAACAGGAAGGAGACAGACCCAAGACATGTTCCTTCCATTCTCGTCAGTCAGGAAGACACTGGAAGTCCATCACCAGGTCAGAAGGAGGTACCAGACTTACTCTCATTTGCATTATCATTTGTGTTCATTGGCCCAGCATGAGGGAGGTGATCAAGGACAGAACTATGGGATGGATGCAAGAAACAGGAGATCTATAGAAAAACCCTACAAAAAACCCTCTGCTTCTGACATTGTCCTGTCCATCACTGAAGTGATGGAAAAATGTCAAGTTCTACCTTGGTCCAGACCGAAGAACCCCTGGTGCCTCTAGCACGTGTAAACCCACAATACTCTTCTCCTGGACTGCCCTTGACCAGGAAGCAAAACTCTCTGGCTGTTCAACACCTGCCAAGGCACCAACGTTGTGACCATGGTGACTCATTAGGCCAATTCCACGGAGCTCCAGGCTACCTCCAGCCCCTTCAGCAAACCTTCTCCAAATAGCACCTCCACTCCACAAAGGGCCGGCAGGCAGGGACATCTGTCCATTGCTGACAACACCCTAACAAACAAGAGGAAAACTGGGCAGAGAACAGGGAAGACCGTATGGGCTCACACAAATAAGGAGCCCAATAGGGATGCTTCCTACCTGGCCAATCTTCACGTGAAGCATCTAATCCCACCTTCCACACCTTTGCTGCTACACTGATCATTTTTCCCCCTTCACTAGAGAACACAGGGAATGAACCCACATCCATCCTCACCCAGCACAGAAGGGAAAGTTTTGGCTCCCCTGCTTCTGGGTACAGACAAGCATCTCATGCCAGCTCAGAGGAGGATTTAAACAGAGCACTGACACCTCAGAGGGCAACCCAAAACAAGAGACCCAGGTCAAGGCTCAGGTGTGACTTTTCACATCTGTTTCCTTTTTGGCTTTTACTGCCTTATTTTCTCTGTAGGTCCAGAAACTCTACAATGGAGCGACCAACCTCAACATGTTCTCCAGTCCTTCTGGTATGAAAGACTCCATCCAAACCCTGTCCTAAGCATGAGCAAGGAAGAATTACCCCTGTGTGTACAAGCAGAGCTTGCTGGCGATGCCAGCATTCACACTCTGAGCACTTCCATCACAACATGGCTGGCACAGCCAGTGCTTCACAACCACCACAAAAACAGCACAGTTCTGCGAGGACACACAAGAACAGGACTTGCTCACACTCTGACACAAACTGGGGATGAGGCAGTGCTGCCAGGCCCTTGGCTGATGAATTGAGTGAGGCCTGGGGAACCTGAGAGCTACCAAAAGAAAGCACATAATTTCTCACTTGTTTCCCATCCTACTCTTTGTCTCCTGCAACAGAGACACCTCTGACTCATACCAGATTTCCACAGGGCCTGACACAACAGGTCAACAGACTCTCCTTGAAATCAAACAACAGCAAGCATAAGGTGTCTGTGTCTTGGCCAAGAAGGACCCAGATCCAAGACAGTCCTCAGAGGCACAACTTCGAGGTAAATGAATGTTGATGAACTTCTTTCTCATCAGCTCTGTGTAGTTCTGATGCCTTTATTTTGCCTTCCTTCCAGCTGGAAAGAAAGTTCATTGAGAATGAAAGCTAGTGACTCGCAGTGAGCAGTGACAGATGCTGCCTGCCTGCATGTGTGAAAAAACTCTGACAGGCAGAAATAACACACCTCACATGTCTTGTGGTGGCAGTGAAGCAATAAATACTCTAATAGACTACTAAGGCTCATAGTAATAATGCTGAGCTCCCTTTACAGAAGCCACTCCCCATGCCAGATGACATCTGCCATGGTATAGATGTTCCTGGAACAGGGAGATATTTTTAAATCTCTCAATGTGGCACAAAACTGTGAGTGTATCAGCCAAAATACCAGCCATCACAGCGTTTATATATAGCCTTGCACATACCATCTATAGATGGGAACACAGACAGATACATGGTATCTAGCAGCATTACAAACAGACATTCTTCTGCTGGTCTCCAGTACTTGAGAAGAAACTTCCCAGCCAGCAGCTCCACCCGAGTCATCCCACCCTGTGCAGTCCTCCATCAGCTTCTGTTCCTCAAGTGTCTTAAGTGCTGCATCTCAATTCTCATCATCAAAAGCCTGTCCCTCCACTTCCCACATGTCCCCTCTTCTACAGCGCACTGCAGGTGACAGGGTCCCCCACAGCTCTGAGCACCCCTCTGTACACACACCTTCCAAACCAGAACCCATGGGTCCCAAAACTTCCTCTGTGCTGTGACAGGTCCTGAGAAGCAGTTAGAAAATCTTCAGGGCAGCCCAGTTCATCCAGGGACACCTCTGACACATACAAACTCCAGGCATGGCTCCTATCATAAAGGAATGGTTCCTATTAGAGGCAGGAATACATAGGAGCTAGTGGGGAAAGAATTTGCAAGCTCCAAACCAGCAATAGCTCCCCATGGAGCACCTGTAATCACTTCCCAGGAACTCTGCTGGCACCCTAGTTACTGCAGGGGAAAAGGAAAAACAAAAATGGTTTTTAAAAGTGGCTTCAGGTCCTACAATACATTCTCTGACGAGTATGAAATGTGCATCAGCACTTCACAAAGAGCACCGCAGCCGTCACACCCAGGGTGATGTTTAAGCTCTTGATACAGTTATCTGCCTAATAATAACCCCAAAGAGCACTCCTTGCCTGGCTGCCTGCCAGACCACATGCAGCCTCTCTGCCCTTTCTGCCTTATTTTTTTTTTTTAAGTTTTTTAACTTTGTCAGACATGGAAATGTTGACTCTAAGAAATTCAGCCTCTTCTGTGAAACAGATTGGCTGAGATTTCTTCATTGTTGTGGAAACCATGACTTGGGTGCTGGGGAGGGGAGACAAAGGGGAAAACTCATGTATTTTGCCTTCACGTGTGCTTTATTATCTCCTCTGGCAGGAAACAGTGAGAAAGACTGACCCAGCTGCCATCAGCTGCGTTGGAAGTGATTGTATCAGCTCCACCTGCTTAATGTGGGTATTATCTAAGACTGCAAGGACAATGATTTGAGGCAAATCAGTAGTGACTGGTGTGTTCTCGAGGGACAAATGCTACACTGGTGCATGACACAAGTGATCCAGAGCAGTGGGACAACAGTGCCAAGGTTGGGAGGAGGAAGGAAAGTGGGAGAGAGGGATAAACATCTCCACCTGTTTTTCTAGAGAAAAAGAGATATTACAAGGGGAGCATGGCTTCTTCGAACATTTCAGAGTTTGCACTACATTATTTCCAACACTCAGAAGCAACAAATGAAGTGCACCAAGAGATCCAGCAGCTACAGCTCAGACAGGAACATCATGTCCATGTCAAGCTTTCAAAGCCTTATAAACTGCAAGGAGTTCAACATAGTTTCTTTATACTCAGAGAATAACAGCCTTGACAAAACAGGCTCTGAGGTGCCACACTTTGCCATTCACACCTGCTATGGATCTGGCCCTGTGCATCACTGAGCTTAGGTGTGGTGTAGCCCCACTGAAGCAGGTCCTGCAGATCACTCCTCACAACCAGCTACCTGCCAAAGTAACAAAGGAGCCTCCAACGAGCACACGGACAACAGCACAGGCTGAAGCAACTGCTGCTGAAGCACAAGAGAGGCACTTCAATGGCGTTTTTAAAAGGAAAAGATAAAAAGAAAAAGGGAAAAAGCATACCTTTGCAAGTTCCAGCACAAGAAGTAAGCCCCAGGTCACTGCTGTAGCTAATGAGAAGGGCGACAGTGGGCCTCAGTAAGACTGTTGTAAACATCCTCATGACTTTTTTTTTTTTAAATCAAGTGAAATACACACAAACAGCATCATGTCCACAGCAGGCTGCTGCTTTGACATCCACACAGCCAGTAAGACCCTGTGAAGTTTTAATAGGCAGGTCAAGCCTACAAAGACTTTGCTACCACCCTCTCCTGCCTCCACGACGTACCCCATTCCCCAGTGGTTTTACTCTGAGAACTTCACAAGCTTTCACCAGAATTGCTGCTCAGAAAGCAGCCTGCCCGCAGACAAAGCACACACAGCTCCAGCAGGAGAGAAGCCCTTTAGCTTATTCTGCATCGCATTCCTCCAGGATCCAAGTAAATAACAACATCTCACAAAAACAAATTACATCAGGCATTGGACCCTCGTGACCCAAATGGGTGAGTTTTCATAAGAATTTATCACTTTTACCTCCACACAGTCAGAGAAGTGGAAGCAAGCCAGGAAAGAAGGGCGGCATCGCCCTTTGCAAACACCTAACGAGCCCAACTGAAAACACGAAGCCCAGCACCTTTGGAGACATCCCCCTGCACACCCCGGCAGGGCAGGCGGCTGCAGATGAAAAAGACCCACCAGGAAAGTTCTTCCGTAGGAGCTGATATTTCAGCCATTAAAGAAGTTTCTGTTTAAACAGACATTAATTGCATATGCTCAGGAATTTCTCAGCTTTACCACTTAAAAAACACCCAAAGCCACTTTGAGGCTCTTCCTTTTTTCTCTCCCGCCTTTATTTGCTCTGTAAACACATTTGTGTGCGCCCTGGATCCTGTAACGTTCTGCTGCAGTGACAGCAGCTCCAAAACAGAGCAGCAGCAACCTACACATCTCACCAGGGACTGCTGAACATCCTGGGTCCTGCCCCTGCCATCACAGCACACCACGATGCAGAACCCCACACAGCCCAGCTCCTGCCAGGACCTTCTCCCAGCACAGGATGAAGCAGAAGATGCCGTCAGTGCCATTTACACCAAAAGATAACACTATCAGGAGCACATGCTCACAAACTCAGCCTGCTCCCTTACAGGCTGAAACTCCCCCAACAAAACCCTACCTGTTAGAAGTGGGGTTTGTTTATTAAAGTGCTGTTGCAAGTTTACCCGCAGATCAAGGCCTTGATTGTGGAGGGTGGAAGATGTGAAAGAAATGCAAATACTTTGTAGCCTTTTGAAGAGGCCGCTGAGGTCAGCCCAGCGATACTTCCCATCCCATGCCAGGCAAGAGTGGCAGAGAGCCTCCTATGCACAAATAGGATCATGGCCAATTGCTACAGTAGGGCTGCCCATAAAGCTGTTCATGAATGTGCCAGGAAGAAGGACAGCACAAATGGAATCACGAAATGTGGATCCATTCTTTGCCTTACCATATACGTACCTACACATAAATGTTTATATACACCTGACAACATCTGTGCAGCTTTGGGTGAGCTTTGACCTTCCTGCTCAGTAAAAAGACCATAAAATCACTGCCCTGAACACACCTGGAGGCAAGAGAACACCAGCAGCTCCATCTCCACCCCATCACTGCACAAAGCAGGAAACTTCAGCAAGGAGACACCAGTGAAATGCCTCCTGAGCCCAGAAGGGCTGCTGGCAGGATAGCCCATGATACTGTCTATTATGTCCCTTAATATTGCCTTAGTCTCACACATCTGTTTGCCTCCCTCCCCAAAGGGCAGGCTGTGAGTGACTCCTCCTGTCAAACTGGTCTGCTCCATGCCTTGAGCAACATGAAATCTCCTGAGAGCATCCAGGAATCTCTTTCCCCTCTGAAATCAGGTCACCTCCACCACACTCAACCTCAGCCCACCCAGAAAGTAAAGTCTGAATGAAACTCAGACACCCTTTGGCTGGGCTGGCCATGCCCCACCACTAAGCCCAGCAAAGCAGCCTCTGCAGCGCCTCACAGAAGGGGAGGTAGGAAAGGGGAGTCATTTTTGGCAATGAAAATGTAATGGAACACTTCGTATCGATCAATTGTGGGATGAGTCATGTGTAGAGCGACTCACCTCCTCTTCCCCACCCCCAAATTATGGACTGCAAGAAATGAGCAGAGATAATGGGCAATTTCAGATGTTCTGAACTCAGGTTTCTCTCCTGCTGGAACAGCGTGCTGAGACAGAGGATGGACTGAGCCCCAGAGATGCCCTACATGTTCCCACGCCTTACACTGGCTACAAAAGAACTGGGTCTAACTAATGGGCAGTTAGAAAAAACAGTAGAAGGATAGGGGACTACTTTGTGGAGGAAATGAGGAGTGGGAAGGCAGATCTGAACAGGATCAACAGTAAAAGGAGATACAAAAAATTAAATGGAGGATCAGACACAAGCCTCAGAAAAAGATAAGCAAGTTGGAGGTATATTTCTACATATGCACACACACACACACACCAATCTCTGATTTGCTGTCTGAGTCTCTAAGGCACTAACTAACTTTGAAGATATAAAGTAGAAGATTATAAGCTGCTTATGCATTTGCCTATTAATGTTTGGCAGTGGGACACAGACAGGATGTGACCAGCCAGCATCCCACCAGGAGCATTCAAGCCTGGCCAAGAGTTCTTCCAGGTCTGGACTCCAGCCAGGACCAGTACACTCCATTCAGAGAAGAAACTGGTACTTCATTCCCTGGGAGATGACTAATTGCAGTAGCTGAGTTATGGCATAGCTTTTAACACATAACGAAGAGACATTAAGGTCAACTTGACTCTCATGTACACCATCCCCTCCCACAGCAGACTTGCTGCTCTTTTTTTCCTCCTACTCCTTTTCTCACTTTCTACCCTCCCCTTCAACATTCTTTCCTTTCAGGTCTTCTCACCTCCCTCCATACCCCATTTACCTTCCTCTCTCTATCCACTCCTCCAGCACTTGAAAAATCCTTCTCATCACCCACAACTCCCACAGCAAAAGCCTTTCTCTTCCAGGAATCTGCTTTATCTGGAGTTTGATCTCCAGCAATTACCTGTGCTAACCCTTCCACAGACCTCAAGTGCACATTTGTCTGCCTGTCTTTGCAGAATCTTTAGGACAAGGATTGTCATCTTCCCCACTTGTAAAGCACAGGATACGTTTACTAGGCGAGTAAGTGATAATTAACCCACCTCAGCATTTCAGGGTAGCTCAGTGTGGGTTCCCTTGGTGTTTGCCTTCCCTCCACTGCAAACTAATTTACCTGTAAGACTTTTTCTTCCTTATCTCTGTTACAAGGTTATCACTTGAATTTATCTGCATTTTTCAAAAAAAAAAAACTGAGACGAGGAGGTGGAGAAACAAAGGGCCTTTACCAGCCCAGTTCAACCTCAGCTCAAACCCAGAGATGTAGGGGAGCTTGTGGGAGCACCACGGGGAGAGACCATATCCAGAAATAACTCACTGGGATTATTTCACACCCCACATCTCACTTCTGTTCAGTCTTCAGTAGGTTTTTGGACAGGCAGAGACACACAGCTGTTTGGTCAGGAAGCAATTATCAAATCTACATCCAATCCCACCAGCCAAGTGTGTGTCTGCCTTTGGAAGGAAGCTGGAAAAGAGGCGAGAAGACTGCTGAAATGCAGAACTGGGGTAAGGAAATTGAAATTACAAATAAAAGATTACCCACAATACACACGGTGTCCAGAGGTCACTAAGAGGCAGCCTGGGCTTCAGTGAATAAAAACATCAAAACAGGGAAAAGAAAACCCTCCACCCATGTCAGAGCCCTTGCATGGAACTGGGCTGGTTGGTTGGCAACCACAACCACGCGGGATGGGGAATTTGCGTAACAGGTGGAGCACTTCTCAGGAATCAAGGTGACAAAACACTCATTCAATAAAGTAAGAGGGCAAAAGTACTTGCTAGACAGTCCTCTGAGTTGAGATATAGAACCAGCTTTTAGCATCATGAGAACCTAAGCTGTCTGGCATTTCTGCTCTCTGCCTCCCTGCACTCCTCCACCACATGGATTGCACCCCATCTCCCCACACACACCAGCTCCTCACCTACACGAGGACATTGCTTCAGTCACTTCAAAACACCCATCCCCAGTGCCCTCCCAGCTTTCAGAAATACTTCACTGGGAACATGCTCAAAAGCCACAATCTTCTCCATCCCTGCAGCCCTAACAGCCTCTACAAGGTTATCTATTGCAGCTTTTTGACACTCTGCACATCTCACGGCGAATTAGCTGATAACTAACAAAGCACTGCAGGAAGCACACGTGTCAGGAAGCCTGTGTGATAACACCAATGTGCTGTGAGAAACCTCATCCAGATTCTCGGGAAAAATTACGATTTTTGTTACTGGTTTCATCTGAACTCGCCAGCTACCCTCAAGACTATACAGCAAACAGAAATGCCTCCAAGCATGTAACAGCGGGGGCATTCAAATCCCCCTGTGCTTAGACACGGTCACCAAATCAGCAACAAGAAAGACACAATGAAATTTAAGAGCAAAAGTCAATCACCTAGAAAATAACAGGAGACCATGTAAGAACACCAAGCCAACAAGCACCCCTTCCTTCACATGGAGAATTCACCTTCCTGCATAGCAGCATTTCACCCAATAGAGATGGAAGAGCTGGTGCTTAATGCTGACCCTGGAAACTTGCCCAGAAGTTTTTACATCGCTCAGCACCCTGTGCATAAAAGGGCAGCAGTGGTGACACTCCTGGTGAACTCCTGCTGGCCAAGCTGTCTGGCAGGTATAGCTAAAAAAGCCGGGTTTGGAAAATATTGCCTTTTTATAGCTTATCTCAGTGCAGACAGCTGCCTCACACCTCTAGAAATAGCAGGATTTAACAGCCATGTTTGCAGGGACAGATTTTAAAGGTTCCATCTTCTAAGAAACAACCTACACATTCAGAAACAGGAGGCCAGATTTGTTTTGATACTGGAACCCCCTTCCATATGCTAAGCATACCCACGGATTTGCAAAAACCCTGCTCTGAAAACGGGATGTTCATTCAGCAACAGGCGACAAGTAACTTGCATTTGCCTTCCTATAGAGTCTGTTCCCAGCACAATCAGCAGCGAAGCAGCAACATGATTAGGCTGATACTGCCTTTTACTGAAAATTGTTGGCATTTTGGAAGCAAAATAGTGGTGAGGAGAGCATTAAACACTGGAAAAACAAGACTAATAACTTAAATACAAATACCCCACAGGCACAGCCAATCAGCACCTCTCTGTTAAGAGGTGCTCTGTTAAGCATCTCTCTGCTCCTCTTAAGGTGGAGCAAGTCAGGATGAGATCCCAAAGCATTGTTTTGATTTGTTTGAGGTGACAAGGACTGAACCATGAGATTCACTCCTGGGTCAGTCCCACAACTGCAAACCCCAACTCCACGAGTCTGGAGGAGCTTCTTCCACCTCCTCAACTCTATGCTGGTGAGTGCAATAGTGATAATGTGTATTCTCCTAGCTTTTAGCAATAACAAGCTTTTTTAGATAAAAAACCATCAAATTTCCACGTATTTAACACTGGAAGTGCTGATGTTAAGGATGTAAATGGCTCTGAATCTAACAGGGCCTTGCAAAATTTCCATGGTACCATCTTTTACTAGCAATAGTTGGACCAGTTGACTACAGCATCTTCCTCATCAAGAAATTTTAAAACTCTTTTCCTAACTGAATGAAGGGGTACTAAAGACAACAACCTGCTGTGAAATGACCAAAATTCCTATGCAAACAACTCATTAGAGGTGTTCAAATGCAATTTAAATTACTAGTTGTTAAAGTGCTCCTCAATTTCATGGTAAGTTTCCAAGCAAAATTACATGCTATGTACTATTTAATTGATTGTTTTCTACTTCTTAACATCCATTTACTCCCTCCTCCTGTCCTTTTCTTAATTTCAAGGGATGATAATGACTTTTCAGGGAAGAAAGGGGAACAGCAAATGGAGTTGAAGAGGGATTTACCTGAAGAACAAGGATGTAGGAGGGAAGTGGCTGCCAAAAACAGGCAGCTTCACCAGAACTTGTCCCTCTGATATTTCTGCAGCACGGGTGTGAGACAGCACAGCACAAGGATTCTTTTCCTCTCCACCACGGGCAGCCTGGCTTCTGAAACCTGATATTTCTTTAAAACACTGTCCTCCCCCACCAGGAGAAGCAGTAAGCGCAGTTAACTATTCAAAGACATCAGTGAAGCAACAAGAGCAACCCATTTCCTCCTTCTGGGCACATTAGTCCTTGAACCAACACACTCACTGGAGGCAAACAAGTTGTTCTCACTTGGAGATCTCATCCCAAATGCAAATACCTAACTCATAGAAGCAAAGTGCCCCCCCAAAAGCTGACTGAAGAATTAGGCTGTGAGTGAGACCACCTGCTGTGTGACCAGCTGGTAGAGGAGAACGCGTATAATAAAGCTAATAACAACAGACATTTGTTGTTAAAAGCCTGCACTCCACTCAGATCCCAGGAAAGAGCAGCCATACAATTAGGGGAGGTGCTATCTGGAAATTTCAACACGATATGTGTTGAGATCATGTCACAAACTAGCAATGCAGATCAGCTTTATGAAAGACTCAATGCCTCTTGGTTTACCTTTAAGCAACTGATGCAGAAATATTTTGTGCTCAGAAAGGTATGACTTTATTAGAGTAAGAGAAATGGGTTTAACAGCATCATTCTGCCCACAGTCACAAAGCACCCACCTGTCTGCAGGGACTGAGCACAAACCATCACATGAAATACAGAGATTTGCACTTTTCCCAAATCTGCCACACAGTGCCCTAATTTCTATGCCTGCACACCACAATAACACCACTTTCCTCAGCCTTCAGGCACAATTTAGTGCTTATGGGATCCGAAACCTCTGCCAAAAGAAATGCAAAGTATAAGATGTGCGGAGGTTTGTGCGGAGTATAAGTATAGTAAAGTTATAGTTATAGTAAAGTATAAGATGTGCGGAGCAACCTTCACCCCTTCCATGCCCACATGTGCTGGTCCTGTGCTATCTGGGGCAGTTTCTCTTACCTGCCATGGGGCACATACACCCAGCCCTTAGTGCATACCGAGCTCCCTCAGAGCACTCAAATCACAATGCTGGTGTAACCCCTTTGCCAACAACACAGTGCCAGCCCTGGATTGATCAGGGTAACAGCCAGGGTGAAGGATGGGCTGTGAACCAAACCTCCCTACATGGGAGCTAAAGCAAGTCCTTTGAGTTTAACACATCATTAAAAGAGATTGAGAAAAGCTTAAGAAATGTGGGCATGGAGCTCTCTGACACTCTTGAGGGCCAGTGCCATGGAAGGCTTCTCAGGCTGGAGTGTTTACTAGGTGACAGGCTAGAGGAGGAAAAAAAAATCTTTAGACAGCTGTATTAATTTACAGGTCAGCCCTTAATGGCTCTGTTCCTGGAGCAGGAGAAAATCCTTTGTGGATCCTGGATAGCATCAGTGGTCACTGAATCTGCTCAGGTCCTGGAGAAACACCAGATGGAGAGCCCTGGCAGCCTGCAGTCCCAGCCGTGGGCATCGCCTCGTCCTCCAGAGCTCCCTCTGCTCTGTCCAGCACCCACCAGGAAAGGGGGGCACAGGCAGCACATGGGGAGCTCATTCTTTACAGTCTGTCCCGCTCTCAAGTCACATCCTCGCAGGGTGAGATGTTGCACAGAGAGGAATCAGCACGTGAGCGTTAAGGGTCACAAAGCGCTTTCCCAGACGTGCGGCCTAGCTCTGCCCGGAGCACTGGCTTACAGCACCCAGGCACTGCTCATCCTTGTCTTCCAACAAACAGCATGTCCTGGTGAGCAGGAAGGGGAGGAAACTGCGAGGGGAACAGAACATCATCATTTCCAACCCCACCGTGCTGTTCCCAAAACACCAAGCCCAGCCACAGGCAGCTGGTGAAGCCTGGATGCGCCACATCCACGTGCCACCAGAAGCATGGCCATGGCACAGGGCCACGTGTGCACACACAGAGGCAAAGCACAGCACGCAAGGAGCAACACAGACCATGGTCCCACTGCCAGAATTCCACAGCTTGGCACCAACCATGCACAACAGAGGGTGAGTGTTTGCTCGGGGAGTCACTGGGCTGAGGCTTCAGGTGCTGTGACAGATCCATATGTGTCCTCAGGGCTCTGTTTCCTAACCCATCACCTCCCCTGCCTGTTTATGCTGGACACTCTTTAGGACAGCAGTTCTTTCCTTTGCACCAAGCTCAGCCCAGCCAGACCCTGACCCCAAAGCTGCAGTAATCCAATCAGCCTTTTGAAACAACAAAGACTAAAATGCAGCTGAATTCTACAAGGCCCCAGCATGTCCCAGCCACAGAAAAGGCTCCAGCCCTTCATCACTTTTTGTGGCTGAGTGTTTTTTATCACACATCCATCCTCATGCAAACTATCTTTCCCTGTTCAGGACAATCCAGACAGTTTTGTAACTCAAGGGCCTGCTGCAAATCCACATCTCTGGAAAAGCCAATGAGTATTAAGCCCTATTTAAAAGGGCAAATAAAAATCGACAAGAGGTTTAACTTTATAACAAAGGTCTTAAATTTAAGATAGACAGTATGAAGCAACAGGTCTGAAGAAGCCTAAAAATACCAGTTAGCTGAGAAGATACAAGGATTACTAACCAGCATTGAGAACTATAAGGTTTTCACCAATGCCCCTTCCAAAGTAAAAGGATGAAGTGCAGTGCTTTCCATTTGAGGTGCAGGACCGGCTGCTCCATGACCCCCAGAGCAGTGTTAAAAGCACTCTGTACATGTTACATGCTCCAAATGACAAGAGGAATGCAGGATGGTGGATCTCTGCTCCAGATTCCCCAGCATGGTTTTAGCTGCCATGAATAAAACAGGAAGCAGAGCATCTTCCAGGTTCCCCCCACACCCCTGGCTGTCTGGATGAACTGCAGCTTCCTTTCAGGAAATAGAAAGGAAAGAGCAGGAGGAGAGGGGGCAGGGGAAAAAAAAAAGGCAGCTAGCTACAATGTCAGACAGATTAAAAACTTAACACTAAGGAAAAATACAGAACAACAGGAAAATAACAGACACTCAAACTTTATCCAGTTATAGTAGCTAAACTTCAACTAAGAGAACAGAGTTAAATATTAACATTCGAGAGAAATATGCCCATGTGTTATGCAGCCCTTTAACAGACACTTTTGCATAAGAGACAGAAATCATACTTAAGCTATGTTTTCCTTGCTGACCACATGAATATATCCTCCTTTAACTCTACAGGGCTCTGCTGCCTTGCTGCACTAACCAGTGAAACTAAAAGAAAAAGCATGACTGAATGTGAACTGGCTTAAATTATCTTTATTCCTACTCCTGAAGAAACATTTTGCCTTTGAGACCAATCCACTAAGCCAACTTTCCCTGCTACAGAAGGTTTCCTTGGGTCCCTTGCTGTTGATCCACATGCCTGCCTCCACCAGCAACGCACACATTTTGATGCAATCCATCTGACTAAACAAAACAACAAAAAAAAATCCCAAGTTGCTTGCTATAACAGCAATGATGCACTTACCAGCATTCAGGCAAGCTCCTTTGCTAACATGCTTCCCTCTCGAGCACATCAAATTTGGAACAAGGTCCAGGAGCAAGAGAGAACTGAAAACTGACCACAACAAGCTTCCAAAACAAGAAAGGGGGGGGATAAAAAAAAAAACCTTACTACAGGAATTCAAATCCTGCTTCCACCAGACCCTGAGTCACCTCCCCTCCCTTGCAATAGATCAGAGCAATGGGTAAACATTTCCAAATATGGAGATCAAAACTCCAAAGGATGTCAAAAAAAAAAAAAAATCACCCTTCTCTTCCCTGGCTTTGGCACAGGGATGACTTGCCCCTCTGAAGCATGAGCTGAGCACATTGCCTTTGCTGACCTACACACAGCCTGGACATGGGGCCACACATAATCACCTTCAACTGTGCTTTGGAGGCTTCTGGCACGATGGGTGACACTGCATCTCTGTCCCCTACTAGGGATGCACAGGAAGATTCAATGGGACCAGCTCCAGGAGTTGTTGCTGCTCAACCCCTGCAACAAACCTCTCTCGCATCCCTCAACTCACCAGCAGAAAACCTCCTAGAACTACTTTTTGGAGTGTTCTCTGAAGGTAAATAGGCAGATTCAGGCTGTGGTTATAGCAACACCAGCTGGGCCCAGAAAAGGTAGGCACAACCATCAGTCACACCACATCCCACACTGCTGCTCACCTGGCACAGGGAAATCTCCCCCTGACCTGGCTCATCAAGCTAGTGCTTTATAAAGAGCATGTATTTGAACTTGTATTATGGAAAAAAAAAAAAAAACAACAGAAAAACAAAAGATAGCTCTGCAGAAAGGCACAAAGTGAAGGACAAGACAAGAGATCCCTGCAGGTACAAGGACTCCCAGGATGGCAGCACTCATCAATCCCTGCTGGGACACACAGCACTGTATCCCATGTCAGGTGGGAACTGGGGAGCACCCAGCCTCCCTACCCCTGGCAAATGGACTTGAGTGTCAGTGCTCAAACCCACAAACCAAGTTTTAGAGGCAGCTTTCTTAGAGGGCATAACTATCCCTGCAGAGCCTGCATGCACACCAGAGCAACACCACCATGCCAGCACTGCCACAAGCATCAGTCCTCAGTAGCAAAGGCTGCCCTGCAGGCAGCAGGAGCTGACTCTGCCTGCCAGCATGGGACAGCAACCTCCTGGTAGCTGCAGCCGTCGCTCCCGGGGCAGGCAGCCTCTCAGGAATGTGCACAGCAGGACATTTTCAAGGCAAACAGGCTGCCGAGGCAAGGCAATCCAACCAGACCAGAGTGATTCCCCAGCACCACCCACAAGATGCTATTGAATTTATAGGGAAGGAATTCCAGAGCTGACTCTGCCCATGTATGGCCAAAACAAACTGTAAAAAAGCGACATTACAGTACATCTGGCTTTCACTGGTACTGAAGCACAAGCTTTGGGAGGAGCTGAAATCCTGCAGTGGCAGAGGCTCTGCCATTACCTCCAGGAACTGAACAGTGGTCAGGGCCTGTGGTAGCAAGAGTTTAGCACCCACAGGTGACAGAAAACATTTAAATCATTGCTTTAAAAGGTAACAAAGTTCTCTGCCTTTTAGAATACACCCACATTTAACTCTGTGATCCATCCACTGCAAAAAAAAAATCAACCTTGCCAGGCAGCACCAGCACACATTCATTACACTGGTGGTCATAAATGCAGCTTTGAAGAGCCAACAGTCCAACTGGCACTAAGTGGTACACCAGGACAACTTCAGTGCATTGCAGCCTGCGACTAACTCTCCATGGGTAGCTGATTAATTATTTTTCCAAAAGCCCACTAAAACCTCCCACAGGAGCTGTGTGCCCCAGCCAGCAGCAGGGTTAGAGAGATTTCTCCATGGTCAGAAACAGGAGATACTGTCATAACCAATATAAAGTGTCAGGTCTGTGCAGGTTTTATCAACTCTGATTTAAGTTTTCCAGCCCTTTGCAGAAAACAATTCCCAAGGTATTGCTTTTTACAAGGACAAATAGTGGAATGAAGTAGAGAATTCTCTAAGCCAAGGAAAGGATCAAAAGCATGGAAGGTGAACACCCGGAAGAGCAAAAACCCTATCACAGGCACATGCCAGCCCTTACAGCTCTGGTGTCCCACCAGAGATGAACAGATCAAAGCTTTCCCTAAGAGTTAAATGCCACCACCTTGCCTGCCCTGCCAGCAGAGAAATATTAGCTGTGTCAGCGTGAGAGGCACAGGGCTTACGGAATGGGAGAGGAATGCAGGCTGCAGTGGCACACGTGGTGGGGACAGGGACACGAAACCCCGGGGAATGAGAGCTGCTCATGCTGCCTCTGCTTTTGAACAGGGGTCAGGCCGGGTACGTTTTATGGCTCTTGGGGTTGAAACCTAGGACTAATGCTTTTGTGACCTTAGAGGGACTCCCATTTCAGCAGTGAAGAGAGCTGTTAAGAAGAGGTGGGAGCACAGGGGCCTGAGCAGATGAGGACAAGCCATTTCCCAGCTCCTGGCAGGCAGCCCAGCACTGCTTTTCAGAGTGTGCAAGTTATACCCATCGAACCAGGAACGAGCACATGTCTCTCCTGGGCTGTGCTTGCTGATGGGAGACCCACAATATGGCTACTCCCCTAGCTTGACTTCCCCCAGGACAGCACTAGGATCTCCTCTCCTTTTCCCAGCTGAAATGGCTTTATACCCTCTCCCTTGCTACTGTGCTCACCTTAAACAGAGGCACCTAAACACCTGTGTTTAGCAACTCTGCTTCAGAACACCTTCCACCCCAAACAGTACAGAGGAGAGAAACCAGAGGGATGGACACATCCACATCCAACCATAGCCTAACCAGGAGCTCCCTGCTACATGGCAACACGAATCCACCTCCTTGCCACAGTACTAAGCTTGGGAGGTGAAACCTTGGGGCCTAGGAATAAAATCCCACTCAAGCCTCCTGCATGGCAGTACAGATCGCTATAAAGCAGCCACTGGGTCAGGGGTGGCTAATTTAAATGAAAAATTACAAATTACATAAGCAGGATGACTGAGAATATGTGATTCATAAAAACATCTTGAAGGGGCAGAGAATAGAGGGACTGCTGCAGAATCACACAGACACAGGCCACATAATGCAGACAGCAAGGACCAGGGATGCTCAGACATACACATGCACAACCACACACACAAACGCCTGCTCCTCCACCATGCACAAAGGCAGATTTAGGACTTGCAAGCTGAAGTCCTGTGCAGTCAAAAGCCAGTACAAATGTTTGTGACAGTTCCACAGGCAAAGGCAAAAAACCGGGTGTAGAGGAATAAATATAGAAAGAAGTCAGGCAGGCAAAGCAGGTGCTGGCTTGTAAAACCTTGGCCAGAAAGGCTCCCCAGGAGGCTGAATCTGGTAGTTTTGCAACAGCTCCACAGAAAGACAGAAGAGACAGAAAGAAAAAAGAGAACATGAATGCATATGCATTCTTTAATCGCCATATATAGTATATACAGACATTTGGTATATACACCCCCAAGCTCTCATATGCCACTGTATAGTATATACTATATATGCATTGCCATCTTTGTTTCCATGTGCCTACACTTGTACAGCCTGTGTCTGTGTGTGTGTATGCATTTCTGGTGTGTGCATTTGTCATTACCCCCACGTTGTCTCTCCGTGCGTGCTATGACACCACACATCGCTCCACAGAGCGTGTCTAAAGCCTCAGTACCACAGCCTGGGATGACTTCTGGACACTCACAGCCTCTCACTGCTGAGCCTTTCCCCATCAAAGCCTCAGGATGTAAGAACCACCAGGGAACCATCAGTTTGTCTTGTATTTTCTGGTGATCCCACTCTCCCTCCAAACTTCAAGAGCCACAAACAAGCTTGCCAGTGTCAGAAAAGCCTGACATCCTTCTTGTCCCTTGTGCCTGTGAATTGTGTTTACATACCAGTTCTCACGCTGCACAGCCTTGCTGGTGGGATGAACTCAGAGCAGGGCGTTTGGAAACACGCAGGGCTCCACCAGACTCACGACTTCAGGTTTCTTTTCCAGCCCTGAAAAGAGAGAGACTTGAGTGATGCACACTGGATGGGCTTCCCGATGGCTTGTCTCCAAAGCCAGCAGTTTAACCCACACAATTTCTGGGAAATGCAGCATTTTCCTCCCCAGCTTTCTTAAGCAGAAGTGTCCATACTCCTAGACTCCTTTCAGCACTTCCAAAAGCAAGACCTACCACCCTGAACTGGGCCAGTGACCAGCAATGACCAGAAATGTCAGCTGCCAGCATCTGGCCAACAACTCACACCTCCTCAAGTCACCACTCCTTTACTGCTCTTAATGCCATTGAGAAGGGAGAGGGACAAGGACATGCAAAATGAGGCATAAAATAAGAGAACAGGGTGAACCATCATTCATCTCTGGCCTTGAGCACAGTGAGGGAGCTAGAAGGTGCCATTTTGAAGCTCATGGGGTTACCATTACTGTGAGCAGAGCTACAGCACCAGCCCTTCCCCTCAGCACAGCCTCTTCTCTCTGGAGCTCTGTACAATTCCCAGTGGGGACTATCTCACCCCTTCCTGAAGCTGAGAAGCAGACCATCTTTTCTTGATGTGACCTGCTCAATGTCATGTTTTCCCCTTCTGCAGACGATCAAGTTAGAGCAGATAGGACAACCAGGCCACGTGGCCACCGTGTTGCACGTGGCATGGGACATGTCAGGACACACGTCAGGGTGCATCCTACAGAGGCCAGCAGCATCTGAGCCATACACTCCTTCCTGTCCCCATCAGCCCCTGGCCAGCATCCCATCCCAGCCACATCCTGGTCACTCTAAAGCCCTAGCTCTGCCCATGACAAGCACAGGATTGTCATCGCAGCTCAGCAGAGAAAGTTTCTGCTATTTGCTGCTGTCACTCTGGAAAAGCTCAGTTCAGACTTGTTTGTTGTACCTGTGCTGTTCATGATGCTGCATGTGAGCCCACAAATCTACAACAAACAAGAAGCAGAATGTGTTGGTGGCTCATGGTCCAAGCCCCTCTTCCCTGTCACACAGTGAGATAGCTTCCTGCCCTTCCAAACCCCCCTTGTCCCTCACACAGTGTCTGAGGCTACAACAGCCAGGAGAGCAACAGGGCTTTTGCCTCTCCCAAGCAGTGGCACATGTCCATTGTACCAACACCACCAGAGCACAATGAGCTTCATTCTGACCCATTCCGTCCCATGGTCCTTGTGCTGGCACCCAGCCCTGATTCCCCACAGGAATAGGCAGGTCTGAAAGTCCCCAGGACCATAACACTTCATGTGTTATGAGGACAAAAACAACTGGAAATTGCAATGGCCTCTCCCACTCACTGTGGGGATGAAGATGAGTAACTGCAGAGGTTTATTGCTGATGAACTCAGCCAAAGAGCAATTTCTCTCCATCCATCAACGAGGAGACAAGTACAAGCAAATATTATGGTTGTGCATGTTTACTTTTCATTTTAAAATGATGTAGAGTTACATACAATTTAAGTCCTTCCCACAGGCTCCTGGCAAAATGCCCTTCGGTCTTATCTGCAAAGGCAGAAGACAACAACACTCCCCTCTGATTCCAACACTATTTTAGTTCAACTCACAACAGCACCTCCAGGAGCTCCAGGTAAGACAATACTTTTTGGGACCCAACCTGTGTTTAAAAAACCTTGGCTCAGGATTGCCTCTCACCAGGTTAAATGCACAAAATCACAAGATCAGTGATAGGATTTGGCCAGTTGAACTGCATCTTCCTGCCTTTGCTTCCCACATCAGCTGTCCCTGTCACCTCCAGGACACCTGCAGGATACCACATACCCTCCTTGAGGCACCCAGCTGAAAACTTGCTGTGAAACCACCCCCTCAGCAGCAAGTGGGGCCCAGCACCCCATTGATGCCCAGGCAGGAACTCCCTCCTGGCAGCACACCCACAGGTGAGCAGGACAGGGACAGCCTGACTGGCACAGCAATATCCACTGGAGCCAGTCTGTCAAACTACTCCATTAAAGACAAAATCATCAGAAGCAGTTCATTCACTCACTGGCTGACAATATTGATGCTGTATTACTGACAGTAACAATCAATGTTTCTCAAGAAAAAAAAAAGAATTTACTACACAGTACAGAAAGCAACTTCTTCTGTTTGCAGATTTAGATCTAAAACGAGTAGTTTATATCGCCTCAATTTAAGCATCAGTCCTGTGTTATGGCTTGAGATTTCTTAGATTGTTCTGATTTTTCAGGAACGGACAGTGGAAAAAGCTCTGCAAGAATTCCAAGTTTCAAAGAGCAGCAGTCAGCACTTTCAGACAAACAGGCGTCCCTAACATAACTCCACAGTGGCCACGTAGAAATGGAAGTAACCAGACACCACAGTCCCTTTAAATGAAAAATCTTACCTGTGAAAACGACTTCAGCTAATTACACTTCTCCTGGAACAGCCTGGTTTGAACGGCATCTGTTTTTCTGACTACTCAAAAGCTGCATTCACTTTTAATCTCCTTTAAAACTTGAAAGTGTTACCAATATTTAGAGTCTATTTATTACTATTATTATTTTTTAAATCAGCATAGCTTTCCTTGTTGAAGCCCAAGTGCAAACACCAGTTGAAGTGGGCTAAAACGGCCTCGTGCTGGGATCCTTTGTTCCATTCCTTCATGAAGCAGATGGCTCAACCTGACAGCCACAAGGAAAATTGTCATTTTAACTGTTCCAGTCACCAATTTTTAAACACAGACAAGCTCACAGCCAGTCACCCATCAGCAAGAACTGACATGGGTTCCCCCTGCTTTGATTGGCAGGTGCACGAACAGTTCCCCAGATGCCAACCTCATTCAATCTGACCTTTTCATTTTAAATGAAAACCACTTAAAAGCCTGCCCTGTTCTGACATATGTCTTTTTATGTCTTTCCCACTCTGTGCCAATATATGTGTTATTTGCTGGCCAAAGTTCCCAAACTCAGAAATCTCACGTTATCTCCTCCACTGCCAGAGCCCTGACCCTCAGGCACTCTGGCCACTGCCAGCACTGAGAAAGCTGTCTGAGGTCTCCACATTCTCACACATTGGAAAAAATCAGACTCCTTTCACACAAAACTCAATTCGGAATCCAACTCTGACTTAAAATTCAACTTATATGCATTGGTAGCTTTACACCTGAACACAGCCATACACAGACAGGCACTCATCTTTCTACACCGGGACAGTGATACATGCAGGATCTGGCCCTAACAGTTTTCTGTGTTTGCATCTGTGCTTTGAAGGTTTCATGGATTAAAATTAAACTGCTCAATTCAACAATACACTGCTAAAGTTATCTAATAAAAGGATCACACCAGACAACAAAAGCTGGGGATGTGTTTCCCCCGCTCTGCTGCCAGCACGGCACCTGCTCAGGGAGTCACCAATACAAACAGCCTGGCTGCTGCCTTTTGGGGTGTCAGATCCTGTGCTGGTGAAAAGCAGTGACTCTGTGAATGGTTTCAGTCTGCAAGGAAGCACACACCCCTCCTGGATAGCACTCGGGACAGAGCTGCTTCCAATCCCACCACAACCCCATGTGTCAAAATTAGCTATAATGGGGCTTATCACTTCCGAGCTCCTGGTCCAGCCCTCGTCCTGGAGGAAAGCTGATGCTGACCACAGCACAGACTGTCAGCTTGGCTGGGGAAAATGAGCTTCCATAATAGAGCAAACTCCCTGCAGCTCCTACGTGCTGCAGGGTGCAGAGCCTGGTGCTAAAAGCATTGCCCCAAGGTCCTCCAGCAGTGCACAGTGGGCTTTGGGACCAGGATACATACTTTTGTCTTTGCTGTACCACTTGATTTTCAGGTTTCTCCTGGTGTTCATTAAATGTGACTAAAACAAGAGAGGGAAAATGAGTTAGCAGAACAGAAGGGATAAGAGAACACTTCACCACAGCAGCACAGAAGGGATGGGATCCAACTTCCACTGAAGGGATGGCATTCAGCTCCCCCAGAGATTGCTGTATTATAGGAAATTAAAAGATCATTTGGAGCAGAAGAGATCTAAACAGCAGCTAGGGAAGCTGTGAGACAGCCCTACCTATGGCATCCCAGCAGCCAGGGGCCACGCTGAGCTCGGGCCACTGGGCCACGATGGTCAGGAACCAACCCAAAAGCAGGATCAGCCACGCTGCACTGATGTTATTTTAAATGCCCAGGGACAGCTAGAAAAAAAGGATGGCTAAGGAATGAGAGGAATCAGCATGTCTGTGCCAGAAAGCCTGCAGGTCCCATGCTGGAGCAACCTTTCAGCAGCTCCCCTCATTGCCAGCAGCACTGCCTGTGATTTACATGTCTCTGACACCAGGATTGGATCCCACATTTTCAAGCAGAGACTACTGACCTCACGCTGCTCACACTCCCTCAGTTTACTGGAAGTGGAAGATTTTCAAAACAGCCTCAGCGAGTTTTATGTTCATTTTTTCTTTTTCCCCCCACTGTTTACTGTCTGCATTTCACTAAGTCTGGTCAGAGACACCCTGAACAAGAGGAGGGCACTTTCACTTTCTCACTCAAATGCACCCCAGCTTCAATCGATGTGCAGTTATCAGAGTACCACAGGTCCTGGGTTTCAAACAATGGATAACGTTTTTCAACCCAAAACAAAAAAAGCCATTCCCTCACTCTCCAAGGAATGGCCATCCCCCCCAGGCAGCACCAGCAGAACAGTGCCCTAATACACCTCTTGTGTTGTAAGGTGCTCCATCAAGAAAAGCACACTGACAGTGCCCAGAAACACAGGGGAGCAGAGCAGTGCTGTGCCCCAAGGCAGAAGCCCCATCCAGTGACTCCTGCAGCCCACTTTTGAGCTGAAATCTCCTAGGGCAGAGGTGGCATATGTTTGCTGTGCCAAGTCTAAGGGCTTTATTGTAACATTTTACAATAAAGCATAATGTTCCTTTAACCATTTTGGTTTTAAATGGCCCCAGTTTTAAGGCAGAGAATACCTTCTCCCAAGCTTGCTCAGGTGCCACCACAATGAAACCCTCGGCAGCATGGCAGGCCCTCTTACCATGATCCTTGAAACCATTTGTAAAATAAACTTTTAAAACTTAGAGCCTACATGATCAGACAGTCTTCCTGTTCAAGGCTTACATTTATGGCCAGATCATTTGAAAATAGCAACAAATAGCTGGCAGACAACTGGATTCCACACTCCTGTACCCGCCTGGTCAGGCTTGGTATTTCTGAAAACATTATAATCCATGGAGATGTTTAAAAAAGCACAATCAGCCAGGACCAGTAAATCTCTCTGGTTTAAAAATGTTTGCCTGTCCAAGCATTAACCATCTTCATTCACCTCTATATCTTAATAGCAAAGGCATTTAGGTCCAGGACTGGCCTGTCCCCATCTCAGACTTACAACAAATACCTCCAGGTGGGATGAGCCTGTATTTAAAAAAACCAAAAAAACCCAAAACTTTCTCAGTGTTGCGGTTCCACTTTCCAAACAGCTGCTGGGAGAGGCCAAAGAAGCATATTCCTTCAAGAAAAAAAGGAAAAAGAGGCCCAGGTAAACGTG
Source organism: Acrocephalus scirpaceus scirpaceus (assembly GCA_910950805.1). Lineage (NCBI taxonomy): Eukaryota > Metazoa > Chordata > Aves > Passeriformes > Sylviidae > Acrocephalus > Acrocephalus scirpaceus. Next base: position 10,370,179 of record OU383781.1, on the reverse strand, counting down.
GACATGTGGCAATCACCCAGCAGCATGTGGAGCGGCCTCACCACTGACTGCACCTCATAAAAACATTTCTGTTTTTAACAAATGTTTTTACCGTCACAAATAGAATAAGAGGAAAAAACCCAAGGTTTTTTTTCCTTACAAGAAATGAGTTGCAAGCTGACATTTCCCTCAGAAAGCTCCATTTTGAGAAAGGACCCATTTATTCCAAATATAGATACAAATTTCTGGAGCAATTTTGACAAGCCCTAATACCTGCTCTTATTACATCTGAAAAGTATGAGGGCCACAGATGCCTCTGTACGCATTTGCCTTCTGAACAAGAGAGTACCATTACTTCCATCATAGATGGGGACTGAGATATGCAGAAGATACATTAAAAGGCTGGTTTGATTCCTAAATTACCCTGAATTCAGCTGGAAGCCAGACTCCTGACTGAATTTGGCCTTTATGCCAAAGGAATGAAAAAAGAAACAAATAGTTGGGGAAGCACTTGAGGCTCTGCTTTATGCTTTTCCTCTATGTGATGGAGAAACTGGGCTGCTCCCACAGAGTCCCCTCTCCAGGGTAGGGATGAGGAGGGACAATGGCAAAGGTGCTGCCCTTTACTTTGCCGTGGGTGACAACCTGCTGTGACCACCACACAGAGCCCTGGACCTTCACTGCAGAAAAAGCTGCTGCCCCTCTCCTTCCCCAAAGGACACCTGAACATCACCACCACCAGCCCTGGGGTGTGCAAACCCCAGCCTGACACTAATAACTAGAAAAAAAAAAGGAGAATGAGAGGGTCTCCTGCACTCACAACCACATGACAGCGGGAAGGAAAAGCAATCCCAATGCCCCAGTTCAGCAGGACCATGCACATGCTCTCCCACAGCACAGCTGCCAAACACCCATCCATCCAGCACAGCAACCTGGTGATCTGCCTGCAGGATGACACACAGCTCCACACACTTCCCCTGCATGTCAGGGAAGGACTTGCTCTCCCTCAAAAGGTGACAGAGGTGGGGACAGCACACGGTTGTCTGGCACCCAGCCCTACAAATGTTCCCATCCTGCCAGTAGGGACTTGGGCACAAGCAAAGGGAAGGTGGCAGAGCCTGGGCACCCCTTCACCATCTTGTGCAAGAGAACCAGCACACACAGACTTCCACGAGAATTCTGTGGAATATTCTCCCACCAAAGGGGTTTAATTAATTGTCTGTGATTTATCACTTAACTTTTCAGCACAGTAAGGGCAAGTATTGTCACATCTTTACTCTCCTTAAAAATAGATGATAAAAAAGGATTTAGACATTCCATAGAATTTTACCTTAACCTGGAGAAGTAAATACACTGGACTTTCACAGCATTTCCTTTATTATTTGCCTAGAGCACCAACAATGACTATAAAATTGCACCCCTCAACCTCTATGATTTGATTTACTTTGTCTGCATTCCTGTTTCTCAGTGAAAAGAAAAAGGCTTATGGTTTGCAAAGTGGCAAAATTAGCAATTACACATCTCTCAGCACCCTTACTGGATCTCACCAGTGCTCGCAGGGAGAGATCACGCTCCTTCCCTTGTAGCTGACAGTTTTTCAGCACAAAGTTTTCTTGGCTACTAGTTTTCTGTGTTCTCCCAAGAGTTTGCCACGTGATATCCTCCAACCTGCTACACCTGAGCGCTGTATTCTGGAAGAGTACAGCTCTACTCATTTCAAACATTCGCTACAGCGTGTGATCGCAACATCACACCAAAGGTACAAACCACTCGAGACCAGGAAAGGTCTCTTCAGCCTTCTTCTGTCTCGCTGTGTGATTCACAGGAGCACCTAACAGCATAACACCACCATCACACCTGTCCTCACCTACTCCTACCCTACCACACTAAGCTTGTCAGCAGGAATTTTGTCGCCAGCATTTGAAGCCAGCATTTGTTACCGAGCCAAGTGTTTTTATTTTTTACTTGATGATGGGGGAAAAACAGAAAGGAACCATGGAAGCTTTTGGAGGCAGAGATCTCTCCAGGACTTGCCAGACAGTATTTTCAAAGACTGAATTGGCACAGCACCAAGGAAGCCAGCATACAATGTGCAAGCAAGACCAACTCCATGACAGCCATGAGGCAGGCTCAAGGAGCATTAGTGACTGCAGTCAGGAAAACAGAAGGCAGAGGAGACAAAGACAGAGTAATACTGCTCCTCTCACAAGAGGTACAGACATATGCCTGGTCACCACCCAAGAAGGAAACACAGAATAAAATGAGGGGGGACCTTCCTGAGCAACTGCAACATCTTAGGCATCAGTGGCCAAGCACAAGTCAGCACATGCCAAAGCTGACCACACACCAGTGTGTGAGATACCACACTTGGCATTCAGCCTAGAAACAGGAGACACGTGTGGGAGCAGTGTGGGAAGAGCTGGCAAGAGAAGGCTGTGCCCTATCAGGGCTGTGAATCTGCATGTTGCACACAAGGGCTCACAGCAGCCTTGCAAAAGCCATTTGCCCATAGCCACCTTATATACAGTTACAACCCCCAGAAGCACTGCTGACCTGACCACCAGGCCTTTATCAGAATTCAGAGACCCCAGAAGGTCAAGAGAGCCATCACCCAGGAACAGAGGACAAGCACAGTGAGCTCAAAGGGAAGTTGACAGGCCAAAAATGACTGCAGTCACGGAGGACCGGGGAGAACTCGCTCATGTCACCCTCTTTTTCTGAGGCACTCAGAGGCAACAAAGCCTCTGACCTTTGATTAAACCACGCTACTCTCACAAGAGGGGGCAGCTTAGGGGCTCAGCAACTCAATAAGAAACTATTTATCTCAAGGTCATGGGTTCATACCCTCTTCAAGTTCTTTTTTCTTAGTCAATTAAAACAGGAGACTCGATCTGCATTAAAAAACCCGTTGCTAAGGGCACAGCCAGATACTGCCTCATCAAACAGACAGATTAAGAAAATACAGCCCCTTTGCTGCTCCCTGCACATGCCACAGCAGAACAGAGCAATTTTGGGAATGCTCCCTGTGCAAAGTGAACACAACTCACTTTTGTACCCAGGGTGGGAAAGCAAAACGGGGCATTGCAGATGATTGGGCACAGCTGTCATCACCAGCCTCTACAGCAGGTCAAACACATCCATTTCCAGAGCATTACGAATGGTGCTGATCCTGCCCCAGCCTCTGAACCTAGTCCTGAGAGACTCCTGCCCATCCCTGTATCAATCCTTTGAGAGGATGGATGTTCAGCCAGTGACTGCTGCCCAGACAGTCATTCCTCCTACCCCAGCTGGTGCTCAGAGGCCCAAACCCCACCATGAGGTAAAGGTGAGGATAAAGAGAAGGCTGGAGAGGTCTTTCTGCTTTTCACACACATGGCAAACAGCAGTTGCAGAGCTCCAGGCCCTGCTTCCAGGGAGCCCAACTATTTTGGACTGGACATCGTTCATCCCTCAACCCAGCAGTGCCATCAGTCAACCCTTCCAATTTGCACAAACACTTGCATGGACACTCAGAACCAGCCAAAAAAGGAGAAGACCCTCTGACCCCCTCCTGCAGCAGACAGTCCTGTCGAGGCAAAAATTTGAGACTGGGCAAACAGAAAGGAAAGGAGGCATCTTCTACTGTAATAGCAGGCCCAACTCAACACATGAACTGAAATTAATCTAGATATGAAACCAATTACTGATAGAAACTAAACTATCTAGGAACTGGGGTTCCTGGTAATGAGCACGCACATGCATTCAAAACCTTTTTCTTCTTCTTGCTGGTTTTTAGCCTATAAAAAGCCAATATAAAAACATGCTCTGGCACACAGGGTGCACACATTCCTTTCTATCGCCTTTAATGGCTTCCCACCAAGAAAACACATCCTCAATCCCAAATGTAATTATTAGCTTCATAACATTTTTAATAACCCTGTGCTTCTCCTATATTTATCCTTTGGTCCAACAGCAGGCAAAAGATTCAAGCACAAATTCCCTGTGCACCAGGACGGAGCTGCTGGCCTTGATGAGGCCCTCCCATGCATCAGGGCCAGTGCAAAGTAAAACGGCACAAGCAAGGGGTTTGGAAACAAATAGGAAGTCAGCATAGTTTTGTTCTGTTCACCAAAGATGGTAATTATTTTGGAAAAGACTATGTATCCTTTTGGTTTTTAATTAGCAGCAAACCAAGTCCACTCAGCTCCTACAAGCGAGAAACTATTAGGGGTTATGGATCCCCAACCAAGGAAAACAAATCTGTACCAGTCCTTCACCCCCAGAATAACTTCTGATTGTCAAGCACAGTTACCAGGGGAATGAATAGCTTCTCCTGCAAGCTCCTCACTCAATTAAACTAATTCAGACAAAAAGGCTGGGCAGCAGCCACTGGCAGCATGGGCTAGGGTCAGATACACACACTTGGTGCAGCGAAGCGACAGCAGCAGAGTCAGAGCAATGAGGGACAGGACAAGCAGCCCACAGCCCTTGTCATTGCTGAAGACACCCAAGACTTGTCCTTGAGGTGCTGAATACAAAAACTGGTGGGGTCTGTGCTCTGAGGAGACTCCAGGAAGTTTTAACCACACACAGGTATCCAAAGCCATCATTCATATTTCATGGAGACTGATGAAGAACTGAGTGGGGAAACACCTAAGGAAAGTTCTTGATTTATTCCAGAACTATCCTACTACTGCCCCAATGCTGCAGCATTTCACTTCGCAGCCTTATAATTACAACTCTGCCTGACAAATCAGGACAGCCACACAGCCAGAGCATGAAATAGGGGCCAGGAGAAATTAATGTGATTCTCAGCCCTCCTTGAAGGCTTCTTGAATCACAAACTGCAGGGTCCAGAGACAATTCCAGAATAAGTCGCCACTTTCTTGTCCTCAGAGGTGTTAAAGTTTGCAACTAAGTGTTATCATTTGGGGAAAGAGAGGGAGGCAAGTAAAGGATACAGGCCAACCAGGAGCATCATGACTTCACACACAAGCCCCACAGAGGTGGGCACATCAGCACATGGACAAAGGCAGACAAAATCCACAGCTCCCTCCTTTCAACTAGGCTTTAATAAAGTGGGAGTGTATAAACATACTGCTAAAACCCATTCTGCCTCACAAACTAAAGGAAGTTGTGTCTTTGATGTCAATGGAAGCCCAGCCCAGCCCTCACACACTGTGGCAGAGCAGCCTGAGGCAATGGCAGCAGGTGCCCTGCTGAGCTGAGCCCACACAGCCACCAACACACACAGCTCCAATGGGATCTTCTAGCAGGTGTTGCTGGAATCCTGGGCATCTCTCTAGCAAAGTGCAATGATATTTAACTTCCTTATGGGCTCTGGAGGCTGCCAAACATCTGTTGGGATTAGCTGGTTCATGTTTGAAAAGTGCACACAAACGCTAGCGTAAGGAAGGGGCTGGCCTATTTATGGATGTGAATGCTGGACCAAAACCCAAACCCACACGCTGTATTTGCACATATGGCTGTATCTCCCCTGACACATTTCACTCTTTTAGGATGGAGGCATGAGGTGTCCCCTATAGCTTACAGCCTACTTCTGGTCGCAGATAACTTCAGTGAGTCATATTGCTCCCCTCCTCCACTTTACCCCATCCAAATGCACAACTGACTTTTGCTGACAGGCTGGGCCAGTGCAGCTCTACCAGGAGCCCCCAGATGGGGGTTGCCCTTTGCAGGGGAAAGCCATCTTCCCCCAGGCTCCATCCCACGCTCTGGAGTGCTGCAGATCACACTCACAGCCCACAGACCTCCAGCAGGCTCCCAAACACCCAGTTGCAGCTGATCAGCCACCCGAATTCCTCATGGCAAGGGACTTCACAAGTTTCATGTTTCTCTTGGGTGTCCCTCCCTCACACAGAGGCCTCCTGTGAGTAAGGGCTGAGGAATGAGACAGCGAGTGAGCACAGCACAGAAACTGCAGCAATAAACAGCTGTGGGGGAGATAAACTCCCCAGGAAGAACGGGAAGAGCCCAAGTAGGTTCCAGATTGAACCGTGCATATTTGTTAAAGGGACATAAGTGGCAGAGCCACGCAGCTGTACATTCCCATGACCCAGAATTGCTTTGCACCAAAGCTGCAAGTCCTACATGTACAGCTTCGCTCTGTCAGAAGCTACTGCTTCCCTTTACTCCACACATTTCAATACTTATCAGGTCTTTATCTTAGTCACATTCTGCTAACAAACATTTTTTACATCCTTTTGATCTTTGATCGTAATCAGTCACTAAGTTTGCAAGTCAATCATTCAGCTGTTCTCTCACCATTCTTTATTTTCATCTCCCAGGGCAGGACCTCCTCAGACCCAGACATCACTTCATGGGTGCAGCCTGTGCTCTGTGCTTGGGTTCACAGGAATTTGATGCACACTGTTTGCCAGACTCACAACTCTCCTTCAAGTAGCAAAACAAGTGCCAGGCACAGCCCAAGATGCTACTGGTCAAATTTAGAGATATGAACAATACAAGAAAATGTTGGCTATGGGATATAGAAGCAAAAACAAAGGACGAAAGGAACCCAGGAGTATGCCAATACCATACTCAGAATTACTCGTGTCTTTCATTAGATGGATAGGTCTAGTCTTTCTGGAGATCAAAAGCATCTGGAATCACTTTCATTCTACATCAGGTAAAATTTCCACAACTAAAACACACAAAATATATTCCCATCCTTGCAGGTGGCTCTACCAAGGGAGTTGAAACTAAATGAGATGAGCCAGCGACTTTCTGATAACACAGCTACCTTTGCACATCCAGCTCCACCCATGAAAGTGGGCACACCCTTAATCAGGCATGAACCAAATCACCTGAGACACAAGAAATTTATCAAGAGTTGCTGCAAAAACCCATCAGGTTGCTCATGTCTCACTGCACTCCCCAGGATGGGGAGCAGCCAACACAGGCAGACGGCTGCCCTGAAGACAGCAAAGCTGGAGCTGATCACTTTCACTCGGACTTCTGGCACCTGACAGCACAACCCAAGACCTTACACACCACCTCAGGTGTGCAAATACAGAATACAGATTGGAGGCTTGGGCCATGGCATCCAGGGAAGCAGGGTGATGTGGATATGAGTATCAGAGCCCAGAGAGTGGCATGACCCCGGACAGGGTGGGGACAAGCAGCACAGATGATCATTGTAACACACTGAAGCAATCCTCTCTATCCTATCCTATCCCAGGGCAGAGCACAGAAAAGCAATACACGCTAGCAGCTCAAAGGTGAGGTGGTATCAAGCCACCTGCCCTGCATCTTCAGAGACATTCCATACCCAGCTGTAGGAACAGTGCCCACAACACACTGCCTGTAGGCTGTGTGTGCAATGAGGGCATGGAGTAACTAACTTCATCCAGAACGACTTGTAAATGAACACACCCTGCAGGGATCCTTGTGTGTAGTAAGGCAATAAGCTCTGCTCTTGTAGCTCCTTCTCCCAAGCTACGACATAGTCTTTAAAAATTTCTCAACTAACTTCCCCAGCCTTCCACACACCCCAAGTTCACAGTTCTCCCACGCAACAGAGCAAAACACACCGTGCCAAGCCATGGAAGGAGGCACACAGGCACTCTATGAGCTGCCATCATTTCACCCAGACACTTCGAGGACCCGGGTGGGTGAAGTGCCTTGGAAAGACATGCTCATTTATATTGTTTTAAGTTCACCTGCTGCTCTGGCCACATTCCCAAACCTCAGATGCAGAAAGAGACACTCAAAGAGGCGCTACATGCCAAGAACCCTGCACAAATTCCTGCAGCAATGCAGTGGTCCAAGGCATCATTCCTAACTTCCAAAATATGCTTCTGCCCCACAGTCCTTTATTTAATGCCACTGTTAAAAATCTGCAAGTGTCTGCACCACTCACAACAGGATCTCCTGCCTGATGTAAGGCTGACTCTTCACTGCTCTGAAGAGCTCTGACCAGTGAGGCTCTGGTCACTCTGCATGCTACAGTAGGAAAGAAGCCTGACATCTCCCCAGTAACTTTAACCCTTCTGCACTTCATTTGTTTCCCATCCATCTGCCTTGGGAACAGGTTAGGATTTGGGTACAGGACAGTACCCAACAGTGTTTGCTAAAACACTCACTTATCTTCAGGCACACAAGTAACTGCAGAGTTCAGCTGGATTACTCATACACTTGAATTTCAAACTTACTATGCAGAAGGTTCACCAAGACCTCCTTAAATGGCAAAGATGCAATGCCGTGTTTTCCAAGCCCGGCTCTGCATCCCAAGGAACTCAAAAAAGAAATGGATTCTCTGAAAAAGCACCAAAGTGAAACTGTGCTAAGGAAGGCATAATTCTCATTCTCCAAAAAAATAGCCTGCAGGATCAGAAGTGATGAATAAGCTTTAAAAGAAGCTTCAACTACCCTGAAAAATTGTCAGTCACACTGTACATGGGAAAACAAGTCACTGAGGAAACACAGAGGAGATGTGAAGTCCTCGTTACTTCTACTCCTTGAAATATGTTTTTCTACATAAATACCACCTGGACCTTAACCATCTTTGTGGCTCATTTCTGGACCTCCTCACCACCATATTTCAGTTCCAACAGCATTAAGCTGCTCTAGCCTCCAAATGCCAGAGGCAAAAACCAGGTTCCACACTAAGCTAGGCATTTTAATACTCATGCAAGGTAAGTATAGGCTTTGCCCCTCACTCAAGGATAATGATGATAATGCATAAGAGGCAGGTACAGCAAGGAATATGGGAGAAGATAAGGATTAGTGAAGGGAACAGTTCAGAGTAATCTCCAGAGTTAAACAGAAAGGATGTTAACTTCAGTCTGTAATTACAAACAATTCTTTCCAACCATTTCTTTGCTTTATTATCAGTTATGGCTGCACACTTAGGAGAACAATCCTGGTCTAACTCCTTTTTATTCCATGATTTCAGTGTCAAGGGTGATGTGAGACAGCTAGTTTCATGCCTCTCCAAGCCTCAATGTCCCATCAGTAAAGTGGCAAGAATAATTCTCCTTCACATCGGGAAGGCATTACAAAAATAGTTCCTCCAACTTCCAAAGTGCTCCAAAGAAAGAGCAAAGAGCACTCCAGAAAAGCACAAAAGAAAATTAATAACTCTTCATTCTGTCTCGAATTAGAACAGTACATGGTAAATAAGGCTTGGGGCCACACACTGCACAAAGAGAAAAGCAACTGAATAGATGCTCATTAAGTATCACCTTCCACTCTGGACACAAAGAGTACGTGCTCTGGCAATTAAGTGGCTATATCATAATACCTGCTTGCAGGGGAGGCTGAAATTAAGGTTTCAACGACCTTCATTCTGGCATTTCATAGCTTTGCAGTACTTGGACTTTGAAACTTTAACACCACTCTCTAACAAAGTTCACAGGATGCAATTAACTACAGGTTTGCCAGGTGGCTGCCACAATCACTATCCATTTTTTCTGGGGATATCGAGATTATAGGCGTGTCTTGGCCACACTAATACCTTGAGGTATCTCTCAAGATTTGCCCAAACCCACGATAAGCAAATCAAGTCTCCATCTCAAACAACGAGGTGTGTTAAATCCAAGCCAGTCGGTGCCCTTCAGCAAAGAGCTTGAACAGGAACTTCACTGACACCCAGGCTAGTGAGGCAGTGATGATGCAGCAGCTGGAGCTACAACCACTTATCAGCTGCTAATTCAATCACTCTCCCAAACCAGCCGCTGCTGCCTGCATTGTCTGGGAGACTCCTTGCTTTCATTCATGCCTCACTAAGTGGAGTAATTCAAATCTGTTAAGGTGAGGTAATAAACTGCTGAAACAGAGAGCTCCTTTGGGTACGTGCACGCAGCACGTTGAAAATGCACATTACTGACACAGAAAACACCCCAGCTGGGGTACAACCACCACAGCCACTGCAGCAGGACCACCCACAAGTCACCTGTAACAACACCCCAACATTCTCCCTCTAAAAAGCAAACCTCACCAACCTGAATTCCATGCAGCAGCCACTGAAAAAGCCCTACATAACAGAGCCAAATTTAAGGTAAGGTTTGAAGCTGGACCATTTCTACCCCACCACATGGGGCTCCACAGATCCTTTTTCAAGGCCTGTGGGACAACCTGTCCATTCAGTCTCCTCTATCCCACCTGCCTGGGTTGCTCTCACTGTTGAGCAGCTGGGTCCTGGTTCCTCGGCAGCATTCCAGCACTCAGCCCCAACGCAGGCTCTCCAAGTGAGAAGAGATAACAAGCAGAGGGAGAACAGAAGATGACTGCAGCTCCCCACAATGAGATCAACTAGCCAAAACAAATAAAAAATAAAAAAAGGAGAGGGTAGTTACAAATTGATGCATAAACAAGACCTGACTGCAATTCAGAGCTAACAGGGCAGTTTACTAAATGTTAATTAAATCCTTAGTGCCTGTTACTCCAGTCATGGAGATCAACTTATTTTTAAATTAAATAAGCAGTAAATGCTTAGATGAACTTCTATTAAATTTCACCCAGTGAGTGAAGTATGTGGGGCTTTTAATAGACATTAAACAAGATAGTTATGGCAAGTTAGCTGATATTTTATTACCTAAAGATAATGGCCATATTAAATCTCAAATAACTATTTCCACTGGCAGCACAATCATCCAAGATTTGGTGGAAATTCTCCTGCCTTGAAGCATCACTGAGCAGCAGGAGCAGGGGGAGGAAGGCAGCCAAGGGCTGAATGGCACCTACTTTAAGGGTGCTCATGTGCATAAACTCTCTTAAACACAAGAAAGGATTCCTCCCAGCCAGATCTGCAAATCCCAAAGATGGTGGATGGGCTATTACCCAGCAACAAAACTGGCATAAGCCAGAGACCCTCATGCATCCCTCCCTGCCCCCAAACCAACCTAAGTAATTTATGGGTTTGCTGAGGAATCACAGTATTCCAGGGTTCCCTTACACCATCAAGGGCAGCAGAAAACATCCTAACAGCCTGCAACACTGACAGGCTTGTAAGTTTGTCTAAGAAAAGGTTATCAGCAGCCCACAACTCCACCGATGTTTGTTTTCTTTCCCTGAGCATATTGTGATAGTTTGGAAGTTCTTCTGACTCACACGTGTGTGTCACTGTCACCCACAGATCCCAACAACAGATACTGACAGTCTAAAATGACAGAGACTTGCTGACAGCGACTTAAAAATGATCATTTCCATGCCAGCTCTTGCAGTTGCTCAGAACCTGATCGAAACCAGCTCTTGGAGATCAAAACAATCTCCACTGAGTTGTCTCTACCGATAACCTTAATTGCAATGATAAAGTATGGGTAACGGCTTTTAGGTTTTTGCATGTTTGGACTGGAAAACATCACCAGCCCTACACCGCCTGCCATGCCCATGAGCAGCATGAATGAAAAGAACCAACCCTGCTAAACTCTGCTTCTCAAGCAGGCATAAGCTCTCAAAAGCTTTAATGTTTTGTGGGGTTTTTTTCTGGTCTGTGGTTTTCGGTTTGATTTGTTGTTTTCTTTTCTCTGTTTGTTTCTATTTTGCAAAACAAAGAGCTTCCTAAATCAGAAAGAGGAAAACACTGAGTTCTTCAAACTTTACTGATGCTCTCCTCCAGCACCCCAATGCACACATGGACACCAAACACAAGATCTTCCCTTTGATACCTCCTCTAGAACCCTTGTTTGTAAAGTTATTTCAAGTATTTTCCTATGTATAACCCAGCTCTTTAAAGGCATTGTCCCTTGTGAATCTGTGCATCAGATAACCCACATCCTTTCATAACTTATGATTTCCATCTCCTTTGCTCCTTCCTCCTCTGTTCTGCCTGCAATTCCAGTAATTTCTAGCTTTTCAGAGAATTATGCTGCTGCGAGAACAAAGGGAGATGAGGAAGCTACTGGGGTGAAAAGACTGGCTGTGGAGGACCTTGTCTTGCAGACACAAGCATCACTGTCACACTCACATGTGCACACAGCAAACACAGATGATGAATCACAGACTTCTGTTGGGTCACATGGACTTCATATTCATCTTACTTCCCTGAAGGTTTCTCCTCATCTAAAACAAAGTACCTAAAAAGCACACACATACCTAAAAATTCATAGAATACCCTGATTTGGAAGGGCCCTACCCTTGGCCAGTATATATTTCTTCATCATCCTGATGGCAGCTTTAAAACCTCTCTATGCATTCAGAGGGACTTAGGTCCACCTTATCAGGGCTGCCACAGAGCACACCAGAGCCTGGACAATCAGTTAAAGGTGAAACCCAGCATCTGGAGACAGCCAGAGCAGAGTGTGTAAATGATTCTCAAAGCCATGTCAGCGAGAGAAGAGCTCAGTAGGAAAAAGGCAGAGCTGTGTGGGTCAGGCTTTCAGAAGCTTGAGGAGCAACAAAATGCTACTGAGAATGTATTGCTCACACAACCATGATGGGCAGAGCAATAGAGAAACCACTGCGGGCACCCTGAGGGTATTTGTTTCCACAGACACACGGAAACTGATCTTGCAACCATTTGTCATCCACTCAAGCTACTGCTTTTCTCTATCTGTGTCTACCCAGTGTCAGCCAGAGATGCTTCATGGAAACCTACATGAAACTGTTTCTTCTTTCCAATTAGATGTTTATGATACAGTGGGCACCACCAGGGGCTGGTACAACTCTGAATGTACCTGACATTCATACAACCATCCCATCTTCTTTACAGATTTGGCTAAACTCTTGTTCTCAGCAACATTCTGCATGATAAATGCCACCATTAGTTACACTGAAAAGCACTTAACTTTCTCATTTTGAATCCACCACCTTCATTTTCACTTGTACAAAGGAATAGACATCTCTTTTCCACAGCACTCACTGTTTCTCTGACACCTTTCTAACACGTGTCCTTTTAATAGGAGCGATCCCATACTGCTGGTAAAACTGCCTCAGGTTTTCCAGCTCCCAACCATTCTTACTATCCCTCTCCAAAACTGCATACACAAAGTTTGACTGATCACAAGACTATTACTTAAGTTTTACAGCCAGGCAGGTGGACACAAACAGTGATCTTAACAAACAAGGCAACAGCCAGGCTTCAAAACAGAATGGTGTCTCCACTCTGAGCATGAACCCCCACACCATAATTCTTACTAAGAGTTATAATTAAAAATACATACTGATGATAATATATGTAAAAGGACTCCAGCTCCACTGAGACTGCAGCCAACACTATTAGGTACCTTGCAAAACTCACTAGTCCAGCTCTGGAGCGTCATCCCTGAACATCCTAGAGAAACAAGTGCTTTAGAAAGGGATACACACCTGAATCTGCCATTGCACTGCCTGAAAGCCTGAATTACACTGCACCAGTTCCTCATTGTGCCCATTACCTCACTAACACAGCACAGCTGCAGGTGTTTCTCAGAGGAGTGCAACTTAGAAATACAATGTGTTCTACAGATTTCCAGGAGACAAGTCAGGTAAACTAGCCACGATTCCTAAAATCCAAAAATCACTTCTGACCTGCCAGTCTAAAGCCAGGCTTTTGCCAGCTTTTCCTGGTTTCACAACAGCACATCACAGACGACATCATTCAATACTTTTATCCCCTAAAGCTGGGTGACTCTCCACCAAACACGAATAAGAGAAAGGATTCATAGAGCTGGAACCCACACTGAGATGGGCATGCTCACCAGCATCCTGCCCCGACATCCAGGCTGATCTCCAAAGATGTTCCAAAGGTAAAAATCTCACCTTTGTGTGACAGGAATTGGAGTTTCTCTCCCAGCTCGATACCAGCAGCTCTGCCCCGCCAGTACCAACCACACCAGGCAATCAGGGCTGGCAAGACAGACAGCTGTACTGCAAGAAAAGCAGTAATTCTCACTGACCCAGGCACCATGGAGACTGAACATCAGCAATTCAGAGCAGCTTGGGGCTGCACCTACAGAAGCTTTAATGAGACAGTTTTACCTTCATTTTCCAGGACATATCCCTCATTTACACCCAGGAGCTTACCCAGGCAGCATACAAGGGCTGCATGCCACCAACCAGGACTGCTGGCAACATGGGACACGCACAGCCAGCGTGCTCATAGCCACACAACACACAGGGTGGCAGTGACTTTTGGGAAGCAGGTCTCCTACCCACTACATGGCATCTCTCTACAGGACCATAACTGATGGCAATTTACTGCTGCTGCACTGGATTCAGGTGTCCCTGATCTGGCAGTCTTACCCAGCCTACACAAGCTGAGCCAGGCAGAAAAAGAAAACCTGAATAAAACAATTAAAGGAGAATCATCTATGAAACAACAGCAACAGGCCTGAAGGGCCCATCAGCAGCACCTGCATCATAACAAAGCTAAAGGCAGGATTTGACAGGGAGGGTAGGGGCTTGATGACAGGTGGCTCTGTGGCCACCACCCACACCATGAGCTGCTGATGGCCCATCCCGCAGGGAAAAACCCTCCAACAAAGGCTAAACATTGAAATAGGAGAATAACAGAGCTAATAAATTTAGGAGCAATAGGCTGTAAGGTCATGGGGTGGGCAGGGGGAGACAGACTAAGCCAACAGGCAGAGAGAAGTTTTCAACAATAAATCTTTATCTAAAGATGCAGATATTTCCCAAGGGAAATCCCAGAGTATTATTTAGCTTTGTGTGGGCCAGTCCTGCTTCAGCAAGGGTAGGGATAATTAGAAAGTCCCCCACACCCCTAAACTGTGCTGCTGCACAGCAGGCTGAGCTACACACAGGACAGCAGCCAACATTTCTCAGCAAGAACACAGCCACATTATTAACATAGAGATGAAATGCTGTGTCCTCTTCTCCAGCTCTGCATGTTCCCATACTTTCCTAATATCCCATTTCTCCAATTACTTGGTGAGCCAGCACCTGCTGTATCACCCAGCTCCCAGGCACTCCCCACTCTCTCAGATCTTCCCCCAGAAATCATTCCTGGAATGTACAAGCACAAACTCTACAGGTAAATAAGTTCATGGAAGAAAAGAAATCTTGAAATGTGTCCAAAAACACTTGTGTGGCTTCTGTGTGAGACCTTCCTTTTTTGCATGGGTCAAAACCCCTTTGTGCAGAGGGACCAAGGTGTTGCAGATATGCAGGGAGACACATCAGCAGGTTTGATGGCTTCTGCAAGCTCCTTAAACTTTTGTGTACCAACTGCCTAGCAAAACAGAAAGAAACAGACAGGAAACTAACCCAAGAACAACACAACTGGGCTAAAAAGTCAATTCCTACAGGTGTAGGAAAAAAGAAACAAACAAAAAATAATCAAAACAAAGCAGAAGAATCCAACTCTCGTTTGTTTCACCGGCGGGGCCAGGCTGCACCTCGAGATACAGGCGGCAGAGCAATTAGGCAGGAGTTGCTTCATCAACGCCTCCTCGGGAGCACTGCCGGCTTCCCAGCACAGCCCCGGGGCGCGGGGAGTGCTCCTGAGCAATGGCAGGGGTTAGGTTTGCCTGTTCGAAAGAGGAGAGCAAGAAAGGGGGAGGGCAAAAAAAAAAAAAAAACAAAAAAACCAACAACAAAAAAACTTATACTAAAAAAAAAAAAAAAAGCCGTGGGTGACGTCAGGGTGTGGGAAACTTTTCCGACCTTACCTGGTGGGGAAGGCAGGGCCTCCCCCGACATATAAAAAGCTGCCGGAGCTTTACACAACTTACTATACACTACGAGCCGCGGCCGGGGGTCGGCGGGGCGGGGCTGCGGCAGCCCCCGCCCGGGCCAGGTGCACCTGCGGCACCGGCCCGCCCGCTCGGGGCCCGGCCCGGCCCGCCCGCCGACACCGGCCGGGAGCCGAGCCGCGGGGCCGCCCGTGCCCCGGGGGAGCTGCCCCTGCCCCGGGCCCGGCGCTGCCCCCGCCCCGCGGCCGAGCCCGCACCGCACCGGGCCGGCCCCTCCGGCGGCCGCGGCGCCCCGGGCGGAGGGAGGAGCCAGCGCGGCCCCCCCGGGCGGCCGGCAGCGCTCCCCGCCCCGGCCGGGGGCTCCAGCTGTGGCACAGCTGCCTCGGCGGGCGGACGGGGGTGGGGGGAGGAAGGGGGCAAGTTATTATCTGCAACAATACCTCGGGGGAGGAGGCAGCGGAGGCGAGCGCGGCGGCGGCGGCGGGAGGAGGCGGCGGGGGGCGGGCCGGGGGCGGCACCGGGACCGCCCCGCACCGCCCGCCCCCGGCCCCGCCGCCGGCCCCTTCCTTCCGCCCGGCGGCCCCTTCCGCGCCCCGCGCCGCAGCCGCCGCGTCCCCCGGGCGGCCCCTCCCGCGCCCCCGCCTCGGGTACCCCCGCGCCGCTCCCGCCGCGTCCTCCGGGCGGCCCCTCCCGCGCTCCGCCCCGCACATCCCTCCCTCCCTCCCTCCGGTCCCTCAGCCTCTCCGCATCCCTCCGTCCGCGCCCCCCTCGGCCTTTACCTCCCCTGGGGCTCAGGGAGGGGCGGCCGGCGACCCCGAGCTCGGCGGGACGGCCCCGAAACAAAAAGCGAAAGCGGCGGCCGCTGCCTCCCGCTCTGCCGGGCTGCCGCGCTCTGCCCGCGGCTGACGTCAAGGGCCCAAATTCCTGCCTTTCCCTGCAGGCAGATTTGTCCATGTAAGGGCTGGGGCCGGGGCCGGGGCCGGGACGGCCGCACGGCGGGAGGGGGCTGCGCTGCGCTCCGCCGCGGCTGGGGGGGGCGGGCGGCAGCGGGTCCCGGTACAGGGCTGTGGGGGGAACGGGGCTGGAGGCGGTCCGGCCCTGTGAGCATCACCTTCCTGCTCTGCATCCCGGAGCCAGGGCAGCCTGAGGCTCAGAAATGCACCGTGTGCCTTTCAGGATCCAACTTCTACAGGAAAGTTTTGTCCAGCGCTCCTTTTAATTCTTCTCCAACCAACTTTTAATCTGTTGTTCCCCAGCTGGGGCAAAGAACAAGGTGAGGGGGAGGTAAAAGGTGCAGGGCGTTCCAAAGGAGCTGCCTGTTCACAGATTCATACAAGACTTGTCGCGAATACTAAGGAGAGGGGGAAGGGAAACTATTTTCTGATTGCTTTCTGTTTGATTGTTTTGTGGCTATTTCTAAGGAGTGCAATTAAAATAAATTGGGATTTTGAGTGTGATTGTTTTTATAATTGAATGTTACCCTTTAAGTAGCTGTTCGGTATCTGCATCTGCCCTGTAGAGAACGGGAAGACAGAAGGGTTACATTGTGTTCGGGCTGCGGAGGGGAGCTCTGCCAAGCCTTACTCATTTGGAAAGAGATTTCTGGGTGAGTTTGTAGGCACTTCAAATGTATTTCATTTTTAAAATAAAGGGCTCTGGTGGGTGCTTTCAGAAGATGTTTACATCTTATGCCATTACCAGCTTTAATGTCCACAGTCTGTGCTTGACAGTCCCAAGAGGGCAAGATGGCTCGTTTGGACACAAAAAAAGGACAGTAAGTGCCTAAAAGACTCAAGCTGTAGCAGAGATTTGTGATTCAGCCTCTCTTCTCCACCTTCCGTGGCTGCCAAAACCACTGTACTTCCCAATCAGAGACCCCAAGAGATTTCACCCCACCCTGGCAGAGCCCTCAGAAGGGAAGGCATGGCATTTCCCAAATTTAGTCCTCAGTGCAAAGCCCCCGTCTAGGGTTGATTTGGTGTCCTGAGCGGGCCCTGTGTATCAGGGGTGCTAAATTCCCCCCAGGAACAGAGAGGCCTGCCAGGCCCAGACTGTCTTCTTAGAAGCACTGCAGCTAAATCTGCATGAGCAGTCATGGCTGCAGGTGTTTTCTAAGCATTAGGACTATGACCAGAAATACCCCAGCCCTGTCCTAGCCACTTACCTGGTGTTTAAACCCTGCTGAGATCCTAAACTAGAGCTGAACGGTGCATGAGTCACCAGGGCCCAGTGCCGTAGGTGTTACCTAGAGAGCCAGCAGTGCTCTGTGAGTGTGGCCTCTTGTGAAACACACAGGCTGATTTCCACACGGGAGAGACTGTAGCACCAGCTCAAGCTGAGCAGCCAAAGCCTTTGCCTGAGGCCCTGTAAACCCAGGTTCAGTTCCCTCCTGCAGAACCTACAGTTCATCTGTCTCCTTCCAACTGAGTGCTGGGCTGCAAGATCACGGTCCTGCATTGCACCCCAAGGACAACTCACAATGGGATTTTCTTCCACCAGGAGCAGGGGGTCACCCCCAGGATTTTCCTGGCACCCATGTGTCTCAGCCTCAGCATGATGGAGCTCTCAGTGGTAGATATACACTGGAGCTGTTGTCTGTTTTGGTTTTATTTTCCTTCAAGTTTTCTTGCAGAGCTGCAACAGCCCTTGTGTTGTGTCAACTGGTATCTAGGGGAAGTATGTGAACACTAAAAAAACCCCTTTGGCCCAAGATGAGAGACAAGTGTTCTCCATTTAGTATTTCAGACAAAACCAGTGGTCAAATATTTCCCTGGTTCCATATCCAACACTTATTGCTTCTTTATCCATCCAGTTTATGAAATTTTCCAGTGCTGTTAGCAGAAGATAGAATACTGTGCCCATCCATAGCAGCCTCCTTTAAATGATCCCAAAAGTTTTAAGCTTTGAGCCTCCAGAGTTTGAGATAGTAACTACTACTACCTCCATTTTGCTGGTAGATGAACTGTGACTAATCCTCTGCAGCACAGCAGCAGAAGTTTGATTTGCAGCCCATTACCCTTGTAACATGCTGCCCAGAATGGTCACTGCCTTGTCAAACACTGCATGAATTTCCTGGGTTTTTATTTTTCAGTTTCCTATCATGACCAATATCATACACTTTGGAAATGAAAGTAGAAAAATCAAGGTGTTGAGCCTGGCTGTGAAAATCTGCTCTTTGCCTGGAAAAAATCAAAAATACTGGCAAACATACAATCATTCCTTCGGTAATATCTACCGCACCCTGCACCATAGCAGCAAAATGAATTAAACAGCAAAAGACTGAAATGCCTGACATTGCATAGGCCAGTCAGGAGGCAGGAATACAGAAGTCAGCCTGGGCCAGTACTAATTCAAGGAAATTAAGTTTTTTAGTGTTTAAGGTGCATGACTAGGAGATTGGAAACTTGGATTCTGCTCCTACTTTCCCTGTATTGTGTGACTTTAGGCCAGCCAGTTCATTTTCCCCTGTCTGGAGGAGCCCTTAGAAACCCACAGCACAAGGTTTAGAACAGGGGATAACACACCATGACCTCCTATCAGACCCCAATCTGCACAAAGTTTCCAGAAGTCAGCTTTCAGAAGATGTTTACATCTTATCCCATTGCTTTTCAGAGTTTTGTTCTCTCCTTCTCAGTGGAATTTCATATGGAAAAAATCACTAAACAACTTAGGATGGGAAGAGCCCTTAGGAAGCCACAAGAATTCCATCTCTCAGGCCATAAACCAGGAGCAGCACTGCCTGACCTGTACCTGACAGCAGTTCACATACTCTGCTCATAAGAATATCTAGAGGATCCATTCCAGAGCTTCACAGTTGGATATGTTTCCTTTATCTCTAACCCAAGTCACTTTTGCTGCAAGTCAGCTCTTAATCAGATGAAACTGTGGGGAACTGACATATTCCCTCACTAGCAACAATTCCAGAACAACAGGAAAGTAGCCCACCTGGTGAACTAATTCTTCTGTGGGTAAGAGCCAAAGAGGCTGGAAAACACACTAAGCATGTATTTTTGGGAGAGCTGCCACCTAATTTACAGACAAAGATCAGATGCAATTAGTGTTAGATCAACTGGAGGTTCTTCTGCCCCAACCACAGAACTTTTCACCTGCCTCGCCAGGAGGACGCCAGTTTCCACCAAGACATGCAGTGTCACACTTGACCCTTCAGTCTCCAGAGGGTGTTCTTAGAAGCACATGCAAAACCTGTGCTCACAGCAATAGCATTCCTGTGGCACTGGGAAAGGAATGAGGAAACACCAGCATGGATACCAGGCAGACGTGAGAGAAAAGACTCATCCTGCAAGCCTGAATTAATTTCCAAACAGGGTGCTTGTTTCTGATTGAGAGATACACGCGTGTGCTGCCTGGTAGAAGGAATCAAGAAACAGCAGTGGGGCCGAGTTTTGTCATTCCCCACTTTGCAGGTATGTTCGCACCCAGACAGGAATGCAAGACATGGTACTGAGCAGGCTTTAGTGAGTCACAGATCTCTGACAGCAATTGAGACTGAGCCAAAACCCCAAGGGAATCTTCACTGATGAGAAAATACAGTTGCCAACAAACTCCCCAATTTTCTGTGAGCGTATCAGAGATAGTGACCATCATCAAACCCTCCATCTCTGTGCATATCTTGGAGTTGCAAGTGGTTCACAAGATGCTCAGTTTTACCTGGCCATCAGTCCTGTCTATTTCCATATCATTTCACTGTTGGCCATGGTGAGTTTGAGGTAGCTCAGGAAAGCATAGACCTTGCAAACATTTTAGGTTCTGCTCCCTGTTCTGCTCCATCTATAGTCTAGGCCATAGTTGCTTGTGCCTCAGGAATAGTAAAGTTTTGTAAAACTGCTATATTCCAGTGCTGAAAAGTACAGCTGAGCAATGTGTTTATGTAGCATACTTCATTTTAAGGACATGCTTAAATCCAATTTGAGCCCAGAGAGATTTCAGCTTAGATTTAAGCGTTCCATTGAACAGGGTGGATTTAAGGATTGAAGTGTTTTGCTAGACTTTATCTTTGGTTAAGGAGGAAGGAGACTTGCTAGTGCCTAGAAGAAAGAACTGCCTGGAGCATTTTGGCACATCCAAACCATTACTAGCACTACTACTCTTTTCTAATGTATTTTGATGAAATAAACACAAAGTATTGGTAAAGAAGTTGATCATTTCATTAACAATCCTCACTGTCTGGGTCTCAGTTTAGTGGGGGAAAAAAGCAAACTTACAGAATCTCATCAGAATGATGGTTAATAATTAAAGCAGAAGGCACTAGACTTTTTGTTTTATACCATCCGATATCTTGCACAGTGTCTCACTAATGGTAAATGTCTCATGTCCAGATTTGAGCACAGAAATCATGAGTGCTTTGCTTTACAGGAAGAGGATCAGTTAAATACTTTATGGAGCATACACTGAATAAACAAAGTACCCCAGTCTTAAAAGAAATGTTTGTGGTAACAAAATATTTTGGGGCACATTTTTGCATGGGCTCTGACCTCCCTGTTGAGAATCAAAGTGAAAATATTGAATGTACTAAGCAGATGTCTTCTCCTAGTGACAGCAAGATGAGCAAAGACATCTGGTTAGAACAACAACAACAAAAACACATCATCATTCCTGCTTTGGCTCCAAAAAATCTTGGACTTGTTGTCATGGTAGAAAGTTATATATGTAAGAAGCCAAGAAAGAGACAAATATTATTGAATCTGGTAGCATTTTAGTGAATGTGCTGGAAATAACTTAAGTAGAAAGAAAAACTGGATGCACTCCATTGTTAATTAAAAGAATGCCTCTTCTTATTTCCACAGGGATCTATAGCCTATATAGGCATTAACACATTTGCAAGATACATATTTTAAATATGTTTCTTCGTTTGTCAATCTTAAGGGCTCTTCTGCTAAAGTAAATAGAGTCACAGTGCATAGAAATGTATACAGCCACAAAAATATTATCTCTGCAAACTAAAAATACCAACTGTGGATTTTGTCTGTAACTCCTTCAATCAGGGAACATGGGTGTATTACAGAGATACCTAGAGAGATCTTAAGTATTAGGAAGGGAGAAGATGAGAAAATTAGACTCCCTTGGTGAAACACAGGATAAATAATTCACAATGAAAAACCAAAAAAGAAAAAGGAAACCAAAATTAAAAAATGAAGAGCTATTCTGGATGAAAATCAGTCTGAGCTGTGTTGAACAACAGATCCAAGAGGAGTTTTTTGGCAAGACTGCAAAATAAGCCAGTGACCCTCTGGCCTCCCTGCTCAGAGGTAGCACATTCTCTCTTGATAGTTTTCATCTGAACAAAACTTGATTTCTGTGCTTGACCTCTGGACATTTCCATTTCCCTTTCTGAGCCTTTGGGCAGACTTGAGCAAAGAACAGGATTGATGAGAAGAGTTTGGGAAATCAAAAGCTGTGCAGTTGGTAATGGCAAAGACAAGTAACTTGAGGAGGATGTTCCCCAAGGACTAGGTAGCCCAAATCCCATGGTGCCATCAGACAGTGCCCTATGCAACAGCAAAGCTCTGGGCTTGCTGGCTAGGGAGGCATCCTCCATGGAGTACTTCAAAACCCTTACATGTCTCCTACAGAGGTCCTAAATGATTTAAAGCCTTGAAGAAGCAAGAGGTAATTTGGTTTATATTAAAGATATATACAAAGAAAATTACGTAAAGAAAAGTATTTACTTTGGAAAACAACTGCCTTGAGAATTGAGAGCTGTGACCAATATCAGCTTGTAAACAGAGGACAATGAAGTCAAAAGGAGAGGACATGTCTGCTGGGTCTCCAGTTTCTGGTTGCCAGATTTTCCCTTTCTCCACCAGGTGATTAGGCGGTAATAGTTTTCAAAAGCAAATTGGTTTTTTTACATTATTTTCTATACAGAAAGCCAGGGTTAAGTATGAGGCTCTGCAACAGAACAGATGTGGGACTTGGGGAAAGTTACAGCTTGAACTGAGCTGGAAAAGCTTCCACCATTTGCCAATATCTTGGAGAGTCTGGAATTTCTCCCGTCTCTACTGTGACAAAAACAGGACTTCTCAACACTTTGGAGGACTTTCTCCCTTGTAATAAAGGACAAAAACATGCAGTGAAAAACAAATCACAGTGCCAGAAGTGACTGAGAATCAGTTTTGCCTGTTTTAATTCCCCATCTTGCCAGCCTCAGCTCCGTGACCCAACCTACAGACTCCCAGCCAGCCCAGAAATGACCATGCCACAACAGAGGACCATTTCAGCCAGAAATTCCATGCTGACTCCAAGAAAACATTTCCTAGAGTATCTTGCTAAAATGGATACACTCCCACACACACTACATGAAAGGAATCAAGTCTGACAAATAAACATTTCTTAATGAGAAACATTTGTCCAACATGTTTCTCCCCAGCACTCTGGAGCTTTCTGCCTCAGTGCACCATCAATAAAAGGAGACAACAGCCCTTCCTTGGCTCTAGGACCCTGGGTTATGGAAGTGATGGACTCCCTACCGCCATTAGTTACCCTCAGAACTCCGTATACCTTATAGCACATAAGTATGGACTGACTCAAGAATTTTTATAGACCCATTTCAGCCCACGTTTGACCTTGACCAAGAGCATCTCTGCCCACACGCTGCTTCATTTGCTCTATCTCACTTTGGGGCACAGAGGCAATGCAGGGCAGGGCACCTCAGTATCTCTGAGCTCAGCCATCCCTGAATGTGCATTTCCTCACACCATCAAAAATTTGGATCACCAAGGAGACAACCCAGCCCTGCTGCCAGTGAGGTGACAGATCCCTGGCACTAGAGCTGGGCTCAAACTGCTCATGAGCTGCTTGTGGCTGGAGAGGAATGTCTGCAGAGAGCTAATCCAGATTGCTCATAGATCTCTTCCAAATTGTCTCTAATTTGAGAGTAAATGTGTGCTGGAAGCATCATCTTCCCTTCGAAGTAATAACCTGAGAACACTGTGTTTGTGGCTGTACTGGAGAAACCTTAGGATCTCACTTGTGCCTTGGCAAATCCTTAAGATGTCAGAGCCACCTATGTGTATTCTGTCCCCTCTCTCAAAACACTTCAAGTATCTGTTTGATGCTACAGTCACACCACAGCCACCACAGCTTCAGGAATGTGATAACATTCCTAGCAAGGGCTGGCTGAGGTTGTAAGCCTAAAGCAATATGCTTACAAATATCTCATCTGTACAGAGCTTTTAGAGATAGTCAAATGGCTCCAAAGCTTCAGGAAAGCTGACATTTTGGTGTCACCTTTGTTTCTTAGTCCCACACCTACTTCAGGGAAAAGAGGAAAAAAAATTCGGTTTGTATTTGCATTATCCTGTCTACATTTCAACCACAAGGTTCCAGCATTTGCAGAATTTCTGGAGGTCCATCTCACCTGTTCAACATCTCACCCCTCCCAAGCATAGATTGAAAAATGCCACTTTTCTCCACTATTAAATCAAAAGCTGTTTACACCCATGTGTCAGGTGTTTACCACCCTCTGTTTCTTCCCTTTAGGCAGCTGATCAGGGATAATGACCTATATCCTCAAAGCATTTGTTTTATTTAGCATTACAGAGAAGGAGGGTTTAAGGCAACAAGCAACCTAATTATATAATCTTTCCCATCCTATCTCATTACAGAAAGATCAGTTTGCATCTTCATCTGTGGAAACACAGCAGCTCAACTCTTTGAATGTCCATGACTTCATCTGGGCTCTTTCCTGCTCTGCTTTTGTCCTTAGCGGAATGGTTCCAATGTCATTCAATTAAGATCTTTCACTCATTCTTTACAATCAGGTAGGAACAACAATCTACTTGACCTTGCTTTAGCCATGTTGGTGTTGCTCCACAGATTCCTAGATGAGGTGGCCATGCTGCCCAAATGATAGGAAGGCCCTGATGGAGAAGCTGAATATCACCAGGCAGCATTTGAGAGCACCCAGACTCTGTCCCCAGCACCCAGATCGTTGCATTGGTTAATGCTGTTGGTGTTGAGCACCAACTGCAGGCTCTGCACAGGGATCTGGGACTGGTACACACCCTGCATCAAGCCTCACCCCGAGATGAGACAGGCAGGCAAACGAGAAAATTGGGCTCTGGCCCCTTCCTGTGATTAGGTCATTATAATGGGTAAATATTTTCCTAGATAGAGAGCTGAGATAAAGGACTCGTGATGTCTGAAATGGAGTTTGAACAAGACTTGGAAGGACTATCCCTACCTTGTAGTTCTTTCTAATGTGCTTTTACCAAATAAATGCCTTTTTACCCAAAGTACCCAGGAAATAAAAGGAAACTTGTTCTTAGCTAATAATGAAAATCTCACAAAATAAATTTTTCACCGAATAGCAAGAACAGCATCTAGTCTACAGCCAAACTGTTCACCAGCAAATATATAGCATGGATTTACTGACAGGTACCAAGAGTTATTCCCAGAGGATATTACAGCTCTACGCCATTCATTCTAAATATTTACTGAGGAGTACAGAAAAGTGAATGGTAGAGGCAGAGTCCCAGAGATTGGCTTAGAGGAGTCTATTTAATTAGAGCCTGTTTCTGCAGAGAAAAATGATTGTGATTGTTTTTTAATGAAAATCAGTGTTCTCGTGCTATAGCAAATAGTGATTATTCATTTTCTATCCCCTTACTCTGCATTATTCATGATTTTGTGACCTCTGCTCCATCCTCTCCCTTGGTGTTCCAATCTCACCCTGAGTTTTCTCAGGGTTTGGGAACTTTTGTATCAGATAAACTGGTTTATAAGGTAGTCTTTGAGGAATAAGTCTTGCTTAAATCTCACATAATATCCAAGAATGTTCTCCGGTATTTGACCTCTTTGTGGATGAAACAATACTCTTCAGACACAATAACCTCGGTGTTTCAAAGCTGTAACCAGCACCTGTGGAGTTTTCAAACAAACAGGCTCAGCGTTCCTTGGTGCAGTCTTCCTCACTGCTCCCACATTTAATTGCTTTGTAATTACAGTTGTAAAACCTGCAATGGGATTACACATGAGGGAAAGAAAAATAATTTTAAAAATCACATTTCAGAATAGGAGGGGATTTATGGGAGCTGCAAGACAAAGAAAAACCCACCTTTCTTTCTTTCTTCATTGTTGTCTTTGGAAGGCAGCCATCAAAGTTTCCTTGTCAGTAATACAGGGATTTGTAAATAGAACAAAGAGCTTCCTCACACCAAGGCACATTATATAACCCAGCGCCGTCACCGTGTGTCTTTGCAGGCAGTTCCCTTGAACTTTGCATCTCGCTCCTCCTGAGAACAGTCCTCCATGCCAGCTTGAACAGATGTGGTTTCCTTTAGGAAAGGTTTTCTGTTGGGGTCATTCTGACTTCCCTTTCAGAGTTTTCCAGCCTCATGTGCTCTTTGCTCAAGGGATTATTGTGGTGGGCACTAACTCCATGTGCTAATGTTAAGCTTCTCCTCACTTGCTGGCTGAGCTGAATGAGTTCTGAAATCTCTGTTCCACAGAAAAATCTGACATTTCATGTTTTCCTGAATCAGACCGGAAAGTTGCAATTTCCTGTGAACCCAAATTCTGAGAAACACTTCAGAAAGTGCAGCATGGCCTCAGTGCAGCCTTTTGTTTGGGTGCTATCTACAGGTTTTTATGAGACTTAAGCTAGCTTTAAACACATCATGTTCCAAGTGATCCCACACCCAACCAGGGAGCACCCACTGTCCCCAGGGTCACTCAGGGAGCTGCAGCATCTGCCAAGGGTGCTTTGCAAGAGAAAGGTGACACAGAGCCAGATGTGGTTTTCTCTCATGCCATGCATTATTCTAGTATTGCCACTGCTTCAATTCCACCATTGCACTCACAGACTTCAAGTTTGCAAGCATTTTAATTCTTACTTTCCAGGCTCATTGAAAACAAAGGCTTTTATAGTATATCACTATGAGGATATAACTCAATAGCTTGTACAGCCCTGGCATGATATTTCCAACATATTGAGTGCATATTCAATGGCACTATTTTAAAAGAGTGCAGCTTTAAGAAGTTTTAACTAAATCAGGGCACAAGGCCGTACATACCCTCTTATTTTAGTATCAATAGAGCTGGTTTTTCATCTCTGGCTGGTTAGAAGAGTTTTGTAAATGAACATGGATAAAACATTCTACAGCTGATGTAGATCACCAAATGCAAAAGTTCACACTGATTAAACCAGGGTGGTATCAGCTTGTGTGAAAGCAACTTTGAAGCTGCAACAGCATAGTGGGAAAAGCAGCCTTGCCCTGTGAACAAGTGAGAGAAAAACAAACAAAGGAAACACTGGAGCAAAAGCTGCTGCTAGCTGGTCTTCATGGAAAATGAAGTAAAAAAAAAAAAGAATAAAAGAGGTGGAAGAAGGAACAGAAGCATACTTCAAGACCAAAATATCATCAGACTAAAAATCAGTGTAACTCCCACATTGCAACACTTTGCAGGTCTAATAGACACAAAGCTGTTCCTTCACCCGAAAGCCAAACATAAAAGTCACGGAAACCCATCATGCCAATTCTGTGGCTGCTTTCCGGAGCAGAATCTCTTTAAATGTCAATGTTCTCTTTGTTCTGTGCACTCTTTATAATGAGTCTATCATCTGTTTGGTAAAAGATCCAGTGAAATATGTAATAAGGTTATCTCACCATCTCCCTCTATTGTAAAGTCATATCTCCTCTTCCACTCATTAATTATTGTCTTCCATTTCCTGTGTCAGATGTGAATCAGAAAATAGGGACTCAAGGCTTACAAGCTTAGCAACTCACCATACATTAGCTGAGCTGGGGTAACTCTCCATGTGCTCCCTCTTAGGCTGTAATAAACAAAGCCAGTGTGACTTTGCTGTACACAGGCCTGCAGTCGATGCAGTTTGGATTAACCTCCTTTTATTGTCAGCTAAGCTGACAGTGATAGTGACTATGGCTCAGCTGATGTTTAGTCCTCATATTGCAAGACTTTGCCTTTAAATCCTGGGAGCAGAGCTGTACCAATATAACTATCTGGAAAGCTACGATGATTTATGTGCTGTCAACATACGCTAAAAAAAAGGACAAAAAAGCAGCACAATTACATGATTATCAGCCAATGCCCCTTGGTTTGCAGTTTTTCAAGCATGAACTGCTCAAACTTTGGATCAAGAAGTGAAGCAATCTGTTTTTCAAGTGCAAACAGGGAAAAGTTATATGAGTCTTCTAGCAATTTCAGGGAAATATATCACAGAAGCAGCATGCTTAGCCTTTTTACTGTGCATCTGTCTGAGGTTTCCAGTAAGATTTCCCTGATATATAGTAAGAGTCAAAACTCTAATCTCTTTTAGCTCTTTTTTATTGTCTCTGCAGCACTAACTTTGAAAAATGGCCTTGTCCCCAAAGAACTGCACACAGTCCATGTAGGGAAGCTGTTAAAATAAATGCTTTACGTAAAAAATATTGCAGACGAACTTGGCTCTGAGGGTTTTAGAGCTACAACATATAGATATAAACCAGAGCAGCTAAGTATGAACGGAGGTCATACTCCAGTAGAGAAGAAGGGAAGTCCCTTGTCTGACAGTTGTTGCACACGATCTCTGAAATCAACAATTCCTTCTCTTCTTTCTCAGGCCTGCAGCATTTTAATAAATTACTATTCTCACATTAATGTCCTTCTGCCTTCCTCCTCACTGACCTCAATACATACCATTCTGATTCTTAAAGTTTCTTCTTTCACTGGACTTGAGTGCTTTCTGGAGACCTTATTTGTACTATTCTGTCTGCGAGACATCTGGCTGATTTATAGAGACTAAGACACAGATGAGCAGAGTGTTGGCTGTCCTACCTGAATATTGTATTTCCTACACATTGTGTTCCTGTGGTCTGATTTTTGATAGTCTGTGTGTTGTTCAAAGAAGAGAGCAAACTTTCTGCCTCTCAGAAAAGCTTCTGAGATCCTCATGAATAAAAGCATGCTTTTCTACCTGTATTCCTCATAAAGTAGCAATATCAATGTCTACCCACTGATTGGAGAAATTCAGGCAAGGGATAAATGAGAACATGATTCAGTGGTGGGAAAAAATACAGACAAATACCAGGTGCCTCAAAGGCTGAATCACAAAAACGACAGTGAAAAAAATCTAAGAATGCAAGAGATGATGGAGGAGCTTGACTTGGCATTTATCTGTTTATTCCAACAGGATATGCAGATTCCACTCTTGTGACATCACTGCCTGATCTCGCCTCATCAGTGCCTCATGACACAACCTCTCTCCATAGCACTGAGTCAGCACCACTGTGTGATCTCCTCTTGGCCATGCAAGATGGGGTGAAAAGCTGCCCATAATGGTGAAAGTATAGAATGATCTCTAAAAAGGTCCTCAAAGGGATTAAAAAACTCATGGTCATCTTATGAGCACCCCTCCCAGGAAATAACATGGGCTCAGAAAAATTTACTGTACAGTAACACAGCAGTGTTCTATGGGAGTGTTCCCACAACAGATGGAAGAATAATTCATACTGTGTGTTCAAACAAAGGAGCAAGGAACACTTGCACTTCACTCCTGGAGCTCCAAAAAAAGTTGCAAAGTGTATTTTCCCCTATAACTAATAGGTACAGGCTGATTCTGTCTGCTGTACTCTTCTAGAGGCCTGGATTGAGAGAATATTTCTTAAAGCAGCCCTGGAAGTGTCCAAGGCCAGGTTGGATGGGGCCCTGTGCAGCCTGGCCTAGTGGGGTGTACCCTTGCAAATGAAGAGGAGTCTGGAACTAGATGATCTTTAAGGTTCCTTCCAACCCAAACTATTCTATGATTCTGTGAAAGCATCACACACATGGAGTGCTAACCCTCCTCTCCTCCAAGAACACAAAAGCTGTTTGCTATTTTGGGGAAGAAAAAAAGCAGAACAAAACAATCAGATGGAAAGAATCTGAAATATTCATATAATGGTTGACTTACAAGAGGCAATGTAAAGAGGAGTTCTATGTTAGAAGAAACTCAGCGACATGAAAACTAAAATATTGGGCTACTACCCCTAAGTCTGATCTTAAACAGCCCCTGAGTCTCCAAACACAACCCTAAAAAACATCCTGTGCTGCACCTCAGTGTGTAATTCTGTACAACAGGGCCAGGTTTTCTTCCTGGAAAACCAGGTCCAAAGGCCAGGAGGCTCTTGCTGTATTTGCACATACTAGTCCCTTTTGTTGGGGGATTTAGGTCACAAGAGCGTAGGAAAGGCAGCTCTGAATCACCTGGCTCTTGCACGTGTTGCTTGCACGTTGTGCAAATGTTTCTGAACTCAACCTCATTTCAAGACACACCCTTTGTTTGTTACTTTCTCTTAGGGCTTTTTCGCAACCCTATCCACTGCCAACACAAACAAGGTTGCAACATCTCCCTCCAGTCTGTCTTCCTCTGCTCTACTCTAAATGTCAACCAGCCACATAGCACTGCTCACTTGCTTAATTGGGCAAAATACCTGCTGTGGATGCCCTGTGCCTTGACTGCCTCCGGGAGAAAGTTTCTTGGGAATGGTAAGTGACGGAACCTGCAAGTCGGTCTTAGTCACGCTGATAGCAGATACCAAGAGCCTTGCCCAGGTAGGACACGCGGTGGCTTTGCTGAGCAGTCATCAAGCGCCAGGGGAGGCTAAGAAGAGTAATTACCAGGGATCACAGTGGCTACTAGAAGGTGTTTCTGCAATTGCTGTGCTTTCTACTTCACTGCAGTGTGTACCCTGTGCGTAGAGAGCAGGAGAAAGAGGTTGCTGCCATTTGAATGTCATTTATCGGTGTGAAACAAATTGTGGGACCTAGTTCCATTTCTAATATTTGAGATGACTAGAGTAGATCCCTTCTAACTAAAGGGACACCACAACAAACACTGTGAGTACTGCCTGTGAGCAGCTAGGAAACACAGGCACCCTGGAGACTCTCTTAACTCCCAAATCTTGTCCACGCTAGAAAGTAGATATATAATGCACTGAACAGAGGATATCTAGCAAGCTCAGGAAAATGGAGGAAGCATTGCCTCCATTCAGCCCTCCACAGAGCTGAGAGATCAGCACAGCTGCCCAAGGACTCCCCACAGACAGTGGAATACAAGTCTGCCCCGTCCGTGTTTTTGGCATGGCCTCCTGCTGGCTCGGATAGAGCTGTTCTGTGCGTGGGATGGGACAGCACGCTGCTCTCCTCCAGCCTGATGGGCTCACTCGGTGCTGGACTGTCATTACCTGCCCAGCCCCTGCCCAGCGTGGCACGCCAGGAGCCGGGCTGTGGGCGGTGCTGGCTGGAGGCGGCTGCTTTTATCAGCAGCCTTGATCAGGGGGATTTTCTCTTATTTCATTCTCAAGCTTCCTTCAGCCTTGGATTTGCATAAGATCCTGGGTTAGGACTAATCTGATCCCAGGCTGGGAACATTGCATCAGGCCCAAACTGTCTCTGGTCGGGGTGTGTTGGCACTGGGAACAGAACCGTGCAGGGACAAATGGCGGCTTGAATTTTCCTTAGTAATAGGAGGTGCCTGGCTTTGTATCTCATTTAAACTCCTGTGCTATGTGGCAACTCCCAGTCAAGTTTCTATTTGTTTACAGCCCTTGTAGCCAGGTGCTTTCCATGTTCACTCCAGGTTGCTGAAACAAGAAGCATGTCCAGCCTCCAGGGCTCGCCAGCAGCTATTGACTAATATGAGCACATTGTCCTTGGTGGCAGGAGGGAGCACCTTGCTTTATCTTTGCATTCCCTGGCAAGCAGCAGTGGTGGAGCAAGAGATGTCTCACTGCCCTGGTAAGAGTATGAATTCAAGTCTCAGAATGTAAATAAATATGTTGGCATTCAGTTGGAGGAGTTAGAGGCAACCGGTTGCAAGTGTAGCCATGGCACCTCCTGAAGGGTTGTTCACTGTGGGCATGTGGATGATTGGCTTTTCCAGGTCCCACTGGATTAAATTCATGAACATACTTGTGAAAGTGGGGGTTTCTCTTGAGGTTTTCACTTGGTGAAATGACAGAAGAGTTGAGGATTAGCAGTGCCAAGTGTCTGATATAGCAATCACCATCTGTCTTGCTCACCTTTCCATCACCACTTTATGGCCAGTAAGATGGCCTGAGCTCGCTCTTTGCTGCCAGATTCACTTGCTTCAAGAACAATTTGGCATGCTGACCTGGAGCTGTTTTTTTATAAAATATAGACACAGGCATGTCCTACTGCAGGAGGTACTGTGAACATGGGGTTGTGATTGACACTGGGGTACGGGCTGCCCACAGCCCCAAATCCTTCAAGACAGTGCTGACTTACTATAACACATTGATTGTCTCACTGCAGTATTTAAAAATATATACTTCCTACTAAAAATGGTGTGCTCCACTTGCCAGCTAGACTCAATCTAAATCTGTCTCTGTCATTTCAGTGTCCAGTCCCTGGCAAGCCAAATCATTCTACAAGCTCTGAAACTGAAGACACAAAATCACCAGTGGAACAGTGCTGATTGGGTCAGAGGTGCAAAGAAATCAGCTCTCCGCTCTGTGAGCCATCCTCCAGCTCACAGCTGGTACAAATGGGGACGTCCTTCAATCACTACTGTCCCATTGGCTAGAAATGTTTTTTCTGACATTAGAGTATACTCAGGCTCGTCCCCGATGCCAATCATGAAACTAAATGCGCAGTTGTAATGATGGGCAAAATCTCCAGTGCTTTGTTTTATTAGAGCAATGCTCAAAAGTCAAGATATCCTGCTTAGAGCACTAAAAAGTACCCTGTACTTTGTCCACTTGCAAGCAACCCAGTGGCTCTGCCTCATACCAGAATATCCATTCCCTAACACTACGTTTATTGGAATAATAGGAAAAGAAAAGAAATTCCTTTTTTTTTTTTTTTTTTTTAAGGGGGTGGGGGGTTGTTTAAAGTTTACGTTTTACTCTCAAGTCCAGAAATCTTTTGGTTCTGGTAGGAGCTGTGCCACCTTGTTACTGAGACTGGCTTTCTGTACAGGCCTTCGGTAAGGATTTCACTCCATTGAGAAGTGCTCTGTTTTGTTCAGGGATGTTTTTGTCGTGGTGACAATTTTGGGTCATGCCAAACCTCCACGTGAACATCTCAGTTACACGGCTGCAGCCCCACCTTTCTCCGAGGAAACACCGAGAGCATTCCTCCCCCTCACAGACACAGAGAGTGAGCTCTTTGCCCAGAACAACAGAGGCTTTCCTGGTAGCAAATACCTATTCCTATAGTCACTCGAAGAAGAAAACATGTTGGTGACAAGTCTTTTCCTTTTTTTTTTGTTCTTTCCATAGGGAAGAATCATGATTCCTACCCAAATCCTGTTTGGGGGTTTTTGTTTTTTTGGTGGGTTTTTTTATTTTATTTTATGAAAAAGACGTCACCCTGTAAAGGACGTTAAACTGCTGCTGAACCCAGATGATGGTGGGAGGATGGCATTTTGCTGTTCCCTTTCCTGCAAAGCTGGCTCATGAAACTATGTCCCAAATTGTTGGCAGTGTGGCTTTGAAATGTTGTGGACAGTGAGCTGGCCCAAATAGCTGTCCCATACCCCACACCCTTGTACCACTGAGCAAGTGAAGTCAATGAAGAGAAGAGTTTGACAGTTAGTTTGACAGCTGTAGGAAAATGACTGTATATGATGATTAATAAATAGAGAATATTTATGAATGCCTTCCCTCTGAGAATCAGGCTAATAGTAATTATGCTTTTCTAAATCCTATCTATAAAGTCATCTACATTTAGGTAAACAGAGTCATAGAGATTTTTCTGTTGGCATAAATATAAGGCAGAGTCCCAGCTCTCAATCATTACTTCAGACTCCTGGATGCCAACCTTACTTCTCTGTGAGGACAAAAAGAGAAACTGGCTCCAGAAAATATAGTCAGTGTTTACATTTTATTGAACCACTAGACATTGCTGTTGGCCACATCATGAAAACAGTGCAGCAAAGAGAGCCTTTCATTTGCCTGTGCTTGGCAGAAAGTGTCGTTCTTTGGTTACTCAGCTGAAGTTGACAAGTTGCCCAGTATTTTTATTATCAGGTTGTCAGCTCAATCTCACTACTGCCCTCTTAATTTATTATTTTGTATTTCAAAATCACAGGTGTGACTCATTGCACAGCCAGAGGTTATAATGAAGTATCCCACTCATCCTTTAGCTCACCCTTTGTTGAAGACAATGCAGATTGCGGAAGGTTTCTGAGGAGGTAAGAGGATTGCAAAAGAGTCAAAGACTCCTCTTTTATCTTACCTATGTGTGGGCAGTGAAACTGCCTGATATGAAACCAGTTGGGTGCAAAGGTGGGCATGGAGGTTCATTTGTCATTGTGTTGAGGGTTGAAACTCAGAAGATACAGCAGCTGTCATTAAAGATAGGCACCCAAACTTAAATCACCTCACCCCGAGGGTGAGTCCAGAGAGACAATCCCAGGATAACACACTTCTTCCAAGATTTCCTCTATGCTTTAGTTTCCAACAGGACAGAAGATGAAAACCAAGCAGGCATTTATCAATTTAAAAGAATCTTATTCCCTGCATTTTATGATTTAAATCTGGAAGGGACTCTAAGTGTAAGATTTTGCCAGCATTGTGCAAATAAGGATCCTGTGGCATTAGAGTTTTTGAAATATAAATATACATTTCTTGGCATAAAGTGACATATCATCCATGTTTCTCCTAGGAGTATCTAGGATAAGTTGCCAGCAAGAAGGAAGAAGGAGCACAGTTCTATTGGAAAGAATGTCTTGCTGCTGATTATTAAAAAGACGTGGAAGTCATGGGCTGAATTAAATATTTTTCCATATTGGAAAATTGATGGGAAAGCTCCCTGGTATCAACAGCTCATGTGAAGCAGAGGAAGAGATCCTTTTATCACAGAAGAAGAGTGTCAAAATCCAGAGCTATTATGAATCAATTTGCTCTTTTAATTGTCTTGTACAGACGTCTGTCTCTGCAGCAGAAATGCTGAGCTCATGCTACATGAAAACAAACCACATAAACTTGAGGAGATACAAACCCAATTTGTTCCTAACAGAAGGAGCTTACAAAGCCACACACCCAGCATCCTGGCAACTCATCTCCCTCCCCAGAGGGAAAGATGCATGTCCTATGTCCAGTCTGAGTACCCTGGAGCTGTGACAGGCAAGGGCAGAATTATGGGGGTACTTGGCTTTTTTAAAGCTGCAAAATGGAGCTGTGGCAATGCCAAAAGTGTCCCTGGTCTGCTCTGTCTTATTGCTGGGGGAGAGGAACCGTGACTGAAAGGCTGTCCACTGGCAACACAGAAATCTAAACCAAGAGCACTGGTTCAGCTCTGCCATATCCAATTTCTGTCAAGTATAGAATAATAGCTATCCAGCGAGCTGGGACATGCTTCACCAGCATCAATAGAGTTGTGCTTCAGAGCATCCCTCGAGGTAGCAAAGAATTATCCCCATTTTATAAATGAGGTAACTCAGGCACAGGGATTAAAGCCAGAATGTTCCAAACTGGCTGCCTACTGCTAAGTACCTACACCCATATTTACGCAACTCGTGGCCTGATTTTCAGAAGGGCAGGGCAATGAAAATTTTGGCCTGAGGGATTTGTTCACACACGGTTTACTGGTAACAACGCCCAGGATGGAAGCCTGGTCTCTGCTACCTGTCTTGTGCTTTAACCACTGAAAACATCCTTTCTACCACTAGCCAAGAGTTGGTGAAGGCTCCTGACTGTCCCCATTTGCCATGCAGAGGTTCAGAGTTAGCAATGCAGGCTGGCTGCCTACATGCTCTCAGCTAGAGACTTTTAAAGAGCAACAACAAGAGTAAAACTGGTGAGATTTCTTTGTTTCCTTCTCGGCTCTTCAGAGCCCAGGCAGCTTTGCTTGACTTGCAGTGCTTTGCTACACTGTGTATAAACCTCTGTTCTGCCTCACACATGGCATCACCTTCCCCTCTGTCCCTTCACCATGTCCTGCTCAGGACACCTCAGCCTGGCAGAGCACAGATCCAGTGCAGAACCAGTAACAGAGCAGTAAGAGAAGGAAGAAAACTGGCCAGATGGATAACTGAACTGCTCAAAAGCACAAGTACCAACAGGAGCAAGTTAATCCCAGTGCCCCCTCACCTCTCTTCTGCATTCTCTTTCTAGTCTTTAACTGGGCCTCAGAAATAGCCCTGATTTATTGGAAGCTCCTGAGAAGCAAGAAAATGTAGTAAAAAAAAACCGAATCCCATGCTATAAGCTAGCAAAACCCAGGAGGCAGAGCACTTGCTGGCCAGCTACAATAGAGGTTTGCAAGTGTCCCTGCTAAAATCATCCCTGCTAGGGGCTAATGTGATGCTTGTCTTAGCTCATTAGAGAGCCTTCCTGTCTTTAGACACGTACTTGAAAAACAATGCTGGTGGTTGGTTGCTACCTGAGGGAAGAAGGACAAAGGATCTCGGCTGTCTCTGTGGAATGGTCACTGGTCGGGTCACCTCAAGCCTGACCTGCAATACCAAGAGCATGCTGCAAATCCATTGCTGTCAGCCCTTGTGCTTTGTCTCATCTATGGAGTCCCAGCCACCTCTGACCTCTTCTTTCCCTTTCTTCAGGCCATGTCCTGCTCACAAGGCTCCTGCTCAGCTGCTCTGTAGCTTCCCCCCACCCCGAGGGAGGACAGGCGAGAGGAGGTGACAACCTTCAGCAAAGGTTAAGGCTGGAAAAGAAGGAAGTGTCAGCTCAATCAGGTCAGCTCAGCCAACCAACTGCTGCTGTAATCCCTCTGCCTCAGGTCCCTGTGCTGTTCTGCTCATGCTCTGAATGCTACTGTGTGAACAGCAACCTTGTCCCTGTGGTACTGTCAGCCTGCAGCATCCAGACAGGGAGATGGGCAGAAGGGGTAAAGAGGAAGCAGCTGATCATGAGAATCTCCCACAGCTGTTGCCTGATCCTCCTTTTGCAGTGTGTTTTGGGAGAATGGACTTTGAGATGGACTTTATTCCTACAGAAGTTTGGAAGTCCAGACTTGGCACCCTCTGATTTCTCCAGAAGAAGGCTGAGAGCTAGAACTGAATCAATTCTTAAGCTGCAGCTCATCTCCATATTCACAGCAAACCCAGAAACTTTGAGAAGCTGGCAGTGACATGGCCTCAGTTCCTTCTGCCCAGGTCTGAGGTGCCTCTTTTGGGATGGGAGCAACTGAGTCTCACCAATCTGTCAGCAACCAGGAGGAAGCCAGGGAACAAATGCTTCCTATTCAAAAAAAGTTGGTGCTGCACTTTATACAGCAGCCAGTGCTATTGGTGGTGAAAACAAACCCTATTCTTCTCTGCCAGATAAACACACTTTATCCTATAAAGAGCAGCATTTCTGACTGTTCAGCAGCAGCCAAACTCATGATGGGAAAAATAACAGGTGTTTGTAAGACACTCCCTGTTTATTCACAGTGCTTAAAATAATTGCTTTAAAAAATCCAACAGAGATTTAATTTTCTATGCTCCCACATTTAAAAAAACAAAAACAAAAAAACCCCCAAGCTTGGCTCATGGTAGTTGAAGGCAATTCATTATGAAAGGGGTGTTCTTTCTGTTGTGGTAGCAAAGAAACCTACTTATGAAAGCTCCTGAGGAGCAGAATAGTAAAGCAAATTCCTGCCTAGAACCAACACTTCCCTGTGCTTTTCATTAAGCTCTCCAGGTGGAAGCTTTTATTATCAAAACATGTGATTTTATTGTCAAAATGGGATGAGCAGGGATTAAGCTCCTCCAGTGGGTGCCCATCACTGACCATCTCCAACACTGCCTTTTATAAGGCAACAATGGCCTATTCCCTTCCCTCTTGTTCTGGTGGTGGAACAGGAGATAAGTGCACTGCTCCAGGGGGAAAAGTGTGTCTCAGAGGCACAAACCTTTCTTCAATCACTGCTTGCTTCTCCGGGAAATAACTGGCAATGGTTCTTGATCAATAGACCACTTTCCAGAGCAATGGGCTGACACACAGTGCTGGAGGAAGAGGACAGACACTCCCTGTCTCCATCCACCTCCCCATGCTTGCTTACAGCACAGATGGGGGACATCCCTGAGCCACCCTGAAGGTGGGGGGACACTCAGTGCATAGCTGCTGCTGGGATTTGGTCCTTGTGGTGGTGAATGGGCCATGGATAAAGGCCCTGCAGGAGCCACTCAAGAGAATATAGCATCATTCCTGAGGGCTGCAAGCTTCATGAGACAACTATTGCAGTGGTCCTCTGTCTTCAGGACTTTCCCTTGCTATGGGGTACAGCTCTCCTCAGGTCTGGCCCCCTGCAAGTTTTTGGGATAAGTCACAGATGCTTAGTAGCTCCCTGGGAACCTGGAGAGAACCTGGAGCAATAGGAGTCCACCTAGCAGCACCCCAGTGCTGTCCTGACCCCCAGGTGCTGCTCCCGGTGGCTCCTGGACTGCAATCCAGGTCACAGGTGGGTGTAGAGACAGCCTACCTTGCCTCCAAAAAGGGAATGAGACATCCTGATGCTGGCAGTAAAACAGCCTCATTTTAGACTTTATTGTTCTCACAAAGGTGCGGGAAGGGTTACACAACCCAAACCGTCTTCTGGGAGGGCTCACTCGTCTGTGAGCAGTGGACATGAGAGACAGGCAGATGGGGTTTGGGCAGGCGAGGGACTGAGCGGGGCTTACAGCGGGGACAGGGCTCCCAGCGCTGCGGTGATTATCTGTGCTACGGCAGCGTTCCCAGCTGAGCCCGGGCTGTCACGGCACCGTCAGCCTTGTCACACGCAGCAGCCTCTGGCCTGAGCAAAAGAGGCAGATGAAAGCCAGAAAGAGAGACAGAGGCACAGGGGAGAGCAGTAATTTCCCGGGGGTCGGTGTGGGGCTGGGCAAGGTGCCGCTGCCGGGGATGCAGCACGATGTGCGCCCCTGCACAGGGGCTGCTCCAGCAGCGACTGCGATGAGGCACAGAGCCCTTCCCGAAGGGCATTCCCACAGGCGGGCAGGAGAAGATGAAAGACGGCGGCTGCAGCGCGTAGCGGGGCAAGATGAAAGGGTTCAGAGGCCGGAGGAGCAGAGGGACGGCAGTGACTCAAAAAGCAGAGCCAGAGGCGGCCGCAGCCGCCGCGCACGGAGCGGCTCCGGCGTTAGACACAAAGGAGAGCTGCAGCAAAGCGCGGGGTCCGAGAGCAGCCCAGAGATCAAACCATCCCCAGCCCAGCCGGACTGAAAGTGTCTGAGCAATAAAGGATCTCACACCGCTCCGCTGCCGGCAGCTCGGGGCCTGCGGGGCAAGGCAGGGCTTCATGCACACAAATGAAGTACAACCAAGTCCTCTGTACTGGCCCGGGAAAAAGCACAGAGACGGGAAGGATAGGATGGAATAGAATGCAATTGAATAGAAATGGAATAGGAATAGGATAGGATGAAGAGAATAGAAAACGGAAAACAGAAAACAGGAAAGAATAGAAAATAATAGAGAAAAAAAAGAAAAGAAAAGAAAAGAAAAGAAAAGAAAAGAAAAGAAAAGAAAAGAAAAGAAAAGAAAAGAAAAGAAAAGAAAAGAAAAGAAAAGAAAAGAAAAGAAAAGAAAAGAAAAGAAAAGAAAAGAAAAGAAAAGAAAAGAAAAGAAAAGAAAAGAGAAAAGAAAAGGTTGGAAAGGACCTCTAAGATCAAGTTCAACCATTAATCTGACACTGCCAGATCTGCCACTAAACCATGTCCCTAAGCACCACTTCTATGCATTTTCTGATCACTTTGCAGGACAGTGATTCCACTACTTCACTATTTCAATATTTGAAAACCCTTTCAGTGAAGAAACTTTTCTTGCTATCCAATCTAGATCTCCCCTAGTGCAACTTGAAGCCATTTCCTCTTGACCTATCATTTGTCACCTGGGAGAAAAGATTGACCCCCACCTGTCTGCAGCATCCAGTAGCTGCCGGGAGCAATAAGGTCCCCCCAAACTTCCTTTCCTTCAGACTAAACAACCGCAGCTCCATCAGCTCCTCCTCCTTAGACTTGAGCTCCACTAAGACAAGTGCTTCTCCAAACAACAAGAAGCAGCAAGTGCCCTTTTTTAGGCAGGGTCTTACAGAAAAAAATCAAGAATCAAAGCTTGTACCTTTGCTTTGGTGCCCATCAGGCACCAAAACCCATGAAACCTGAGTCAAGATGGTAAAACCCACACAAAGTGGCATTTCTGAGGTAGTCAGTGCCTTTCAGCCCGGGATCTATCTGTCAGCATGCCCCTGGGGCAGATCTACGTGTCTGAATCTCCTTTTCCAGGCAGGCAGTCACCGACCCTGTGCAGCATTTCATCTCCACTGGAGCGATACTGGTGACTCAGCGCTTCCCCTGCAAGGCACTGCGAGGGCCCTGCTCCAGCGAGGGGATTACAGCAGCAACCCAAGTACAATAATGGTGTGGCTGAGCAGCAGGGATTTATGAGCAGGCAAAGAATGCGAGAATTATAGGTGTCCAGTCCCTATGACAGAACCACCATATATTTCCTCCAACAAAGCGTGTGACAACAGCTCCATAAATTCACATAGTAACAGAAGCGAGCGCCAGCTCATCATTGCAGCTATTTAAGGAGCCAAGTAGCACTCTGTGCTTATTGCAGAAGTTCACAGTTAGTTAAAAATAAGCATTAAAAAAGTCACTTTTGGGCCCTGGCTGAATAAGGCTTTTTATTCATGATGCCCAGCGTTGTGTTCTGCCTCTTCTCCTTTTATGCCTACACAGACTCTCTTTGGCAGAATTTCGTGTTAGGCACTGTCAGCTTCCTTCTGAAGGAGCTTAACTTAGGATGTGCCATAATCAATTGTAAAACTTAGCAGTGACTATGAAATACTTGATCCTTTTCAATACCAGCAGATCTGAGATGTGCTTTAAAAATTCTTTAGCTCCAGCCCATTAAATATCTAAGGAGAGCTTTCTTGAGATGTAATTGCTGAAGAGAATAACCCTGATATCCACAACATGCTGAATAGGTTTTTTTAATGCTGTCTCATGATCAGATTATTTGCAGTACCTGTCAGCTAATGTGCTGTTTTCATTGCTAATGTAACACTTCTTCCTAAAGGGAGAAGGGGGAGAGGGTGAAAACAACTCTTCACAGTGAACTGGAAATCAAAAAATAGCTGTGTGTTTTGTTGTCACTTCTGCTACTCTCTTTTCTGACGTATAAAGAGAAGCTCACTTTAATATGACTAACTCCCCTTTAAACATGAGACATACCAAGTTTCTCTGAATCCCATGGCTTTTATTCTTTCTTCTTGAAGCTTTAGGCAAAATTTGAAAGAGACATCTCAGCTAGAAAGAAAAGTTGGAACTTTCTTAGGTTAAGGCTTTACTTCAGCAGTGATTGGAATGTAATTTTCCTATAAGTAAAAAAAATTAGCATCTCAGTGAAAAACTGAAAGATAGGAAATGGAAATTAAACCTTGCTGTACGTGAAGCTGGAGCTCTAGGGCCCCATTCTCCCCCAGAGCCTGCTGTCCTGCTCAGACTTGGTTTCCCATGCAGCACCTGGCACTCCTGCCCATTAATCCCCTTTTCCTGGGAGCCTTTCCTGAAGTCAGGACAACAGGTTGGAAACCTGTCCTTGGAGTCTGATGAGGACTTGGTGTGTGTGCACTAAAAATTTGCCAAGGCATATCCCATGACATTTTCCCAGGGTCAAAATTATTCAGATTAGGAAGAGAGAGGAGATTCTTGTTTGGTTGGTTTAGTAAGAAGGTGATGTTTTGTACAGAAATGACATAACTTTGGAGGAAAAAAAAATAAGGTTACTCAAGAGCCAGTTTAAAAGAAAAGTGTTGAATGGAAAATTTTCAGGCAGCCCCACGGAGATCCCTTCTTTATCTCCAGGTTTGGAAGAGCTGCTGCCCTGCTCTCTGTGGTAGCTTGTGTCACGTTTCACGCTCCTCCAAGGGCAGCAGATTGCTTATGCATTAGTTCTTTTGCATAATACCAGCAGTTATAGTGGGCTTGGGTGTTTGAGGTTTTTTTTTACACACATTGTTTGCTGGTAACAAACTCAGGAAGGAAATTTACAGTCTTGAATGG
The DNA here is from genome assembly GCA_910950805.1 of Acrocephalus scirpaceus scirpaceus. NCBI lineage: Eukaryota > Metazoa > Chordata > Aves > Passeriformes > Sylviidae > Acrocephalus > Acrocephalus scirpaceus. The sequence continues at coordinate 10,328,653 of OU383781.1, read as the reverse complement.
GGAGTGAGGTCTGTGAGACGTCCCCAGCAGGACTGAGCTGCTGAACCTTGCAGTGACTCAGCCAGCACAGGAAACATTTGTTCTGAGCAGCCCCATCTCCTGTCCCTCTCTGCTTCAAGCACAAGGTTTATAAACAAGTCATGGTGGTTTCTTCTAATTTTGCTTTTGGGTTTTTTTTCATTCTTTTTCTTGGGGTGTTCCATTGCTTTCTGTGTACAAGGTTATTTATTAGAAATAAACGACATTAAATGGAAAACGTGCTTGAGCAGAAAGACTTGGGAAGGAGATCCTCAGCTTTTGTGGTAGAGTATCTACTATTCTTGGTTGGATGCTGTCACATGGGTTATGCTAAATTAAATGCTCTTGTTCTCTACCTCTGTTCACACCTTGGTGACCAAATATTGCACACAAAATTGGAGGGCTCCCCATGAGAGAGCAGGGTTCAGACAAGAGTGTGCAGCAAACATGGAGGACAGAGAGAAAAACCATAAATAAAAGATCAGCATGGGGTTTCATGCAAAGATCTCCATCTACATTATTATATTTCTATCTGACAGTGGCTCTTCCTGTTCAGCAAATTCACCCCACCTCATTGTTCCCAAACCTGACATGTAACGAAACCAATTAAAATACTTGTTAACTTAAATAAATAAACAGAGGCATGCAGAAGATGTGACTGTTCAAAGCCTAGCAGCTTGTACTTGTGCATTTTTGTCTCCTCATTAATCTGTTTATGAAAAGGGTTTGATTAGTTCCATATATTCAGCTTCTAAAGTTAATACCTCAGTGGTCTAAAGTGTTTGTACCAAAGCTAACACTGAATTTTCTCTCTGCTGCAATAAACATGTAAATATGAACTGATTCATGCATGCAAACAATTTCCAAGATTGAGTTCAAGAACACTTTTCAAATATTGTTTAAAACGCTATGCTGGGAAACAGTACAGGGCACCTGTTCATTTTTTCTGGCCAGGGAGATTTCATACACCCCCGTATTTCTCTATGTATGTTTGTGTCTGGTACAGAGACTCACATATTTTTAATTATTATTCTATAGGGTACCTTAAAAAATGCAGCAGTTCTGTACAGCTATTAACCCAGCCCCTATCTGATCCCAGCCCCATCTGCACTCACATGATCCCAATCTGATTTCTGCTACACGCTCCTCTCTACGTGTTGCAGCTCAGCTAAACTTTGTCTTAAAGCAGGCTCCCACCCCTATCAACACTTCAGCATGTGCTAAGCCCCATTCCCATGCCCAGGGTGGGTTGGTTTGCACACAGACAGTTAAGTGCATGTATAAATATTTACAGAGTTTGAGACATGGTCTGCCTAATTAGGTTTCCATAGCAATTAGCCCAATATCTTGATTAAGACCTGAGGCTGCTTTTATTATAATAAAAAAATAATACAAACCTCATTATATTGAGATGATGAAACCAGAGCACTCTTACGAGAAGAGAGTAAATGTTGGCTCAGCAGCAGGGAATGGACTTAGCAGGGGCACAATGATAAAGCAAATGAAGGTGATGTTCTGCTCTGTGGGGAAATACTCTGCATCCCAAGACATGGGTTTAAGATCTTCTGCAGAATTAGGCATCTTTGCTAAGAGCAGCTATAGCCTTTTTTTCCTGGATTTTAAACCTGTTTTTTGTTGCTGTTTTTAGCTAGCATTCTTGGAAAAATTGTTTGCTCACATGATAGAGAAATGCCTACAGCTTTGTCCTTATCTCAGAAATCTTTGACTAATTTTCAATATTAGTAGAGAACCCGCACTGAAAGTGCAAACACAGGGTCAGCAGAGCAATAACTTCTTTGCTGAGAGAGCATTTTGTGTCTCAACAGTTACTAATATTATACATATTAATTACCGTGAGCAGCAATCCATGAAGAAATTACATCTCCAGAGCAGTTGTGCTTCTGCTGTAGGTCTGCTGCAGCCATAAGCAGAGAGGTCAGTGCTCCTGGCTGGTGGGACAGAGAGACAGACAGAAAAACTCCCCAGCCTTGTCTCTCCACCCCACGCCTGCACTGAGTCGATAGGAGGGGCTGCCACTAACCCTGTAAAGCTCCAGCAACAGGTTCCTGCTTTACACATACTGACAGCACTTCCCACTGAAACCAGCCTTAAGCCAGCAGTTGACCAGTGTTGAATATGCCTTGTCTTGTTTTGTTATTTGGACATCATTATTTTTCTTCCTGCCTCACCAGTTTTCCTTTTCTCATATGAAGTTTCAATACAAACTAAAACCATTCTATATCCTTTTATTAAGTTTTTTAAAAAGGGAAGATGCTGCAGAGTACTGTTAGATCCACAGCAAATCTAGATTAAGCAAAATGGCAGCTCATTAGCTTTCATGGACAGGCATTTAAAGTACTTAAGAGGGGACATAGAGCACTGCCCTTTACATTTACTTTGGCACTAATATCAGATTAGAAAGAGAAAGGTTATTAAGTAAAGGTAATTGTCTGCTTTGTAGAGGGAATCTTTCTGAGGTACAGCCCGAGGCACTAAACTTTAAGAAGGTTAATTGTCTCATGGTGGAAGTCAAGCTATTACTGTTATTATGGACAGCTAGGAAAAATTCAGCTGACATCCGAAGTCCAATAACGAGTCTCAAAGATGGAGTCGATTGGCTGATAGCCACAGGCCTATAATTAGAAAAATTGGCATTACGAAAATACGGGTGAGCCACTGGTGAGCCCTGTCTGTGCAGATGTGGTACAGCAGCTGGAGCCAGAAAGCAGCACAGGGGTGCTCTGACAGCCAGCCAGGAGCTGAGCCTAGGAAAAGCCCCAGAGCTACGTGAGTGGAGGATGGCCTCAGGAGAGATTTCTGAGGAGAACGTGATGCTGACCCCAAGTGAAACCAGCCTGTTATTGCTCATTCTCACATATGGCAAAACAAAGCACTCGCCCTAAGATCTGCAGAGGTTTGGCTGGGAGTTTGTACTTGCAGCTGATTCCACCCTCTCAAAGAAGTGGACATTCCATCCAAAGTGTCCAGAAAATGGTTAAAGGTTTTAATCCTCCTGGCTCTGCTCCTACCCATCCTTCACACCTTGTTCAAGCCCCCTCAGTGGTTCTATGTTCCCCTTTCCCAAATGTCTTAAGATAAACAGCAGGAGCAAGAAGCTCAGTTGTGCCAGAATATAACTATGAAAAACATACTGAGGGGCAAGTCAAGGCTTCTTCTGCACCTCTCCTGGGCACAGGTGGGGAAGACCAAATATTTGGATGCACAGAAATACCAAAATGTTCATACATGTGATTCTGGCTTAGACTTACATACTGCTAGCAGAAACCTCAGCAGGAAGCCCACTGCAAACATCCTCAGAAATAATGTTTTTCTCCATTTGCAAATATTTGATTTTGGTGGGGAGGCTTGAATAACAAAACTTCCATCTCCTGGACAGCAAAGTTCTGGCTCAGCAGCTTTCTGTCCCCTCTCCCAGGAGAGACAATCACATCCAGACCCAAAGGAGAGGTTCACTTTCCAGTTCCCAATATTTCCATTGTATTTTTAACCCTAGACTAGGGATTTCTCTTCAGGTGCAGGAATGCCTTTTCACCCATGAATCCACCTCTGTGCCACTGCGGGTGTTGTCTCACTTGGGTTTCAGCTCTCTGGGTCTGTGCAGGCAGGGGATGAGGATTTTCCATCCCCACAGTTCTCATGTGCTGTACCGGGGAGGGACAGCTGTGACCTACACAGTGCTGGCAAAGAGCTCTGGATTGTTTTACACCATAAACCCCTCACCTGTTCTGGAAGAAGACAACTATTTCTTCTGTGTTTGCATCAATATTTAAGCATCTCAGCACATCCTGCTGACAGCTTAATGGTAAAAGTCAGCTTGGACATTTTCCTACCCCGGGCTGATTTTCATCTTCCAAAGCCCCCAGCAAACTGTGTCTTTACTGGTGCTCTTGTGAGAAAGAGCTGTCACCAACCAGACTGCACAGGTGGGAGCAACAAGGGGACACAAATGCAAGGAGCTTGTCCCCAAATTCTGTGACACAGCACAAAAATCGGATGTAGAGATACACTGCAACCTGAGGTCCCAGGGCAGCCTTCTCTGCCAAAGGGGATGACAGGTCCAAAACCAGAGTGCAGGATCATAATCAGCTCTGGACATGATAACCACATGAAAAAGAACAAGCTAAAGGAAAAATATGAGTCACACAGGTTAGATAGGAGGAGCAGTGAGGCAGGCACTGATTTAAGACAATCTCCTGTTCCTCTCTCAAGTACTCCAGTGTACTGCTGGGAATGTTTGTCCTCAAGACCCTGATTTTGATCTATCTGCCGATGGCTGGCTAAGGATGAGAGGGAGGTGTATGAATGTGCTTCAGTGATATGAAGTGATTCATCCAGAGAGACATATTTCAAGTAATCCCACTGGACAGGACAGCCCAGGTCAGTGGGATGGCTGTGCTCAGGAACAAAGTCCTGCAGTCCAGACTGGACAAGGTGTCTGGGACCCAAAACTGCATTTCCTCAGAAAGAATTCTGGGTAGAAACAAAAAATGGGAAAAGAAGAACAGAGGCTGACATGATCATATAGGCTAAGCAGGGAAAGAAGATGTCCTGTGCTCCTTCAAAGCCTAACATGAAGATGACCCCTGAGCTACACACTTCAGCTGTGAGGTGACTGATGTCAGGATAGAGAGGGGCTGCCCCTGCCAGGGCTGTCTCTGAGAACTTGTAAAGGTACCACTTGGCAACGGCAACAGGGAAAGAAAATGGAAAGGACCTTGGGAAAAGCTCTTTCCCTGAGTAAATGAACTCTTTGGAGATCAATCCTGCTTTATTTGTCCCTTACTTAAGGCTTCTGTTTGCTGAGCTTGGCCCTGTGCTGGTGAGCAATCTGTCACACCATCCCACTGTACTGCCACTGAGAAGAGTACCAGAACCCAACCATTGCAATTAAACATTCTTGATAACAGCTGCTAAGACATAGGTAAACCAGAAAAGCTTCAAGATACCTACTGATCGTAGTATTCCCTGAGTAGGAAAGCACAGTCTCACACAAAATTAGGCAGCTTGTAAATTGAATCAGAGCTGCCCTACACCTTTGGCCTTGGCAAGCTGTCCTACAGCAGGGTTCCCTACAGTGGGTGAGCGCTGAGGTGACTTGCAGTGTTACCCCTGCTCAGGCTTGAGGTGACATTTAGTAATTAACAGAGCTGAGCCCTGTCTCACACATTCTCCTCTGTATTCTTTGTAAGGACAATTAGGCCATCTCAAAAGAAGAGGATGGGGTCAGTAGAAAATCCTCCTGTACATGGGGTCCAATAGTAAATATTGCATACTGAACTCTGCTGATTCATTCCAGTGGAGGGTCTGCCCTGAGGCAGGAATGCTACCTGGAAAAGACAGCACAATTAATCTCTCCCACTTCAGCCCCTGAAAAATACCTTTCATTGTAGGATCAAAACATAGCAGAGTATTATTTTACTGCTGAAGAAACCAACGCATGGGTTGATTCAGTGATTTCCTGGAAAACTGCAGCTTTCTCATGGTACTCCCAAGGAATGAGGGCCAGTGCATCTTGTGAGTTGAGCACTGCAGTCTCCTTTGTCCTTGTAATCCAGGTTGATAAAAGCCAGGTCTCTGGACTTCCAGATAACACTGGGTCCAGTAGACCATGCTACCCTTCCCATTGCTCCTTCTCAGGTGATGAATCTTCTCCCCATCCCTACAACTGCTCTTTCAAGTCTGCTTCTCCTGCTGCCTACACAGCCAGGACCTTCCATCCAGCTCAGGAAAATAAGGGCAGGATGAAGACAGGAGTTGTAGGAGCAGTTTCCTTGCAGCATTTTTCTGCTGCCAAGGAGGGAGAAAAGATGGCCAATGAGCCATGGAAGTTGGCAGAGTCCCCGTGAGGCCATTCTCTGCTGGCCAGCCTTGCTGATGTGCTGTAGAACAAGAACTGGCCAGCACCCACAAGGCAAACCTGCTGCTGATTGCAGGAGAGCTCCAGAAAGGTTAAAACACTCTCCCCTTTTCGCTCTGACGTCTCTGCAGCCCCTTCCTCCAGCCAGAGCTCCACTTAATAATTAATTGGAGAAATATGCCCCTTACCAAGCAGCAACCAGGACATTTAGATCCTCCTGAGAAAAGCTCAGTCTCTATTTCTGTAATGACTGGCAGCAGGAGATAGGAGACATTTACAGAAGGAGGGTGGAGTGCTGTCGCCGCTGAATCAGGCTATCAGCCTATTATTGCCAACCACTCCGGGGCTCAGTGCAGGGAATTTTTCATCCCTTCAGCATCTGCTGAGCTGAGCTGCTCACAAGGTGCAGGTTACACTGCAGTGGCATGGAGACATCAGGAAGCAGTACTATCCCAGAGAGAAAGACCAAAGAAAGGCATGGGAAACCCAAGCAGAAGTGGACGCCAGGCCAAGGCTCCACTGCTGACATTGTGCTTCTGTCTCCTGTTCCAGCAAGACCAGAACACCAAAGTTTGTGAGACTTTAGCTCAGAGAATATAAAAAAAATTGCCTGCCAGATCATTCCCTTACCAGGAAAGCCATCAAAACGGGCCTCTTTTGCCTCCTCAATGCTTTCACATGCCATCCAGCTAGGCAGTTCTGGAACTGGCTGGGGTGCCTGGAATGTTTCTGTTCTGCTTTGAAGCTGCTTGTGCTTACAGGTGGGCCTATAATCCCATCCAGTCATGTATCATGGTCCAGTGAGTGGGATATCACACTGGAAGTAAGGGAAATGAGGTTTGTACCCCTCCATATCATAAGGGGGCCTACGAAAGAGCTGCAGAGGGTCTTTCTACAAGGGCATGTAACAATAGGGCAAGGGATGGTGACTTTAAACTCACTGAGGTCAGGTTTAGATTAGATATAAGATGCTTTTTTTATAATGAGAGTGATATAACACTGGAACAAGTTGCCCAGAGAATTTGTGAATGCCTCATCCCCAGAAGTGTTCAAAACAAGGTTGGATGGAATTTTGAGCAACCTGGTATAATGAAAGGTTTCCCTGCCCTTGGCAGCAGGGTTGGACTAGGTGACTTCAAAAGGTCTCCTCCAATGCAAATTATTCTATGATTCTACAATATGTAATGGTTCGTTCAAGTCTCAGATGTTCACTATATCTCTCAGATATGAATTTTCTCTGCCAGTGAAATGTGAACAAGAATTCCTTACAGAGTGACCTGAAGTCCCCTGATCAAAAGCATTAAGTGTTATTGTCATAGTCAACTGAAGCAGAGGTAATAGCTGTAAGATTAGTTATATTTATGGCACAGTCCTTATCATCACTCATTTTATGTGTGCTCTGCTCACCAATCCATATTTACTGCTTGGAACATTTTGGGCCCTTATACAGCCTCATAAATCCCAGTTAATTTTGATTCAAGATGGGCAACAATACACCCTAAGCAAGTAGCTAAGCAAAGATCCAGCAAAAAAACCCCTACAAGGGCTTTATTCTGATGGACAGCATACCATTCACATGCTACTGAACATCTGTGCGCTGTGAAAAGGTGTGGCACTTGGTAAACAACTTAAAAAGCTAAAGCTGTGTGGAAGGTTTAATTGACCAGGTCATAAGTAAGTTACAATAACTCAAAATATCCCAGTCAAGGTGCTAGGAATTGCCTTTCATCGTTTGTATCAGACTTTGTACTCAATAAGGACAGATAACGAAGACTTTCAATGTTATTTTAAAACTATTGTGGATATATATTCCTAATCTCCTTTTTCCATTTGCAGGTGTTGGGCTCAGGGTAACTAAGGATCCTGAATTCACAGACAGTAGGATAAATGCATAACTAAATGTTGCAGTAAAAGCTTCCAGAAACAATATTATTTTTCTGGCAATTACAAGGTATTAAAAATACATTAAGACATAGTGGAAGAGACTATTGATACTCACTGGAGGTGATCTCATGGGTATAATGGAGGTCATGCCAAGTCATGACAAGAAATTGCACAACAGTGTCTAGTTTAATTTCTCCAGTACACACTGTGCTGAACTCTCACTGTTCTCCACCTGTCCTGAAATGTCTTGTTTTGCCATAAAACAGGAGATATCTTGTCACTTGCCACCAAGTAGTCATGAGATCTCACAAAAGAGAGACTTTCTCTACTTACAGCTTCAGTGGCTTTCATGGTTCTGTGTTGGCAGATGGTGACAGATCAGAGAAGGAACAGAGCTGACCTCTGAAACCTCATTTCCTCCCACCCCTCCAGAGATGGACACGCTGCCCAGGAGTCCCTGCACAGCGCTCTCCAACAGTGCCTCTCTGTTTACTCTGGAATGGCACCAGACCCATATTCCCTCTTTCAGTCCTCTCTGCTTACACGTGGCATATTCATGAGCCAAAAAAGCCAAGTTCAGGGTAGATCCCCACACTCTAAATGTGGATGCAGGCACCCCAGTCCTGCAGGCCAGGTTTCTGCTAGAGCAAAGAAGCCTTGCCTCCCCCAAGTTACCTTGTGAGAAAAAGGCACTTTCCCCCAAGACTGACTCTTATTGTGGCAAAGAAAGAAACATTTGATCCTTTCAGACAAGTGTCTTCTTATCCAGTAGGTTTTGCCTGTGAACATCTGCTTTAGACACTTCCACCACTGTTTGCACTGCTCCTGGTTGGAGGCACTTTGATAGCTCCCCTCTTTTAAATGATCCAGCTGTTCTCCATGGCCACTCAGATCATCCAAGCAGTCTTCCCTCTATGTTAGTACATAGTCTGCCCATTTATTCTCCTTGACCCAAGGACTGTCTGCTACACTGACCATATCCTCTAGTCCCCCCATACGCCCAAACCCAGCCTCCTGAGAAGAACCTGCCACTTGTACCCAGCTGTAACAATTTTGCAATAAAGAGGAACTCAGGAACTGACCAGTGTTGCTGAAAATCATTTTCATTTGGATGAGGTCAAATTTGTGAGTCTGTGATTGAGATAAATGGCTCACAAGCCAACTCAGAATTGCTGAGTGTATTTTGAAAACCATCATGAGCTCTATTTCAAAACAGAGTGAGAAGAGAGAGTATCTTTCACTACAAAACCCAAAACTTCACATCGGATGCTCTCTCATTAAAGAATTTAAGATGCCATTGTTTTGGGGCTCCAAGGCTCTGACTTCTGATAAGCAGCAATTGGGATGTTCCTGAATACATTTCAGTGCTGGATACATTTGGTTCCTTCCTTTCTTGGATGCTTTTGCTTTTTTCCCTGATAACAAAAGCTTTCCATCTGGGGCACCTTATGCAATTTATCCTTTTGTCTCTTCCACCAACAAAAAGCACCAAAAAAAATGACTAAGACAACATCATGACTGGGCTACAGTCCCAAGCTGGCAGTCCCTAGCTCTGATGTTTCAGGCAACAAGGAGATTTTTCAGGAAGTCATTCCCAGGGGAGATCCTCGATCTGCAGTCCCCAACACACGTACATTTTCTCTGGTGCTTTACAGGTGCCACTAGTGCCTTCATTAAAGAAAACGTAGCAAGGTTTGGGATCAGGGGTCCTGGTTCCCCACAAGCTGCACTGCCCCATATCCTTGTACCACACTGGATTTAGAGAGGTGGTGATGCAGATGAAGCAGCTCTGGCTGACCTCTCTGAGCTACCTTTAGGACCAACAGCAGCAGCAAAGACCTTGGTGCAGGCAGAAAAGCTGCCTAGGAATCCAAGCAAGCATTAGAATAGCTGTGAGTGCTGTTGCCAGGACTACACTGACACTGCTAGCCCACCCAGCCAGTCCAGTACCAAGTATTTTGTAGCTAAAATCTCTGGTTATGCCACCCTGCAGAAATAAACCCCCAGCCAAGGGAACCCTCCAGTTCCACAGGGAATGGATCACCGTGTGCCTGTGCATCAGCTGAAGTCAGGTCACAGTGTGCAGATGGCAAGGAAGAGCAAAAGAAAAGAAATGCCTGTGTTTTACAAATAGAGGAACTGAGACACAGATGGAATAGGCAGCTAGTGTACAATCCTGAGTGCACGCTGAGAAAAAGGAATGCTGAGATAAAGCCAGGGACTGAGCAAGTTCTCCAGAGTCTAAAGTCAGGGTGCCAGTCGTGATGTCAGCACTGCACACATGCACTCACACAACCTCTCTGGCATCTGTCCTGTGGGAAGCAAGGAATTTAATATTTATCTCTTGGAGCCTTTCCTGACAAATAATATCGTGAATATCTGTACAGCCCTTTAAGAGCCTTGAACAGAAGGCTCCATCAAAGCAATGTATTAATAGTTTGTTTGTTTTTGAAAAAGGGAACAGATGGACAAAATCTTGGAAAAAGGAAGAGAGAAGCAAGATGTGATTCTATGTTGTAAAATTCCTTTCCCACTTCCAGAAGTGACTAATACCCTCCACTTGGTGCTATTGTACAACAGAGACAAAAGGTAATGTGTTTGCTAGAATTTTTTCTTTTGGTATGTTTAGAAATCTCTTTATCAAGCAAAGCTCCAGATTGCTGGCCTCACTCTCCACTGTTTTAATGAAAACCTGACATAGAGTTGGCTGTTGATATAGCTGTTTCTGGCATTCTTTTATTTCCTTATCTCCCTTGTTCTTAGGGAAGTGATGAGGCATTGTCAGGCACTCTGTGCCTGAGTACTGGGTTGCAGAGGCCACCCCACAGCAGCTCTATAAATTTCCACTGACAGATCACTCTGCACCTCTCTAGACAGACTCAATCCCTCTTTCCTATACTTCTTGAGGTCTTACTTATTTCAGAGCCACTTCAGCACAGTGTCCTTGTGAGTGTTTCCAGAAAGCAAACCCACTTTATCCTGGGTTCATCACTGATTTGCTTTTAGAACTGCAAAGAACCCCTAGCACCAAACTCTGTATGTGCCTTCACCTACAGATTCTTTAATGAAAGAGCAACAGCCACTTGAAAGTTCACAACAAGAGCAGGAGCAGAGCTGAGTTTTCCTGATTCCAAGTGCCTGTGCTTGGGCTGAAGCAGTGTGCACTTCGTGTTTGCACCACATAAAGACAGGAAAGCCCTTTCAGTTCAACAGAGCACAGTAGGGTCCAACAGCAAGCAAACATCTTCACAGCTATTGAGTGACAGCTAATGGTGGCTTCCATTAATACCCACATAGCTCCTAACAGCTTCCAAAGTAATTTTTAAAACCATAAACCCGCTTCGGCCCCATTCAGGCCTTAACAGGCAGGTGAGCTGCATGTTAGGTAAAGAAATGTATTCAGTTCCACAGGAGAATTTGAAGTTACAGCATGGCATGGATTCCAGGCAGAAAGGGAGCACACCAAAATATCTTCCAGAAAATAAAATTCTAACCAGCTGTATGTTATGTTTATGTTTAATTATCAATAGGTCACATATATACATGCCTGTATTTTCATATATATTTACATGAAAGATCACCGCAATCAAAGTTGAAAGGTTTCATTTAAAAAATCCAGAAGATGAATGTTGTCAGAACCTTTTCCTGTATCATACCAAAACTGAAGTCCCAGTAACAATAGGACTCTTATAGCTTTTCAATTCTTTACAACAGAAGGCTCAGCTAAAAGTGCAAAAAGCCAGTATAACTCCCCAGGATGGAAGGCAGCAGGAGTCATACAAATGCTCCTTCTCTAGCAGAGTGCCACAGAGCTCCTGATAATCATGAATACCTTGGAATCCTCTTAGGACACCAGTTTAACACCCTCATGTCCTGCCAGGGGCTGAAGCACAGTGCTGACTGGCTGGCTGAGAGACAGCCACCACTACTATCTCTTTACAAGGCATGGAATTTCTGGGAATCAGCAAGTTCTCTCTGCTGATTCAGATTTGATCAGATGTGGCTTGAGATGGTGCAGCTGGGTCTGAATGTCTTTGCTGTTGAATGTACAAGCTGGAGCACAGAACTAGATTTCCAGCCTTCGCTGAAGCACATTAATTACCTTTGCACAAGGTTTATGCACATCATCATAGGCAGAACTTGCCTGCCAGTGCCCAGCCACTCCAGAGGTTAAAAGGAGGAGGGAGAGATGGAGAATTTGTTCAGGAACACCAGAAACACAGAGATGCTGTAACTGGTGATAATCAGGATATCCTCATGTGTCTCAACACATGAAGATTGCTGGTACTGGGTAGAGAGGTGCTTGACTGTGTGCCCCATTCCTTCCAACCCTTCCTGCCATCCACACAGTCACACACTGGAAAATACCTGTGTAAGGAGCATCCCTGAGCTCCACTGACTCTTGTGTGCAAACCATTAAAAGCTTGGCATTGTCAGAGCAAATCCCAAGGGAGAGGCAACAGCAGGATCATCACAGCACTGCTGGGCACTTGGGGAGGAGCAAAGTGATCCTGAGGAACACAAAATCCTCACAGCCATGTGTCTCTGCTCTGAGTTTGCTTACAAGGAGATGAACCGTGGTCCCTGCAGAGAGACCCCGGCCTCTCTGCAGTGAAAGGCATGGCAGTCAGGGGCAGCATTCCCTTTCCAACGCCGGGCCGATCCCCAGGGCTCCAGCCAAGGAGCTATCCTGGGCAAGCAGAGCTGGGCCGGGCGTTCAGCACCAGCGGGAAGGGGAAAGCTCAGCCTGGACTCAGCCCCAGAAACCACCAGGTGTGGCCAGGGCAGAGACCTGGTCACAGCCCTGAGGGGGACAGAGAGGGGACAGAGGGGAGACTCAGGCTGCTGAGTCCAGTCTCCTGCTGCTGGAAATAAACATATCCTAGGACTGTACCAGGTTCATCTTAAAACTGCTTCAGGTCATTGGGTTTCTGGCTTTGTACTCCCAGCAGTTCTGCTGGGAACTGCTTTCCAGCCTTTTCTTCTGGAGTGGGGCTGCCGAGGTCAGGGAGGGCAGTGCTGCCCTGATCTCACGCTGTGTTTTAACATACAGAAACAATGTTTATACAGAATACAGCTCAAACAGCATGTGCGTAGGGAAGCAAAGTGCAAGTTCTCTTCTGCCTAGGCACTGGAGCAAGCAAACACCCAAGTGGTTTGCATGCATGCCAAAGATGGAATGAGTGTTTCATGTAGAGCTACTTACAGATGCACTTCTGTCCACACCAGGGTCAAAGACTTGTTACAACAAAGAGCTTTATAAAAACACAGAGATGTAGGTCCTGCTCCAGAGTGCTTGTGCTCAGTGTGCAGGTCTCCAGAGACACTCAGTTCTGAAGCCAATTTTGCTGTGCAGGCTGGAGTAAGCCACTCATCATCTGTGTCAGCAAAGTGGGGACTCCTGTATTCTGAGATCCCTGGATGAAGATCATCACTCAATACCAAATTCTTCGCTGTTCCATTTCACCATCTGACTTCTACAGCAGCCAGTGCTCTATATAGAAATATCATTTGCTTCATCTCACAAATCCACTGATGAGCTGTTACAGGCCCAGATGTCAAGCTTTACAGCAGGAAAAAAATAAGGTATTTGTGGTAGTTTTGTATTTTGTTTAATAGAAAAATAAATGAGGCACTTCTCTGTTAGAAATGCAAAGACAGCACAGAGCTAGGGGATAGATCTTCTCTAGAGAGATTAAAAGGACTATTGATAGCAGAAAATAAAATGTTTTGGTTCCTCTAATCCACAATGGGAAGGAGCAATGGGGAGAGTGCAGGTACTGGCATGCCTGGAGGAAAAGATGGACACAGCCACTGCAGTGTCAGAGTTACAGCACTGTCAGCCCCAGCCTCAAAAAAATCAAGGATTAAGGCACTAGAAGAATTTAAAGCAAAGGAAAATACAAATACTTTTACACAGGAGGTGTGCACTCTTACCTGTGCTTTTTCCCTCAGCCAACATAAGCATTAGAAAAGAAATTTTAATAGAGATTTAGCCATGATATTCCAGGGGCAGGGTCCCTACAGGGGACAGAAGGATGATAAAAATGGCAGGAGCTGTGCGTGCTGGGAGATAATCTTACTTTGCTTGTTGTAACAACTGCCAAGGGACAAGAAAAGCAGCAATTAATTATGATCATATTTTTTGAAAACTTCTTTTGCTTTGATAGTTGGCTGTTAGTAAAGGAGCCAAAGGTTTTATTTTTAGAGTATGGCTTTTGTTTTGACATCACCCAGTCATGAACACATGAAATCTCTCTGTAACAGGGGATGGAGCAGGGTGTGTACAGGGGTCTCTGGAATAGCTCCAGCCCATCCTCTCCAGGTGTCATCCAAATCTCTGAGCAGACATTTTCATTTTCCCTGCACAGTCCAAGCATATGCAAAAGGGTGAGAAACAACCTCCTGCTTCTTCTACAACTGAGCGCAGCGATATAAAAACCTCATTCTCTCTCCTTTTATGTTGCCCATAAAGCTCCAAATGTTGCTCTTAAATGGAGTCCCCCTCATGCATATAATTGAGTGAGTGATTTCTCAGCCACCTGCATTATGATTTTACTGGGCCAAATGTTGCCCATTTCCTCTGTTAAAGCACTTTTTGCTGAGTTTTCAGCTGCTGCTATGCATGAATTTTCCAGAGCAAGCATAGACAGCAAGCAGTGTACAACAATTAACAGTTCCAGCTAACCTTATTAACTTCCATTGTGCATCAACAACAATATAAGATTCAGATTGATGTCACTTGCTGCTTTCTTAGCAACCCTGAAAATCCTGTGCACTTTCCTTTCCTGAGAGCCAACATGCAGAAATAAAAAGCCCAACAGTTCCAGAGATAATTCATTACCACCACACTGGAGGGAAGGCAATAGCTCCCTGACAGTGATGCGTAGGAAGGCTGGCTTCCTCTTGCTCCTGCCAGCCTGGATTTTCTGATGTCTAATAATGCAGCTGAGCTCAATTTGCAACCTGAGCTGCAGAAGGATTTCCCCTTCCTTTGTAAGACAGGTTAAAAAAACAGCTAGAAAGTAAAAATCGCCTTTTCTTCATGTTTAGGTTCTTTCATTCCATTTATACATTTTTTTCATGAATGCTTACTAAAACATCATATCACTGTCCAGCTTTCAAAGGTGTTCAGAAAACAGAAGAAAACCATAACAATTTCTTTTCTACTAGTGGGGAAACAAAGGCATCAAATGTCGTGACATCTCAACACTTGCACAGATCACCAAGAAGTTAAATTTTTCTAACTTCAGTATTCTAATGGACCAATACCTGCATTGTCTTATACCTGGGACAAATGGAATAAAATGTTGACAGTCTCAGATTTGATGAAGACTACCTTTTTTATCCCCTGTTGAACATTATGCTCTGAGAAACATTAAGGTGCAAGAACTGAAAGTCAGAAATCCTCCCAGATCATTAAAGCCAAAAGTTGTATAAAAAACATTTTTAGCAGCATTTTCTCATAAAGACTTGGTTTAACTTCAAAGCCTGCTGTTCCCTACCAAATTGTTTCTAGGGGAAAACCAACCAAATATAAAGAACAATTTAAACAAGACAGACTCTTCTCTACATGGTCATGGTACCTTCATCAAGACAGACAACTCAGGGCAAATCAGACCAGCTGCCCCCACAACAATAAATAATCCTGAAGTCTATGTGCAACAGTTCATGCCTCACTTCCAGCCCATGCTGACTGCTCACTCTTCCTCTGCCCCCCAAAACCCTTGACTTGCACAAACACTGGAGATTAGGGGGTCTCTCTTCCCTGGTCTCCAGATGGACTCTATTTCCTACCAGGTTTTTAGCCCAAGGGTGAATTGCAGCCTCCTTCTCCCCTGGGGAACAGGCCAGAGAGTTTCAGCAAAGACTGGGATTCACCCATGAACTTGTCTCAAAGCAGGTTGCAACATCCAACCTTGGATAGTTCCCAGGCCTCTACTGCTTTTCCACAGGGAAAATATTTTTAACCTGAAATGTTCCAGTTTAATTTCTATCAACAATCAGCTTTTGGACTAAATAAAATTTTTATGTGGGTTTGTTTTGTTTTATTGTTGGTTTTTTTGTCTTTGTTTGTTTGGGGTTTTTTGGTTTGGTTTGGGGTTTGTTGGTTTTTGTTTTTTTTGAGGGGGAGAGGTAGTGGTGGTGGTGTAATTTTTTAAATTTTTGTTTTATTCTCCTATGTCTACATGCATTTTTATAATTCATCAGACTTTGGAACGCCACCCTCAGTACATCATAACCATGCCTCAGATAATGATCTAGCTGTACTCATATTTTGCTATCTTCCAGGCTAGTTAAAATGGATGTTTTGATTCCTGGCAAATTCACAAATTAGGTGGCAAGGGGTAAATATGCAGTACTTTACATGCAAAGCAAAATCAAGGACATGTTGATCTTGGTTTGGCTTTACATTCAGTGTAAACAAAGTCCTGCAACTTCCATAAAGAAAAGCTAAAAATTAAAGAGCATGACTTTTTCTTTTTTTGTCCAGTGGAGATTTTTTGCATCCCTGTTTCAGGGTTTAACTCCTTCCTGTTGCTGTGTAGACAATTTCTTCCAAGTTGGGTTAAGGTTTATGGAAAGAGCTGTCACCTCTTCCAGCCTGACCTACTCACCTTCTTTCTGGAGAAATAGGTCACAGGTTACGATAAGTGAAAAAGATCCAGTAATCCTGCCTTGTCCTCTTCCTGGTGGTGCAGAATTACATCCTATAATCTGTTTTCCAGGGCAGAGCCTATTATTTTAAGAGACAGAACCCAGACCAGATGCTACAAGTTTTACTGACCCAGCACATTGTCCTGGGAGTCATGAATTATTTGGCTGCTATGGATAGTTTATTCCTTTCTCTCCTGGAAATTGCCACCCAAGACCTGCATGGTCAATACCTGCTGCTTCTTAAGATGGTGCAAAGTATCTGCTCATGAAGCACCTGGGTGCACAGAGTACCCATAGTAAGGGGTACTGGTAAGGAGGCAGCTGATTTCTGTCCTGGAGCATGTGTTACCCTGTCCAATGTAACTAAGGAAACTCACCAAACCCATAGGCAGTTTTTGACCTCAGGCTGGGATAGTGATAGCTGCAGTCTAACACACACCCCTCCACTAACACATGGGATTTATTCTGCATTGATTTTTAGAAATACAGAAGAGAAATGGCCCTTCCACAAATGAAACTGATTTGCTCTGGCTTCTTTTTCCAGAGACTACCAAAGCGCAACAGACACTTTGTACTGTAACTCTTAAGCTATAGCTCTAATCCATCTGGAAAGTTCCTCCTTCTGCAGAAGTGGCCAAGGAAGGCAGCTACTGGTTCACCCTCAGCAGAGCTGAGTCAGAAAGGAACTGTGGGCAGCCTGTGCCTGGCAGGGGTAGGAAGCAGAAGAGACAAGTAGTTAGATCCTTGAGGGCTAGAGGGTTATTGGAGATGAGATCCTGTTAGGTGACTAACAGAAAAGAGGCAAAAGGAGATGTGGTTTTTGTTCTGTGATGACCTATGCAACTTAAAAACCAGAAAGTATTTCTTCAGCTTGAAAATTCAATAGGGACAAGTGTAACAGGAGGAAGGCAAAAGGAGTAAGATTGAGGAGGGCATGGGAATTATCATGCACAACATAGCACCCAGGGTGTGAATACCAAGCACATCTGAAGATGAAGAGCTAGTTCTTGTTGTCCTTTCTCACCACAAGAAGGGTCAGGACCAAGCAGGAGCACGTGACACGGGTCACGTTCATGGCAAAAGAGCAGAAAGTTGCAAGCGTACGTGAGGGCAGTCAGGACTTGGCATCAGGAGGCATCACCAGATAAGGAAATGCAAACCAGCAAGTAAAGGCAGGACCTGGCAGCCACTGCTGCCTGTTGAACCCAGCTCCTCACCCTTCAGATGGGGTTTGCAGAAAGCACCAACACTCCTGCAGCCTTCATGCCCTTTTCCTCAGATCAAAGTATGGGGGAACTTGGGAGGGTGCACAGGAAGAGCAGCCATTTACTGGTAGTGTTATTTGCACCATGATTTGGTACCTAGGTGGTCTGGGAAAAGGACCCAAGATGGTGGTTTGGATTTTTTTAAGTTAGGAAAAAAACCAAAAAGCAAACAAGACTGTGCATGATGGCTTCTGAGCAAATGAACAATGAGTACTTGCTCCAGCCGTACCCTCCCTTCCCCACCACACTGACTGTGCCTCTTCACAAGCATCTGATGGATCTGGCTCCTCATGTTTTAGAGAATTAATCTAAGCAAAGGAAGGAAAATGAAAGGAATTCTTTTCTTCAAGTAGGGAATGGAGGCACAGCCCCATGTGTTATTGCATTTTGGCTTGCAGCAGCCTGTTTAGCTTCTAGAGTGATATTTATTTGTACCATGGCCTGAAATTTTTTTTGAGAAATAAGCTTTATAGTTACTGAATTTTGCTCTTTACCCACACAAGAGAATCCCAGAGATGGATGACAGCAAGCTGGTGGTAGATCCAGACCTGGCTCCTGAGCATGCTCTGCTCACTAGACTGATTCCCTTTCCTTAGGGCAGCAACCATGCACGGTCTAACAGAACTATAACACCAAATCACCAGACATAATCTAAGCCCTAGAGCACTTAAATGCACTGTACTACCAAAATCATCCAGTCTCACAGCTCCCATTCCATAGATGGGAACCTCAGGCTTGTCCCCACATCACAGCAAAGCTGCCAAGAGCCCCACCAGCAGCCAGTCCTGGAGCTGCACTGGGCTGGCTCCTGCTAAGCTGCCTCAGCTTCTGTAGGGCCACAAACCCCTGGGGACCAGCACAGCAGACAGGAGGAACCATATGAAGATAAGAGGTCTAGCCCACACCAGCAGCTCATTTCACACACAACCCCAAACTCTGGTTTGGTTTAGCTGCCAAACTACCAGATTTCTGCCTTAACCACAACCACCAGATGCACCTCAGGTGAAACCCAGACCTTCATACAGTTTCCCAGAACTTCCTTCCAGCTCAGACACCGCCTCACTCAGCGAGTCTCGGGTCACCTGGTAAAGGTACCATGAAATTACAGTTATTACATTTCCCCTGTTTTTTCCTGTCCATCTCCTATGTGAGGCAGCCTGCTCCCCCGGCAGCTTTATCAGAAAAGCACCCAAGAGGAAATAAGTACAAGCACCAAGGTACAATTGTCAAGATATATGGGGCATGCAACATATATTTGTGGGAGAAGGTAGTTTTCTTCCCAACACACAGATCCATCTCCCACTAGAAAGAGGAACTATGAGATGCCCAGGTTTTCTTTTTTTTTTTTTTTTTTTCGTTTTTCTTTACCTCATTGGCCAGTCCAGCTGATTTTTGTCATTTGCCCTTGTTTGTGGTGGTGGGTGACACCAGCCCTTAGCAGAGGGCTGAGAAAAGCACAGTTGCTCCCCTCCCCCCCAGCACCTTATCCCCTGACATCCCTGTTGGGACACACTGTGGTATTGTGTCCTGCCCTGGCACGGGTGCCTGCATGCAGATGCCACTGCCATCCAGATAATCAGTGGTTATTGCTGTGACAGTCTCTGAACATCACTACTCAGAGGAAAATTTTGGTGTGTTTATTAGGCCATGGTGGTTTCTGAGAACACAGCTGGGATTGGGGTCCCTCATCCCCACAGCCCAGACACGAGAATGCCTTGCACCTGTCAGCAAGCCTTACTGCCAGCAGAGAGGAGCTGTATTTGATTTTTTTTTTAAAACAGCTCAGTAGATCATGTCAGAAGACAACAATGTGCTCACTCCACAAGACACAGAATTTGACAGGCAAAACAACCTGCCAGTTACTTATCATTAGTGCAAATGACTGATTTTTCGGTTCACCGGCAGTTCAGAATAATCTGAAGGTTTTATTTTGAGTCAAACTGAAGAATTTTTTTTCCAGAACTTTCAGCTCACCTTGATAGTTCACATTTCTAGTCCAATCTCTTTTAAATGAAACTTTTTATTATCTTCTAAAAAGTGCAAAAAAAGAAAGAGGGATGCTTCATTTGATCCAAAACTATTCCCGTTAGTTTAGCTTCCAGCTAAAAAAAAAAAGAAAGGGGAGAAGGAATTCAAGAGCAGATATTTGTCTCAGTAAAGAGAAAATTGTGGTCAGTTGAAACCCCCAATTTTCCTTGAAAAATACCTTGTAATGAAAATTTTGGGACAGCCTTAGCCTGTTTCTCCCCCACTTCCCCCACCCTTCCCCAGTCAGGCTGCAAAACCCATCACCCACATTTATTTTTTGTAGGCTTAGAGATCACAAGTCAAAAGGGAAAGAGCTGCTCATTTCCCATCACTCTTCTCCCTCACTCCCAACAGTGTCCAAGGTCTTTTGCACATCAGTGAATTCCATTCTGCCTCATCTCTGACTATTTCAGCCATCCAGAGCCTGCCTTATGCCATCCACTGGATTGGAAATAAAAACACATTTAAGAGTCAACCAAGGGAAAAAAAAAAAAGAAAAGAAAAAAAAGCAGTAGGTGTGCAGGCCAACCCTGCAGGTGCTTCTGCAATTGAGTCTTGGTTCAGGGCAATAAGCGTTAGTGACTTTTAATTTCCTCTGTCCCCAGGCATCCTGGATAATACCACTCAGATAGCTCCAATTCAACTCCTGACCTGGCAGACAGTGCTGGGTATCCCACCGTGCTCCATTGAGTACACTAAGCCTCACATAAGCCCTCTAAGCCACTGGGCTACTTTGGTGAGTCATTTAATAACATTGAACATGCTTTTCCCTACAACTTTGCAAGGAAGGGAGGAATCTATGGCTGGGAATTAAAGACCCCCCAAACAAATTTTAAACACAAATTGAATTTTTTAATTGGACTGGAGTGCTGAAGCATATTCAGATCTTGACCTCAAACCAGATCAGGAAGGAGAAGTAGGAAGTCAGATGGCTCTGGAGATTTGTAGGGGGTCACAGGTGCCTTTAATAACCAATACTGCAAGTTAATAGCTTGGTTAGGGATGGGAATAGACTAAAAATGATACCAAGGAGTTCAGTTTTAGTCCAGTTTACTTTGAAAAAAAAGTTAATTTCACACGATGATCACAAGTGGAACACGAGGTTGGAAAGACTCACAGAATTCTACATATAAGCTTTTGCTACTGCAAACCTTTTCTTCTTACAATTGTGACAATTTTTAAATTTTTTTCAAGCCACATCCTTTTGTAGGACATTCTTACATTGGTTGCTCCTATTGGGAAAAAATTTCAATCTCTGCTAGAAACTTCCTCCTAATTATCAGCCCAGGACTCTGTGGCTAGCAAATAATATTCTCCTTTAGTTTAGTACCTATTCTTCTCATTTGTTTTGGAGAAACCTACTAAGGGTCCTTACCTGAATGGCAACAGAATCATGAAGTCTTGAGAGGACAGGTATCAATCAACTTCTTGATCATGACCACAGTTTTAATTGAACTTATTGATCAGCTGTGGGTTACCCTGGAAGAAAAAGTGTTGAACCATTATTTGCTAGCTGCAGTGCTACCTTGCAGTGCCTCATTTCATCCCTGTTCTCTGCCTCGGCTGCACATTTCCAGAGGTATCGAAGGGAGCTGAACCAAGTTAAAAGTTTGCACACATCTTCCTGGAGCTGCTTTGCAAATCACAGGCTCCAGGCAGGAGTCTGATCTAAGTCTCCAGTTCAGCACTTGCTGAAGGATCAACAAGAATATCTTTGTGAGTGTCTGAGAGCCACTGGGTTGCACAGTGCTCAGCAGCACTTGGCTGCTGCTAAGAATCCTACTCTGATGTTTATTCAAGTCATGACCTGAGCACCCACACTCCAGTTTGCAGACACCAGGAACCAGGAGCTATCGGCATTTTTGAGCATCTTCGATCTGTTGACTGACATTTTCTGAAGATGAAATGCCTTTGGGTTGACTGCCCACGAGAGAAAGCCCCCTGCCCCCAGATAGTTCCTGCATGGGCCTTGGCAGTGGGCCCAGACAACGTCAACAACCTTTGAGCATGACTTACAGCACTATCTGAGACAGTGAAGAAAACAGAAACTCCCATGACAGCATTCACATTCAGGTCTTGTTGATGAAACTACCAGTCACTAATGCCAAAAACAGCAGAGATTATTTTTTACCATGTGGGCCTCAAAATTCTCATCAACAGACCGAGTAGCATCTTTCACACAGTTCCTTAGAACACCTCTGTGCCACAAGCCTGCCCCTCACACCCATCTGGCAGCAGGCTCGCCCATGGCGAGGCACAGCTTCCTCCTCATTTCATCCTCCTCCAGCACTCCCATTTGCGTTTTGTCCACTTGTTGCATCCTGTCTGATTCCTGTTCAGGCGTTCATCAGGGAGGGGAAGGTTGTTTTTGCTGCTTGCCTGTGCTGCACCCAAAGTAATGAGCCCAGAACCTTTATGTGATCTCCTACCTGATACTCTGATTTAAGGTGGGACTACAAGGAAGACTTTCCTTTCTTCGCCCTTGACAACCAAGTGGAAAACACACAATTTCAGACAAACAGAGGTTATTGAGAAACCTACTTCAGGGTCTGTCTAAAACATTTAATTTGACACAGGAAATTTAATTTTCTATGTTTGGAGTTTGCCCTCCCTCTTTCCGCACTTTCAAACCAAAGTTCTGCTCATCAAAACTATCCTTTTGAAACAGAAGTCAAAATGCTGTCTGCAAGCCATGGGAAAACATTTGATGCCAACATCCCTATTCTTGCCTTGACCAAAACTCAAACCATATTTGATGCTAAGGAGCAAATAGGCTTGGCCTTTGAAGAGTACTTTTGAGCCAAATTTACTGCTCATTCACAAACTCTAACCAGGTCTTCATGCAAAGCAACAAAACCACAACTCCAGGTTGTTTGTAACCTTGGTCTTATTGAAAACAAATGAAAGCTTAATGCTTGCAGATTTTAAGTCCTAATCCACAAACATCCCAACCCTCACTTTGTTTGCTCAGTATTAAAAAAATATGGGTTTTACTTTCTTTTTTTCCATGCATCTCTTTTCAAACAAATCCTTCCTGCCTTTGGACAAGCTGACATTGTGTGTGTCCTTGAGTGTGTTCAAAAGCAAGGCAGAGCGTTCCTTTCTCATTACACGGCTTGGCTTATCAGCCCAGCAAAGGTTTGGGTTTCAGGTGTGGCTCTGTGCCAGGTGGGACTGGCCACACATCATTCACACAGCACCAGAGGCAGGGGCACGGAGCGTGTACAGGTTTACAGGCTGGCCTTTAGAAGCACCAGGAAACTCTGCTCTCACCTGCTGATCCTCACGCACAAACAAACAGCCTCTAGCCTCAGAAGATGGATCAGGAGGGATTAAATTATATTTAGCAGGTTGATTGAGAGGTGTGATATGATTTGCCCACTGAAAGCAGGAATAGGTTCTCAGCTGTATTTCGATTTTACTGCTCTATGGCCAAAATCCATAATGAAGAAAGGCTGCTAAAACTGGGGCAAGACATTTGTCTCTTCTAATGTATTATCAAGAGCATTAATGCAGAGGTTTTACCTCCTAAAGTGGACTGGAAATTATACACAAGAGATAGGCCACCTAGGAAATATTTCCTAGACAATGTGATGAGCTGGTGTGCAATACAATGCCACTGCAGAGAGGTTGCATCCTAGGATACCCATAAAAACAGGATTACCTTGAATCCATTGAGGTGTCCTGTTTCTGCAAACTAGTAAAAACAAACTGGTAACTCAGCTTTCACCCATTAATTTTGAAACTGTCTACTCTATTTACATATAAATGTAAAATATTCTACATGTGAACAGTTTTCATTTATGTCTCATAATGAAAATGGACTCCACATGCTGTCTGGGTGTCCAACAAGTCATTCCCCCCCAAGAACTTCTACTATTCTTTGTTGTGCCACTTTGCATTTATCTAATACCTTACGTAGTTACTCAGAGGTTACTATTAGAATCATTGAGAACATGAATCTCCAGAGGGGCTTGTAATGAACAGTCCACATCTTATCCACCAGCAAATCATTAAAAGTAATGCCCAGGTATTCTTCAATTGCCCAAACAGCTGTCCCTTGGGCTGGCTGAAGTTGCCAAACCAGCTTTTTCCCATAATGGATTGACAAGGGGTGCCATTGGCCCAGGAGGTCTTTCTCCAGGCAGACCAATGCTTATAGAAAGGAGGGAGGGCTGGAGGTGGTAGGAAGGAGGAAAGGCTCTTCTGGAAATGTGATGTGCATAAGAAGGTTGCAAGCTTTGAGAGGGCAATGCAGCCACTGGTAACTTTTTCAAGTTCCTAGCAACCCTTGCACTCTTTGAAATGTCTCAGTACTCCAGAGAAGCAGGAGTAGGTTCTTGGCAATCCCTGAGCAGGTAGTTTTGGCTAGTTAATTATGCCCTGCAGCTCTTTGTCACTCACAGAATGAATCCATAGCCCTGAATTTCACAGAGTAAATTTATTTTCCTGATTCATGGCCTGGACAGTGAGTTTACAACAGGGGAACCTCAGGTGCCTGTGGTGCTTCTGCAAATTTTCAGCTGACATACCAGTTTGGCAACATCCTCAGGATTTGCCAATGTTTTCACAGAAGGTCCTGAGCACCCAGAATGGTTACCTAGTCCCTTCCCACACCTTGGGGCAGGTTTAGCACTCCTAAAACCTTTCCTCAAGTCAAACCATTCCCTGAAGCATTTGGCAGATACAAGAGATCAAGTCACTTTTTATACAGTTGCTGTATATATGGCTGTCATGATCACAGTATCCTGCAGTCTTAGAGGTGTTTACCCCCACAATGATCCTATAAGTTGGGGCACTCTTGCTATTCCCATTGTACTCCTACTGAGTCACAGCACTGATTTAATTTGCCTGGGACAGAAGATGAAGTCCGGGACCGAACAGGGAACAGCACAAGTCCCTCAAACTCCTGGCAGGCACCCCATCCATCCACAAATGGTCTGTCATGTTTGTGAAAACATCTGGCAGGGCCTTAGGTGGAGGGTGTAAGACTTTCACTTGCTTGAGCCTGCACGGAAGTGCCAGCCATACCTCTGTGTGTGAATCTGCTGCAGCAGGACAGGTGGGAAGCCATTGCGTCACAGCCCAATAAAATTCTGCAGAGCCCTCAGGAAGAGAAGCTGGTGCCAGGCACGGGATCAGCAGGTGAGCTGTGGGCAGCCAAGGAAGCTCTTGACAAGCAGCATCATGCAGCACCTGATCCCAAGCCCAGAGCAGCCACTGTCTCCAGCACACTTTGAACATACTCGTTCAAGGGATCACTCAACACCAGAGGTATTTGTGAGAGATCTGCTCTGTGTGTGGCAATGTCCAGCTGGCAAGAGATAACTATTAGACTTTTGCAGTGCCCTGCACACACTCCAAATTAAGCAAACCCTGTGTTTAAAGGCATAAATCAAATCACAGTGCTTTCTTTTCCAAGATGAAGATTTTAAAATCCAACTTCAACAAAACCTCAATTAAAGGTGCAGAAGCCACTTAACAACTGAACTGACCAGCAAAGCTCCTTGAGTCTTTGAGATGCCCCATCCATTTAGAGAGCAGTCAAAAGATGATGATGCTCTTACTCCCTGTATAGGATCTTTGTTTCCTCAGGACAATAGTGAACATGGGATGAAAATCTGTTGAAACTGATGGAAAACATTGAGGCACATTTGGGCTCTGCTCTCCAGCAGCAGGGCACTAAAGCACCAGGGTGGGCTTCTACTTTTTATTTTACAAAGATAAAAATCCTGCCTGGAGTTTGTACAGCTGGAAGATAAATGGAGTCAATGCACAAAAACCACCCACCACTGGCAGCAGCAGAGAGATAAAAGTTGCTAGAATTTGATTGCACCCATTATTAAAACTTATCTTTAACCATCTCTCTGTCTATTGATTTCTAGCCAACTATTAACTAGCAATGACCTTAGAGGCTTGAAAATAACTTGGGAAGTCAAGTAAACAAAGGGGAACCCAGCTGCATACAAAGAACCAAGATATTTGCAGAGACCCTCTCCTTCTGCTCATTGCAATAAACTTGTGCTAAGTATTTTTCCATTTAAACGTCTGAGTCAATGATCCAAGGAGCTGAGGGTGTGGACAAGCAACTGAGTGTATAGAGGAGCAGAAAGAAGGAATAGGAGTTAATTTTAATTGTCTATAGCCTTGAATTAATGTAATCTCAACCAAAGTCAAAAGACAAAGGTTCACAGTTTAAGAGCTTAGCACCACTGGCTGCAAGCCTTCATGTATATTAAAAAGAAACATTATTATACACAGGTCAATTTGACTTTTTCAGGACATGGTATTATACTGTACCCAGTGCCAAAGAAAGCCCTTTTTGTTGTTTAAAAACCTCATGAAAATGGGCAATAGGAGTTCTTTTAGAAGGAGAAACAAAGTATTTCATCATACACCTTTGTTTACCTTCCAAGACTTTTCAGGCTTCAAGATTTTTCATGATCTAAGAATTTTCACCCCATGTCCTCTCCCTCCACCAGCACACGTACTCTAGTGTCCCCCACATTTTCCTTTGTTCAGTGCCTCAAGATCCCCTCTGCAGTTACCACAACCTTCACCTCACCCTGCCCTGTACCCACAGCATCCTCAAAGCTCTGTCCCTTCCCAACACACTCAGCTCCTTCCTGTGTCCTGTAAGGATCATCTGAAGAAGAAGCAGCATTTACTGTGGTTTGTTTTAGGCTATTTGTGCTCTAGCTGGACAGTCACCCACTTGACCAAACAGCACCAATGACTTTTGAAAACTCTGTGAAGTCCCTCATACAGATCACACTATTGCCTTGCCTTTGATTTTCAAGACACTTTTGTAACAAGGATTATTTGGTTTGCCCTGTTTAGATTGGTTGATCAACTGGTTCTACAGTTTCTGAAAGAACACAATAAAGATACCAGTGTTACTATTTTGAAAATAATCTATATTCTTACACACCACATTCTACACTACTTTGGTTTTGGCCTTGTTTAGTATTGTGGCCAGGGCAGTACTTCCTAAAATCTCTAAAAAGCTTGGAAAAACATGTAAGCCTGTTGATTTAAATCCCATCCTGGATCCAGTAGCCGATCTGTGTGTGAGAGTAAAGTGAATTGTGCAAAATAGGGCTAAATGTGGTGACTGTACAGATCAAACTGGGAAATTTCAGAGAGAAATGTGGGGTTTGCGAATCAAATGTAGGTTTGTTTCTTCTTAATGGAGAAGAGATTTGGGGACATTCACATATCCAAGTTCACACAGGGCATAGTCAGGCATAGTGGAGCAAGAAAAGACAATGTCTCTTTATTCGTAGTCCCACACTACAGAAAAAGATCTTGCAAAATTCTGGTGTTTCCAGTTTGTGGGGAAATCCTTTAGAAGAGATTTATGTGCTTTCTCATTCTCACCATAAGCAAACCAGGCCTGGAGGGGCAGCATAAATAAAGTAATTTGAGGCCATAAGAGGAAGATGTCCAAATTCTTCTTAATTTGAAACCTAAATAGAACTCTAAATATTGTGTCAATTCAGCCATCAACACAAAAGACTCTTTTTGGACTGACGCTCGCATAATCCACCATCCATCCCCTTCTCAAAGAATTTTTGAAGGTTTTGACTCAATTGGATCACATTTGAAAGAGCAGTAGAAATTTCAGCAACAAGAAGTGCCTACAGGATTTGGCAGAACGCATAGAGGACAGGAGGTGGGGATCCAGAGGAGTTTTCCAGTGTGGAAGGGCACGTGGTAGCAGCCCTTAGGGAACAGCTGCCTGGCCAAACAGCACGTGTGTCCTGCCTGGCCAACCAGAGCTTGCACAGCTCTGTCCCAACTACAGCATTACGTTATCTTCCGTGTCACGGAGCCGCAGGAAGAGCAGTGTGGAAAAGAGCTGAGCTTATTATGATAGAAACAGAAGTAGGATGAAAAGGCCAAAGGACAAAAATCCACAGGAGACTTCAGTAACTCTGGTGTTCAGGAAACAACAAGGCTCTTTCCCATCCCTTCATCTTCTTCCTGTGAAGGGTGAGATTACCCACCCTAAAGGCAGGAAGACACATACACCTCCCTCACCAGAAGAGGCATGGCATTATAATAGCAGGGCTATTTTTTCCCCAGGAAAAAGAATGAAATCAGCTATTTACACTGGACAAATTACAAGCTCTGGAAAGCACATGAAGCACACAAAGAGAGCAGTTGTATCACAAATAAATATGTGGTGGGGGGAACTTATTGATTAGCTTTGTAAACGCAGTTGCCCAATCAATAGCAATTTCTGGAAATGCCTGGTACTTATTTGGTGCAGCTTGTGCAATGAGGATAAATAATAAGAGTACTTAAGGGGCATGTCTCCTGACACCACTGGCGAGCCCTGTACAACACAAAGCCAGAACGTGGTACAACAATTGCACAAGCCAGGACTAATCCACTCTGCTTCTAAAAAAAGAAAAATCACAAGCACAAATCCAAACACAGCCGCACTATCAAAATAAACACCTGGATCCCAAAGGTATCCAGACAAGTTCCTGCTGTTCTTGCTGTAGATGGCTGGCACTGGATCCAGGATGGTATGAAACTCACTCATTCCTAGCTATGCCCAGCTGGGAAGCCATGGCTCTCCCAGGATCCCTGCTGTATGGGAATACAGAGACCCTTCCCTCTTCCCTGAATGACCAGGGTGCCTCTAAGCACAGTAAAAGCCCCAGATCTTGGACTAGGAAAAAAAAATAAAGTACAAAGCAGCTTTCCAGATCAGTTTGCCTGATGCAGCCCCTCCCTGCCAGCACCAGCCCCCTGCCTCTTGGGGGCTTAGTTTGAACATGCTGACCTCTTCCCATGCCTTTCTCTCCAAGGGAACCCAGCCCAGCCGGGGCAGGACCTCTGAGGGCACAGCACATGCTGCTTGCACCACAGCAACTCAGCAAGAGGCATGGAGGGTCAGCCTCTCACCCGCAGGGCTGCAAGGAGCCCCCAGTTAACCCTGACTCAGGCTCCTGGTTATACCACAGCCCTGTGCTAAAAGTAGCACCTGATGGGAAGAAGGGAAAATCCACCTCAGCTCCCCAGAGGCTTCTCTACTTCCCTTCTTTACAGATAGGAAGTTTGCTCACATTGTAACATGAGATCATAGCACAGGAAAGACTGAGGAACCAGACGCTCGTTTAGGCCACAGCTTTTTCACTGCAGCTGCCAAGGATAACGATGTTTGCATGAAACCTGTTTACAGATACTGCTCACAGCCCTCCCGTGAGGTGCCTGTGCAAGAGCCCATGACCAGCTCATCATAACAAAGACCTTCACCCACCCAACTTACTTTGACCAGCTGCATCACTCCAAACAAGATGGTGCAGACAGTTTTCACATCCACAGCACCCAACGCTGCCCGTGCAGCTGAGGGCTGGAGGAAGAGAGGGAAAGGTGTTTGTAACATAATCCCTTATGTAGTTTTTGGTGCAGATTGCTGCCAGCTGGGTGGTGAGAGAACAGGGGAGCCGCTCTTCTCATTGGACAGAGCCCAAAGGTGTTTCACATTTTCCCTTAGGGCCTTAATGACTCTTCCCATTAGCAGGTGTCTCTGGACACGGGGGTCTGGGGCAAATGCTGAAGCCTTGTCTTCCCTACAGGAGAGGTCATTTACTCTATCCCATGCTTAGAGACTCCATGGGACTACACTTGTTCTTAAATCACGGCAGGATGAGAGGAGTTTATGTGGAGTAGGAGTGACTCATTTTTCTGTTCCTAAAATTTGGCATTACTCACCAGAAAAATCCCCACATATTCTGAGGGATTTCAGTGCTTTTTGTCTTTCATTAACAGCTCATCTTGTTTGCTTCCTCATCACAGCGTCCTTCTCATAAGAACTTCCTGCATCCTTTGTCACCACCTCACAACATCATCACGACAGCCAAACAGCTCTTGGAAGCTGGAAAAGACATTAGGCAGCAAATGATCCCTTTGCCACTTAAGGAAGGCCCTGTTAGCCTCCGTGGCTCCATGTTCAGCAGCACGGTTAGACATGCAGGTTGCGGGTTGCATGGATTTTCCTTGTGACTCAAAGCAATTTTCATTTACAGTCCAGAGGTGTGCACTCATTACCAAAGGGTTCATAAAAGAAAGCCTTCAGTTACCTTGCACAAACAGGATGGGTGTCCTTACATGAATTCCTGTGTCTCCTAGGAGGGAGTGCACACATGCTGCTTTTGGATCCTGACATAGCTGGTATGGGGAATTAAAGGCATAGCCAAATTATTTTAGCTCTCTGTGCCTAGTTTCCCTAACTGGAAAACACGTTTGCTTTGCGTTGACCTTGAGGCTAAACATAAATGGAGGCCTGGAGTTGCTATACGCTGAAAACTGTACAAAGATAAAGAAAATTTCTTAGGGACCTGCAAAGCAGTGAAAGGGAATACATTTAACTTAGGAGTGGTGTAGGCTATATCTCCACTTTCCCTCCATCCTACAAAATCTTAAAATTGCTTTTCTTGCTTTTTGTTGTAAATAATTGATGTGTGAAGTGCTGACTCATAAGTCCGGGGTTACAGGAAAGGAAACTTTGTTTCTTGGTTAAAAAATTCATTTCGCAGCATAGGCAGCCTCCTCCAGGGCAGGCTGGCAAGGCCTGGGCCACACAGTGTGTGCCCTGCAGACACGGAGGATCCGTCAGGGGAGGATTTCCCAGGCTCTGTGGTTCTGCCTGTCATTCTGCAATAGGGAAGCCCGAGCATTGCCCCACCAGGATGTGGCAGCCCCATTTGCATGAAGTGCAGCACAGCAGAGCTCCCTTGCCTTGGTGCTAAAGCTGAGATAGGCCCATTGAGTGTGCCAGGTCATGTTTCTCTCTGCATCACCTGGACCCACGTGTGCTTTTCCCACTCTGCCAGAGCAAGAAGAGCTTGTGCTGAGGCTGCAATGTCCACAAGCTGTTCCTTCTCCACAAAGAGCAAACCAAATTTTGGACTTCCCCAGTTATTGCTGTACCAAAGTAGCAGTGAAGACTGTCCCCAAAGCTCAGTCTTGAGCATAAATGACTTAATTACTCAAAGACCTTGCATACAAAGGAATAAAGGAAGTATTATCTGTACGTCATAGGAGAGAAGACACTCAGATTCTTAAATTTTTTTCAGCACCTGACCTGCACTGATTTCCATGGCAGTCAGGCACTTGCACTCCTGCAGTGAGCCACACGTCAGTGACTCACTCAGCGTCAGACAAAAAGTCTGCAGTGCTGCAGTGAAGGCAACTTCACTCTTCTGGAGCTCACAGAGGCACTTCTGACACCTGGGGTGCCGTGACACTTCCCCTCACTCCCTTCAAGCAGCATTATTTCATCGTGTCTGCCAAGCACAATTTGCTGCTGGAATTCAGTACTTTTATCTCTGCTCTTTGATGGACACCCTTGTGGCATATTTGACTCATCTTCTTTCTAATATTGTCGTGAGAGAATTCAACACCCCCTCCATTCTCCTCAGACGTTGCAGAAAAGGTGAATTTGGAAACTTCTTTCTCAGAGCAATTGATGATAACAGCTCCATTGTGCCTGACAAAGCCAGTCACAGTCTGTGCCTTCCAAAGCCATAGGAATGTTGTTGCTGTAGCTTTGCCTTGTGCTGGCTATGGCTGTGCAAGGTGCAAAACAGGGAACCAGCCTCTGTGCCACAGAGCTTGCAATCCTAACAATCATGCATACATTGAATGTTTACTATCTAAATATTTAGCTAAAGGAAGCATCCAAGTCACATAAAAGCTCAATGGATTGAAAAGGTCAATGGAGAAGCAAGTTTTTCAGGAGATTGGGTTTATCCATAGAATAGCAATTTGCAGAGCTTCCTTGTTGTATTTAGAGAGAAGCAAAAGCTCACAGAGAGTGAAAAAACTTAAGATGTAAACCCCTCCTTGTGCGAACCTTTCCTGAGTAAAGTCTTCTCCACTTGGAAAAGGAGAGGAATTGAAGAGCTCCATAAGTTGAGCAGCATCTGCCTGTGCAGGGCTGACAGCCCTGGGAAGTGCTCAGTTCTTGTGGCATGGACACATATCTGAGAGGTGAGGCAGAAGGTGAGTCATAGTGGTTTGAATTTCACATATCAGGACAAATTAGTTCACTGAAGATACACCAACAAGTACAGGTGCTGCTGTGTATATGAGACAGAAAAAGAGATGGCACTTCAAAGACAGCATTAGGAGAAAGCCCCAAGTCTTGCTCTTCTTTTGTGAGAAAGATTTCCTTGAGCTCTTGAATCTAATGGGAGTAAGGAAAAGATGTTTCTCCTTACTCCTGATGAATGCTTTCCTATTTAAATGATAACCAACTCTAGAGTGAAGTGGTATGCTCCATTGCAGAGCCTACACAATAGCAAGCTGTGGTTTTTTAACAAGCAAAATTCAGATCACTAGAAAGTGCTACACTAAGACAAACAAGGACTCTTACAAATATGGTAACAGGGCAGGTTCACAAACCTACACCTACGTTAAGGGCGCTTAAGGACCACTGGGGAACCAGCATCTGAAGCCTGTGAGACCACACTGTGGCTGGACTGGAATTCCTGCAGTTCCTCTGTGCTGTCTAAGCACTGTCCTCTATGGCTGCCTCAGGGGGCAGCGGGAGGCAACCGCAGGATCCGGCAACCACATCTCCTCTGTGGTGACAGGACAAGAGAGACAGATGCATGATTGCATAAAAGAAAGAAAGAAAAAAAGGAAGAGCTTCATTTCCTCTTGGTCAGGCCATCTTTGTTAACCAAAATGCTTGGGGAAACTTTGGGTACATGCTGCGGTTATGGCAGTGGAGTGGGAGACTCTGAGCAGGGGTACCAGATTCTGGGGAGCAGCTGAAAAAACAAACCTTTTTTGTGCTTTTCAGCTGTCTCAGGGATGGGCCCTGACTCTGCCCTTCAGCCTCTGAGGACCAGGGATCTTGGAGCATGAGAGTTGCCCAGACTGCCTTGGGGACACATTCTTTGTGCAAGTGACAGCTGGGTCCTGTTTGGAGATCTTTGCTCCCTGAGCCAAGGTAGAATGGCTGGGGTCTCCAAAATATGTACACATACTAAGTATCTCTGTGTGTGTATAAGCACAGACATAAGCATAGGTACATGTATGTTTATAGATATATGTATGCACTTTACCTTTCAGGTTACCTGGGGCACACAGACCTCCTGAAAGGGACAGCTCACATGGAAGGATGAGTCCAAGAACAAGTGACTTTAGAGCAATCAAAGTCCTGTTAATTTTTACAGCTGGAGGAGAGACCTCTTGCTATGATTGAACATCCTGTGTATCTTTACTGAAATTAACTTTTGGAAACACAGTGGTGAACCAACACTAATGCAGCTCCATGACAATGTGTTTCAGTGAAGCTCAGGTTCTTTTCCCCCTCTCTAGCTGCAGCGTGGTCAGGCAGAGCTCTGGGTTATGTAAGATGGGAATCAGATGACTGATACAACTCTTGCTTCAGTAAGGACAGATGCTGCCAGCTGGGCATGTGAACAGCCCTGCCTCTTGAGTTTGAAACAAGAGTATTTCAAAAGAGAACATAAATATAATATTTAGGCATAAATATTTTGGAGTTTAATGCTGTTGATTTTATTTTAAATTTATTTATTCTTGCTGAGATAAGCTTGTGGTTAGTGGGCTTTTACTCTGCGCTTGCTGTCTTATGCCCTGTACTGTAAAATACTGAATGCAAGATAGTTCCAATAAAATTGGTTATTGTCATGTTCTCAATGGCTGTTGAGACGTTGGCTCTATTTTCCAAAGAGAGGGCTCCATGCAGGTCAGCAAGATGCCACATAGGAATTTTGGGGTGCTCCCTCCAAAGATGTGTGACTGCATTCCCAGCCCCCCATGGGGAAGATCCTGTGTCCCAGGGAACACCTTGGCCAGCAGCACCCACGGCGTGTGCAAACATTCCTCCTCTGGGAAACATGCTGAGCTACTGAACATGCCTCCAGTTATTATAATGGAATTATAATGATGGGTAATTCTCCGATTGCAGCCTAGAAACAATGCTGGAAATCTCACTTGGAGACTGAAAAGCACACAAAGGTCTCCCTTTGCTCCGTCAATTCCATTTGAGTCCCACTGAGACCCCACCCAGGTCGGGCAAATCAAACCACATCCATTTCCTCCATCTCTGCATGGTCTAGCAAGTGTCCTGAAAGGTCTGGTGTGGATTTGCAGCTTGTAAATACTGTGTAGCCAGGAACGTCTCCTACGGAAAGCAAGAATCCTCTGGAAGATGTCAAGAAGACAAGACTGCATATCACAATCATGTAACAAGGAGGTGGTGAAATTGCTGTTGCGTTAGAGCCGAGCAACTCATGATTGCTCTGTCCTGCAAATGTTTTCAGTGTTTAAATGTTTTTCCTTACATGCAAATATAGGTGATGATAAGCATTTTTACAATGAAAGTGTGGAAAAAAAAAGCTCTATGGGGGCAATCAACACTGGTTCATTTTGATAACTTTGAAGTGTTTTGTATTCAGCCACATTAAAAAAACTCATTAGCTTAAATTGTGAAATCAAAAGTAATTTTGAATGAAATGAATTTTTCATTTTGGAAATGATAAAAGGGCAAGTCCCAACCTATAAATACAATTCAAATTGAAAAAAAATTGCCCAGTACAACCCTTTCAGGGAAAATGCTTTATTTCTCATATATTAGCATTTTTGGGTGACAATACGGTTCATCAAAAACCTCTGCACCTCAATAATCTGCATCTAGGCTTCCCCTGATTGCATGGTGACTGTGCGTTGCCTAATTGTGTGTGACTAATACAATTTCATGTGCATTTCCGTGCACTGGGGATTCATTGTTGCCACATACTACCATTGGGAAATCTCTAAGCGTGTGTCTATGAAACAATGACAGGGAGACAAGAGTACCTCCTCTGGAGAAAAGACCTAGGAGGAGGCGGATGACTGGGAGCAAAAAATTATCAAGGCAGAACAGACAGAAAACAGAGCAGCTGTGCCTCTCCCTGGTTTGCAGGGTACAAAACCTCCTCCGTCGGGCAGGATTTACTGGGACAGTGTTTGAGAGGTCCTCTTTGATGATGAGAACAATGAAACCTAAGCAATGCTTGAGAAAGGAGGGGAGTGAAGGAGAGCTTTCCTTCTTAAGGAGAAATATGTGCTCCACAGAGCCAGGTGGACCATAAGTCCTCAGCAGCATCAAGAAGGCAGCTGAAGAGAGACTTGATTCCCCAGGGGTGGAAAAAGAGAGGGAGGGAACAAGCTAGCTCCAAGCAAGCTGCTGTCCTCAGTGACAGCCAGCAGCCAATGGTTACAGTAACCCACATTCAAAGCTCAGTTTGCATGGCTTGTGCAGCAGGTACAGAGAGTATGGAGTCCTCCGACCAGCATCAGACTCCCAAAACAGGCACCTTTCCAACCCTTTTGTGCAGCAGCACCCAGGCTGCTGGAGAGGAGGGTTGGTTTGTGAACAGGTACTTGTCACGTGGGGCTGCTGGTCTGCTGGGGCTGCACGTCTCCATCCTCTGCTACAAAACCCCCTGTGGTGGTGGAGGATTTCCAGGGACCAGGTGTACAATGGGGAGGAGGTCCCTAATTCAGAATAGGCCCTGGAGGTATTTAAGAGATGTGTAGATGTGGTGCTTAGGGACATGGCTAAGTGGTGGGCTTGGCTGTTAGGCTAATTGCTGGACTTAATGATCCTGGAGTTTTTTCCAGTCTAAATGGTTATATTATTGTGTGATTCTATGCAGAGAAGAGATACACCTCATTCGATACTGGAGGGGATGCTCATGACTTCCATAACCAGGAGGCTGAAGTGAGTCACCAATTCACCAGGAACACCATGGAGTCATGCCCTGTGGCTTGGCAGTGGGGATGTGTTCCTGCATGGTGGCACATCCTATCAGTGGGTTGGGTGAGTGAGAGGGAACATGCAAACATCCTCCCTGAAAGGGCAGCAATTTGTTTGGTGCAAGCCTAACATGTGTTCAGAAAACTTCTTCTAGAAAGTGCCCCTCTGGGAATTAAGGTATTTCTTCACCTAGTTTTGGGATGTTGGAGGTGTTAAATGGCACAATGAGGTGGCCACTTCTGGGTTTATGTTTTGGGCTCCATTGGCTCAGTTGCAGCTGTATGTGCCTGCACACAACCACCCTGCACAGGAGGGGAAAATCTGAGTGTAGATCCAATTAAAAACACAAGGCACTCAGAAGCTGCGGAGAGTGGAGCCCTATAAATACTTGTGAGCAAGGGGGTGGAAACAACCACGTCCCAGGGGAAGTATCTGTTTTTTGTAATGTTTATAAAATAAAAATAAATTAAACCAGCAAAAGTCCTGAAGTGTCCACCGCTCACTACTGCTGACAGGGAGCGGCAGGAAAGCCTTTGGTGAAAACTGTAGTGACAGTGGCAGGCTTTCCCCTCCTGGCTGCTGTCCCAACCAAGCTGGCTGCTTGTGCAGGTGGCCACAGGTCACTGCCCTACCCAGCCTGTCCCCTCTGCTAGCCACAGACCCTGGAGAAGGGCCCTCTTCCTGGCCCCTGATTGTAGGCTTCACAGGAATGTAAATAGTGCATATGGCAATAGAGATGCCATTATTTTTATAATTGCTGCTAATGCTGCCTGAAATAAAAAAGTGAGATAAATAATAAAACCTGTTCTGCAAGCAAGATGACAGGAAAAGGCCTTTGTAATCAAACAGGAGGGACCCATCCCTTTTCCTCTTTTACTAGCCTCTGCTTTGTTGCCTACAACATCCTTGATTGCTTCAATCCAGCGTTCTCTTCTTTCTTATCCTTCCCCATAGATGTGGTATATTTAGTCCCTTCTCTCTACTCATCCCAAGTGCCCACAGTTACACTGATTGTTTATCATCCTCTTGATCCCCAAAGCCTTTCACTAACCACTTAGCTGGCTTCTTGCTTTTCAGACGTCAGAGTCCTTTGAGGCAAGGGCTCCCCGTTCTGAAGTGTCTACGCTGCTCCCAGCACACAGCACCCTAACCCTGGCACTGGTCTGGTTGTCTCTGGCTTCTCACAGAGGGGTTTCAGAATCCATCACAATAAGTTGGCTAATGAACTTGTTGCTACAGCTGGGCTAGTCTCCTGAGACATCTCTGTGTGGAGGGAGCTCTCTTCAAGAGAGAGGGAGGATACACAATTTTGGATTGAATACAGGGCTCCAAAAAGGAAGGTGACTCATTGAGCCTAATCATTAGGGTGTGTGATGATATTATCTAATGAGGAAACGCTTGATGATGCTTTTAGAGACTGCAGAGAGCAGTGAACTGGCTGTAGAGGAAATCAGAATGTGAGCACTTTCGACATAAACAGTGTTCAAGAAATGGGATCTGAAATGTCTTTGGGGAGAAGCGCAGAGCAATTTCAACACCCTCAAGCTTGCATCAGGGTGTGTTGCTGCTTCTGTTTAATCTTAGTTGTTCATTTAATTCCCTCCTTAAATAACCAGCTCTCTAGAATTCAGGACAAAGGAGTCTTCCCTAAAGAACAGATGTCACCTCATTTTTTTTTCTGAAGCTTGTGTTTGTTGTCATTGTATTTTTTTCTAAGTTGAATTGCGGATGAGGTTTTAATTAAGAAAGCTCCCCCAGGTTGGTGTAGGTTCCAAATCTAGGTTTAGTTAAGCAAGGGATTTTCCAGAAACTCCAAGAAAAAGAGAAACATTTCAGCTGTTGCTGCTCTGTTTTGCTCTGGGTTTTTTCTTCTTTTTTCTAGTTTGTTTGTTGTTGTTGTTGTTGTTGTTTTTCAAGAAATCTCCTTGAAATTGTTTGCTTGACTTCCTATAAAGATTCTTTAGCTTTTTGCTACCTCATGAGAACCAGAGAGTGAAACCATGTAGAAACACCAAGTGGTAGTCCCCATTCTCTTTTTTCTAGGCTGAGAAAGATGAATGAACAAGCCTGACACATTTCTCACTCCTGGCACTACTTGTCTAAGGCAGCTGTGATATACCTGGGCAGTTTTCAGCAAGGGACCACAGTGGTAAGTGTTGTCATGCTCCAGGAAAGTCAGTAGAAGGAGAAGACTCTAAACACCTCAGAGAAAAGCCTGTTTAAATGTATTCAGCAGGTGGGAATTTGGCCCTGATTATCTTATTTAAGTTCTCAGCATCTGATAAACTAATGTATTCATCTAGAAAGCAATAGTGCAGAGGGAATAAAAATACCACAAATTAAAATTTGTCTCTTCCCTTAAAACAGCAAGGAAGGTCTGCCCTTCCTAGAGCTACAACACCATCAAATTAGGCTTTCTTTACACACAAATTCTCAGTCTTATTTAAAATCCATTACAGATAGTGGTTTAAGCTTGTTCTTCACGTATTCAAATTAAACTAAGCTGACAGAACACATACAGCCTCCTGCAACCCTTTGACTAAATGATGTTAAACTGGTGTAACAGACTTGGGTATTTTTCACAAGCATGGACTCCAACCATTGCAGGTCTGGGTGCACATGAGATTTCAGCTCTGTTTTAAGTAAGAGAAAATGAAAGGAGAATAGAGCCACGATCACATGAAGGTTAAGGTCTTGTGTGAGCACTGTGGCAGCTGTATCTCTGATGCAAATGTCTGCAGAAATATCAGGAAACCCTGATGCAGGTGTTTGGGAATCCAGACATAGTTACACCAACCCTTTTTTCTTTCAATTTTTTTTTCCCTTTCTTCTGTTCTAACTAAATACATCTCTGGGCTCAACAGCACTGTGTGGGCTAAGGCCAGGCTGGTCTCACGGCTGCAGCTGTGTGTATGTGCGTGTGTGTGTGTGCATTCCTTCTCACTCTCGTAAATGTGCAGCAAAAGTGTGAAAAAAGAGCAGCTGGCACATCTGAGAGAGAAAATTGCAGTGGAAACTTGGCATATTTTTTTTAGATCTTGGTTACTGTGACACAAATCGTGACAGCTCCCATCTTCTTTGGAAAGACTTAAGTTAAACAAAACCTGACCTCCCTGTCCCCCACAACCCCAAGGCCAGTGACATCCTGGGGTGTTCAGAAGGCATAGGCTGGGGTGTTTCTCTTGTAATTGATTACATCTGCCCACCCCTCAGACTTGTTTTATTGTTAGTAATCACACAAAGAGAGGAAGTGATGAGGACACAGCATTTCTGCAGAAGATGAGGCCATCCAACACTGCGTATCTGGGTCTCCTTTCCACGCTCTCTTTGCAAAACCTCTTGACGTGGCCATCAGGAAGGAAGGATGTGCTGCAGAGGTGGTAGCTGAAAACTTACCACAGCAGAAGAGCCAGTTTGAACTCTCTTTATAAAATATTCTTCTCTTGAGTGCAGCTGTGCTTGTAACAGAGATTGGCTGAGTCAGGAGAGCACATAAAGAAAAGCAGGAGCTCAGCTCTTCAGCTGCTAACACATCCCACACAGAAGGGGACTAGGTCCTTGCAGGTGCTGCACAATCTTCCCCTGCCTCCTTGCAGTGCACCCTTGTAGCTGGGAAGGAGAGACAAACGTTTACAACTCTCACCAGGGAAAATTCACCAAGCAGGTCAGCTTAGGGCAGTGTTAGAAACCTGTGGGACAGTCACTCCATCAGTGAGACTTTAGGCCCAAAGGTTTCTGTTTGCTTTTTAGTGCATTAAATCTGGGCTGACCCAAGGGACCTGAACACAGCCATTTTCAGGCAGTTCTGCAGGAAGGACAGCATCCAACACCTGAGAAGTGCCCTTCTTTTTTTCTTCTCCAGATCTTTATCATGGTGAAGACATCGTATCTCCTGATCAGGTACTGACAGACTGCCTGGAGGAGGGGGGAAGGAACAGGGAGAGGCAGAGCCCTTTCCCACTCCTCTGTCCTGGAGCTGGTGTTTCAGGCAAGCATGGTTTGGTGGTACATCCCCAAGCCCAAGAGATGGCCAGCAGAGATGTACCCCAGCAACAGCAGCCAAAGTCTTGCCTGTACCTCACACGAATCCTTTGCTCTGGGCTGTGCTCTCCAATGCAAGCCCAGTGCTGTGCACAGCACTCACCAAGCCACTGCCACCCCCCAGGCTGACCGAGGCCAGGGGAATCTGGGATCCTGCTCAGTAGTTCTGCTGCTAAGTCCTACAGCCTAGGAGAGAACAGCAATATCAGATCAGTCTTCCCAATTAGGTGAGGACAGCAGGAGAATATATAAAGTAAGACTAAGAATAATAAGTTTAAGAATAATAAACTTAGTAGCCTCTCAGCATTCCTCTCCTATGTGAATGTGATTCAATGTTGTTGTAGAGAAAATAGCACTTAACAAACCTGATTTAGTTCTTTGAGGAGATTACAAAGTTGCCTGATAAAAGTAACTACGCAGATATGCTATACTTAGATTTTCTACAAGGGGATTGAGCTAAAACTATGACATCCTGCTTAAAAAATAGCACAGAATAGTATGAACCAGAGGATATATGAGACAGATTGAGAGCTGGATAACTGACAGATCTCAAAATGTTGTTGTCAGTGAGGACTCATCACCGAACAACAAATTCCAAGCAGGTGGGGGACTCGGCCCTGCTTTACCCCACGTGTTTTTTATCGTCAGTCTGGAAGACAATGTAAAAGGGCCACTGACAGAGGGCATTGCCATCTTTGGTGGCAAGGTGGTTGAAGAGGCACGGTGACTGCTGGGTAAGCAGGGCTCACTTGCAATGCATTCCTGCAGTCCAGGAGGGAGGAAGAGGGGAGGTTGCTCATTATAGGCAGGACTGGCTGCAAGTGTAGCAGAGCTCCTGAAGGAGGGCTGGAGGTCATTATGGATGAGTGGTTCAGTGCAAACACCTCTCCTGGCAAATGGGGGCAAGGGCTGCCTGGGATTAAGCACGCAGGGAAAGTAGTAAGGAGGATCAGGGAGGTTAATTTTCCTCCACATAAAGCACTGAGACTAAAGTGGATAAGATAACACAACCAGGCCTCGGGCTCACATTTTAATATTCAAAAGGTGGTTAAAGTGAGGGCAGGAAAGAGCCACAGAAATGAATTAAGGAGTAGAGAAAATGCCTTAGAGCAAGATACTGAAATTGTTCGATCTGTTTCATGCACCCAAAGGGGGACAGAGGGGAATATTGAAGGGTGAGTTAAGATCAGCATATAAGTAATTCCATCGGATGAAAACAGAGAGTGCAACACATCTTTTCAATGTAGTGGAGAATAGCATAAACACCAACCACCACTGTCGAGAAGCTGAAACCAGACAAATTCAAATTAGCTGCAAGTTGCACGTGTTTAGCAAAGAGGTGATCAACCACTGGAACAAATGACCAAGGGGAGGGGCTGCTTCTCCTTCTCTTGATATCTTCAGATCATGACTAGACACCTTTCTGGAAGAGATGCTTTAGGTGAGCACAAGTAAGGGATAGATGGGTAATAAGAGCAATTGTTATTCACTATGTGGGTCAGACTACAATCTAATGATTTCCCCCCACCTAAACTCTCTCAGCCCTGATACCAACCCCTGATATCACACAGAGATGCCTTGTTCATCTGAACAGCATCCTAGGTCACCATAGTTCGAATCCCTGTTGCTTAGTGAACTTACATAGGAAGTCTGTGCCAGAGCTTGATTGTAAAATAACCCCTGATTCCCACCCAAATGTCTTGACTTCAGACACTCTTTTCTCTGCAAGAACAAAAAATTGCATTTAGGCTGTCCAAATATTTCCCCAGAAACAGCCTCTGGGTATAACAACGGTGTGGCAGATACAGCATCAGATCATGCATTAGTGTCTCTGCTTGTAAAGGTTGTGCCTCCGAGGCATTGGCTTGGGCTGGGAAAGAAAGGTTCACTTCTCTCCCAGCTTGGACACTGCAGATTGATGGTCTGACCCTAACGTTTTTAATCTCTCCCTCATCCTTCATCATTTTGGCAGTTCATCCTGTACAGCACTATACAAGGTGGTCAAGAACAAAATATGAGGCAAACATGCTGTATTTTCATGCCCTTAGCAGGGCTGGAGCAGTAACTGGGGAGAAGGGGCTTTACGTTAAAGTTCCCCTTGAGTTACTCACACGTGCATGCAGACTGCATTACTGCTGAATCATTTTTTTTAAAAAACCAGCACATTTTATGTGTGAAAATATAGCACTTCCATGGTCTATAACGTGTCACCAACACATGCAAAGAAGGGGGAAGCCATTCATGTATGACAACCCACTGGACCTCTACATCATGTAACCCTGAAAAATGTTTTACCTTCTGTATCCTGTTTGGTTAAATGAAACCCAGAGTGGGTACCAAAGTTTAAAATAGCTATACAGTTTGTATAACAACATCTCTATATATTTTTAATATAAATTCAACCTCTCTCTTGTTTCCAAATCCTACCTCTCTTGCGCCCCTCAGCAATGACCCAAAGTCTGACAGTCTCTGCTTTCCTTCTCTGTTACCGCAAGGAGAAAACCCTCCAAACCCAGCAGGCAGGGGTCCTCCCTTTGGGTTGTGTTCCCTCAGCCCAGATGTGTTGGCTGGGCCAGTGACCACAGGGCTTTCTTTAAGCCCTTGCTGGCTGGTAAGCAGTGCGTGGGCTGGCACATGCTCCTTTCTGTTCCTTGGCTCTGTCCCTGAGGACCCCTCAGTTTAGGACTGGGGTGCTGGTGTCTGCATTCATGATGAGTAAGCTGTAAGTCCCCAGCCAGCTCTGCTGAGTCCAGAGGCACCATACTGGTCGTGAGACCCACTTCAGGAGAGAGGATGGTGTATTTGAGCATGTTTATGTCCTAAAAGAGACATATGCTGGTTCTTGTCACCCATGAAATCCAAAATGTGTATGGGATACCCACTACTGTCACAGTCTACTCAGTTCAGGGCAGCTGGTTTAGCTGGCAGTCAGTGAGACCATTTTTTTTCAGCCATTCTGGTCCTTCCAAACCTCCCAATGGACACAATTGCACCGCACAAGCTGCATGTGCAAGCAATACATCTTCACTCTGGACTTTGCTCAAGGGTCATCAACATACAATGCCATTCCTCACAGGGCATACTGCCATGGGATAGACAATATTTGGTGGGGTTAGTGTGGAGCAGTTTGGGGTCTGACACAAATCAGAAGCCTCTGAGTTCTGCCTGGGTGAGGGGGGAAGGCACCCAGGGGATGACCTGGGATGGAGATGGAGAAACAGAATTGCTGCTGGTGCACAGCAGAGTCTGGGTTTCCATAGGACATTCTGCTCCTGCTCAGGACCTGGGCACCTGGCAAGGCAGGATGTTCTGCTCCACAGGGTGATTTTCCTCCAATGCGGTCAGGCAGGATCTGGGCCCTTCGTCCCACCTGTGCTTGTGCCAAGGGCCAAAGCACAGCACAGCACTAATCCAAGGCTGGTTTCTGGGACAGATTGTTCAGCCAGCCCCTAGTGCTTAATGCATGATCTCACCCAATGGCCTAGTTTTTCTAGTGATAGTGCTTTTCAGGAGCTTTGCAAAGCCTTTCACATAATCTAAGGGGTATCAAGACGTGAATCCATCCCTCCATGGTAAAACCAAGCCCCACAAAAACATCTTAGCCATGACTAACTGACAGTAGCTGATCTGACCTGCATGGCAGCTCTGACAGAATAATACTAGCAGTTCAGCACTTGAGCCCATTATTCAAAATCTGACATGCTAAGGTTGGGCAAACATCATCCTCATTCAACATAACCACTGCTGTGGGATGGCACATGACAAAAGTGCCACAGGCCTGTGAACTGGGGATGAGGGGGAGAGGAGAGCTGGGGACCATGCCTGGAATCTCTCAGGCTGCTGCCCCGACAGAGGGAAGATGGGTATGTGGCATTTTCC
This sequence comes from Acrocephalus scirpaceus scirpaceus, assembly GCA_910950805.1. Lineage (NCBI taxonomy): Eukaryota > Metazoa > Chordata > Aves > Passeriformes > Sylviidae > Acrocephalus > Acrocephalus scirpaceus. Next base: position 10,285,209 of record OU383781.1, on the reverse strand, counting down.
ACTGGCATGCAAACAGCTGAGCCTATCTGATATCTGGCACACAAGTGTTTGGCCAGCTATTTACCAGCTCACAAACAGATAAATATGCAGAGAAGAGTGCTCACAGCTTTCCCACAAAAGGGAAGAGTGAGAAAGAAAGAGACACGGGGGGGAAAAAAAAAAGAAAAAAAGAGAGAGAGAGAGAAAAACAACCCTAAAAAAGAGAACAGGAGTGAGAGTTGTCAGTGCCCGCAAGCACTCACAGGAATAATAGCAATAATCACTGTCATCCGTAAGAGGCTCTTGCGCCAGGTTCAGCCTCTCCCCCTCCCTCTCTCCCCTCGCCTTGCTGTCTGAGTCACTGGATCTGAGTCACACTCCTGTTCTATTCCTGTACCGTTCCCTTCAGCTGGGGATGTAGATTTGTTTTGGCTGGAACGATCTGGGCACAGGAGGGACCATCTGCTGCTAGTTCTTGCTTGCTTTGCTCTTGTTTCTTTCCCAGAGAAGGGAAGTGAGTGCTGCCATTGCAATAATTCAGAGGGAGCATGCTGGGAACATACACCCCTTACTGTACAGCCAAGGACTGCCATTTGTCATCTGAAGGCTTGTTATCCGTGGCTGACCCTGAGCAGTTGTCTCCACGTGCTTGAACAAGCAGCTCTGACAAAATCACTTCCCTGCATACCGGCTCTTTCCCAAGGAGGGTGTTTTTCCTTTGGTCAAACCCCAAACTGTTTTTGAGGGAGCTGGGGTGGTTAGTGCTGCCTGCACAGTGCTGTGGTGAAGGAGAGGCACACGAAACAAGCTGACAGCATGCAGGGACTTGCAGTCAGTGTGCACAGCGCATGTTATGACGGAAGGAGTGCTCCCTTCTGGATTTCCCATCAGGAGCAGCAGCCACAGTCAGTGTATGCACTCTGTCTTTTGCTGCAATAATAGTAATTGGCAGTGGTGAGGAAATGCAAATTACTTAATGCCTAATCCACCACAACCAGTGTCTTAGCTGATTCCTGCATCCACATCCTGAATAGGAAAGCCAGCAGAGCAAAGGGGTGTGAGAGAATTCACCAAAGAACTGAACTAACAATAGACTGGAGGATGGGCTGAACAAGCAAGAGCAAAGGTCTGCGAGAGAGCAAAGTCACACTACAGGCACACCAGGGCTTTCAGGAGTGACCAAACCTTTAAGAGGCTCTGTGTCTGAGGCATCTCTCTGGAGGGATCTTTGAAGGATGCAGCAGTTGGAGACCTCCAAAAGGGAGGCTGTTTCAGCAAGCTGTGCTGAAACATCCCAGAAATGAAGGCCCCACAATGCAGAGTTGCCTTTGGAAAGCTTAATCCCAAGGCTGTGCAGCAAAAGCTAGTATTTGCCAGACCTTTTTATAGGAGAGACAACAGAAGGAGTTGCTTCATGACTGAAAGAGAATATATCTGTCCATTCAATTACAAAGCCTGAATCCTGAACTTTCTGAAAAACCAAATAAACATCAAATCAGCTTCATACTTTTCATTTACAATCCATGGGGCTTGTGAACTTATCCTAGGGTCACAAAGCCCTGAAGCACTCTGTAGTGGGCAGCCTTGCAAGCCCTGAAGACACATCCATATCCAGTGATACCTTTCTCAGTCTCATTCCTCACAATGCCTCTTGAAAAATTTGGACTCGATTTCCCAAAATCTGAGAGTTTTAAAATGCTTTCAGCAGCCCATTCCAGAGTGGGGAGTACTCAAATGCCTGCAGATCAGGGAGCCCTCAGAAGCAGACTGACTGATGATAGCCACCATGGTAATGTCATAGCCCCCGAGGATCAGGGTTGTCAGGCAAATTGATTCTCTGAAGAGTGATCTGGACTCTAATTTCAGCACACTAGCAGCTCTTTTTGGGGCAAAGATGCTCCAAAAATGGTTGGGTGCTTGGGATGTTGCTCAGAGGACGTTGCTGAATGTCAGCACATGCAAAACCACCATCTTCACTGGTCCATGTGTCACATCAGCGTCTAAGACACTTAAAATGTTAATGTCTTTAATGCAGAGGGAAATCAAATTACCACAAGGATCAGACTTTAAAGGTCTGGGCCAAATTCTCTGCAGGTGGAGAACGCCTGCATCATTCCTAAGGGAGCTGTGATGATGTGACTGACCCTCCCCACAAGTGGTGGCTAGACACTCACATCACACTTCCACCCAAGCTAACTCTAATTTATTCTGGATCTGAGTCATCTGCCCAGCCAGAGACCAGATGCTTCACCTTCAGTGGCTGAGATGGGCACCTGGTTGTTAAGGTTTGCCTTGCAGGTGTGCCCCAGCCAGGACCTCTGGCTCTGAAGGCTGCCAGCACGAGCCACCAAAGGATGGTCCCTGCCTCAAAAACCTTGTAGTGCATGCAAATACCAAAGCAGGTGCTTCCTGACCTCTTTAGGGGCTGGACATCAGTTACAACAAACAGAGAGCCTGGCAGGAGAAGTTCACAAGAGAGACAGGTTCATTGCCCAGCTCTTTCTGGGGTTATTTATTATTTTATTATTTTAGCTGATTTATTATTTTCAGTGTTCTTGAATTCAATTCCAGGTTATGGAAAACCACCTGATCTCCAAAGAGGCTCCTATCTCACCTCACAACTGACTCCTGCTCCGATCCCTGCTCCCAGTGTAACCCTGTCCTAACAGAGAGAAACCTTGACCCCACACGGCATTTGGAAATGACTGCGCCAAGTTGCCCCTCAAGACCTGGCAGTTTTCTCACAGCTGGGATTTAACTCAGATAAATTTTTCTGCTTTGCACAGCCCTTTCTGAGGCAACTCTCTAAAAGGGATGATTCAGTGTACAACACTTGATCCCTTGCTTTGCCCATATCCATTTGAGATGGCCATCCACTTCAGCTTTGTTCACTCCAAGAGGGGGATTTTTGACCTATACCAATTAAAAAAGCACACTAATTGCTGTCCTGGTTGGGTTTCTCCTGTTCATGCAGGAGATGTTTCTTGTGTGCTCTCAACTATGCATTATTTAGCAGGAAGGACACCCAATTCCTCCCAAAGGTACAGGAGAAACCAAAGACCAGTCAGGGGTCTTCAGCAAAATTGCTTCCCCCTTAATGCTCCTTTATTCCTTTTTGCTTCCTCTCTCTTCTGTCCACCAGATTTTATCCCTTCCAAACCTCCAAAACATGAGGTTGATCACAATCAGCCCAAGGCAAAGCGTGAGCAGAGACAGCTGATCTTTGCCAGTCTGCATTTTTGATCCCAAGGACCCTAAGGATGATGTCCTCCCCACGTCTCATTTTCCTAGGCACGCTTCAGGACACCCTGGAATTGCAGTGCATGCCAGTCACTGAGATTTACAGCTCAGCAAGTTTAACCTCAGATTCTCTGAATAACGTGTGCATGTCTTGCTAAAATTGGTGCATTCAGTGAAGGCTTGACATATCATCTTATGCAGCTGTATTGAAACACCCTGCCCCTTCGGCCATAAGGGTTGTTTCTGACTAAGAGATCTTGAGCAGCAAATGTAGGATAGGAGGAAAACACGTGGATTGCAGACCAGAAGAGAGGTACAGGCATTTAGTAACAGCCCATCTGCCCTGTGTTTGCTTCAGAATTTGCCAGACAAGACACACGTGTTGACTAGGAAATGTTTATTGTTACTGCTGGCCGTAACTGATCAAGTGTAAAATGCACACCCTGCTTTCCCCTTTTCTGAGCCCTGACAGCCTCACTGGAGAGGGCTCCTCCTGTGCAAAGATTTTGCCTACCTATAGGCAGTCCTGATATTTTGGTCTCCAAGATAAGGGGCCAAGGGGATCCTCTGAGAGAACATCACCTTCATTGCTGCTGTACTCTCCAAAACCCAGCCCTACCTCAGTAAGGCTGGACTCACCAGAGAGTCCAGAGTCACAAGGCATTTGCAAAATGTATGTGAATCATCCCGTTTGCACAAGCATTTGCACATCAAGAGTGATAACCTGCAGGATCAGCCTGATCCCTAGGAGCAAACATGGAGATCCGTGTTCAATGCAGCCAGGGCTAAGGCTTCTCCCCAGGATGGCACACCATGCTGCTCCTGGACACATGTATGCACCTCTCCTGTGAACCTTGCCAAAACCTGGGGAGCAAAACGAGTTTGAGTCCCTGTGAAGCCCAGAGAGAGGTTCAGATGTGGTGACATGGGAGGCAGCCCCAAGGCAGTTCTGGCTCCTGCCGTTTCCAAACTCCTCATCCAAAGCAAAGAAGAGTTTATCTTGATTTTTACCATCTCATGCACATTAAGAGGAGAAATTTGATACCAGTGTTGCTCTGGACTTATGCAGGATGCTCAGGATTTTATCGTACAGCACTTATAATTTCGTCCTTCCAAGGAACAGCCCAGAAAGTGACTGGAATTTATTAAACAAGATTTAACAATAATAAGAAGTTTTTAGAACAACTGGGATGAAGATGAATACACTTGGAAATCTTGAACACTGTGAGTTGTATCCATAGCCCTGAAACAGCAGGAATCAGGAGGAATTCCTCCACTGAGACACAGTGATGCAATCTACCTCTAAGGCAGGAGCAGTGCTCAGCAATCAGCAAAACCAGACCCTTTGTTTCTCAGCGATGACAGCTTCAAAGTTTAAATGTTTGTAGAGAGATGTTTTCACCAAATATGATACACAGTGATTAAAATAATGAGCTGGAACAAGCTGAAGTTATAATTGCTCCTTTTCCTCCCCTCCCCTGAGTTGGTCTGAGTGCTTCGTTAACTACCTTGATGAACCAATCAAGAGTTGGCTAAATCAGGGAAGGAGCAAACAAACCCTGGGAGACTTCCCTACCAGAAAAGACATAATCTGGACACTGAGCTTTGAAGGCAAGCTGTATAATGAGAGCTGACTATATCTCAAAATCCATGTTAGCTTGAATGAACTTATGTAATAAACATTTATCACAGAACATATGTCACTGAGCACCTGCCAGACTTCAGGAATAGAGCCAACGCAGCTTGAATCGTATATGTATTAAAAAAAAAAAAAAAAACAACTTGGCGGCAGGAGGCTGGCAGACGCTTTTACTAGAAAAATCAGAAGTGATTTTGAGAGGAGCTGAAATTTCCTGAAACCTCTCTCACTCCATGTGGGAATATAGCACTTGGAAAAAGCAAGAGGCTGATCATGCTGTGCTGAGCAGAGGGAGCGGGAGGAGCTCCTCTGCTCATCCCCTCTGGAACTTTTCCCTGCATCCCCACTGCTCCCCTGCATGTGCTGCTGCCTGTGGAGGAGTGTTCTGCCGGGGGTTTGTGCCTGGCTCTGCTCAAGCAAAAAGGCAGCACTGGACAGTGCAGGGCAGCTGCTGGAAGAGCAGCAAGCACAGGGCTGAGCAGGGCTAGGAAGGGTGAGATGGTGAGATGAGAAAATTTATGGTGAGATGAGAAAAGCTACCCAGCTCAGACGGGATGTTAGCACCCAAATCAAGCAGAATGAGGTGGTTGAGGGATGAGCTGAGACTGTGGGTGGAAGGGGCTTCAGAGCAGCAGTGTTCAGTAGAAATCACAACAGCAGAAAGACAGGGCTGGGCAGGGTAGTATGAACCTGGTCTGGGATTTTCTTCCTGGGCCAGTGATCCCTGAGGAGCAGACACAACACAGCAAGGAGCCAGGGATAGGAGGTGTTTCTGTCTGATACAATGAGGATCAGGGCAAACACAAGGCTGTGCCAAGCATGAATTGCTAAACTCTAAACACAGGCTGGGTGTGAGAAGCTGGAGAGAGATGTGAAGCAAAGATGACAGAGCCAGGAGAGAGGAGAGGAAGGGGACTACCCTGCCTTGCCACTAATGGGCATATCTGCACCAACTGCACTTTATCCAGAGCTACCCTGCTCTCTCAGGCACCCACAGCAGGGCATCCATGACAGCTCCATCCCTGCTGGAGGTGACAGACCTGGTTTCCCCTGCAACACAATTAACTCAGGCCATGTAGGAGATGAGTGGGACTGTCCTCCTGGTAGGCTGTGTGTCAGCAGTGCTGGAGCAGGTGTGGGTATCTCTGAAGGGCAGTGCCTGTGCACTGAAGCCAGACCCTGAATTTCCTGTCTGTTTTATCACCCTTGCAAACCGACGGTCAAACCCAGCCCTGGGGAGCAGGTTCTCCGGGAAAGATGAGCAAGATTTGCTTTGCAACAGATATCCTGATATTATTTTTAAAAACAAAAACTTGTTATGGGCTCTTCCTGGCATATGGTTTCAAGCCTGATGAACTCTGCAGAACTACCTCAGTTTGAGGAAGGGGAGTGAGGGTAAAGAGCACAGATAGTAGGGAAGTCTACCCCAGGAAACAGGTAAAGGATAGGTCCCCAGAAAGCTGATACTCCTTAAAGACCTGTCTAGGGTTGGAGAGGAGAGATCAGCTGGTCAGACTGTCCAAACTGCACCTGAGTAAATCCAGACCGCCCTTCCCTCCTGCTATCTAACTTCAGCACTTCTCTGACTGCCCTAATGCACTACTGTTGCATCTGAGCAACCATGGGTTGTTTCACTGCTTTTATCCTGTCTTTTCCCTGCTGCAGGTGTCCTTGCTTTCCCCTGCAGCTATAAATGAAAAACAAAGCCTTGGGAAAGATCATCAGATGATTTCCAACTGACCTTTTGGACTGCTGACCCTAACTGAAGTGACACGGGACTTGCCACTTGACTATTAACTAATCATCTGCTCTGCGTTTGGGCTAGAACCAAGGGCTTGGAGGCAACCCAGCACATGCCATGGAGGGGTTTGCCTGACCCCATTCATTTTGGTGGTCCCACAGTGAGTTAGACGAGTGTGAGATCAGATCCAGTAAGTGCAAGACTGAAAGGAAGCAAGAGAAAGGAGAGAGCAGAAGCGGGAGGAAGAGTGAGCAAGGGCATGTTGGTGCTGTCCTTCTGCAGGGAGCTGCTGGCTATTCAGAGGAGCCTAAGGCTGAACAGCCTGGCTTAGACTGTCAAGGCACACATGCCACTCCTTTGCCTCCCCAAACGGCTGATCCCAGCTGCTCCAGGGGAAGACAAGAATCTATGTGGAGAGAAAACCCTCACTAACCACCTGATGGTACAAAGCTAACAACAAATGATTCATTGTTATTGCAATTCTCCCTGCTGCACTGAATCCACGGGCTTTCATTAGCACTCATCCCAGCTGGCTCTGCCACAAGTGTGCAGTACTTACCTGGGTCACAGCTTGCTTGCTGGTCTTTGCTAGTGTCCTGGAGTCACACCACTTGAGTTTTTGCCCCTTCTCTGTGGAAATGTGAATGCTGATCCTGTCAGTGTGTCAGATTCTGACCTGCATCTCACCACATGAATTGCTTCAATAAAACACTGCTAATGCAGAACCGTGATGATTCATGGTTGTGCATTTCTTCCACAAGTGGTGAATGTAGGCTAAGATTACCACAGATCTGGCATTGATACACGCTTAGATTCAGGGTCTTTTTTATTTAAAATTAGGGTTTTTTTAAAAAGTCATTTTGAAGATTTGTGGAGGAAAATCATACTTTGAACAACTACAAAAATATATGGTGCAGCAAGCAAGGTTTTGCCAAAAAAATTTTCAAGATACACCTTTCTCTTTCTCTCACCCCAGCTGCCAAACAACGTTGTTCCCCTCAGCTCCCTCTCTCCCCATTTTGTGGATGAAGAATGTCTGTTTTGAGTAGCCAAATTTAAACAGAAGTTGAATTTCCCAGGTGGGAGCCAAGTTTCCTCATTGAGGAGCTGATGTGGTCACCCAATCCAATTCCAGCAGCGCCCTGTTTCTTTTACCATTTCTGGAATTGAGTGATTAAAGGACAAAGCCTTCCTTTCTGCAGTGCTGCACCACTTGGAAGGTGTTTTACTCATCTGCCTAACCATAACCTACGCTGTGACAATTAATGAGTCAACACTTCTTTCTGCACATGACAGTGGCTGGAAACAGGTAAGGCACAGAGATAGGCAGGAGGGTGGCGCACCCACACAGACAACCCCGGGGCTGACTCTGCTCTCCCACCACCCTGAGGAGTCTCCAGTGGGGGTTGCACACGTGGGATGGACAGAGCTCATCCACCAGCTGTGACAAAAACACCCAACCCATCAGCCCGGCGGGGAAAGAAAGAGGCATGAAAGCGAGAGGAAGTGGAAAAGATCAAGGCGAGAGTGTAAGACAACAAGCTCACCACCGGAAAACAATAAAAATAAAATTGCTCAGAAATAGCATAACTGACATGCAAAGGAGATCAAAACAGGCCCTCAAAATATCTCTTGGCGGGGGGCAGGGGGTGCCTGTACTGGACACCATGGGATGGCCAGAGGATGTGGTGCGGGTGGCGGGCAAGCGTTGGCTGTTTCGCGGCCACATCCACATCCTGCCTGGCTCCCCAGATTCTGACCTACAGGTCTCTGGAGGCTTTGGTCTCTTGGGAGGTGAGCAGTGCATTGTGCCTTCCCCAGGGCACCAGAGCACATGAGATGCAGCTGATATCTCTGAGCCAAGGGTGGTGTAGGGTCTCTGTTGGGAAGCAGGTGTTATTCCCATTTGGCTCATCCCACTTGTCCAGCCATTCCTCTGCTGCAAAGAAAAGAACTTGGCTCCTGCTCCACTTGCCCCAGCACAGACTCAGAGCACATGCTGTTTACATCAGCAAAGGGACTGGGAAGAAGGGAAAGGAGAACCCAGTTCTTCAGGGTTTGCATTTCTGGAAAGGATAACTTGCCTTCATGAGAGTGCTGAAGTCTTAAGCTGCTGAGGCATTAAGCATGCTTTGACCTTTAAACAAAGATAAGGCTCCAAAGTCAGCATTGTTTTGCTGTAGGTTGCTGCTCTGCTTAGAGCTGAGCACACTCTGAAGCCTTGCTGTGCTCTCCTGATGTGTTTCAGGCTGCTGTGAGCACAGCACCAGGGAGCAGGATCATGTCCCATGAGCCCATCTCAGCTCTGCTTTTGCCCAGCACTGTGACCAGTAGCATTCAACCAGCTCTGCTGCCTATCTCTGAGGAGGTTCACTCTCCTGAAGCTCCAAGCACAGACTAGACATCACAGCTGGGGCACTGTCCCACCCCTTGTCCAGAATAACATGTCTTTCACTCCTTGCACAATAAAAAAATCCAACAGACAAATCACTCCAAGCATGGGTAGATCTTCAGAGGAGTCCTTTGGGCTAATCTGCCCAAACTTGCAAGACCTAGCTGCAGGCTTGAGGCTGTTCTGGCAACTTTCCAGCTCCCTGTGAATCAGGGAACACTGGGACTGCCACTCAAGGACAGCAAACTGTTTAAAACATAATACCATATTCCCATCTGGTGCACTGAAATGCATGGATGCCCATGGACGTGCTATTCTTCATTCCCTTTATAACAGAGCATGTGATACAGAGTTTTCTCCAAGGAGAAGAAGGGTGAATGAACACAGTCAGGGAATGTCATTGTGTTTCTTGAAAGCATAAAAGGTAGGGCTAAGTACTAAGGATTAATTATTATAGCTGCTTAATGATGCTAGGGATTTTTAATATTATTATTTCTGTGTGTTAGCCAGGGCCATGGCAACAGGAACAGCAGAGGGCTACCTGTCTGGGCTGTGCCAAATGAAGTTTTATATATAGGTTACAAAAGTCACTGGGACAAAATGTTGACGAACAGAGGACATGGCTGGGCTGGGGTCCACTTTGGCTGGCAGCAGGAGCTTCCGTCCTGTGGGTCTGAACATTCTTGACTAGACCTGAGGGTTGTTCTAATCTTAATGCAAGGCTGCCTGGTGGCCTTGAAACAGCTATCCAAAAATGGCCAGTCGACCTCCTTGGTCCTGCAAAAAACACTGCCTGCATCACAGCTTTGATATAATGAAACACCAGTTTCTGGGCTTTAATTTTGCTGCTCTGGGTGATGAAATGGGGGAGCTGGACACTGGCAGCTCTTGCTCCTTGAATACCAACTCATGTTACAGTAAAGTAGATGTAACATTATCCTAAGTGTGAAAGGACAATTTTATTTTGATTCCTGGTTTCAAAAAACAAGAGCGAATTATGTCCATGTGTTGAAAGAAGTTTCATAAAGGTTTAATTAAGCGCCTCAATCTAGATTTAGATGTTCTCACTTCTAGTGCTGGAGCTTGGAGCTGTTAGTCATTAATACTCATCTCAGGTAACTTCCACCACCCTCAGCCCCTCACCTGACGCATGCACGCACTTGACAAAGATTGCTGATATCCTCTCTGAAAACTAATGAAATCACAGTGTGATATTTTGATTTCAAGGGCATCAAAGTGATGCAAAATAATGATGGAATCGGGAGGCTCTGATACCACTGACACAACACAGCTCTTCTTGTCTTTAGATCTGAAAGCACCTTGAGAAGGAGATCTGAATCACCCCCTGCCCCCCGTTCAAGAGAAACTGAGGCACAGAACTTTGCAGAGATGCGACCTGCACGTCTGGGATGGAGTCCAGCTGCCCCAGCCCCAGGCCAACCTAACACTTACTGACCACACTTCTTCCTGGAACAGAGCTGGGATCTGCCATGGGCAGGAGATCTGTGTGTGTGTGTGTGCACACGTTTGTGTGTTTGTCTCTGGGTCCACAGGTTTTACAGAGAGAGGGATCCCAGACACAATAACAAACAAAGAGGAAATCAATTCAATGGTCAGCTGGGAAAGCAGGTCCTGCCTTGGCTGCTTGGAGTTTAAAGGGCAGCAGTGGACACAGGAAAACGCTTTCTAAAGGTTGGAACAGCAACCAGATTTCTTCCCGAGATTATTTCACAATATTTGTAGTTCTTGTTTGCTGCACAGGAGATTGGGTAGGCAGAAAGGTCTGATCCCCATTTTGTACTTTTAAACAGAGGACAGTGCTCCTGACCTGCAAAAATTTCAGGACTGCTGCAGAAATTCACATATTACTGATCTTCAGCAGAACAGAAATGGGAAAAGAAATTATTCTGTATTTTTCAATAGAGTATTGTGGAAAATTTAAGGATCATTAGCAAATCTGCATATGGGGCTGGCAGTACACAACTAAAGAACAGAAGGCACAGGTCTCTTCAGGTTATTTAAAAAAGCAGCAAACATTTCCCTTGCTTACTAGCCTGAGTATGTCCAATTTTTGTTATGGGAAGAGTGCCATGCCCTGATGAAGATTATTACAGGCATCACTTATACATGTGGAGATCCCACTGTGGGAAAGGTTTACCCACTCCCCAGAGATGCCCTGGATTGCTGTGAACCTGAAGCTCAGCTAATCAAAAGCCTTTTTTTACCCCTTCTTCCCTTTTCCCTTCAAGGCTGCTGAGCTATGAAGGGAAATGGCTATGCAGAGCTGCTGAAGTAGATGGAGTGCTCCCCTCAGGTGATTGCCCCAGCCAGCACTGGGCTCTGGGATGCCTGGACACCCTGGGAAGAAGCAGAGCTCAAGGGAGATGCACAACTTGCAGTGCCATGCAGCTGCTGAGTGTCTGTGAGCTCGAAGCCTCTCCGGTGTCACAAGTGCCCTCTCAAGGTGACTGGGCTGCTGAGAAGTGTGATGTCAAGAGCTGGGAGGCTTTGCCCCTGGAAAGGAGTGGGCTTAAGGCTCCAGGTTTGTTTCAGCCTCTCCCCCTCCCTCAGCAGCACTATGACTGAACCAAGGTGAACAGACTCAGCCTCTCAGCCAGCTTGGAAACTGGGGCACAAAGAGAAGTGACTCACTCCATAGCTATCTGCCCGTCAGAAACCCGACTATGGGACAGGAGCCTTGCAAGAAAACACAATTTTCCATAAGCAAGGTCAGCAGTTTTCTTCAGGCACTCAAGCCTGGGGCAACCCCTGTAGCTGGCAGAGTCCTCCTGAGCCCACAACCCCACCCTGAGCCTCTCCCAGCCCAGCAGCTGTGCAATTGCCCTGAGGAAGGGAAGAGGAGGGTGCCATGGTTTGGAGGTTGCTCGCAGCCTGTGGAGCTGGCAAAGCCATGCCCACCTCTGGCCTTGGCCACCTGAGACATGACTTGCTCTCAGCAGTGCCACCCCGAGCCAATGAGCCTTGACTTCACAGGAATGGCCTTTCCACAGTGCAGGGACCTGATTTCCTCACGTCCCTGTGGTCCTTGCACCTTCTTGGAGGTTTCAAGGTCATCTGACATCCACCGCTGAGACCAGAGGTGTTTTGGTATCCTGAGTCTTATCTGTAAGGCTTTGTCTCTCCTTGGTTTTGGTGGCAGCCCAAGTCTCCATTGGTGCCAAAACTGACACCATCAAGAGTGCTCCACTGCTGCTGATTGCTTTGGGAGCCCAGGCCTCGGGCTTTTTCCCTGACAATTCTACCACTAGATCAGTATCTGTTCTTGAACAAGAGCAGAGCACTCAGAGATACCTCCAAATACAAATGGGACCCTTGCCAGTAATGGAGAATCCATCACAGCTCTCCAAAGCTGTGCCAGTGTTTAATTAAACCTCCTGATAGAAACACATTTTATACCTAATCTGCATTTGTCTGGCTTCAGATTGCAGCTGCTGGATCTTGTTTTACCTCCCCTAATTGGGCAGGCTTGGTGTCATTCCTCTCCCATTCCACATCACCACCCAGCAGGGCTTCCCTGGACCACAGTTACCCCAGGCTTTACTTTTCCCTGCCCAGAAAGGTTGCCTGGGTGGAGGATGAGGGTTTCAGTCTCTCGTTTGACATTTCAGATGCCAGGCAGCCCATTCAGAGTTGTGTGGACATGAGTGAGGGAGCTCACACACGTTTCCCCAGGGTCAGACTGACCGTGCGTTTCCTCTGGATATTCTGCATGTCCAATTTGTTCCCCACACCTCAGACATGTTGGAGTTCTCCTCCAGCTCCTGCAGAGATCAGGACAAAGCTAAGAATGCACTCAGTGCCCTTCACTTTGTTTACTTCTTCAGGAGCTTGTTCTTCTCTTTTCTTTCTCTGCACCCTCCTGGACCACCTTTTCCATTGAGGGATGGAATTGGTGCCCATCCCAGAACCACCTGGCAGGGTCACTAGAGGTGCTTCATTCACCCTCGTGGTCTAGTCCAGCTCCTGCTCTCCTGCATCCCTTCCTAACATCCTGCTCCTCCCACGGGCAGCCCCAGCCTCCCGCTCTCCCTGCCTCTGCCTGGTTTCTCCCATGGAAACACAGCCCTTCACCTTCCCGGCAAAGCTGTGTCCTCGGGGGACGCAGGCTGTTCATCAGCCTGATGGATTGATTCAGTTTGACTTCCTCACACTCATTTATTCAAGTTTCCTAGAAAGCCTTTTTCACTGGGGCTTCCTGAGAGAAGCAGGTGGTGTGTCCATGCACGTGTACACGTGGGTCTGTGGGCTGGGGGAGCTGCATCCCAGCCCCTGCTGCTCCCCCCAGCACTGCTCAGAGCTGTGCCCGCCCCGTGCATCCGCGCGGCGAGGGCTGCGGGCATCTCGGCATTTGTAGAATGAGCATCTGGGAATGTGCATCTGATCCTCAGGCCACGTGAACGGGGGGCTAAAAATAATAACCAACTGCCTCTCCATTCCTCGGCAGCATCTGGGAGAGTTTGTGCAGGGAGGAGCAGCCATCAGCCTCTAACACTACCCAGCAGCATCCCTCTGCTTTGCAACCTGAGATAGTGCATGTAAAAGGGGTCAAAGGCTGAAAGCTAATTTTTTTTAAAGGGTTTCTCTAGGGGAGGGCTATGTTGTGAATTTTCTCCTGCTTTACCCGTCTGCTGCTGTCCTGGCCTATTGAAAAATGCCCCAGTTTTGCACTTGAAACCTCGTTTGCCCTTTGCAGAAGAGCTGGCAAAAGTGCCCACTGTATCAGTGAAAAGGTGACAGTGTTAGAGAAGGAAGGCTGTGGACACCACCTTTTTGGAGCAGTCAGTGCCTTCCCTGGCAGTGATGAGCAGAGTCCAGCTGTAGATCTGCAAGACTGCTGGTGGGAACAGCCCCTGCCTTGGCAATGTATTTTTGTACTTTTGGTCATCACCTTTAGCTATGCCTCACTTTGCAGTGGCACTGACCAGTTGTGGGCAACAGAGGCAAAGAGGAGTCACCTGTGGTGACAGATTTGTTTAAACTTGATTATTCTGTAGGGTTTCTTGTCCTTGCTCCTAATACAAAAATAGCTTTACCCAGAGATTTCTTTCAGGGAGAAAATACCATTTTCAACCAAGGAACAGCAGCAGCATATGGATCAGGTGCTGCCCATCTCAGGGAGAAAAGCTCAGCTACATCCAACACAGCTCACACCTGGATTCCCTGTGGTCCTACAAAAGGCCTGGGCAGCTCTGGAAAAGCAGAGTATGATTAAACCTCCCTGTGACTTGTTTCTTCCAATGTAAAATCAAATTAATATCACTCCTGTATTTCTTGCCAGAAGGTAGGTGAGTCCTGCATAGGGATGCAGACAGCAGTGCAGCCTGGCTGTGGTCCTTGGTGGATGTTGACTCAGCCCCATGAAGGGGATTTGTTTTCCTTTTTCTCCATCCCTCAGTCATCTCTGCTGCCTCAGGAGACACTGAAATGAGCAAGGACTGTGTGGTTTCTCTCATGACCTACAGATCAGAGAAATGAGCAAGTCCTAGCAGCTGTTGAACAAGGAGAGAAATGTTCCCTCCTGTACCAGGAGGACCATGAGCAGGGAAGGTATCAGGTAGCAGAGCATTTTCACAACAGGTTTATCGCAGATCCCCTGGCTCCCCAAATGTAGTGCTGTAGCATTTCAGGCCTGCAGATGGGATAACACTTCCAGGGCTGGGCAATTTATGGTTTGTGGGCTGCCTGTGGCTCATAGGCTGTTCAGAGCTGGTTCTTGTGCCAGCAGGCAGCAGTGGCTGTAGGTGGGCTGCCCCACAACACACACCCCTGGCTGGAGGCAATGGGAGTAAGCCCATCAAAAACGATTTTCTGGGTTATACAGCCACTGAATGCTTGTCTCTTCTGCTTCCCTAGAGAGCCAAATGGGCCCTGGGAACATTAATACCTCCCAGCATCATAGAGATGGATTGGCACCTTTGGGATGATTCCACTGCTGTGCAAATGAGCATGAAGATGCCTCAGCTGCAGCCTGGTTTGTACCAAGAGAAAGATCAAAGCCCTACCTGCTCCATGGAGCAGTGGGGTGTGTGGTGGTGGGAGAGAAGGCGTGCATTGCAAGAGGGACGCAGGAGCACCAGTCTATTGCATTTGGCTTTCCCAGTGGGTCGGGAAGTGCCTGACTGGATTGAAGCTGTAACCACCACTAGGATGTGTCAAGACCATCCTTGAAATCCTTGCGTGAAATTGGGTCTCCTGGGAAGGCAGCCAGGAGCACAGGATATACAATGCTGTGGCAGGTAGTGAGCAGCTTGACTCACAGCTGGGCTGGGTTCCCAGGCTGCCATAGACTCCCACCTTGGGTGGGTCAGGGTGCAAATGCCAGATTCTGTGTCCCAAGTTTTGAGGCAGTCTGGATGCATCACCAGAGCAAGGCTGTGTGGGGCAGAAGACAGCCAGCAGCCTGATGGAGGAGACCTGGCTTGGCAGGGAGATCAAGGCCCTGGGAGTGGGAAGGAAAAGGAGAGGAACCAGGAATGAGAGCTGGGCTGGGATGGGGTGTGGGAAGCAGAGCTTAAGGGAAACATCTGAGAATCTTTCTGTGGGAGGATGAGATTTGGATTTCTTATTGAGCCCAAATCCAGGCATTTCCTGGCAGGCCAAGAAGGTTCTGCAGCATCCCTACCCCTGAGCTTTGCTCTCAGCAGTGCCCAGGGGAGCTGGGGAATGACAGCAACAGCTCTGCAAGCTTTGGCTCCTCCCAGCTGGTAGGAAACCCTGTGGAGGAGAAGCCCCATCTTCTTTGCCATTTGCCTTGTGCACTCCCAGATCTAACTCCTGGATACTGACCCCTTACATTGCACAGGAAGGAGACAGACTGGAGAAGCACAAGGAGTACCCAGGGCAGTACTGGAGCACCAGGAATGGGAGCAGGAGGGTTATTAAACATAGCTCTGAGTAGTGTGGTAGACCCTGACGTGCTTAACTGTTGAGAGAAAAGAGAGGTGAGGTCAGGATGTGCAAGTGAACGCAGCATTTATGCTGCATGTGGTGTATTTCTCCACCACTTCTCTCCTTATTCTTCCAGCCACCTAAAACATACACTTTTTATTTTTAATAAATCTTTCTGCATTGGGAAATCTGCTGCTGACTCTTGGGTTGGAAACCCTACGCCCTTCCGTGTTTCCCGGGAGGGAGATGAGCTCCCTGAACATGCTATCTCCTCTCCCATCAGCTGTGAATCATGGACCATCAATGGTAGTGCAAGCAGAGGGAGAGCAAGAGGTAATTAAAATCCTCAGGGAGTGCTGCAGCCAACTCTCTGTGCTAAGCCTGTTGAGGTTTTCAGTTCTTTGTTAAAAAAATCCCCAATTTTCTACTGAAGAAACAGGAGGAATATTTCCAACTACGTAGTCCCCAACCTGTGGCCAAGCCACAGATTTGCTGTCACTTCCTGGCTCCAAACTAAAAAACTTGTCTAGCCAGGGACTGGTGCTCAGAGCTGAGCCTCTGGGGGTACCTCACCAGACCAGCCCAAACCATGGCCCCCACAGGCAACACCATTCTGCTGGGTGTTCCTGAATCCAGATCATCCAGTCCCTCCCACAGTGCAGCCCAGGAACAGCTCCTCATAGATTTACACCTCTGCATAACATGAATCATGTCCAGCGAGTCTTGAGCTGACCCTTGCAAGGAGCTCCTGAGGCATTGCATGAAAATTATTTATGGGTGGTTTTTATTGCCTGTAAAAGGATGTAATAATTGGGCAGCACCCTTGTGGTTTTCTTCTGTCAAATTATGATCAAGGTTGCTATTTTGCTGCCCAAATATTTAAGTGTGAGACAGAAATCTTTACAAGGGCTACCACATTCCTTAGGTTATCTCTATCAGTCCTGCCTGGGCCTATAAATACTGGAGGGACTACCAAAGTAAATAACACATTTGCCTGCACATATGTTGCTCCAGGGGAACTCCTATTTCCTGCACCACGGAGGTCAGTAGGTCAGGGACTTACTTGCAAATCAATAGAAAATTACCTTTCAACTGACACCTGCATTAACCTTTGATTCTTGTTGGTCTAGATGAGGTTAAGGCCACCAGTCCCTATAGGGAGAGTGTTCCATTGCGCCTGTGATTTATTTGCATTATGATTTATTTGCATTATCTGCTTCTCTCCTTGATCTTTGGAATTGCTGTCACAGTTCCCACACAGCATGCAGAGCCGTTTCCCTGCACGTTGGTTGGGAATGGCAGGACATATACAAGGCTGTGCCTTTTGCTGACAGGTGTCAGAAACAATAAGGAAAATGTATATGTTTGGAAATAAAGAGAAAACTAAAACAAACAAGAGGAAGTAATTATGAAGACCCACTTGTCAACATAAACCTTTTCTATCCAAAAGCTGCAGTCCTGAGCTCAGTCATTAATGACAGCCATAGGTCATTGAAAGTGAATGGGTTGTAAAAATCAAATTCACTTGTCATTACAACTGAGCTAGAAGGAAAATTGCTGGACCTTACAGCCTCCAAACTGGTGTGAATCACTGGTTATTTTCACCAGGAGCTGGTTCACACCTTTATCTCTTCTAGCTTGTGTGAAGAAATCAGACTGGTCATTTCATGTTTCAAATCTGCTTGTTTCTTTCGCTGTCCGTCCTTGGCGTTGCTGCAAGGCTGTGCTGGTGTGTCAGCAGCAAAGAGCTTAGCAGAGCATCCTGTGCTCGCCTCATCTCTCATTCTCCCATGGCAGTGCCAATGTGTTACAGCCCAGTACCACCTCTCACCTCCATCCCCCCTGGCCAGAACTGCACTTAGCAAAGGTGTCATGGTCCTGCCCCAGACACATCAAAGGAGTCCTCAGACCCTGTGCTAGATGCTTTCCCCATAAGCCAATTAATGTGGGAATTTGGTTGTGACCCCTTTCCCGCTCCTCTCCCACAGAGGTTCTTTTCTGGGTATTATTAGGTTTCAATTGTCACGCAGGGACTCCTGGACACAAATCTCTTTCCATCACTTCAGATGCTGTTTCTCGCTGTATGAGGTGACTATGTCTCTTGTTTGTTTCTAATTCCTCCTTTGCACCCCAGAGAAATGCTACTTGGTTGCTTTGCTGCTGTTGGAAATCCTTCTGCAGAGCTCTCTGCAGACATGAGGGATGTGGTGATCATCAGAAAACAGCTGACCTGTCTCCAACAGCTCTTGCAAGGGCTGAATTCCCAGCCAGCCCAAGCAATCCTGTCAGGGTGTGCGAAATGCCCAGCAGGCCTGTGATAACACTGGGCAACGCTCAGCTGGGAGGAGGGCACTGTGTCCTCAAGGCCACCGTGGTGGTTTGACAAAAATCCACTGGCACAGGCCACCACTCTGCCCCTGCCACCCTTCTTTGGTCCATGGGAACACCCGGGTGCAGGGGGGACACGGAGCTCTCTGAAGCTCGACTTCCTGTTGCTCTGGGCATGTGCATTTTTGGCCACTGGCTTCTGATTGTCACTTGGGACCTGTGGGTGCTTCTAGAAAGCAATTAACAGCCAGAATTAAAATGGGCAGACCATAGGACTTGGCACTCTGCAGTTGGCAAACACTCCCTACCCCTCTGGCTTACTTCAAGCCCTGAACCTCGCTGATTGTATCCTGTTAACAGGCTTTAGTTCTGGATGCCGTTGAGAGCCTGCCAAGCACAATCTGTAGGATGTTTTAATTGGAGCAGAGAGCAGTAATAAAAAGACCTTTGCCCGAGCCCTGCAGATGAGGCTAACAAGAGGGGAGGACCGTGCCGCTGTTCGGTCACTTCCCTTGAGCTGTCCTTGTTAGAGGGAATGGACCCGAGGTCCCAATTTGCTTCCCAGCCATCTCTTCTGCCTGGCCTCTTTGTGCACAGCAGAAATGTGCTCTGACCACCCAAAGCCACCCAGGCACAGCAGCACTGAACGATTTGCTGTGGCTTCCTGAAGCCAGGGGGCAGTGACCTTGCAGGGTCTCACCTGGGGGGCTGGAACACCTGCCTGAGGGTCCAGCACAGGGATGGGAGGTTAAGACATTCCCTTCCTTCAACTGCCATGGGAACAGATATCAAGAAGCATCTGGAGAAGAGCTTGCAATGTAATGTCCTCCTCAGCAAACTTACTTTCAAGTGTTTCACTTTTCAAGGATCTTCCTGGGAATCCTGAGGTGACCAAATCATCCCCTCTTTATGCCATTTTTGAGACACCCAGTCTCAGCAGCTGAAGCCAAGTCACAGAACAGGGCTGGACCAAGTCTGTGCTTTGTCCCAGAGGTTTTTTTCCAACAAGACTGCTGATCTGCAGCTCTGCTGGTAAAAGCTTGAGCCCTGGGACTGCTCTTCCACCTGGGAGCCTTGGCAGGCAGCAACTGTTTCCTACTTTCCACCCTCCTTTCCTTTCAGTGCCTGCTTTGAGCTGCTGAGTGTTCTTGCTGTGCAACATCACACAGCACCTGAATTCTGCTTCACAAAGGGTTGCATTTGCACAGGGGTCAGACGGTGCCCCTCCAATCTGCTGACCACATGCTGTTCAGTCAGCAGGAGAACACCAGGGGGACAGGCTTCAGTATGGCAGCAATAAAATCAGTGCTGCCACAGATTTCAAAGGAGCAATTGCCAAGGACCAGCTTGTCCACACAGTCCCTCGAGGATTGGGATATGTGATCACTGTGGGCTTCACCAGGCCCTGCAGGTCCCATTTGGGCTGGAAACAAGGTCAGGAAAAGATCATCCTAGATTATATGACAGCATGTCAGAAATCTAGTCTTGGTCCCCCTCCCGTAGCCCTGCCCTGACTGGGTATCCTTACTGAGGGCAGCACGGGTGGCATGGGGGCTGCACGGGTGGGAGGGTGGTGGGTGTCAGTGTGGGAGCCCAGGTCACAGCACCCCGTGCCTGCTGACTGAAAGCACGATGTCTCACCCTCCGGCACGCACCGGCACGGCGGGACCTGCCGGGGGGGAGCACGGCTGAGGGGTTTGACTGGGACCTCAGTTTCACTTCCTGCCCTGTGTGGGGAGAGATCATTAAAAATATCTGACTAATGCAGACTTCTCTGCTCTCGGTATTACTAAGCCCTCCCCGCTCCCCAGCCCCCTGCAGTGACAGTGGTGTGGGCAGAGCTATTTCACTTTCCCCTGGTTTGCAGGCTCACAGGTGGGCAGGCAGGTGTACAGCACTGCACACCTCCTGGCCTCTCCCTGCCTTGCTGGAGGATAATCCTTTCTCCAACACACCTGGGGGCTTTTCCCCAGCATCTCAATGGGTCACAGCTTCTTTATCCTCAGAGAGATCTAGGATACCAAGTCAGGGTAATGTGGATGATGCTGAGGGCTATCAGGTGGGGATCAGGTCCCAGGGATGCTCAGAGCAAGGGAAGGTTTGGGATCCTGCTGGCCAGGCACAGCATAGCTGGGCTGCACAGCTGCCTCCTATGTGGTGTTACAGAGGGGGAAATCCTGACAATCTCACTCTTAGCCACCAACAGATTGATCACAAACTGATTTCCTCTTGGATTAATGTGGTTACCATGAAAGATACAAGCATTTTAACATCTGCCCCTACAACTGCAACATTTGTTTTAATGACCGTCTTGACTAATGCACAGAGTACTTTACAAATCTGTAACATGCCTTTTCTTGCCAGAGTAACTTGCACCCAGTGCACAGGCAGACATTGCAGCTTAGAGGAACAGTGGTTTGTAATTTGTTGTGTCCTCTTGCACACGTACCAGGTCCTGTGGTGCAATTAGATGCTCTCTTTTGCAAAGGCAATAGTAATTAATGCTTCTGCAGAAGCCTGGGAGTTGGGAGTGGGACAGGACATGTGAGGGGAGCTAAAGGCAGGGTTGAATGGCTATCAGAAGCTCATATCTGAAACAATCAAGAGAAGGCACAGCAGGTCACCTGGAAAGACTGTTTTTTCTTGTTTTTCCACTTCTGCCTTACTAAACCTTTTTATTGATTTCACTGAAGATAAAGACATGAATACTACACCTACATGGTCTGTCATGAAGGCAAATGTTTCATTCCATGTTTCCAAACTCCAGACTCACTGACACTTGGGCTAGATCTACTTATCTTGCGCATTTTGTGCCCATCTCCAGGGCTATTCTTCCAGCTGTACTGATGACAGATACAGAATCCCATAAGAGATTGGATTAGATTTCAAAATGGGTGAGATTAACCTGGGGCAAAATATCCACACACCACCTGAGATCTAAATCCCTTGAGTTTTGTTGCTGCAGAATATTCATGTTTTCACCCTGTTGGCAAAACCAGGTGAAAAACTGCTGGTGGGAATGTGCTGGTATTCAAATTGGGCTGCAGGTAAGTGGAAGCTGCCATATCTCTCCATGAATAACCTGACTGGCATTGTTGGACTCTGCTCCTGAAAGCTCAGGTGAGATGGCATTCCACCAGAAATGCTGAATTCTGCTTGCAGATACACGGGGACCATCTGAACCCTGAGTGAGGAGTCATTTGCAGAGACATCCAGGAGGAGATGTGAAGGGTGGATGGAGCTGCCCACCCATGTCACCATCCAGAGGGAGGTCAGTGGTGCTGACTGGGGCTAATCAGAACAATTGCCTTCCTGGAACAGGCTGTGCCTGTGGGGAAAACCCTGGCCACTCTCCCCCTGCTGTCACTTTACATGGAGCCAGAGAGATGGGAGCAGGGCTGGCATCCCGTGGGAAGCCACTGTGGAGGAGGCACCCAGAGCATTATTTCATGGGAGAAGAAGAAGCTGATTAATAAGCCCAGAGGTGCTCGGCTGAGCCCACTCTGGAGAGAGAGAGGGTTTTCAGTGAATCCATCCTCATTTTTCCTCACAGGAGTGACATGATGGATAGCAGCAGTGGTGGAATAACTAAGAGGGCAAAATATTTCCTGCACAGGTGGATCCCTGAATTTAAAACCCTGGGGACAACTTGCTTGGAGGATACTGCAGAGCAGGAGTTGATGCAGACAAAGCCCTTCAGAGTGAACATACAGCAATGCTCTCCTGGAAATGAAACCCTAATGGGGATGTGCCTTTGGAGACTGAGGGACACCTTATGCATTTGGCAGTGACCCTATCCTCTCCTGCACAGGATGCTCCTTCAAAGCAGAAGAGATTAGTCAGAGTTTGGGGGCCATTTACAAAGTAGCCAGGAATTAATGAGAAGTATCTATTTTCAAAGATTAATTTAAAGGAGTTGGGCATTTTGCATATGATTTCATAAAACACAGGTGAGATCTTCCTTAATAACACAGATTTTTAGGAAATGTGAGGCTACATGTGCTGTTTCCATCACTCCAGGGTGCTGCAGGTGTGTGGAGTGCTTAGGATGCTTCAGGGAGGAAGGAGGAAAAGAAAAGCTTTTGGGATGAAGTGGTTTTTGTTCAGCTAATCAAAGCTCCTCACTCAGAGCCAGGACAAAGCAGCCAAGCCCTCTCCTTTTTTCCCATTATCAAATGAGAGAGGTTTCTGTTGGTTGTCATCATGCAGGAAGTTGCAGGTTGCTGTTACCCTGAAACCCTGGCAGTCCCATGCCCCAGAGCAATGCCCTGTGCTGAGCAGTGCAGCTCCTCGGGGTGCTGGTGAAGGACATCTGTCAGGCAACACTGACCCTTCACAGGTCACCCCTAGCAAGAACTGCCTCAGCCAGGTGTGCTCCTGGCCTGCAGACCCCAGCCCCAGGGCCAGGACCCACCTCTCAGTCTACACCACCTTCCTGTGCTGGCCAAGGGGACTGGCCATTGGCTTTGGACAGGAGAAGCTGAGTGTGGCTGAGCCCTGGGTAGCAGTCCGGGGGTGACTGACTGCTCCATGCAGGACACACTGAGTTGGTGCACCATTACCTCCTCCAGCCTTTCCAGGGCAGCAAGAGTGGGAAAAAATTGGTAATGTGTGTGTGTGTGTGTGTGTGTGTGTGTGTGTGTGTGTGTGTACATGTGGGTGTAGGACAAAGTGTGTAAATAGAGGTGAGGAACACGACATGTGAATGAGGATGGGGGCTTGGAAAGGAAAAACTCCTCCACTACAAAACAGGATTCCTTTACCTGTTTTTCTCATAAAGCAGCATGAGTGTGTTTCTGCTAAAGCAGCCTCCTGTCACAGCAGCTGCATTATGAAATTACTTCTTTTTAACAAATCCATCTGCCTGCTTTTTAATAAGCAGGGCTTTCCACCATTGTATATGTGCGAGGTCTGACCTTTTCATAGGAAAAAACACTCATAACCAAAAACTATAAATAGAAGCCTTCAGACTGGAGCAGATCAAGATGTAGGTTTTGTGACTTTTTTAAAAAAAACAAAACCAACATAATGTGGGAGGGAAAGAAACAAGCTCTTTTAAAAAGTCATAAACTTCTGTTATTGCCTTAAGCCTACTTAATATTTACTGAAACATTTAATGAAAGACTTAACTGTAAGGCTTACATGACTTCTGTATCAAAGGAGGTATTTTTACAAAGGAAAGGAAAAAAAGATTAGAAGTATGTATGAAGAAAGGGTATTTCCTCCAACTACGTAATGAAAACTTTATACAAGGTTTGTATTTCTAGGGTAAATTAGGTTTTGTATTTTGTTCATGTTCTGGTTCTGCAAGCTCTCATAATATACATGTAACTTTGCTCCTGAGTACAGACATTTAGCCTTCAAAGGGACTACTCATGTGAGAAAAACTGATCATTCATTGTTTCCACTTCAAGCCATATTTGGTCCTGTGTTTTAAGTCCTAGATGCTGAAGGTAGATTACATAAGAATCTCAGCTTTCTTTAAAAAACGAGGGGAAGAAAAGTAAGTTCTGAATCTTGTGGTTGAAAGGAAAGCTTGAAAACATGTCCTCTACAGAGCTTCAGAGCCAGAAGGCAAATAATAATGAAACAAATTTTCCATCTAAATCTGGTAATCACTGACATTTCTTGATTGGGAGCAGTGTTTGTTAAGTGTATACCAAAGGCGTTCCAGAAAGGGGAGTAGGAAACGATCAGTGCAATTGTGGCTGATTTGAGCCACGACAGCAAATCACAATTGCCACATGCAAAGACCCTTGGTGGATCTGCTCACAGATGGTCTGAAGAGCTTCACTTAGGAAACACTCAGGTATGTCAAAGTGAATCAAGAGGAGGCTTTGGTTAACATGCATTTAGCTCATCTGTTGTATCCCATGCCTCAGATTCTAGGAGACGCATATCTCCTCTGATATTTAATACAGCACAGAAAATAAATCAACTTGCCTGGTGCTGTCAGCATGGAAATAAAAATAAGATGTTAGCTGTAGCCACTGAAGGGTGCAGTGGTAATACAATACTTCAGATCTCTCTGTTCTTTTTTGATATACTTCAGCAGCCTAAGAAACAATTACACTGATCCATATTTCATCAGGCACTGTGGGCCGAGCATCTTTTATGACCAGTTGTGTAGCTTCTCAAGTGTTGGCTACAGCTTCCTTAGAGATGTATCCTTTTGCTGGAACAGCTCAGTGCCAGGGTCCTTTCTCCTAAGAGGCAAAACCTCTCCATCACTGCTCCACAGCAGAGCACAGGGACAGCCTCCCCTTGCACTGAGTACCTCTGGTACCGTGGCACTGCTCACGTGAGGAACCAAGTCATGGGGTTTGCCCAACACTCACAACAAAGAGCTTTGTCTCTTTTCTGCTGCGGGGCATTTTAGGATGAGTTTATGTCACCACTTCCCCGATAGCTATAAATATTTTTTTTTCATATGTTGAGAATGGAAAGCTACTTAGAGATCATAGAGATGAGAGGGGGACGGCGATTCCTGCAGAGATCTGTGTGGGCACAAGCACGTGTGCACACTCACTGCACGTAGGGTTTGCCTCATAGCTTCATTTCTCCCAAGTGATGATGACCTGTTAGCCAAAAGCCTCCCAGGCAGGAATGTTTGAAATGTTTTTCAGAAGCTGCAATTGCTGCAGACATATCAAGACCCAAAAGTCACGCAAATGATACACAAACCCTTGAGGCAGCCAGGAAAGACATCATGAATTCTGCCTGGGTGTTTGAAGAGAGGGGAACCCCACCATCCACATGCAGAAAAGTGGGGCATGGATTTTGCCTAGCACCTGCTGTATGTCTGCTCTCTGTCACTTGGGCTAGATGCCAAGATGGAAGAGGGGCTGTCCTTGGGAGAACTTGTACTCTACAAGAGATGCCTGTTTTAGGAACAAAAACATTCCTTTCTGCAGAGCTGCCCTTGGAGTGGTCATTAAGGTGAAGTCTGGGCCTGCGGGAGCTGATGATGAAGTCCCCATGGACTTTGGTCTGGTCCAAATTCCTCCCCTTGTGTTTGACTGCTGTCCAGCCACTGCCTAAACCTGAGCCTGGCCTGCTGCCCTACGCTGAATTTCCTTCTGCAGCCATGGAACGGGGCCTAGGCTGTATCTCACCAATAAAACAAACAGAATTATATGATGCAAGGGTGTTTGAGTCGTGATTTTCATCAGCGTTTCCTTTTCACTGAGCTCAAAGTCTAGCTTGAATGCAGCCTACTATTTCAGTCCACAAGAAAAGGCTACATAGAAAATAGGTTTTGAATCAGATGCTTTACATAAACCATGGGTTTTACTAAAAGCTGATCCATTCTGCTCTTTTTCACTCCTACAATAGCGACTCAGCAGGGAGGCATTAGAAGTTTCAGTACTTTCATCTTGTCTCAGAACATTTAAGGTGGAGAGAGCAGGTAATAATAATAATAATAATAATAATAATAATAATAACAACAATTAAATCATTCATCACAACTGATTTATTAGAGGAATTTTGCCACACGTGGACATGATAAGTCATCCAAAAATAGCGCATGATTTCCTGAAATGTATCTGAAGTGCAGGATTATTTGCCAAGTAAACTATACCAAAAAAATTCCTTTCACTGTTAGTCGACGGCGCTTTTATTTTGAGTTGTTTTGACTGAGTAGCAGCGTGGTTCACATGGTGAATATCTCTGTCTTGACTGGGAACTGGGGCAGGCACCCAACTTTAACAGTGTGCCAGATGTCTCCTGGCTGAAGCCAGCCATTAATGCATGTTCAGTCTAAGGATACACAGGGAGGCTGATTTTGGTGACCAGTCCCTGTGCCATTGGCAGCAATGGGGTCAGTGCTGTCCTAAGCCTGGAGATGCTGCAGTGGGGAGCAAAAGTGAGAGGTTCAGATGGATTTGGGGGGTTATCCCAAAACAGCCAGGTAGGGGATGAAACTGTGAGGGCTATGGGAAGATGAAACAGAGCCCTCCTTCTGCTAGAACAAAAGAAACTGTGATCTCCCTTTGCTTTGCACCCAGCCTTACTTAGTCTTGGCTGATACACCTGGTTTTATTGTCCTTGCTGGAAGTTGCCTGAGCCCAGTGTTGAGTTGGTGGTGGGGATGAGAAAACTCTTTGTATGAAAACCCTCTCAGGCAGCTTCGGGTAGACTTAAGCCCACTGATGTCAGTTGGAGACACTTCAAGGTGTGTGGCAAATAACATGAAATTCCAGCAAACAGAAGGTAAGAGAAGTTTGTCAAGGCCATCACAGATGAGACTTTTTTCAGAAGATCAATCATCTGTCCCACTGCTTTCTTTTGAACTCATCCCACAGTATGAAGCAAGGAGATCCTTCCCCATTTGGACCTTAGGGTTTATTGTAATCCTGTGCAGTGTGTGGGAAACTGGGAAACTTCCCTGCTGTGCTTGGAATTGTAACTCTGTAGAGCTGTTTATATGTGGGACTTATTCCTTTATGAAAAGTGGGATAAATTAGACTTGAACAAAGCAAGCATCACATCCACCCTAGGGAATTACTCTGCCTGCCTATCACTCTAATGCCCACTCCATCACCCTAACTGTACTAGTTAAAGAAAAACACACTCATGACCAACATACTAGTATGAAAATGCAGGCTTTGCTGCTTTTTAAGGTTCTGACAGAGCAGAGGTGATTTAAACGGGTTGTAAATTAATTTCTGTGTGCATTAAGACTCTTTACACAGCCTGAACATTATAACACAGCTTTGGTTTCACTCAGAATTAGCCTGAATAAATTCAGAAGGCCATATTTCTTTACACAGCACATAATCATTTCCAAAGCATCTGTCATAAAAGGGTATGATTGAAACAGATTTCCTAGTGGATAATTTCCTGCCTGTCCCTTGCACTTTCATCTGAGGAAGCTGAATGCAAAACTCATGGTCACCAGTGTGAAAACTCCATTGATCTCAGTGGACTTTGGTTCAGCTCTGAAAGATATGAGAACAGATACTGAGAATTTGGGTTTCTGGAGCTCAGGGTAGCCCTGTCCCTATTTGATATGGCACAGTGAGACCAACACACAGCAGAACTCCTTTCCATTGCCATCGTGCTGTGATCCCCATTCTTGTTCAATCCTCTCAACACAGCCAGTGTGACACAGGGTGATGGACCCGTGATCTGGGAAATGGATCTCAAACTTACACAGCTGGAGATTACAGGAGTAATTCACTGTTCAGGTGCTGTGGCTCAGGATGGGAAATCTGTTAAGCTGGACCTTCCCCATGTTTCCCACTGTCACCCCTCCTTGCTCCACCTCAGCAGATCACAGCAGGGTTAATTAATGTGTCTCCAAGAAGGAGATAAAAATGTGTAGTGAGTGTCTAGGGAAGCTCCTCACATTGCTTTCTTAATAAAAAACACTCTCTCATACCACAACACATGAATCTTCTTTTCCATAGGATCTGGGACAGCTGATGCAGTGGGTAGGGCCCTGGTGCTAGCTGAGGCAGCTATTGATGACTGGAGTTGAGAATGAGATTGTCAGTGAAATGAATTGATGGTTTCAGTTCCAGATCTGGTGGACAAATTAAAAAAAAAAATAAAAAAACCAACAAAAAACCAAAACCAACAAAAAAGCCAACCAAAGGTGGGCTGTGTAATTCAAAGCTTGCTCTCAGGAAGCCACAGCACAGAAGGTGAGCATGGGGACTCATATCTCTTGCCCTTCAATACCAGCTCATGTTCCCCAGCTGCAGGAGGCAGGAGAGGGAGGCCAGGACCCTGCCTGCAATGCTGGCAGCACCCAGGGCCCTGAGGGGTTTGCTCCTGTGTGCCCCTTCTCTGGGAAAAAGAGCAACACCAGGGAAAACAGTGAAGTGGAAAAAAAACCTCCATCTTGGTGAGATCTCATTCATCCCAAGACTGACTGAAATGATTCAGATATAAATATTATCATGCCAGAGCTCTCTGGCATTTTCATTCAAGCACAGCATACAAGGGAATTTCTGTTAACCCTCCCATGGCCTGAAGATGTAGGAGGAAAGCCAGATTCATGAGAGCTGTCAAGTCAACATCCCTGAATCTCCAGCCAGTTACACCAGTGTGAGTATCACTGATGCCATCTGAGGAACTGCAAGCAGCTGTCAAAGGTTTTAAAAGTACCCTACACATCCTTGTGAGAGAAGTAAAAAACCCACCTCTTTCAACAAAGAGAGAGAAGGGGGCACTGAAAGTGTGAATTTAGGAACATGGTGGCCGAGGAACACGGCACTGAGGAGCAGGCAGGAGCTCCTGGCTGGTGGGAGCACAGCCTTCCTGAGCAGCCAGTCAACAGGACGAGGAGCAGGAACAATGAGCTAAGCACTGCAATGGAAACAAACACCTTTTTTTAGGCTCTCTGCACCAAGCTGCTGCTGCTGCTGCTGCTTTTGTCACACCATTCATTTGGGAAGAAAGCTGTGCAGAAAAACAAGGTGCACACACAAAGCTACACGCTGTGTGGAGCTCATGCCAGTTACCAGCCCAAAAAATCCAGTTGTTAAATTACTTCATTTAATGGTTTGTGATTGCAGTGATCTTGCACAATGTTAAATCTTTGGAAACTGGATACAGCTGAGTTAATCCTTCTGAGCAGTCCCACAAGGGGACTGAGGACCACAAGTGGTTGCTAACTTCTTCTGGGCAGCCCAAGCCAATGTTTCCACGATGCAAGTCTTCCATGGATGCTCATGAGCTATTTTACAGACAAACACATACACACGTGCACGTGAAACCCCCTGGCAAAAACAATGGTTGTTTTGCATGCCAAATGTGTCAGTTGCATTTCGTTTTACGACTGAATTCATTCTCAAGTCACGAATGAAAAAAAAAGAAAAACGAAAAAAGAAAAGAAGAAGCCAAGTGAATGTTTAAATTTAGGGCATTAATTTTGCATTCCCACATGGAGGGAACCCAACAGTCTCAAACCTCGGAAAAAGGCACTCCACCTCTGCTTTATGGGCAATTTCATTCTGTTTGTGTTTCCAGAGCCTACTTCAAAGCACAGATGCGTTTCAGGTAAATAATGACAGCTTCAGAACAAGTTTTCCTTGTAACACAAATCACCTCACTAATGAAATCACGGGAAAAATTCAGAACAACTTGATATCCATCTGCTTCAAATCAAATCTTTCTATTTATATGCTATAAGTAGGGGCCTGATTCCTCCCACAATCAAATCAGGAGTGAAACTCCCACAGATTCCGGTGGGAATGGGGTCAGCTGTTTGTGCTTGCTTGGTGACCATTGCCTGAATGCGGGTGAGGATGCCCTGGTCCATCCAGACTGAGGCAGAGGACGTGCCTGCGGGTGCAGCACCAAACAATGGGGTCAGGTTCAGAAGAATATAAGGCACCTTGCCTCAGCACAGAGAATAGTTTCTATAGTTTCCACATTTCCTTCCTTCTCATGTCAATCATGCACAGGGGAACACAATGAAGAAACACCAACCCCACATGGAATAAAGTAATGGGAATCTGAGAATGAGCCACATGCTGAAAAGAAAAGTCATCACATCCAAGATTGAAAGTATTGACTGTCTGGACTGCCAAATAAATCAGACTAGCCTTGGGGACTTGGATCTATACCTGTACTTACCTCTTTACCTCAAGCCTCAAGGGCAAGCTTTCCTTTTGCTTTGGAAGTCTGAAGGTGGGCAAATGATGCAGCTCTTGGTCGCCTTCATGTGCACTGCTGAACCACTTTGCCTCCCTGCAGGCTGCTGCCTGCTTCGAGATACAATCCTCTCAGATCCCATCACCCTTTCCAAAGGTTCAGCTGTGGTATGAGGGGAGCTAGATGTCCACTTGGCTTGGCAACAAAGAGAAAAAATTGCACTTGAACCTGGAAATTTACAGGAATGCAGAGCAGCCGTGTTGCTAAGCCAGCTGCAAACCTGCTTTGCTCGGGGCTCTTCCCTTTGTAGGGTTGAAGGAATGAGCCACGTGTTGCCAAGTAGGACATCAGTGCTACAAACAAATGGAAGGCCCTTATCCCACCAGCAATCTCGACCTGGTAACGGGCAGGCAGCTAGAGTAACAAGGAAGCTTGGCTCCTTCCTACTCACAGAAAGGGGAGGCGGTAGGATACAGGTTATAATTAGAGCCACCCACAGCAATTTTGGGGAAGCTTCAGTGTATGGATTGGGATCTTATTGTAAGTGCTGCCAGTTCACCATCTGCTTGGACTGGGCCAGTTCAGAAATCCAGTGGCCAGCACTCCCAGACACATCTCCTGCTTATCTGGAGTTTAGCAGTGCTTTAAGCCACCTCAGTGCCTGCAGGAGAGTCACAGCAATAGGAATTTCTCTATAAAGAAAATTTTAAAAATTTCTAAGGCTAAAGCCTTTAGCCTGACGGTCCTCCTAATTTAAAAGCTTAGCTTCAGCTTTGGGGAAAAACTCCTTTTGGAGCCCTCACTCCTTATTTTCCACTGGATTATAAAATGCCAGTGGCTCATCCAAACTGGATCTCGCCAGTACAGCTTCCTGCTGCTGGAAAAACACCAGTTCTGTCAGGCACTGCGTGCTGCAGGTACAGCACATTCCATGGCATCCCATGCAAAGCTGCACAGCTGTCTCCTTACAAAGCCCCTTGAAGCAGAGTGAGGTACATCAGAGCCACTTCCAGCTCTCCTTCCAGCTGCCATGAAGGCTGAGAGCAAGCCCTGGCCCAAACCATGCTTGCCTGGAGCAGATCAGCTTTGTCCTCAAAGCTCAGGTCCAGTAGGATAAAGGTTGGCATGGGGGACTAAGGAGCTGATGGGGTCTTGCATCCTCCTGGTACAAGAGATTAACACCTCTGATTTGGTCCTAATTCTTGTGCTGCTAGTTCACAGCACAGATTTGATACCCCATGCATGAGTCTTCAGGCATCATTTCTGGTCTATGATGCTACTGCATCAGTGTCCTTGTTCTTACCCCATCCTCAGGAAGGAGTTACCCTTTTTCAGAAATCCTGTGTGGCCCCCTCAAAAGCAGCACAAGCCCCCATGTTGCAGATTAAACCCCACCAATGTGAAGATTTAAACCACCTGACTGGGAAAGCTAAGCCACATCAAATCCTTGTGAGAAACAGGGCCTGCCTAAGAGAAATGAGTCCTTGACAGAGGCAGCACAGCTTAGGTTGCTACGTTTGGTACTGCCCTTTTCATAAACATCCTGAATTTTAGTGCTTTTCCCCAAATCCCTGCCACAGCACCCTGAGTCCAGCTGTGAAAGTCCCACTTTTTGCCATCTTGCTTTTAACCACCAGTATTTCTAAGCCTCCCTGCTGGAGAAACAGGCTTCAAGCCATGAATCCAGCCCTCTCAGAGAAAACAACTTCAATTCTTCTTTTGTTTTTTTATTTTTTCTTTTTTTTTTTTTTTTTTAAATTTCGTTTCCCCTACTGCTGTGGTTTATTTAAGGGGGGACTTGGGGGCCTCACTCAGGACCTTTGGGTACTGCTTAGTCTGGGGAGAGCAATCCCAAAGCCATTACTGCACCACGGGCACTCCAGGAAGCCCTGTGATAACTGCTCTGGCTAGAACCCACGCCGTGCCGAGGGGGAGCCTTTCCAGCTGAAGGCACAGTGAGAGCTTTCTTCCAGGTAGATGGAAGAGAATCATGCAGATTATGAATGGTGATGTGTCTGCAGGGGGGTGGAGACGGGGTGAAGGAGGCGTCAGTGTGTTTTGTAAATGCTTTGAAATGTATTTGTGTGTTTCTGAGATGAACCTTACAGAAAATACCTGAGAACTGGTTTTGCTTTTCCTAAAGCATTGGCTCTTTCAGGCAGCAGCTTTGCCAAAAGTCATTAATCACATCTTTATTAATAAGGGCGGGGGAACAGTGACCTCAAACAACCGAGGAAAACAACTAAAACTACATTCATTTGAAGGACCGCTTTGTAAAATATCTTCTGGGCAGCACATGCTACTGTTGACGTGTGTTTAAAGTGCTCTGAGTCTTTGGGATATATTGGGACTTCTGCACAGAACCAGGGCAGGACTTGGCCAAAGGCTGTGTTTGACTTAACTATATGTCTCCTGGAGTAAAAAGGGAGAAAAAAGAAAGGTTTTTTAAAGGTCTTCATGCTTTCTTACTATATGGAGGTGCATCATGTGAGTGGGACAGGCTAAAGGCACTTTTCACTTCCCAAGTTTCAAAATTTACAGGTCCACGGATCTCAGGACATGTATGGTTTAAATCCAGAGGGGGCATTGTGATCACTCAATTCCAACAGCCTGTTTGCTCTAAGCATCCTGGCCTGCTGCTAACAACATGGCACAGGGTCCACCACATCTTCCACCACATTGCTCAGTAACGTGCCCGTTTTCTCAGTTAAAAATGCAGCCAGCTGAATTAGGTGGGACCAAACACACACCACAGGAACTGCCACTCTTGGGGTGAGTAGGGCCATGGATACAGCCTGTGTGCCCCTGCCCTGTCCTGCCAAAACTCCGTGTTTACTGCTTGCTCCCTGCTCTAAGACAGTTCGTTAGCTTGGGAATGGAGATGGGTGAGACACCGGGGACTTCTAAGGGGATTTCTGGAGCCTGCCTCAAAATGCATTTGTTGTGGGGCGGGCTCTCAAAGGCAGTGTGGGGAAAGGGCAGGTCCCCCCCTTGGGCAGGATGCCAATGGTGCATCGCAGTAGGCACGGTGTAAACCCAAACCCTGGAAGGCTGCTGCCACTGATAACACCCATCTGCTGTGGCATCATGTCCGTTGACATAGCCTTAATTAATGATATTACCAACCTAATGAGGAGATAAACCACCGATCCCAACTCCTGTTAAGAAATTGTCTTAAATACCAGTCACTAATCGCTATGGAGAAACAGATAGTGGGCCAAAATGCACACCTGGAGTAAAGAGGTGCGGCTCCCGTGTTTTCTGGTGAAGTTGCATTTGTTTACTCCAGGACTGACTATGAACCATCCTGATTAACACATGGCGGGTGTGCGCTGGGCGGGAAGTTGTAAACAGCCACAGCCTTAAGTAATGGTGCTGATCTTGTGCAAGACCTGTCATCCAGATGGCAGCAGGATTGATGGCTGCGGAGATCAGCAGGGTGCCAGACCGGGGTGCAGATGTGCGTGGGAGTGCACCAACCCCAGGCTCCCTCTTCCCAGACCCTTAGCTGGTGCAGAGGGGCTCTCCAGCCACCTCTGAGCCCTGGGATGCTTCACACAGATTGCCAGGTTCACGCGGCTTTAGTAAGAGTAGACATCACTATAGTGGACATCACCAGGTGATGTCCACTACACTGGCCAAGAGTCTTTTGGTCTGTTTAATTGAAGACGATTTGCCAGTTGTAACTAGATTTCCTGCTACCATTAGGGCGGTGTGGATGTAACTTGTAAAACAGGGAAGGGACCTGTTTCACTGTACTGATTTGATTCTTTGGCTGTTACTTTATTTCCTTGCCGTTGTTTTTCTGATCCAGTGAAATTAAAAAGGCATGAGCAGCCTATTTGGATCTGAATGTGTGAGTTCCTGCCCTGCAGAGCTTTCAGTAGAGATTAGATTGTACATGCCATTGTGTGGGGGAGATGTGCCATCAGGCAAAGGAGGAACAAATGCAGGCGGGGCGGAGGGGAGAGACAGAAGCGGTGTGTGTGCATGAAGCTGCCTGCTGCTCGTGGGGTGGTATCTCCATCTCACTGATGGCTGGTGAGTATCTCACAAAACATTCACTGCCTTTGGTTTCTTCAGGGTGTTTAGCTCCTGGAATGTGTGAGACAAGGCAGCCACATCTTCCTCACATTAACCTTTTAGAACTTGTCCTGGGAGGGCCTAAAATAAAAACTATGCATAGAAACCTATGCCAAGCCTCTTGTTCCTGAGCGGACTATAGGGGATCCTGGTCCTTGAGAATGAATAATCTTCCATGTTGCTGGATATGCACTCAGCTTACTGGTACTCAAATAAATCTTAAGGGATTCCAAGGATTTATGTGCCTACATGACACCCAACACAGATACCAGGAGCAGAAAAGTCTGGCACACTGTGCTACCAACCACTCACCTATTTCAGCTGCCTCTCTCTAGCCCTCTGTGTGTCTATTCAGGCAGACTGTTTCCTGTTGGGGGGGGAAAAAAAAAGGTGTTTGTTTGTTTTTTTAGGTGATCATAGGCATGCATATATCAGAAAAAAAGAAAGGACCTATCTTCTTCTTACATCTCTATTATTTCTATTGTTCAGGTATGCCTCGGGTACTTTCCCAGACATGTTGCCTTCTGTTTTTAACATTGCCATCTGGGAATCAGATACTGCACATCTTTTGTGGTGCTGTTCAGCAGGGAGGGAATTTGTTACTGCTCCTCACAGTTCTGGCTTGATGCAGATGGATAGCTCAGAGCAGAGAGATGCCATGGACTTTGTGACCACTGCATTTCAGCCCGGGGAAAAGCTGTGGCGGTGTGTGCACTGCACAGCTTGGGATGAGCTGAGAGAGTTCTCATAACACCTGCAAGCCAGGTGATGGCCATGGGGTCCAAACTCCTCACTGTTGGAAAGCTATTTGGTGAGTTAATCCTGCTCTGGACCCTCTTCTCAATCTGGCACACTTACTGAGTGTGCCTTTAATAATAATTTGCTTTTTTGTAAATCCCAGGAAAGAAGAGGTGATCTCCACACAACAGGCACAGACCAAAACAGACTAAACTCGAGGGCACTTGGAGCTTGGTGCAGGAGCAGATG
Source organism: Acrocephalus scirpaceus scirpaceus (assembly GCA_910950805.1). Classification (NCBI taxonomy): domain Eukaryota; kingdom Metazoa; phylum Chordata; class Aves; order Passeriformes; family Sylviidae; genus Acrocephalus; species Acrocephalus scirpaceus. Next base: position 10,250,304 of record OU383781.1, on the reverse strand, counting down.
CAGACTGAGCTTTGTGGCTTGGACCGATCTCTTGAAGTTGATTCTGACAATTTCCTGATTCAGAGCCTTGTGCTGTAACCACAAACCCTCCGTATCCCACCGTCTTTGGTCTCCATCTCTGTCTGGTCCTTTAACTAAATACTGCTCAGTAAATGCTTACAGATTTAAGAGGAGAGGCTGCTAGTTCAAAGTCTTGCATTATCTGGACAGCTGGAAAGGAAAATTACGAGCAGCAAGAACCAAATCAGGGCCAGGAAAAAAGCCTAGCTTTGAACAGTGACAGATACCTGCTTAAGACATATTTCTCCAGCCTCTGTTACACCCACTGCTGAACACAAAAAGTTGCTTTACCAAACTGTGCAACAACTTGGAGGTTCAGTAACTTGGAGGTTCAGTAACTTGGTGTTACTCTGGAGTAGGCTGCTCCTGACTCTGGTAATTTTGTGAGATTATTGCTCTTTGTAATAAAGCAATAATCTTTCCAGCCTAGAAGGCAGAAGGGCTGCCACCTTGATGGTGTTACAGAGCTGCAGGTGAGAGGAGTGGAACAATACCCCGATATTACAGTGGAGAAGACCTTGTGGGATATCGAGAAGCAAAGAAACTGTGACAGAGTGTGCATGTGCGTGGTTTCTTCTTTAAAAATAATCTCTGCAGATTTTCTTTTTTTTTTCTTCAAGACACAGTGGCTAAAAATGTCCTTTCAAAAATAAATCAAGCCTGAGGCTAGGTCTGAAAGCACTTAATGAGGGGTAAAAGTGGTTGAAAAAAGGAAAAAGAAAAATTCCCATGCTATTCCTAGCACTGAGTCCCACACTTCTGCATGTAAACTGTAGCTGCATCACACTAGAGCACTTCCACCAGTTTCAGACCAATACCTGGCACACTTAGGGCAAGTAATTGGAAAGCAGAGACTCTACTGGAACTTTTATCTCCTGAAGGCACTGAGCACCCCATCATGTACATATCCCAGCATGGCACAGCATCTTCAAAATCACAAGGGCATGACAAGGTTTAAAGCAAAACTGCACCACACAATAGGACGAAACCAGCTGTAGACAACATGATGGAAAAGGTGTTGGGGAGCTGAACTGAGTGGAGTTAAAAGCTGCAACTGCTATTCAGCCTTTTTAAAATGAAAACCAGGCCTTTCAGACAAATCCTATTATGTTCTTTGGAGAGGTTAAAACTTTTGTTGGGAAAACTGACTTTGAATGGGATAGATTTTTGGCGAGGTGGTTGACTTAGCAGATTCTCTTACAAATATTAATAGCATGATATGAATAGCACAAGCTCTGCATGGCTTAGAGAGCAGCAAGATCAAAGTTCTTCCAAATGAGCAGTCCCTGAGAAGTCACATTCCCAGAGGAGACCTTCAGGGAGTGACAGGACATCACCAATTTTCAATGCTTATACCCAGCACATGAAAAGGTGATGCGCAATGACTGCTGTCCAAACCTGCAGATGACACCAGGCAGGTGGGGAGGTGGAGAGATGTGGATCACTGACAGGCAGAGCACGTGTGTTCAGGCAGCCAGAGCCCTGTGCCAAGGAGACAGGGATGCAGCTGCCTGCATGGAAGGAGAACACCTACCTTGGAAAGCAAAGGAAGTCAGGAAAGGACACTGGGGGGAAGGTGAGCATGCAGCCCAACCTGTGTGTGACATTGCAGAGTGATAGGGGTGAAGATAGGAGATGCAAACTGAGGTATGGACCAGTTCTGCTTCCACAGAGGGTCTTGAACAGAGAAATAATTTGCCCTTTGCTGGTGTCTGCATCTTAAGAAGAAAAGTTAAGAGACTTGAAGGATTTAATGTGCTAAATTCATCCAGAAAATGAGAGGTGCTGTCATTACACTGTGTAAGAGCCATCAGGACAAAATAGTGGTAGGAAAAGACTCTTTAACTGTGGGTAAAGCCTCAACAAGAACACTACAGCCCAGAAAGTTCAGTAACAAAGTGGCATGCATGGTATCAGTGAAGTCACTTACACTTTGGGATGAACTCCAGAGGCAGGATTGGATCCACATTTCTTGATGCCATCAAATCCAACCTGGCTGCCCTCCTAGGAGGTCTGATTGAGATCAAGCTGTGCTTTGCCAAAGATGAGTTAAACACAGAGGTGAGGGAGTGATAGTCAGGGATCCTAAAGTGCTGGAGTTCAGGAGAGAGTCTCCAGTCCTCCCTTGCAGCCATGAATTTTGGAACTGAGAACTACAAAGCTGAATAAGAAAAATATGATTTGAAAGGCCTGTTGCTTCTTGGAAGGTACAAAAGGGTGAGAAAACAAGTGAAAAAGCCTGGGAGTCCTTGATAACTTCTTCCAAACTGATAAACATCCCCAAAATCCCTCAATCCTTTCTCTTTTATTGGCTTTTCAATGCGGTAAGTGGAATAAACTGATTATTTCATAGATGTTTGTTGGTAGTGATCTTTTTAGCATACTGGCAAATTGCTTTTGTTTGGTTTTGGTTTGGTTTTTTTGAATAACTATAGCTGGGTTTTTCACTCTTTGTTTGCAAGTGTTTGTTTAGGACTTGCTGAGAACAAGTTAAACACAACAAATGAGCTTTGGACAGAGTTTTGAAAGAGATTTATTCTGTGGTCATTCATTCTCCTCTCTCAGGGAGCAAGTCCCATATGCAGGCACTGCTTCTGAGCAAGTTTTTTCCTTATGCTAACCACTATCCTTGCTTGGTAATGGTTGCAAGGCATTAAGTTGAAGACCAAGGGCCCAATCCAGAAAGATAAAATGAGGTATTTTATCCTTAACATTGCCTGGCAATTAGTTCATTTATTAATGTATTATTAGAGATGGAGTTGGAGGATACTGAGGAAAAAAAAAGTCAAGCCATGAAATTCCCACAGAAAGTCAGTGGCAAACCTAGGATTAAAACCAAAACCACACAGTCTGTGGGTCTACAAAGCCAAGAATGAATAGGGCAGGTAGTAAATCTAGAAGAGCAGTGCAAAGGTCAAAAGCTCAGGAATAAAAGAACAGTGAAAGAATGAACCAGAAATACAACTGCTGAAGGAAATAATTCATGCAATGTTGATCATCTCATCCCCATATGCTTGTAATAATTTTGACAAGCATTTCATTTTATCTGTTGTTATTAAGAAAATTATTCCTTTAAGGGCAAAACCTAACTACATTTTTCAGGTCAACTTGATTCTGGGAATCAGTCTCACTTGCCTGTGGTTTTTGCTATTGGGCCAAACTTAATCCCTGGTGTATTTCTCTTGACTCGGTGGAGTTATGTTGAATATCAGCTTGGCCTAAGGGCTTTTAGTTATACTGCCAATAGGTTTCCTTAAAGGGATAGTTCCCTACTTTGAATGCAGTGATTCCGGGCAGTGATTTTCATTTTGCAATCTGGAAGAACTCCTGCATACCTTAAGGACGTTTTAGTCAGTCTGATCCTGAAGAAACCTTCTTTGGCAACAGATGACTTGACTGCTGTTGGTCCAGCTGCAGGCAGGTGCGTGCATGTGCTCGGGCTGGTCTGTGGATGGCAGCCTCGAGAGCCAGGTGCCTTCCCCCCGCAGAAAGGGCCCTGGAAGAGTCACAGGAAGGGACTTGAAATACACAACAGCCTCACAAAAGCAGCGTGAATGCTGTTCACAGAGTTTCTGATTGACAGAGGAGCACCTTATCTTCCCCCGAAACCTCTGCACCCAACCCTCCAGGTGTGTGTGTGTGTGTTGGGAGGGGAGCCAGGATTCTGATTAGAGGGATTATTTAGATTCCACTACTGTGGGGAGCAGCTCCTGGTACGCATCCTTTGCTTGGAGAAAGACAAAGGGAAGACCCAAAATAAGAAGGATAGGCCTTTCAGCATCATCCACTCTGGACATCAGGGGCTGAGACATGTCACACGTGAAGGCAGGTGAGTGCACACCCAATGTCTCTGCAGATTGCTGCTCCCTTGGAGCCATGAATCCCTGCAGGAGAGGCTGTCACAAGGGAGCTTCTCATCTCATGAGGTCCTAGAAAAAAAGACAGATCTGCAAACTGACGGGTGCAGGACAGTATGACACCTGCTGAGATGGTTTAGTGGCACTCCCCCTGCCCTGAATGTCCCAAGTGTTTCCTGTTTCATCTTGCTTTGAGGGCCAGGTTATACCCCAAGTGCTTCAAATCACTGCAAAGAAGAAAAAGAAAAAGAAAAAGAAAAAGAAAAAGAAAAAGAAAAAGAAAAAGAAAAAGAAAAAGAAAAAGAAAAAGAAAAAGAAAAAGAAAAAGAAAAAGAAAAAGAAAAAGAAAAAGAAAAAGAAAAAGAAAAAGAAAAAGATCTTTTTGATCTTGCTTCATGCAAGATGTGAAACCTACTAATGAACCTGAGTGTAACCAGCCTCCGGTTATTTGCTTAAAACTGAGCAGTACATGAGGCTGATACTGCAGTTCTCAAGAGAGATTTGTCCCTGGGACAAAAGAGACCTGAAAGAGACCTGAGAGAGCCCAGAGCTAGGTTCAAACAGGCTGGGAAGTGTTATGCAAAACAGCAGCACAGAATGTAGGGTACATGGTGTACTTGTGAGCTTCTAAACTGAAAAATCTTCCTGTAGGGACTGATGGTGGGCATGTCACTGAAAAGCCAAGTTTACCTTGCTTTGCAGAGGACCCATCTTCTTTCTATGACTGTGTTTCATCAGAGAAGACTTTTTAATCTTGATGACTTGATATGATGGGAAAAGACAAAGTCTGAGCTCTAGGGTTGCTGTAGGGTGCTCCAGCACACAAGTGTGCATCAGAGGAGGGCAGGGTTTGAGGGAGCAGGGATCAGGGGTGAGCTGCTTTGGTCCTTCTGCAGCTGCTGTCAGTTTTCCACAGCTGTGACTGGGATCCAGCAACCTGTAAAGCACAAAACTACTTGAATAGGGTTTGGATCTACACAGCATCACATAATGGATTTAATTACCATGGGGGAAAAGAGATGATGTGATTTCTCTACAGTACAGCCCTTGTGCAGAAATGGTTGTTGATCCAATCATCTCTGGAGATCTCAGCTCTTCCCCATCCTGCCACCTCCATATGTCTTCCTTGAAGACCATCTGCCTTGGCATAGAGCAAACTAAAGGCAAATGACACAGTCACCAACCTCCACTTGTTGCTCCATCTCCATCTCAGGGAGACCAACTCTGAAGGTGGTTCTCCTAAGGAACAGTGGGAAAACCTGGAAGGCTTGGGATCTATGTCATCTAAAGCAGGAACTGGCTGACTCAGAGAGCAGAAATCATTTGCTGTGGTGTCTGGAGACCTCTGAACAGCTGCAAAATCCCAGTACTGAGATCTCAGTAAGGTCGCAGTTGTGATGGGCTGGGCACATTGCCAGGATGGAAGATTCCAGGATCTACAGCCTCCTGGGAACACCTAGCAGCCAACACAAGCTTTGTAAAGACACCTGAAAATCCTTACTTAAAGCTTGTCAGCTTAACATTAATAACTGGGAGAGAAAGGGTCTGGAGCCACTGCAGTGCAGCCTGCGAGGTGAAGCAGAAAAGCAAAATGGAGGAGAGAAGTGAGTCAACTCAGAGAAAATCAGCTGTGCCTTTTAAAAAGCACGACTGGAAACGTGCTCTCTCCCCACAGATTGGCCTGTTTTTACAGGATCATACACACACACACAGAACAAAAGTAAAAATAGCTAAGGGGATGATCATTGCAAACGGCACCAAATAACAATTCAATAATACGATTTTAATTAAGAAATCCACGGCACCAAATAAATTCAAGATTTGGCACAACAGCAGTGTCCAATAGCCATAAATAAAGCAATTTGCTAATGACTGCACATTCCAGCTCATTTTCCTTGATGTTTTCCATGGCGTCATTCCTCTGAACCACAGGTTTTCTTTTAATCTCGTCTCAATCTACACCACTATTAGGTGCTGTGCTTCTTCCTTGACAGCACTGTATTTGAATGGCCACTAACCAAAGCCAGGGAAGGTGAGGCTGGAACACAACCTTGTCTCCTGCAGGCTGAGCCCCAAGAAGGCTGCTGGTCACGCCCCAACTGCACGAGTCACTCACACATAATCAGCTGTGGCTAATTCAGAGCCAGAACCACCCCCGTGGTCCCTAACAGCTTCTGCACTTGGGACTCAGTTGGCTCCACAGGTTTGACATGTCATGACAGAGACATTTCTTCTTCACACAGCTCATTTTGTCCTGAGCTAATGAGAGATTAACTAACCCATAGCAGCAAATCAGCTGCTGCTGGTCTAGGGAGGGCATCTCAGGTTCTTTCCTTAACGAGCTTCACATTTGGCTTTTCTTAGCTGAAGGAGAGTTCATCAGCACAAACATCCTGCCAGTGACACGGTCCTTATCTGACAGATGGAGCCCAAGGAGAACTGTTTGCAATGACCTAATGTTGTTTGCTGCTTACCTGGCAAGACACCAGTGAGCTGCTTCTCCCATGCCCCGAGAAGTCACTAAACAGATGCTCATGGCTCCCAAACAAAAAAGTCTTCACTCCTCCTAAACAAAGTCAGGGTTTGCAACAGATCAAAAGCATTTTGGAGCCACTTTGTCTCTTCAGCTGCATGCTTGGTGTTTGTGGGACCCTGTTTCTACATGGAGTTGTCCCCTCTGTGCTGCTCTCAGAGCCTGGGGGAAGGCAAGGACTCAATGGCATTTAGTGTCCTGTCGGGAGATGATTAACCCTTTTGTCACCACTAAACCACAATGGGAACATCTTCCTCTTTTTCTCAGTCATTAAGTTTTTTGCATACTGGAATTATATGCATTAAACAAGGAAGTTTTCCAGTAGGTGCACATCCTTGTGTCTTTCAGTAGAAAGCAATTTGAGCGTCCATAATCACAGAGTATCTGACAAACCACAAAAGAAGCCTTCTTAATTTTAACTTCTTTTGGCCTAAGATGGGTAGGACCTGAAGTCGGGGTTTGACAAGCTCAGAATTACTTTGCCATTACCATAAGATCTCATTCTAGGGGAGCTTTGCCATTTAGTATTGCTGCATCTGCTTCATTCCTCTTCAGGTTTCCACCTCAAAATTCTTCTTATTCAGTCCTCTTTTCTTATGCAACTTTATAGGCTGTGGTAGATGGAGATAAGGAGGCCAAGTCCTGAAATGATCTGTCTGTTCTATTTTGCAACCTCAGTGACAGCAAATATTAATGTACATGTGTTCACTGCCCAACTTGTCTGACCGCTCTGCATGGACATTTTGGTGACAAGCAAAAGCCTTCCACACAGTGATTGATTCTCCAAACACCACAGAAATATGGTTAATGTTGTTGTGGTCCCCCAGAAATGCTTTTCTTTTGCTCTCCTCCTGCTTTTTTTTTTGCACATCGAGGTCCAGCATTTCTCTTGTGCCAGGCTCTTCCTGGACTGTGCCTGTGTTACACAACTGTGCCCTTCAGACTGAGGCAAGGATTAAAGGTGTCCAAATTATTAGGAAATCAGAGCAGTGAAAGGTCAGGGATCTTTCTCTTTTCTCTCAGCTTGGTAGGTGGCTGCTGAAAAATCACAAACACACTTTGAAAATGAGGGGCGGCGAGGCGCAGCTTTCCGAGCACTCCTTGGCATTCATGTCTGTGAGTGAACTATTTACAGGTATGGCAAAGCGTTACTAATCTCTGAGCTATTTAGAAAGGAAGTACCTCTAGGATCTCCTCATTTGTCTTCCCTGTTTCTCAAACACCACTGAGTCACGCTGAATCTCCTCCTCTCCTGAAAAACTGCTTTGCAGAGCTCCCTGAAGAAAGAAAAATGTCCCTGGACAGTAAACAATCAAACAATCCCAAAGAGGGTTGATCATGACCTGGTAACTGGGTAAAAAATCCTGGAGGCTCTGGAAAGGAGAGGTCAGTCCTGAGGCTGCCTGAGGACTCAGCTGCTCTCAAGCCCCAGGGAGGAACTCTCTTATCAGGGCTTGGAGCCCAGCTGGAGACAATCTGGACCTGACCCTTCTCAAAGTTCACGTCTGTTTGGATGGAGGGTTCTGATTCAGACAAATCTCTGCTCTCAGACAGCCTCTTGGAAGATGAGGCTGCCAGTTGGCTTTGCAAGGCTTTGCTGGATGTCCACTTATGTCTGAACTTTCCCTGTTTCCTTCCCCTCCTCTCCAGTATGCCTGTCTGCATCTGGCTTCTCTTTCAAACTTAGCCCCAGATGTATTACCTTGCAGCTTGGTTCCCTGGATTCTGTTGCAAATGGCAAGGAATTCTGAACACAATTCCCGAAGAAAGCCATGCTGAAGAAAGAGCTGAGAAAAAGGGAAACCTCTCCATCTCTAATTAATTTTTTCTGAGCCCATACTTCTTGTGTTGCTAGAGCTTCAAAGAAAAAGGAAGTGTGTACAAAGGCTGCCTTGAACAACATGGGGATGCTGGCTCAGGCAGTGAAGAGTGAAAAGAAGAAGTAGGCACTGTGGGAGAACTGGTAAAGATGAGGTGGGTGAAAGAGGTGCTTCAACACCTGCTCTGTGAGTAGTGGGGACTGGACAGCCATTGAAACAGACAGGCTAGGCAGTGCTTGAAGAACAAACATGGAATAAAAGACCTTTGCAAAGAGAAGAAAAAAACAGGGATTTTCTTCACAGTAGGATAATTCTGAAGGGCAAACACCAAGGGACAGTCTCCCTGCTTCCAAACATAATCTGAGAAATAACAAAGGAGGAAAGCCAGAGCTCCTGAGTTCGGTTTTACTGTGGAACTAACTTCTCTACCAGAGCACCTACTAATTGCAGGTGCTGCAGGCAGCTTTCAACAGTGAATGAAAAACATGGAGTGGGGTCCTTAGAACCAGGAATAAGCAAGTCAGGCTTGACTCAAGGGGATCTAAGAGCATTTGGTGCCTCATATCTCTGGCCAGCTTCTGACCATCTGAGAAGTGGAGCATGTCTCACCTGCCACAAACAGTGCTGGGAGGTTAATAATGGCATTTCATGTCTGAAGCCCTGTGACAGAAAGCTGCCACGTAACACCACGCTTTATTCTACCCTAAAGCCAAAGTCTCCTCCACCCAAATGAATATGTATTTGTGTTGCCTGCCTCCCATTTTTAATCTACTAGCGATTCTTACCAGAAATATAATAAATAAAAGTCTTTGGCCGTACAAATGTGCCAAGAGCTTGGCTAATCAGCAGGATTCTAGTCTGTCACTACAGATTTTGGCAGCCTTGTGTCAAGAAAATGAGGCAACCCCATTCCTGGGAACCAGTGTGATGGAAAGCGCTTCCAGCTGATTCGGATTGTTTATTCTAGGTGAAAGTTTGCAACATTTCCATTTGGTTTCACCACTGTGAGCTTTGCCAGGCCTTTTTCTTAGGCAAATGAATGTTTTCTCATTTCTCTGCTTGGTCTCCTATTTAGAGGCTTTGTTGCTCCATTGCTTTTGTTACTCTGGAAGGTGTTTCCTTGGTCAAGAATGGGTTTCATCTTGCCAGACATGCAACACTTTTGTCTCCTGCTGACTTTAGTTAGACTGAAGGCTAGCATGAGCAAAGGATCTCTGGTCTTGAAGAAGGATAAATTATGCCAGAAGAAAAGCCAGAACCTGGGCAGGAATGCATTAAGCATTATTATTACATTTCTATGCAAGTATTTAACCTGTTAGTGCTTTCACGGAACAAGGAAATGCATGGAAAATACTCCTTTCATGGTTCTACAGAGCAGATTAACCTGGCATGTGTTGTTAGCCAGTACCTGCAGCCTTGCAGAACTTTGGCCTAAAGAAATAAGGTCAGCCTTGTTAAGAGAAGTTGAGCCAAATGTATAAAGGGATTTCTCCCTCAGCTTGAGCCAGGCCTGCATAGGGGCTGAAAGTGTACTTCCAGGAATATATTGGTCTGTTTTCAGCCTAAAACAACTGTTTCCTCATTCTCTTTGTTCCTCTCTGTCATTTCTTCTTTCTGCAGCACTATAACCAAGTTCCACTCTGAAATGAATCACTGTTCTAATGCTCATTAAATTAAGGAACTGACCATTCTGGTAAGACTCATGCTGACTAATTGCAGGTGTTGGTTAAATTTCCCCAATAAAACTTCTACAAAATCAAGGCATTCTTAGCTGCCATTCAAATTCTGGGTATCTGAGTAGTTTAGAAGGTCCAATTAGGGTGATTTTCTAAAGGGAAAGCTCTCATAAAAAATGTCCTAATCCATTGCAGCCTGTCTGAGAATTTGACCTTTTATTTCCAAATTCAGCAGGGTCATTTGCTGGCCCGATCAATGCCAGATCTTCTGACCAGTTCACAGGCTGAGCCATGGTTTATAATATCTGTGTCTCTTAGAAGGAAGTGCTCCTGGCATTGCAATGAACAATTCATTCACATGGTCAGATCAAGATCTGTGTCCTCTATTAAAGAATCATAGTTAGGATGCAGATGCTGGAGTTGGGGCACTTCAATCAGTCAACATGTAATCCCTAATAATCCAAATGTCATCAAAAACTCAAATATCATCTGATCCCTGCAACATTAATCATGACCCAGAAAGTTTTTCACTTTCCTTTTCTCTGCTGTGCTCACAGGGAAATTAATGGACTCAGAAATATCCCTTCTCCAGGATTACACACAGATTGGTTGGGAGGTGGGAGTTTGACAAAAGGTGGTCTTGTGGTAAATCACAGTGTGAACCTCCAGAGACAGTTTTTCCATGGAACCCTAGTTTGATGCCACATTTCCTGTGGCAGCTGGGTGACCATCGTGCTCCCCACCTGTGCAATGGAAGCAGTAATCTCTTCATTAAGTGCTATTGCTTCCCCTACATTGGAGAGAGGACTTTGAGGAAACTCTGCCACTTCCTGAAAGTTTTCACAAAGTGTGTCACGGGAAGGCTTCAGTCTCCAGGTCCTGCCGTTTAATAATAAACCTGCTGTTTATTTTGTGGAGCTCATTTCCTAGACAGAGTAGCAAGAAGATGTCATAAATACCTGTGTGCTGCACTCACCTTTCCCGTGGTACCCTGTTTCCCAGGCACCTGGCAAAGGCAGCCCAGCACTGTCAGCCCCACTGAGGCTGGGGAAACTGCAGCACTACTCGTGCTGCAATGAGACAGAGGCACATCCAGGCACTCTTGGATTTCCAGCACCTGTGCCTCAACCACAAGGCCAAATTAGCACTGAAGGGACCTGTATTTTACTGTCCCCTTCTTCTGCATTAATTAAAACACATCGCTGCACACTTAAGCAATTTAAATGTTTTGGAACGAGTCTCAGGACGGCCAAGGGCGTTCAAAGTGAAGGGAAGGCTGGCAGCTTGCCTTCAGCTCGCTGGCTTGCCTGTCTATCACAGACACACATCATGCATTACAAAACTGTGAGATCTCTGCAGACCCAGTGACAACAATACAGCTTTGGGAAAAAGCTGAAGTCAGAAATCCCTGGTCTTCCTGGGGCTCCATCACATGGACTGGCTGGCAGCATCTCTGCTGATCTTTCTTCAGTTTACACATTTTTCTTTACACCTCTCCTCTATGAAAAGCTGGTGGGAACTGCTACTGCAAGAGATAACACCAGCACCAGGCTGTCTGATGGAAAGTCCTGCTAGACCTGAGTTTAGGGTATACACCTTCCTCCTGAGGACTTTTGGGGAGATATTCAAGGCAAGAAAGAGGAAAGTCATAAAACCTCAAACAAAATCCAAGGCTGGCAAAGACTGTGTTTTGCCCTGAAGGTGATACTGGGGTTCAGGGTGTATGTGAACCTTTCTCCAAAGGTCTGTTTGCCTTTCTGTCACCTATCGGTCAACGGCGGGAGGAGGCACCTCAGGTGACCTCCAGAGCAGCCTGTGCACTGTGGACTACAGGCAGCAGACAGCTGACTACAGTCTAGAATGAAAATGAAGGATTAATTTGCCCAGGGACATTCCCTTTTGTATTTTAAAGTAATGCAAAGTGTCTTTTCACTTTCAGCTCTGGATTTGAGGCCTAAGATTAAGAGTCACTGCCATTAGATCCACATCATCACAATTGTAACATCAAAACAAGTGCTGTATTAAAAATAAACACAACAGGCATTCACTGACTTGATTAAAATGTATACATATGGGTGAGGTCATTTTAATAAATGCCTTATGCACAGACATCTGCATTTCTTACCATGGCCCTAGGCTTGGAGAGGGAACACTGTACATCCACAGCTACCTGCTCTTGTGCAGTTGCATCAGCCTGAGCTCTCTGGCTGTTCAGAACATCTACCACAACTGTTCTTATCACATGCCTGTGCATTGATCTCCCCTTGATACTCACAAAGGCTACAAAAAACACAACCACGGTTTACCACATTAGCTGGACATCTCTGATCTCTGTCAGGCCACCATGTCAAGGTCTTCCATCTCCTCTATGCATCTTTTGAAGACACATTCTGACGCTGTTTGGAAATAACTCACTGAAAATACTTCAATTGTCCTGTCTGTGTGCCTGGAAAAGGCTCCACTAGTTAAAGGAATGTCAACTGGACTTTCCAGAATGACACAAAAAACTGCAAAGCCAATAATGTCCATATTCAGACGGATGAAAATCTTCTCTATGTTGCTGGAAACAAAAAAAAAGCCAGGACTGAAAGCCCTGGCCTTATGTGTGCCTTTGTAGGTGACCCTGTGCTGAAGCTTCTACACCTCCCACTGTGAATTGCCAAGCCTCTAGAGCTCAGGTGAAACAGCACCTTCTGCAGCAAGCCCCTAGAGCTGGCAGCACAGCTGGCACCACAATGGCTTTGCTACATTTTGGGTACCTCCCCACAAGTGCCAGTTACCCCAGGCTGCAGCTCCCAGTGCATCCAGGCCATGCTCCAGAGATAGCCCTGCTCTGGGAACGGATGTAGGAGGGATGTCCTTGACTGGCTTCAGTCTCTTGGTCATTCTGCTGTAGCCATCCCACCTGCAGAGTCCCCACCTGGCTCTGGAGCAACCCTGGGCTATCCCAGCTGTCACTGTGAGGGTACCAGGACTTCCCAGTACTGCAGCAAGGGATGCAGCTGAGGTGCCTGCTACAGCCCCAAAAAATTACTTTTGTGCTACTCATTCCTACTGATGGTTCTTATACAGCTGCCCAGAGCTCAGCCTGCTCCCTCTTCCTTCCAGGCAGAAACAACCGCTGCCTGCCACCAAAGAAAATCTCACCTTCCTGGAGAGGGAGGAGGGAGGGTTGCCTTTAATATAATTTGGAGTCCAGTGGAGCTGTTTACTCACTTTATTTTCTTCCTGATGCCTTAGAGCTGGTTGGAAATGTCTGTGCTTGTGATACTTCTGAATATGTTCAGCAACGCCCAGGCAAACAAGGCTGCCAATGGCTTTTGCAAAACTCTGCACCACAGAAGCCAGGAGCATGGTGTGAGGGGACAAGAGGACCTGTGTGTCACTGTCCTGGGGTGACTCTATGATGCTGGTAACTCCCAGGGACTTTGCTTGCAGAAGGTGTCACAGAAGTCCCAAACTGCAGTGCAGGAGTTACGTGTCTGCCCTGAGTGTTGAGGGAACATTTCTGAGCATGATTTGTGTTGTAACAATGGTGATGCTCCAGGGCAAGAGGAGCACAGCTGGGGACCCAGGGCGGCCCCCACCAGTGATGTGCCACATGGGGACACCAAATGTGTACACAGGCAGAAAGCTCAGGGGCACCCAGGGCACATGAAGGGGCCGTGTGACAATGCCAGGGGTGCTGGGAAGTGGGGCCCTGCACCCTCAGCTCTGCCAGCAGCACCGTGCTTCCCACCCTGCCGTGGGACATGGGTGACAACCAACAGTCTGAGCCAGACCCTGGCCTGAATTCCCTCCTCTGATTCCCACAGTGCTTACACCAATAGATCTTGTCCTAAAAAGTTTATATAAATCCTATTTGCATGTTGGTCCTCCAGACTCAGGTTCATCTGCTCTGCAGGATACACCTTCTTGGAGGCTTTTTACTCGTCTCTGCTATGGGGTGAGCCATAAATTAGACTGGGAACAGCTTGCTTTGCTGTTCCTGTGCATTTTCAACCTCAGTTCCATTTTAATATATGATAATATAGCCGTTAGTGTCCCCAGCCAGGATCCAGAAGGAGTGAGATGATTAAAAATAATTCATCTTACACTGAATTAAACAACTGAGAGCCTCAGGACCTCAGGAATGGTCCCATTTGAGTTTGGTACAAATCACGGGTGACAATCTGGGTCAGTTTTTATTGGACCTGCACCTTTTTGCCAGCCCTAAATCTGCCAGCCATCACATAGGTTTAATAAGAAGGGACAACAAAGGAGCAAAAAGGTCAATCTCTATTCGAGAAGGAGATGGAAGGAGCAGGGTAGACAGGGCAGGGGAAGGTGGCGTTTCCTGGCAAACATGCAGGAGGTGATGTTTCCCCAGGAGAGGGACAGACAGCAATGCCCTAGGTTCTTTGGAAAGCAAACAGGTTGCACCTGGAGCCCATTCTGCTGTTTGCTGAGACTCGGCAGCCTGGACCATTTGTGGTTTCCTCTCTGAGTCTTGCCTCTGCCCACAGTGACATACAGAAACTGAGGGAACTTGGCACTTTCTGACCGGCTGAGGCACTGGGGGCACAGGGCTGTTTTGCCCACCCTTCTGCTGGGAAAGTGGCAGCAGGTTCCCCTTCCAGCCACCTCTGCTGAGTCACAAAACCCTCTGTGCATGCCATCCCCTGTGTCAGGAGGTCTGTGTGCTGCTCTGCCCTACCTTGGATTGAACCACCCCACTTCCCCCTCCAGGAAATAACACGAGCAAGAGTGAGAATGACTCATATGAAGACATGTACATGCACACACAGGAACATATCTTATATGTTGAGAGCCTGGGGCAAAAATTTCACCCAGCTTTTGAGCTCCCTGGTTCACATGGTTCTGTGAGGTTTGATGAAAAACAAAAAAAAAAACAACAAAAAACCAACCAAACAGTAAAAAAACCACCAGAACAGAGCCAAAATAGTAAAAAATCAGGAAAATTAAAAATCAATTCCTGTTACCACATCTCTAGCTGAAAAGGAGGCCTTCCTCCTATTGTCTCTACATGCATTTTGTCCCCCATGGTCTCATACTAGTATGACTGTTTAGTGAGTGGTGGGCTGGCTTGCTCTGCTTGAAATCCAGCTATGCCACATAAATCCCAATCACTGCTCTTCACCTAGGAATTGGATAGATGGTTTCTTCCCTGTCCTTGTAAACAGCTCCTTTGACATGGTTCCTGGCCAGTGGTGCTGATAATGGACACTGCACACACGCCTGTGCCTCAATTTGAGGTTGAGTAAAGACAATCAGGTGACATTTGTCCAGATCATTTCTGAATTCAACTTTATAAAACTCTTCCTCTTCCATAAAAGTCCCTGGAATGGTGCAACATCCCAACAAGGATTTGTGAAGTTTTGTCATTGTGTCTGGTGTTTCCTTGTCCCATTTTCCAGGGGGTTGCATGGAATTCACCAAGGACATGGAGGCCTAGAATCACAGAACCAGTCAGGTTGGCAAAGGCCTGCATTTAAGATCATCAAACTCCACCATAAACCAAGCACTGCCAAGCCCACTGCTAAACCACGCTCCTAAGTGCCAAAACTACACATCTTTTAAATACCTTTTCAGTTCCCTGTGCCAACCATGGCCAGGCACATCTGAAGCTACAGATCCCCATCACAGCTAAGGCCGTGTGCAGTTCCCACTTGTAAGCAGTGGAAGGCAACAGAGTTGGGGCCTTGGCCACCAAAGTACAACAGTCAACATCAGCATTCTGTGGTGGGGAGCTCAGCTCTGCAGCCAGCCCTCCTCTCTGCCTTGGCACATGGGATTGTTACTGCTCCAGGCCTCCCTCAGCCAGCAGAGCCAAACGTGACAATATGATGGGTCTTGAGAAAAGGGAAAACTTTTATTATCCTGCCAGAAAAAGGTGAGCTGGTAAATGGGTCTTGCTGCCCAGGGGTTTTGCAGCAGGGAAGAGAAATCAGTCATTCACCACAGTGTTGTTGTGATGGGCTATGACAAACATCCTGAGGCAGCTGTGTCTGGTCACAGAGACATCAGATGGCATAGCCTAGGAAGAGCAGCTGCTCCCTTTTGTTGGGTCACAGACCCTTCTCCACAGCAGCCCCTTCAGTGACCATTCATGCCCTGGCAGTGTGACATGATGCATTTCATCAGCTATTAGAAGGATGTTAAGCTCAGTGACACCCATTCCAGCCAAGCTACATTGTTTAATAAAGAACACATAATCACAGACATCAGCTGCAGAGGATTAAGGTTGCTTTCCCCCTCCAGTGTATTTTACCTATGTCTCTTTTGCTACATTTTCTCTGCATCCTCAGCCTTTCCTCCTCAGGACTGCTCTTGCTGGTTCTCTCACGGAGAGCGGAGTGAATGGTTCAACTGCAGAGGAAGGAAGTGGTGTTGCTGATTCAATAGAGTGTGCTTTTCCTTCTGAGTCAGTACAGAACAACTGTCTCACTGTGCTCAGAACATATTAGAACAAGAAGTCTGCCTCTGGTGTGTGTGGGCTTGTGTTTTAATCTCTCTGACCCAGAACATGGAAAGGTTGCACAGAAGGGATTTTAATTATCTTGAAAGTTACTAAAGTCCAATTAAAAGTGTGGAGTCATCACAGCAGGCCACCCATCCCTTGTATCCCTCTGTGGGCCAATTGCTGTGATATATCCAAAAGTCACAGGGCATGAACCTGCTTCTAGAAAACAGAATGTGTCAAGAAGCAGTATTGTTAAAGGCTGCGACATTTTTGAATCACACAAGATCTGCCTAGAACTGCAGCTGGACTCCATGAAAACAGCAGGTCAGAGACACCTGGGAGGATGGCGAGAAAACGTGAAGGACAAAGATATAAAGTTATAGAGCTAAATTTGCAGAATTTTCTGCAATAAGTAGATCACAGGTAGGAAGCCTGCAAGAAAATCTAAGGTTTCCTGGACCACTCAAGATAAATACTGAAGAAATGGAAATCACATAGCTACTAAATTATGAGTTCAATTCAGACTTCATCCCTCAGGCTATCAGGGTGATATCTGGTTCTAACAAGAAGAGATAATTTTCTGGTACAATGAAAAATAAAAGAAGTTGGAAACAGCTTCTGCTTGGGAGATAAAGTCACAGCAACCATACAACCCATGCGGAGGATCCAGTGGGAGCTTTTGAGTGAAGGAGCCAAGACACTTTAAAGACTTGCAAGGATGTATTGAAATCAATTCCTGTGTCATGAGTTGGAAAATATCAAAAGTTTTGATTAATATTTTTGCCTACAATATTATTTAATACATGAAACAGCCTCCAATTTCAAAGATTCATGCACATTTCTCACAGGCCCTGGCTGGAGGAAATGCGGGTAGTGTCTTCTTTCATGATACTTTCTATTAAGCTCATTTCACCTCAAAGGTTTGGGTAAGTCTGAGCCCTAAACTAAAAGCAAAACTCAAGCAGGCATAAAGGTAAGGCAATGGAAAGTGATTGCCCAAGCCACTGTGAACTGAAACTGCCATGTTATGCACAATGCAGGTGTCAGAAACACACAACTTGCAGCACCTTGGAGCAGCAAAGGATTCTGGCTTCCAGCTATGAAGTTCTCATGAGCAGAACAGGCTTCTCCATAAACTGGTGCTGGAAACTGGAAAGCTGCCCATGCACCACAAGTGATGGTCAGGGAACCTGACCCCAGCTGCTGGATGACCACCAGGGATGTCAGAGCCCTGTATGTGCAACAGTGAGGGGTATTTCATTCTCTCCTGCAGTCTCCCAGCAGCCTGCTCCTCATGTTATTGTGTTTTTCAATTGGGCAACAAAAGATCTGTCATGTATTGGCTTTGTTTTTGTTACTCCTGGGCAGTGGGTGAGACACAACCGGGATTTTCTTGGAACAGACTTCAGCTCAGTGCCCAGTTCTTGATTTCAGGGTAGGGGTCATGGGCTGAAGCATTCCACTGCCATGGAGTGGCTGCCTAGTAGAGCTCTGTCTCTCTTGAGTACATCACAAACTTTTATCGTAGAGAGCTCTTTTGTGCTAGGGAAAAGAAATTACCTATCTGAGTTTAATGCTGCTTTAAAATAGTCTAGGCCAAGGGTATCTCAAAAAAGTGTCTCAAGGATACAGCTGCAAGCTTCAAACCTGATTCAATAGCTTGCTGTCCTTCTAAAGTGTTTTTGGTGCTCTGCAGGAACAATGTGGTGCATGGAATTAAGTACAAGTCTTTGGCAAATATAAATTAAGCTTCAGCTGAAATACACTGTTCCCAAGTCTTTCTTAAAAAGAAGCAAGGTAGTCCTAGACTTGAAGCACATCATATTTATACTCTTACCTTCCCATTCCTTACTCCCCGCCGAACTCTGCTCACTTGTTTTTGCTCCTAAATCACATTTTGAAACACCAGCCTATGTGTGTGCACAGACACACAAACACAGAGGCAGAGCCCTCAGGAAAGCTCTTCTATTGCAGCACTTGGTATGGTTTCATGATATGAATGTGCTGCTCTGTGAGCTGCTGCCCGCAGGCTGTGGCAGGAACCCTGCAGGTCTGGGATGCAGCCTGGCCAAAAGTCATACCGAAATAGGTGAAATTGCAAAAAGAGAAAGCTGACCACAGCTGCTCCTCTGTGCTGCTGAAAGCCATCATCTGGGCAGGGTCTGTACCCCAGCGCTGCAGCTGCCCCAAACTTTGTCTTCATATGGAGGCCAATGGTCCCCCAGGTGAGTGTATTTCAACTCAAAATATGATGG
Source organism: Acrocephalus scirpaceus scirpaceus (assembly GCA_910950805.1). NCBI lineage: Eukaryota > Metazoa > Chordata > Aves > Passeriformes > Sylviidae > Acrocephalus > Acrocephalus scirpaceus. Next base: position 10,231,640 of record OU383781.1, on the reverse strand, counting down.
CAACCCTTTCACTGGTTAAAAAAGCCAGTGCACTGAAAGCAGCATAAACATTGCCCAGATAACAGGTGTCTTCTGGATTAATAAATCCATGGATGTGAGGGAATGATCAGCCCCACTGGGTACAAGGCTCTCCTCCTCCAGAGAGCAACAACAATGAAACACAGGAGCTGAGGAAGGAAGGAAGGAAGGAAGGAAGGAAGGAAGGAAGGAAGGAAGGAAGGAAGGAAGGAAGGAAGGAAGGAAGGAAGGAAGGAAGGAAGGAAGGAAGGAAGGAAGGAAGGAAGGAAGGAAGGAAGGAAGGAAGGAAGGAAGGAAGGAAGGAAGGAAGGAAGGAAGGAAGGAAGGAAGGAAGGAAGGAAGGAAGGAAGGAAGGAAGGAAGGAAGGAAGGAAGGAAGGAAGGAAGGAAGGAAGGAAGGAAGGAAGGGTGGCTCTGCAGCCTTCCTGCCCACATGATACTGTACCAGACACCAAATACACTTTTACCCACAGGAACACTTTGCCAGCCAAAAATCCAGTGCAGGAAGCTGGGCAGACAGGCAGATGCAGAACTTCCCAGTGGGTGGAGGTCCAAGACTGAGCCTGGTGCTGGAATAAGATGAGCACATTGGGAATGAGGGAACTGTCCAGCAGGACAAAATAGAGGAAATGTCCAAGGATGAGACTGAAGAAGATAAACAGTTCTGGAAGTCAGACAAGCACCCTACTTCCAGCAACTTACAGTAAAAGCATTTCAGGGCTCCAAAGGGTCCCTCAGCAGCTGCTTCTGTCAATATCCCAGGTTCAGCAGGTCTCTGGAATGCATTTCTCACCCACATTCAAGAGAGTTTGGCTTGTTTAGTCTAGCAAAACTAAGGAGGAGAGGCCATAGCTTTGTTGTCTGTAAATACATGAGAGGCTGGGGTAGGAGAAGATCTATTCAAGCTAAAAGATCCTGTTGGCATGAAAACTGTTGCTGTATGAGAATATTTGGTATAAAAATAAGGAGGTTTCTAGCTGGCATGGAGTTTGACAACAGCTGCCTGCAAGGAGAGGGGCCTCTGAAGAATGGCAATATTTTGAGGATGAAGCTTGAGTAATTTTGGAGGGGGATTATAAAATATTGGATGAGCAGGGGACTGAGAAGTCCTTTATAGCTGGAATAGGGGCAGAGAAAATGGCACGAGAAATAAAAAAACACGAACTGGAACTGAGCTCTGTGGAGGAGGCTCACAGAGAACAGAGAAGAAAGCATTTCCAGATGAGCAATGGATAAGCCTCACAAAAAAGCGCAAAAGAGTCCAAGAGCTTTTGGAAGTATAGGTGAAATATCTCTCACCTTGTCAACAATATCTGGGGAATTGTCTCTCCGGTGAAGTGGTCTGTATTTATCCATGCACCACCTGCCTGGAAGGCAGTGCTGGCTTGTAAGCAGATAAAATAAAAACCACAGCATCCAAAGCATTTCTGTCTTCCAATTACTGCTGTTTGGAACATCAGAGATGTTTTTTCTAAGTGAATCCAAAGGATTTCCATCAACTCTGAAACACAGAAGAAAGATTAAAGAAAATCAGTCTGCAAAAGACTATCTGATGGCTTTCAGCTAGGACTTGCCTACCTGTACCCATCTAGTTACAGGCATAAAATCCTCTGCTGAGGAGAAAACCATGGGTCGTGGAGAGCTCTGTGCAGGTGGGAGCAGGGAGTTTTTCTAGTGGGTGATATGAATCCCTCCATACCTAACCTTATCATCATATCTGAGCCATGGCCTTGGAATAGGAAACACAGAAAACACACCATGTCCAGGAGAAGGGTCCCATATGGAAATGCCTCTTCCATGTCTCAATGGAACCATCTCCTTTATAGCAAAGAGAAAATCCCCTGGTGGAAAGGTTTTTGAGGGTAAACCACAGTGTTTTGGAAACCAGAACCTGCCTAGGAAGGAGAAGGGTTTCAATGAGCCACCCCAGAACAAGTCCCCCAGCACTGATGTATTTTTTCATGTCTCCATTCTCTAAAAAACAGATCTGGGGCCAGGATACACTGGGGGTGGGAGACTGTGCAACCAAACAGCCTCACTTATTTCTGGGGAGAGAGCAGGGTGCCTAGAGGTATTAATCTGTGAGTGGGAGGGAAGGCGAAAGCTGGGAAACCCAGGCCTGTATCTGCATCCATGTTTCCACATACGCATATATAAAAATATGTATACACACACAGAGGGAAAACAAAACAAAACAGAACAGTCCATTGCACACGGTCCTCCCCCGGGGAGAGGGCGAGAGAACAAACAGGAGGCAGATGTGAACCGTGTCACCGCGCCTAGCGCCGCGGGAGGATCAGCTCCTGTGCTGGCAAGGTGGGGGGAGAAGCCACCAGAGCAGCAAGCAGCAGGACATCCCTGAGGCAGGAGAAGACCACAAGGCAGAGAGGTCCTGGAGGTGCAGGCACACAGGCCACTCTCTTCCCTTGGCATCACCCCAAGGTGAGGAAGTGCCTGGTGCCAAGGTGGACTCCGGGCGACGGCCCTGAGTCCCTCCATGGAAGAACGGATGGGACAGAAGGAGGGTGCAGGGTGACTTTCTTACAGCTGCAGCAAAGGCCAGAGCCAACCTGCAGCCTTGAGCTTTGTGCCAATCCCAATGCCAGGAAGTGGGAGCTCCTGCACTGCCTGCTAAGAGCAGAAATGAGAGAAAGAGAGGCATCTTCCAGCCAGTTTAATCAAAGATAATGAAGAGATCTGTTTCTCAGATATATCTATTTCTATTTTCCAAAAGAGCATAAAAGGCCTTGGAGAAGAAACAGGAACATGGGCCCTCTGTCCCTGGCTTACTCTTTAGTGATGTTCTGTGTTTCCTCGTCCATCCTGGGGCAGTGGTGCTGAATGCTGATAAGGCCAGACTTGGACCAGCCTCAGTCAGACAGTTGGTGCAATTTGACTTTAGATAATACTTAATGATTTGTTTTTAGCATTGGGTTGGGGTGAGTTGGGGTATTTGTTGTTGTTGTTGTTGATTTTGCTGTTATTGCTTCTCCCCCTCCTTCTTTTCCAACCAATTAGGTTCAATTTGTTTTGGCAGAGGACATGATTAGTGGGGCTGGGCTCCAGATGGTTGGGCGCTCAGCCGCTCGCCATAAATAATGCTGGATGAGCAGTGCTCCTGCATGCAAAGCTGGGACACGAGAGGCCCAGGTCGCCAGATCAGAGCATCCCATGGCTGGCTTGGTGGGACCATACCTGAGCTCTTTAGAAAAGACACTGACTGACTTTTCCTTAGGTATCTCTAGATACGGGTTTGTGTCTACCCCCAGGCAGTCACTGGAAGGGCACAACTCACCCAGCCGTTCCCTCCTGGCTGAATTAACCTCCCCTCACTGGATCAGCCCAGAGCTCCAGCTGAGCCTTAGCAAAGAGGGAGAACTTGTCTCTCCCATTTCCCCTTGCAGCACCTTTTGGTCTGTCTGAAGATCATCTGAACTTGCTCCTGATATAGATCCACAAGTGAAGGGGAGCATTCTGTGAGCCCAGGCAACACCAGTGTGGAGTGGGATTGAGCTGCCATGTGTCCCACAGGAACAGTCACAGTCAGGCCTGCTGTATTGGCACTGTGGCAGCCAGACCCTTGAAATCCCTCAAAATTCTAATGGGGTTCTTAGGGAAGGGGACAGTAGTGTATTGGGTAGAGACAACCTTGGTAAGGAAGCAGATGCAGCAAAAAAAAACTCAGCAAAATTTTTTTTCAAAATCTGACACTTTTCAGTGTTTTTTGAACAAATAATGTTTTTATCAAAGCAATGCCCAACTCCATCTTCCTGTGAAACCTTAACAATTACCTTCTGTAACACACTGTAAGATCCTCAATAAGAGAATATAATAAAGCCCACAGTTTATTGTTATTATTCTATCAGTATTTAAGAAATACTCAGGGAACTGCAAACTGAATAGCTATTCAACATTTTACATTATCTTAGGCAAGCAAGCATTTGCTGAGAATGTCTTATGCTTTAGGACAAAGCTGGTTGTTGATTTAGTAAGTAACAAATAGAAGGTTCCATTCTGTACAATAAGTTTACCATGGATATAATGTGACTATTGTGTTAAAGTTAAGGGGCAGACAGTACAGCAAGGAGGAAGTAGCTATGAAGTGTTAAAATGTCTTTGAACTGAGCATTTCAAGCCTTTGAACTGAGCTCTTTTCCTCCCACCTCTCAGTGCCACAAGCTGCCCTTCCCTGGTGCATGTCAGGTTGCCCAGGGAGTCTCAGTCACTCACAGGAGCACAGCACAGCCGACACACCTGAAACTGGCACCTGCATACAGGGAAATAAATCCCAGTTCAGTTCTTGTCCATAGTCCAGCTCTGCAAACTCACACCTCTGCATTGCAGGGTTTGCAGGGGCAAAACCCAGATCCCTGTCCCCCACTGAGCACTGTCCCCAAAAGACTCATGAGATGTACTTGCCTTGACCATTAAGCAATCTCAGGCTCTGCTCTCTGGACTGTTTGTGTTGTAAATCCTCACACCCAAGCTCCACTCGGGTCTGGAAGATCTCTGTTGTTCTTTCAGAGCTTTAATCTTTTTGGGGCTATAATCTTAACCAAGCTCTTGCTCCTGGAGAGACAGACATATTGGAGAATGTTATGGCTCTGTCTTCAGGTAGACAACCCATGACCAGCCCTTTGTAAGCTGAAGATGCCTCTCACGTGGCTCAGCTGCAATTTTGGGCTGCAGCTAAGCTCATGCCTGCCTTGTGCAGAGGAATCCTGGTGCACAGGCAGCTGTTCCTGGGCATATCTTTGCTCATAACAAGGGAGCTCACTATTCCATCTTTGATCTTCCTGGATAGTTTTATATTGACCAGTACCAGGGGGGACCAATGTCAGACCAGATTCATCTTAGGGAACACTGGACAAAGCTGCTTTGCACATAATCCAGCACATATTTACTCCATGCACAAGGCAACTGTTTAGCAGTGTTGCACAGGTGTGGAGTGTTTATACAAGTGAGTGGAGCTGGTCTCATTGCCACATGCAGATGGCTGGAGCTGCAGTGAAGTGCTGGTGCAAGTGCTGTAAGTGCCAATACAACCAGTCATATGTGGCCCATCTTGCCTGGAGCACAGGTGTAGCTGTGCCACTCCAGCCATGTCTCACAGGGAACAAAGATAAGATTGTCTTCCAGACACTGAGTTGGAGATTTTTGGGAGGGATGTTGTAGAAACAAACTTTAGCTCAAACAGAAGCACTGAGACCCCTGGGAGCCACTTGTAAATCCCATGGACATGGTAAATGTCACATGCAAAGAGGTGGAACAGATGTTCATAACTGATAAGGCTTGTTCTGGTCTAGCTGAAAACCTTGAAAATTGGAGATGTGGCAAGGCCTCTGCATATAACACTGCCCAGAACCCACAGCTCACAGAGCTGTTCTCAAACAGTTTTACATACACCTCTATTTATCTCTCGTTGCAAATCCATGTGTACAGTCACACATATTTTGCAAAATGCCTGAGAGAACCATGACAGAATCTAAAGGAGTTAGAGATGGAAGTGATCTATCAGATCCATTTGCAATCTCTCATGAGCCAGGCAGAATTTTTCCCTAGGCTATATTCATTGCTTTGCCTCGTCTTGTTTTTAATCACTCAAGCAAAGAGACTAGAACAGCCAGGCAAAGTTATGTCATATTGCTGCAGCAGGGGCACAGGGGAATCTTGTATCTCTGATCAGAACTGAGTGCCACAGTTCTACAATGTATACTTATCAAGCATGTTTGATGTGGTTAGAAAAATCCTATGCAGAAATGCATTTAATTTCTGTAAGTATTCGTCTTCCAAGAATTTTTAAGACTTTGCAATAAACATAGCCAAAGCCATCATTCAACAAATTGAAATCACACTTGTATTAATGTGGTTGCTATATTCATATTCAATTTAACTCTCATGACTTTATCTTGTAATCCAGTAAAGTGTGCAGGTCAACAGAAGTTGTTATCAGAAAGCTGAGTGAGCATTTCTTTTCCATCATCTCCTTCACCTTGACTTAAGGCACTTCATCCAGAGATCCCTCACTTAGGCAAAGCACAATTCCTAACACATTCCTCCTGGTCTCCACCGAGAATATCTTTCATATATTAAGTGAATTCAGTGTTGTTTTCTAAGATCTTCTCACAAGTCTGCCCTTTGGTGATGATGACTGCTTTCAGAAGGGTGATTTTCCACCACATACAAACAAAGAGAAACAAACGACTCAGAAAAAAATGTGATAGTGGAAGTAATCTTTTATCATCCAGAGTCCTAATTTTCTTCCCTTGAAAGCATAAAAGAGGAAGGTCCCCTCGCAGCAGCCCAAAGAGGTTGCAGCAGAGGCAAGTTACAATGTGCATGCCATGCTCTTGTAGCTGGGCTCACACAGAGTATAAGGAATCAGTTCTTACAGCCAGAGACACGGGGCTCTGAGAATAAATACCCAGTGTATTTGCTAGCTCAGTGGCATCTAATCAACAGACATGGTTTTTTGTTAAAGTAACCCAGGAGGTTTCTAGGGTCAACAGAGCTAAACAAAACAACCAGCAAAAACACTGTGGTCTAGGAAAGGGCAAGATTTTTTTCAAAGCTCAGCTCCCCTTGGTGGTACAACTCCTGTACGGAGGGATGAAAGTGCTTAGGTCATCAGAAAGAGCAGGCAGTGACCTGCAGTAAAATACATGGCCTGGTGAGATATGTCTCATCTTGCTAATGACCTCCAGAGCTGGGTCAGCAGATGTCACTGTGGGGGACACCATCATCTGCAAGGCAGCAGACACAGCTCTGCTGTCTTGGCATGCCTCCAACCTCCCTGCAGCCCTGGGCACACCAACTCCACGGAAGCCTAGTCAGGGCAATTCAAGTTTTTGGAAATAACACCTAGCAGTGGGGATTCTTCACAAACTTTTCAAGAGAACAGTCTCACCAGAAGTCCAGTCTATGAGCTGCAGATCCCTGAAACCAACAACCTCTCTGAAGCTGTTTGTCTGCAGCCACTTAACCTTTTTTTACCAGAACTACATAAAGGCACCAACAAAAACAGTGAAATTACATGGACATCTCAAACTTGAAAAAAAAAACCTTTGGGATTTTGTTTAGTCAAATACTTGAGCTAGAAATTTCAGGGCAATTGTAAATTTTAAGGCAGCAAGCTCATCCTATATTTTTCAGGCAAAGCTGGCATTTTTCTGCCCTTAGCACATGGCTCTGCCTAATAAGGATACAGAGCAAGGCAGCCCAGAGCCAGCCTGATGCCTGGCTCAGTAACCATCTTCTGGCATGGAGAAAAATGGCTGAGGATTGATGGGTTGGGAGCATGGTGCCAGACACATCCTGCTGCTCCAACTCAGATCTATCTGGACACCCTTCCTCCCTGGCAGATTGTGTGGACTGCAACAGAGCAAACTGGGGCACAGGGCAGAGCTTGCTCTTTTGTGCAATACAGGAACTAATCTCATTGCTGCAGAGTGAAATTTGGTCCCATGAAGGTTTTTGAGCTTAGACCCATGTGTCCCAAACAAAAGACTGTTTCCAAGTGACCCAGAGCCTTCTCCAGGTCTTGTAACACTGGAGTGTTGGAGGCCTGAGACCCACACTGCCAAGTACAGCCAGGTTCATGGTCCTCAGGTCCTCCCAGGCTGGGACTTGGCATTGCTGCCTTGTGCAGAGAAGCACTCTAGGTATTTCTCCCCTATTAGCACGTCCCTGCAGCACAAGTCTCATTTTGGCACAACATGTATTGCTAAATCTACACACCTTGTAATCCTCACCCTCTCTGCAAAGAGAGAAAACCCGATGCACAGCTGAGATATGCCACACACAGCTCTCCCCACCAGCACTGGCCACCTCGGCCAGAGTGACCGGGGTGCATCTCAGCACCTAAAGGTCCCCTCTCCCCCCAAAAATAACAAACTTCTAAACTCTGGGCCCTAGATGAGGGGGTGGGGGAGGGTTGGGAATGGCCCCGTTGCTTCACGCTGCACATCAGCAACCGAGTTCACTTCACAAACACAAGGTGCGCTGTCAGAATAGCCCGGGGCAAAGTTTGTACTTTGCTTGAATTCTAACTTTTGTTTACCAAGGTAATAAACCGGTCTTCTCTTCCAGGTGTAAATGCTATTATGAAAAGCATATTTGTGTTTCATCTCACCTCAGATGTACAGTATGTGCTCACATCCTACACTGTGTGTACAGCCCACATTGCTCCAGAGCCAGCAGAAGAAAAGACTGGGGGTAAAAATAAATAGCCCCACTCTGTCCTCAAAAAAAACCACCAGTGTGTTCTGGAGAATCTGGGAGTTTAATTGGATCTCTTTGCCTTCAGACTCTGTGTGCAGCCTTTGCTTTACTCTGAGAAGACTAGGCCAGACCTTTCCTGCATCCCTGTGGTCTTCCCCATTAGTGCAGCTGGGCAGGGTGTTGATGGGGATCCCCGGTGCAGAGACCTGGAGATGAAATGTTCATTTCATGCAGACGAGCTGATTTCTAAACAGTGAAGTTTAATTTCCACCAAACTAGTTGGGTTGCCAGTTTGGCTCCCTCCCACTAAAACTGCCTGCATGTCCATCATGCCGTGTGCATTGAGATGTGTTGTGTTTGGTGTAATCTCACTGAAACTGATGGGAGAGGAGAAGGAGGTGGGGGGAAAAAAATAGAAAGAAAAAAGCCTGACATTGTTTTTTCTTGCGCTTCACCTCCTGTTCCTGGTGTTGTGCCCACTTGGCAAGATTTAGAGATAACAGATGAGCTCTGGATAAAAATGACCTAAATGTTTCCTCATCCCTTCAAACCTGTTTGGTGGCCTTCTGTCTCCACACCACTGGTAGCCTTGCCTGGCTGCTGTGGCTGCCACCTGAATTCTACTGAAAGCCAACACCACGAGACCTGCAGCTACTGAAACAATCAGAGCCCCAGTCCAGAGCGTGAATCAGCCAGCATAACACAGCATGGCACAGCATGGCATGGTGGGCATGGGCAAGAGCACTGCCAGCCAAACCAGTGCACACACTCCTGGCATCACTTACCTCCTCTCACACTGAGCTTGTAAAATTTCATGAGATGACACCTTGAAAAACTAAGTGTGAAATGCCAGGCTTGGATGGGGCCTTCCCAGAAGCTGCCCAACTGCAGGTCAGCAGTTATTTCCTTCCTCACCTGTTGTAGTCCTCTATAAGCAAATTTAAGAGGGCAATAACCACACAATATTTTTTTTTACACAAAGTATTTATTCTATTAAAAGCCTGTGCCTATAACTCCACCTGTCTTACAGAAGAGCTGCTTCAGAGAGGCAAAGAAAGGGTCTGAAGAAGACCACAGTATAAGCAGTGTGGTGCTGGCCCGCAGTGCCCAGCACGGGTGCTTTCTCTGAATGCCTTTGCTCCTGCAATCAGCAGCCCCACGGAGGGAGACGGGCTGCCAGTGCTGCACAGGTCTGAGCCTGCCCCGGCCCAGACGCCTTCCCCACCCCGCTGTTTACACCGAGGTGCTTGCTCCAGCACAGGCTGAAACTGAGCCCTGGCTCCTGCACCCTGCACACTCTGCTCCCCTTGGGCAGTGACAGCTCTGGACACCTTCAGTGCTGCCCGACCCTCCATGGACCTCTCACGGTCCTTTCAGTGCCAGTGCTGGGATCAAGTGATCCCAAGGCAAAGAGCTGTGGTGCAGATGGAAGAATGGGGTCCCCAGCTGCATGTGCTTCATGCTCCTCTTTGCTTCTGGAGTCACAGAACCTGGTTTACATTTAGGGTATTTTTAATGTCCACAAAACTCTTGAAGGTTCTTAGCAGCTTTTGCATTTTTTCTTTTTTTTTTCCTCTTCCAATACTCCTTTATGCTTCCACAGTAGGGCTAGAAGAAACATTGCTCACAGGAATGCAATCTTCCCCATCCATCAAACCCAAGCATGATCAGCAGCTCTGCTATCCCTTCCCACAAAATTTCACACAACCACATGAGCTGGGAGAGAACATCCTCAGCAGCAGTGACTTTGAGCAGTCCCCTTGCAGCTGTGGAATGAAGAGCCCACATCTGACCCATCATAACCCAGGAGTGGGGAGCTCCTTTCCGCTTAGGAGGGGAAACTGGCACTACCCAGGGAACTGGTGTGTGCTCAGCTCCTCATAAGGGACCGATTGTGAGCGAGCTGCTGGTGGAGGATGGGAACATCACGGGTTTCCCCACGTGGTTAATTCCTGCCATGGTGCCTTCTTGGATTCACCCACCCTCTTGAGCTGGGTGGGGCAGAGGAGGACACGTCTGGGTCCACCCATGCGCTCCCAAAGAAGGAGCGACGTGTCACCCCAGTTTGGGAACAGGTGTGTTCAGTGGCCAGATCAAGGCGCGTTAGGAGACCTAGAACTAGTTTGACATAGGCTATTATTTCATGGCATCTCAAGTATATTCCACATGTCCTTTAAGTGCTCCAGCAAAGTAATGGCCCAGGCCAGCCTTTCCAATCGTGTGCTTCTAACACGTCAGTTTGGTTCTTCCAGAACAGGGAGGGGGTGGCTTTTTGCCAGCGTTATGTAAGGAGCAGAGGGATTGCGTAAGTTCGGTTGGTCACAAAGGTGTAAAATAGGCTTTATTGGTAATTACTGCACCTGGAAATTTCTCCAGAGGCATCTGTGCATATTTTACAAGGAACTCGTCCTTATATAGATTCAGGGTCTTCTGGAATCCTCTTTCCTCTGGATACTTCTCAGAAATGCTTGTGCAAAGGTGAATGTTTGCTTTCATGCAGGAAATTATAAGAGGAGATTCTATGTCCCTTCCCTGATGCTGCATAAAGTGTTTGAGTTGCTCCACTGACCTGTGATTTGTGCAGAGGCAGGTGTTTGTTTTAAATCAGTTCCCAGGTGCAAACGTGAGACACCTGATAGACCCATCCAGTCCTGCTAAGAGTGACAAGACCATACAACTGCAACTAAGAAGAATTGCTCTACTTGAGATATTTCTAGAGAATTAAATAGCAAGTAACATCTGTTAAAAACACAAGTTATTTGACACAATTTCACAAGTAGGAAACATCACTATGTTCCACATGTCCATGTGGGATAGGACCTTGTGTATTCTAGGAAAAGTGAAAAGTGAAATAGCATTTAAAAGTGGTCAGAATGGGACCCACTGTAACTCCAGCAACGCAAAGAGAAATGGCAAGCTTCACTTTGTTCCTCTGTCTTCCATACATTTAGCATTAAGTGTATGGAAAAGTCTTTACAAAATCAAGGCCTGATCAGTAGCTAATGCATTCCCAGGTTCAATAACAAGTACACTTTGTACATCAGAGGAATGGCAGACTGCCCAGAGCTTTTGGGCAGATGCTGTTTCTAAAGAAATTAAATGCATGAATAGATAATAACCAAAGAAATCCCTGCTGGAATAGAGAAAGGACAACTTCCTTCTGATAAAATCAAGTTCTTGCTCAATCATTCCCCACTTGAATACGAAGACCAAATTGAGTCAGTCATGAAGGTCCCGGAGTCTACAAATAAATGGTTAGGCTTCTTTTCTCTTCATTGTACTGCACATTATCTTAAGAACTGGCAAAATACACCAAGAATGACTTCTCTGTCCCTTCCAACAAGAGGGACATTGCAGGAAATCAGCTGGGTCTGCCAGGCTGAAGAGGGAGTTTCCCAGTTCTTCCTCAGCTGGTTACCTCCAATCCTCTAAGGGCAGAAGGGGAAGAGGAAAGTGTATTTAACCTGTGTCCTCAACATGCAAACAGAGGGTTCAGGTGAGGAGGACCTGCGGGACAGCAGGCATGAGCAGGACACCAGTGGTGAAAAGATGAACATGAGATTGGTGAGGAGTGGGTGAGCTCTGACATGGGAAGGAATGAGGTGAGGGTCAGGGTAAGAGGAATGGAGAGCTAACCTCAAACCAAACCACCTGGGTATTCCAATCCTTGATTCCAGTCATGGCGCAACACAAATTCCTCAGCTGGCTTCCCCACTACTGAATGTACTCCCTGTGCTGCTGTCAGACCCTGTCTTCATTGCCTGACCACTTTTGGCTGTTCTCACTGGAAGTCCTGTGGGAGTCAGACAAGTACTTGGCCATGCTGCATCACCTCCCTGGCAGGGAGAGTTTATATATACAGGACTCAGAGAGTCAGTGGGTAAAGTGCCCATAGGGAAGCAAGAAGCAGCACCTGAGAGTTGGGATGTAGCTGTGGATGTCAATGTTGGTGTGACCACTGCCAGCTGCTGGTACAGGGAGCTGGTCAGAGGCACCTGTTCTGTGCCCTGGGAACCAGGCTGCTGGTACCACATGAAGGGTCTGGGAAGCTCAGAGATGTTTGACCAAATCTTTTCCAAGAGACAGAGTCTAAGACTTGCTTCTCCTCCCTCTTGTTTCCCATTGGTCCATGGGGATGGTATAACTTCACAAAATCTCTTCCAAGGCCACAGGCCCTGGATGCAAAGGACAGCAATTGTTCTGCCCAGGGTCTGGCTCAGGAAAGCAAGAGACAGAGCTTAAGATACAGCTCAGGAGTGAGGACCTGGCACTCAGCTGTACATGAGAGGCAGGTGGAAATGCCTTGAGCAAAAGTTGGGACACCTTTGGATGTCAAACAAGTGAGAAGTTGCTCAGCAAGCCCACAGGCTCATCCTTTGCTTCCTGGTGAGGATGTCCAGGGGACTAGCTGTAGTGTGATTGCCAAGGCAAAACCATGGTGTAGGTGACAGCACAAGGCCAGGAGCATTTTACACACAGGCTTGGTGCTCTATCCAATGTTGTTCTTGACCATTGGGACCACTGGGGCCGCTGGGATGCTTCTGAAATGCCTCACAGGGAGAGGGAAATTCAGTACAACCAGTCATCGAGGAGAGCTGCAATATCTAGTGTTCCTGGATCTCACTCAGTCTCTGAAATACATTTATGGTCTACGTGACAGGTGGTTTATTTTCAATACCTAGAGCATAGAAGGCATGTGAGATGATGTGCTGTCATCTAGAACACTTTATTCTTGTTTAGTGCCAACTATGTTACAATATCATTTTGATGTCACCATTTCCTCCTGCTGAAAAAAAAAAAAAAACCAAAAACAAAAACAAAAAAAACCCCATTGCTAGACAACATTTCCCAGCAGGGAGACTTCTGGGTTTGTTTTCCATTACACCTGCCTTTTATTACTTCATTGCCTTTTATTACTTCATTGGCTTGTTCAGAAGAGGAGGAGAGAAAAACTAGAAGAAAAATTAATACATTCCTATTTTTTTAATCTCTTTAGTTATAAAAGATCTGAACAATCCTTTAAAAAATACCTGACTTCGAAGTGTCAACACATAGCTGATGTCATAAAGTATTCATGGGGGCTGGGATTAATGCTGACATGTTTTAAACTGATTGAATTTGAGAACCTGATGACTAGAGTTGGATTTTCATTATTCCCCTGAGACCAGCAGAAAGTTTCAGAACTTGAGAATTTCTAAGTATCCAGCACATCTCTGTGGAGCCCAAACAAATGGCCCAGGGAAAGCAATAACAGGCGGTCCCCAACCGTGGGTTTCTTTATCTGCATCTCTCAAACTCAGTTACTCACATGCCACACTTTCATCCTGATTTGTTCCACAAATCTGCCATGCCAGGCTCTGCAAGCAGCCATCAGCTCCTTCATTCCTAGGAGTCTCTCAGGGAGCAGCTGCAGGTGCCAAAGCCTTTGCCAGCTGTGGAGGAAGAAAATGGTGCCTGGCAGGGCCAGCCAAACCATTGCCAGCTCCCAGCTCTGTGGCTGTAGGAGACACACACATTTCTGAACATCTTCTCTGGATGTTTGTGCTGGATTTGCTACAGCACTGCACATGGGACTGGATGCAGGCTCCTACTGAGAAGTATCATGAGATACTGAGAAATGTGGTAAAACAGAGCCTCCAACACCTTCAGGAGATGCTGCTGCACACAGAGAAAGTCTTCCTCCTAGAGGAAGATTTTCCATGCAAAATATTGTCCCTACTGGAGCCTGACAACCCAGCACCAACTCCAGGCCTCTCTCAGGAGATCTGTCCTCAGGAAGAGTTTTGCTCCCAGAAGAGAGAGCTCTGCAGAGGATTACTCTGCACAGTAACCTGTCATGAGGGTTTGTAAATGAGCTCTGCAAGAACCCAGCTCTCCTGGGCAACACTTCAGAGTGTATGGACTGAAAAAGGCCTGAACTCTGCAGGGAGCCCTGGGGAGACAGGTCAGAGGTTAAGTGTTCAACTGCTGAGCAGCTCCAGCTCCAAAATTCACAGACCAGAGGAAGGGATGGAGTAAGGGAGCCTGAGACCATCTTGGATCATCTTGCTCAGGACCTTCCTCACTCAGTCAAGTTGCTCCACCACAACCTGGCAAGACAAGACTCAAACTTCCCAAGGCAACAGGTGTTGAGTTGGGCTCCACGTGGAAATGACATGAGAGAAACTCCCCCAACCTTCCTTCTCTCTTCCTCCTCCTCTTTCTTCTCTTCCTCTTCTCCAGCCCTGGCAGCACATCTCTGCAATGGCCATGTAACAACAGCACCCTGGCTCTTGCCCAGCAGGGCTCCCACTGCATCTGGCATTTCTGGGCATGGGCCTGCTGAGTACACCCATCTTAACTGACCCACATCTTCCCACAGCCCGTTTCTGGGGCAGCGTGAGCGTGTTTTGCTAGTGCAGCTCGCATCACCCCTGCCCTGATAGGGCAGTTTTCCAGGCAGGGCAAACATTTCATCATCCTCTCCTTCATGTTTCTTTTTCTTTCTCATTTCCCTTTTTTCCACCCCCATGTTTTTTTCCTTCAATATTGCCTAACCTCCACCTGGGTGCAGGCGGTGGGGTGAGCTCACTGTGCTGAGCACTGCCAGCCCGAGGGCCATGCACAGCCAGCCTCCTCCACCCTGTGGGAGCTGTGGGGACTCTGGTGGGAGGCATGGGGCCTGAGAAGTCCACCCTGAGCCACTCCACCCAGGGACACAATCCTCAGCTGCACATCCCAGCATGGCATTGGGTGGAGGGAGCTTGGATGTTTCCATCAGCATCCCTGATGAGAAGACATGGCTCACCAGAGAGCAGAGAAAAGCATCAGCCCCACCACTGTCCTCCACTTGACTGTGGGAAACCAAAGCTTGCACTTTCCTGGGGGTGTAGGAGGCACACAGCTACCGGGGTGAGCTGCTGCCTTCCTGCACCTTCTCAGCCCATAGCTCCCAAGAGACACAGTGGGAGCTCTGGTGGCAGAGCTCACCAGGAAACGGTGCTTTCTGCAGGAAAAGCTTTTTTTTTTTTTCATTATTTTCTGTTTCTGCTCTTATTATTTTCTTGGAGGGGGGAGGGGAATTGAGCTGGGGGATTTCTCTAAAAGTATATATTACAGGGGAAGAAATATCCATTTTCTGTCTAATCGCAAGAATTTTCTTGATACAGACAAATATCACTTCCCAGAGGGCTGAATTGCTTCTGCTTCCAGTTGCTGAGAACTACACTTTGTTAGATGGGAGTTTGATGAAAACCTTAAGTGGTGGCAAAAATGGAAATTTTGCAGAGATAGATGCTGGAACCCTCTGAAAGGTCATGCTTTGGTGATGAAAAAGAGTTTAAAAACCTTTCTTCGCACCAGATCTTTCACCAGGATGGCTTTGCAAGAGGAGAAATGGGTTAGGAAAACAGGATGACACCACTTTCTTAGGGACAGACAGAATGAGGAAAAGTGGGGAAGAAATGAAGGTTGCCCAGTGCTAGACAGGCAGGAAGAGAGACCTGGGACTGGTGGCTAAGAGCATGGCTGGGGTTTTGCTTGGGGACTTTTAGTCTTCTAATTCTAGGTTCAGTACCAGTAAGTTGCATTTTTCCCAAAAAAATATTGGTAGAGTAATTTAGAGTGCTACAAAGGTGCTATGCAAATTTCTGGTGGGAAATACAGCTGTCTCAAAACATTGATAGCCTGTGGTTTCATTTATGTGGTGGATGTTAATGTGTCTAATGATTCTGAGGAGAGATGTCTGAAAAAATGAATTTGGAGTTGTTTTGTTTCATGAGCAGTTCTGAAAAGTCAGGAAGGAGGGAATTAGTTCAGATTGCAACTAGGACTATTAATTTAAATTACAGAAAATGTGAAAGGTGAGGAGAAAATGCTGTGCTTTGATTTGGAGCTATTTACAAGTAAAATGGAGGGGAATTTTAAACTGAAATAAACATTGCAAATGTACTTTCTTGGAATTTTTTTTCTCAGGACAAACAATTTAGTTCAACTGGCACTAATGCTCAAAACTATTTGTCACCAAATTTGCATTTTTCACACAAGGGAAGTTTCAGGTGAAATAATTGCACCCATCCCCAGCTCTGAGCCTGGGAATTGAGCATATCTCCCAGCTCTTTGCCATTGTGTGAACTAACTCGATTGGACATTCGTACCAAACCTCTCACTGCTGAGGATTCATCTCCAGTCCAGGCTTTTTGTATTGTGTTTGGGCAGCTCTGTCCTTTTTAACATTTTGGTAAGGTTTCCCCCAACTGTGGTGTCACATAGAGAGGACTCAAGGGGCAGGTGGAGGTCTTCCATCTCTTGGCTGAGTTCATGTGGGTCACTCTCCTTCCCACAACAGCAGAAGGCACAAGGCCAGTCCCTAGGGAAGATCAGGGAACCCACCCCAACTCATGATCCCACACTGAGACAACCTGTTCCAACCCCACAGCAACCAGGTCATGGATCCAGAGACAAAAATGTCGCTCCCAAACACTCAACATGAGGCCCCCATCTCACGTGCATGGCTGCAGAAAATCAACCCTTCAGGCTTTGCACCCTGATGAAATTCCTTTTCCTGGTGGGGGACACAGAGGCCACTTCCCTGCACCAGCACCCAGGGCTAGAGGGGATGAGCACCCTCCCAGGGGATGAAGGCAGTTGGTCACACATCCCAGCCTGCCTGGACCTTGGCCAATCCTGTCTTTCTGAGGTCCCACTGAAAATGGCAGTGGTCAATAAAAGAAGGTAGCCAAGGTTAGGAGCAACATTTTTCAAAGTGGTAAGTTAAATAAGAGGAAATGGTTTTTCATCTGAAATGACCTGAAAATCTGGTTTGCAGCCATGTACATTAACTCTTCAGTGGCAGCAAGGTTTGGAGACACCTCTAACAATTTTCATGAACCTTTCAGAAGGGAAGGAACAAAGCAGCTTGGGGAATGGTTCTTGTTTTCTGAAATGTCTCAAAAACCACATTAGGCTACCTTGAATTTCCTAAGTTCCAGAATCTAGGCAAAGGAACTTTAATAAACCAGACATTTTGAAATCCAACCTGCCATTTTTTCCCATCACTTTAATTATTCCCTGTGACCTGCTGCCCAAACATTGAAGCAGTGTGCTGGGACCTGAGAATCATTCATAAATGTTTACAACACACTGAGATAATAGAGAGATAGAGATAGCATGTATGAATAAATGATAGCAATAATATGTTCAGTCTCTGAGATTACTCATGCTCTAAAATCAGAGCAAGTGCATAAGTTTTTACAGATTTGAGCCTTGGCTTGGTGCAAAGATACTTTCAGGAGGTCAGGCTGTTAGCTCCATGAATGAAGCACTCCCTGGATCCACTTGGCTGCTGTGGGTAGGAAGAGGGAAGCTGTCAGATATCAGGAATTTGGCAATACCACCATGCTACTTAAGTCATGCTAGTTAACTGGAGGAAGGTCATTCACTAAAACACTGTGTTGATAAATACCACAGAAGTGTGGAGCTGGGGAGGTCCAGAGGAACAAATATTGTTTAGGTTTTACAGTGCAAATTGCTCTAGGAACAGAAAAATGTCTTTCCATTTTTCCTGATCCCAGACATTCTTTGGAGCATAGGGCATGGCTGCTTTATTTTTAAAATCAACAAGTTCTTCTGAAGAAAAAGCATTTCTTGATCTCGTGACTGCCACAGCAGAAACAGACTCCATCCCCTCGCAGTCAGATGAGCTTCCTGCCAGCTGGACTCACTCGCTGCCTAAACCCTGCCCCAGCTAGGCACAAGCTGCCTCTTATCTGCCAGCCTGGGCTGGAGCAATAGGATTGAGACATTTCAAGATATCATCTGGGAAAGCAAGATAAATCCAGGTGAGTTGATTTGTCAATCTCTGCAAAGCACGCAGCCAGTGCATGGCCCCTGCAGCTCCATCTGTGCCGAGCCCACCCAACCCTGTGCAGCCTCAGCTGGGCACAGGGGCTGCCCTGCAAGGTCAGGGGGAGCCTTCAGCCTCACCAAGCTCTCTCATGCTGCACACACACCACCATGCCCGGGAAGCACCAAGGCCACCTTCCTAACAGTGTCGTCATTCTCATCCTGTAAGAAGCCCCAAGGGTTTTATACCAACGGGATTAACCATATCAAAGCTGGACTGTGTAAGAAAAACAAAGTATTTCCCCTCATCGTGCAGTTGGTTACAATGAGGAAGCACCAGCACTACACATTTTACGAGGAAAAGTGTTTCACTCCAGAAAAATGCAAAACTGATACTCCGTCCATTCCTCGGCTGTGTTCTTGTTGTCCCTTATCTCCATAACACATCACGGCACGCTGTGCCTGAAGGCTGCACCTCATCACCAGGCTGCACCACCACCTCATAGTTTCAACTTTCTCTGTGTTTTCAGTCTAGTTCTGTACTGGCTACTTTGTACCAGTTGAAACGCCTTATCTCCTTTGCTGGATCAAGGTCTCCTCTGTGTGTGTTGCAGTTTAGCAGTCTGGCATGTAGAAATGGCAAGTTTCTGCTATCACCAGCTGTTCTGTGTCCCTGTTTAAGACACACCGTGCTTCCCTCCAACAGGATTTCTTTACAGACTGGCTTAAACCTCACCTACATGCAGCAGGGTATAAGTCTTCCAGGGATGTGTTCAAGCTGTTCAAGCCTTTGTCTCCCTGAGTGAGCAACCAAGTGGGGAAATTCAGCCTGACACATGGGGCTGGCAGAAGTGATGCTCTGAAAGCCCAAGGAGGCAGGAATAGCCAGAACCCCAAACAGGGTTTGTGTATGAACACCTGCAAGGCTGGTGTTAACACCTGAAGCAGTCATCTGGGTGGTCTGTAAAGGTACTTGCAGGGCACAATCAGCCCACCATGGACTGCTCCTTCAGTTGAAGGGCCTCTTTGGAGCATCTCTTTTTCTGCATCCATTACAAAAGCGGCAGAATTATCAAGCCCCTGTGAAGATGCTCTCACTGCTGAACCTGCCCAGGTTCACACTGCAGCCCAGTGGCAGGTCCAGAGGAGAAGCACCCCATACCATCCACCTGCCCCTCTGTTTGCAGCCACTCAACCCCTCACCATCTCTCAGACAGCAGAGGCTGTACAAGCCTCCAGACTGAAATTCTCAGTATTATCATTACTGTCACAGCATCTGAAGAGGACCCAACCAAGAACAAAGGACTTGTTTTGCTGGATCCTACACATCTCGTGTGTGTTTGAAGGAAGTTTCTGTGCCTGTGAACTCACTCACCAAGTTCCTGGTCTCGAAAACTCTTACAGGCATTACCATAAAACCTCTGAGAAATTACATGGAAAGGAAAATGACCAGGCCCCGAAGAAACTGCCTGTTCTGTCCTCAAGTTTAATTAATCTGTCCATCGGCTTAAGTTCTGAAACACCCCATGAAAGATGAAGGCAGGACAGGGAGAGCTTAGGAGGTGTTAATGACCCATGGAGAGCACTACTTAGCTGACACAGGAGCTCTGCTTGTTGCGGTCTTGTGGAGCACATGCTGCTCTGGGAGGCTGTCCTCATGCGTGGCTTGTGCTTTCTGTGATTGTTTTCAGTCAATGAACGAGTTTGAATATCTCTGCTGAGAGACTCCCTATCAAGGCTGGAGTTTCCTTGTTTTGCATTTCTGCTCATTTCACAAACATATTTAATATTCCTGAGCATTGTTTTCCATGGCGCTCCACGCCTGTGTGCAACAGCTGCAGCGCTGACCTCTCCAAAGCCACATCTGCAGAGGGACTTGGAAGTCTGTGCCCTGCCTCCCTCCAAGGCAGTGCTGGCTCTGCAGTGACCTGCTGTGAGCCACCACATCAGTGGTGCTGTGCCAGGGCTGCATTCTCCAGCCAGTTCTCTCCCCCTCAGAGCTAGACCTGATCTGTGTAACAGACCTGCTCCCTCCCAAGGGAAAGCTCTGCACTGTTGTCTTTTTGCCTTACCCAGACAGACAGACCGATGAACCCTTGAGATACTGGGAATGCCGGCTACTAACAAGGTTGGCCAATGCCTGGGATGTCTGGGGGCTTCAGGCATCTTAGCTGAGCTCTTCCTGCTCAAGAGAAGGCTAATTAATCAGCTCTGCTGTTCTGGCATCACCCAAAAGTGAAAATACTTTCTGGCAGGGCAGCAGGCACAAAATTAGCTGCTGCATTAAACTGCCAAATCTCCTTTACTCCTTTATTAGTTGCATTTGGTGATGATGAGGAGTGAGGCATTAACCGGTCCCTGATGGATAAAGAAACTATTACTCTGCTTTCTCTTTGCAGCTGGGAAGAGGAAATAGGTTTTATTACCGAGATTTCCTTGAAGACATTCACTTGACTTTGTGGCATCAGAGACGGAAGAGAAATGAAGAACACAGGAATCTTGGCACAGCAGGAGAGATTGTGCACGGATAATAACAGAGAGAAGCACCAGGTCGATTGGGAGCTGAAATAAACTTAGGTGATTGAATCCTTGTGTCGGGTTGAAGCTTTGACGATCTGCCGGGCTCAACTAATTTCAGCATTACAGCCAGAATCTCTGTGCTGGCACTGAGGGCCTAAACCAGGAAACTTGCTGGGAAGACACATTCGGGATGGATTAGAATGGAACATAGGAGAAAAAAATAAAATAGAAATTATAGATTATTAATTATTTGTTCTTTGGTTTTGTTTGGTTTTTTTTACCCAAGATTAGATTTAGAACTTACCCATCCTTGTTGTAGGCCTAGATCCCAGCTAACATGACATGGCCCTACTAGAGGAACGTGCGGACTGGAAGAGCCCATGCAAATCACAATCCATGCCTTGAAATCTCAGAGGGTTCATTTTGGAATGAGATACTGAGTTTCCTAAGGGATAATCCCAAATTCTTGAGTTTGCTACCATTTGTTAACAAGACAAACACAGCCTGGACACAGATGTCTAAAAGATCTAGAGCAGACTGGAGCAAAAGGGCAGAGGTGGTAGAGAGCTGACCTGAGCATGGTGGGGGACCAATGGTCTGTTAATCAGCATTGGGAGGAAACTGGAAGAAACACCCTAGCCATGTGGGGAAAGAGGTCCTGTGACAGGCAGGCAGAGGCAAAAAGCCAACCTGGCCAAAGAGGATGTGGTAACCCAGGCCTGTGGGGACCAGGCTCCAAAGCCCAGCAGGTCCCTCCTGTTCTTGGTCACTGAGGGACCCTTCTCATCCCATGGGCACATGGAGCCCAGTCAGGAGGAGGGTTGGGAAGAGGAGCCACATGAAACCATCTTGTCCCATCACTTCTGATAATGAGGGGAGATGACATGGGCAGGTGGGGCAGGTGACCAAGGGATATCTTCCTGGACACAGTGTATTTCAACCTCCTAGGAGGAAATGTTCAGGCTCCCAGCTCAGGAGCTGGTCCAAATATCAGCACGACATGGTGAGATGAGCTTGTCTCTCAGGACAGGTCAACCAAGAGGCTGGCAGAGGCCTGAGCTTTACTTCTGGCAGCTCTTGCTGGCTGCTGCTTAGGGCACCGCCCCCCAGCTGTGCTGTACCACCAATCCTCTCACCTCCCTCCACCTCACTTTCCACATCTACAAAGTGGAGCTAAAGCTAATTACAGCCCCTAGAATGGAGCTGCATCACTTGTCTTTACCAGTGTTTCAAAAGCACCCAGACATGAAAGGTGCTTGAGAAAGCAGAGTATTGTTATTACTAATAATTACAAAAATTAACCGAATATTTGTCTAGCAGCATCCATCCCCACTGCTGCTTCTTACATAAAACACACACACGTTCTGACTGCCAAGCCAAAGCCCTAGAATCACTACATCAGCCCTACGGTATCAAGAAGGGGGGCAAAGTGCCTTGGGTCTAAAAAGGGTTGTCTGTTCCAGCAATTAATTTAATTGTCCTAAATATAACCCAGGTATAGTGCAGATCCAGATTGCTGGCTGACAACAAACCCAAACAGGGCCCAGAGGCTGCGAGGCAGCAGGTTAAATGCTGCCTCTGAAGCTGCTGGGCTGATCCTGGCACACGAGTATATTTTCTCTTGGTATTCGCCGCCGCTTGCTGCTGTGGAGTCGAATTCTCGTAAAATGTTTATCAATGCCTGGGCATCTTCCAAACCAAGAAAGGGTGCGTGAGAAGTGTCCCCTCTGCAGTCAGCAGAGACCGGATTTCATCACTTGTTTTAATTCCCGTCTTCAAAATTTTATTGCTTTTTTTTCCTCCTGTTTTCTAATAAGCTCTTCTAACACCTAATGAAATCAGTTCTTTTTTCCTTCTACTTACCTCCCCCTACTGCCATTGCGATTACCTAGACTAGAAAAATACAGAGCACGGGGTCCTGCAGGCTGAGGTTTTAGTGACTGATTTCAACTGACGTGAGCAGAATCGGCAATGAACTTCAATGTCATGGTATTTTGATTCCTCCCTCTTCCGTATTGCATGAAATATCTGAAGGGGACAAATGCCAAGGAGTGAGAAGAATTCTTTTGGGTCGTACAACCAAAAATGAAACTAAGAAAGAGCCATTTCCAGAGGGGGAGATGCAGTCAGCTGTGCAGTCGTTATCTGTAATAGATGGCATCTCTCACTGATGTGATTTCTATTATCCTCCTATCTCAGCATCTCACAGGCTTTAATGGATTCTTCCCTCCAGCATCTCTTCAAGACTGTGCCATTGTCCTACACACATTTTACTAACTGGGACCAGGAGCACCAAGAGGCCAAGACCCAACTTCCCTAACCTATGCTGGCACTCAAGCTCCTGTCTAAAAACCCATCTGTAGTCTGGGCACTACGTTATTTAACAAGAAATTTATTTGCAAAGGTAAAAAAAGTGCTCTGTGACCACAGAGAGGCAAACAAATCTCATAAAATCCAAGTTTGTTATTTCCTGCTCTGCTTTCAAAACAAAACACAATAATTTTAGCAGACAATTAAACTCTCTGATTTCCAAGGGAGGCAGGCATACAAATACTTTTGAGGATCTGAGCCCACATGATTATGTAAGGAATTAGTAGGAGGGAATTAACCCAATCGCTGGAGTGTCCTTGTGGAGAAGATGTCATCCACACTCGGGGCTGCCATATGGGAACATGTCAGAGCAAAATGTAAAACTCAGAAATACTTAAAATCTAAATCAGCAAAGTGCCAAAAAATGTCACAGCATTGCTCCATGTCAGGGCAATATCTAGCCTGACCCCTTTCTACCTCCTGCCTCACCACCGTGCTGTCTGTACTTCAAAAAGCCAGGAAAAAAAAGTCCAACGTTGCACGTACTGTTTCCAAGCACGCGGGACCTCCATGTGGGACAGTTGCCCATGGACTGCTTGTCTGTGCATTACCCTCTGTGCATGGACACAGGCTCTGTGTCAGGGCAAACCGTCCCTGGGCACACATGAGACATTTGGTGGGAGGACTAGGGGTGCCCCATGCCGAGCAGACGCAGGGATGTGGGGACAAGGCAGCAGCGGGGCAGGAATTCCACCACCCGGCAAGGATCTCGCATTTCTCCCTCCACCCTGGGGCTGCTCATTAAATATACTGTGATATTAAAACAAAGCTACTTTAAAAACATAAAAATAAGTAAGACCGAGCAGGATTTCGGGAAATAATGGGGAAGGTTGTGGGCCTGATCCTGCTCTTCCTCGGGACGTGGTAATGGGGAGCATTGGGGGAAGGCAATTCCGAGGCGGGCTCCTTGATTCCAGCCTGAATGGGACATAAAGGAGATCTGGCTCCTTTCCCATATTTTCATGCTGTCACAGTCGAATTTATCATGCTGAAACCGGTGGAGTTGTTTCAGGAGTCAGGACTGGAGCAGCAGCAGACCTGGGAATGCAGAATGCAGACAGTGGGAACCCAACCTCCCTGCCCTGGGATGGACGCGGCTCCCAGCACGGCTCTGACGATAAAAGCAAACCTTCCCGGGCAGGCAAAGGCTGCCTTGACTGTCACTTTAATTGAAACCTTCTGCAGTCGTATACTTCACCTTAAGTTTAATGATTCACCTCTTAAGCAGCCCACTTGTACCTCTGTAATCTTTCTGAAGGTTAACTTGTTGATCCTCGAAACTTGTCTGGAGGGAGAGAGGCAACTTGCAGGGAGGCTCCGGAGAAAAAAAGTATCAAGTTTTCTGATGAAACGTGTTTTTATTGAGGGAGAAGGAATGAGAAATGAACTGCAAAATTCAGAAGAGCCGATGAGACTTTGGAAAGAGAAAGGAAAACAAGAAGAAAAAAAAAGGAAAAAAAAAATCAATAAAAAAATAGGAGGGGTGGGGGGGAGCAGTTGGGTTTAGTTCACAATTCTTGGGAGATGGTTTATCTGCTTTATAGGAGTCAAAAATATATTTGTCATTTACCAAATTAAATAAAAATAATCCTAGCATTAAATTATTTTTAGGACATTAAGAGTTACATTCTTATGGGTAATAATCTATTTGTAACACTGTAATGGAGTAACTGGCAATTTCATACAGCTTCGGGATCGATTTTTTCCTATTTGCCATGTACCTATGCAAATAAATATCCCATTTGATTCATGTCCATATCGTAGGATCTGCCTGCTTCTTTCTTACTCCTTTAATATTTAATTATTTAAAACAAGGAGAAATCTCACGGGAATTTTTGTCTCAAAAAATAGCTGACTTTTTCTTGTCATTCGAGAATAAAAGAAAAAAGATGTGAAAATCTAATTCTTTTTAAGTCCTAAAACTGAAACTCAAATAAGGATGAAGAGAAAAAAAAATCTTAAACCCCAGAAACCAAACTTCCTCCCCTCCCTTTTTACATGAATATTCTGAGTTTTTACTGTAGCTATTCATAGTCATACCTAAATGTAGTCTATAAATCTACTAATATATTATTTAACACTCTAACTACCGGTATATAAAATTATAAAATATTCTGTTGGCAATATATTTAATTGAATTCTTTTTAGAGACAGCTTGTTATTGCCAGACATGCTTTTAGAGATAGTACGGAGAAATAAAAGAATTCTAGAAGGCAGTAAAACAAATAATTACCATTTTCACCATTACTTCCAGATACTCTCCTACCCAATCACTAAATCCTTTAAGTCTAAATCAAAGAGATTCTGTGAACAAAATTGCACAGATCATTTCAAAGAATATAAAAATTACGTTGATGTTTTATTTGAAGAGCGAAATTGAAATTCACACAGCACTCTACTGGCTGAAACGTCCGGGGAGTTATTAGAGAAAAAACAGAAATAACCCAGGCTAGTTTAGTCTGAACTTTAGAAGCCTGTTTCAAAACAATCAGGGTCATTGCAAATCTCTCTTTTAATTACAATGTGCTTGTGCCTGTAAAAGTTTGAGGCATTGTCCTTCTTTTTAGGCTCTCTGCTGATTTTTAATATCAAATATCTGCAAGATTCTCTGAGGCGTAAGAGTAATAAATAATACTATAAACCATCCAAAGCAAGCACTGCCTTTTATTCTTTTTATTACTTTTTTCCCAACAAAGCAACTTACACATTGGGTTTGAACTACCTCAGCACAACTCCTAATCAGAGAAATATCTGTAGGGGTTACTGAGGTTTTTTCATCGTAACATCTGAACACTGACAGATCTGCCGGAAAGAAAAGAGGTCAGTAGTGCTGCTCAGCCACAGGCCAGGGATTTTCAGCTTCCACTGGTCACACACTTCAGTTTGGTGGGTGCCAGGATGACAAGATTTAGGGACATGCAAGGAACTGCCTGGGGATGCTGGTCAGGTGAAGGCTCCCCCACCATGTCCCCTGCCAGGAAGCTTCTTGCCCAGCACAGCCCCACTGAGGTACAGACAGGCTTTGGTCCATAACTGGTTAAAAATCGACTGAGTTCAGGGGAGGGGGGGAGTGGATGAAGTTTCCCTTTTAAATCAAAGATGGGGCAGAATTTATATGAGGCTGTGTGTGCTCAGTGGAATGGGAACAGTCCTTACCCACCTTCGAGAACTGCTGTTTACGCTCAGCCAGTTTGGGAGAACAGGCAGGAGACAGGCAGCTATCTTGTTCCTATGTGGCAAGAAAGCAGTTTTTGACAGGCAAGTCTACACTGTCTCCTGGCAGCAAGCACCAAGCACATATGCCAGTTATTTGGGCAATTTTGCCAAAATATTATCCTGGGGGTTGATGTGCACACAGCATGGGTGCACACCCCTCCATCATCAGAGCAGCTCTTCTTGCAGAGTATTCATCCGAGTGTGATTCATTACCTCAAACGGGACGTCTGGACATGGCACGAGGGTTAAAATGTGTTCTCAGGCCGTGTGGGGAGCCATGGTGTGGCATGGAGGCACTGCAGGCCGGCCAGCCACACACCCCTCCACAGCCCCTGGCTGTCCCTCCCTCCATCCATCTCCTCATTCCTCTGGTCCTGTCCTCCAGGGCACCCCGTGCTTCCCTTCCCAATGCCCACCCAGATGCTGGCAGATGCCAAGTGGTATCTGCAGCCACCTAAAGCCTCTGCCCGAGACGTGAAGGGAGGAACACAGATTGGGCCAGGGGCTTGTGGCTGGTGGGCTCAGTGGGAGCCAGGCTGGGCTGAGGGTGAGGTATGGTCAGGTGTGCCCAGGGCGTGCTGGGACAGCCAGGTTTTACCACGACATTCAAGTTTTTCCACTTCCAGCCCTTTCCCTTGCAGTAAAGACCAAATTAGATCACAAACACTCAAAACAAGAAAAAAATAAAAAGAAAGCAAGAGAAAGGAGCCCCGATGAGTATTGCAGCACCCCACTCCCTGCCATTCCCATACGCCCAGCTGCTGCTCCCTCTTCTCCTCCCAGTCGCAGCCCATGCCTCTTCCGATACCCAGGAAAACATTTTGTTCTGCGTTAAAGGCTAAAGCTAACACATGACCAGCGAGAGGCAGCAGTTTGTTTAGCTCTTGGAGTTTATTTTAATTGCGGCCTTGTTTTGTAATGAGGACGGCTGCAGCAGGGGGAGCCTGCTGGGATCCGGGGGGCTGTTCCAGAGGAGTTTCCTTATCAATAAAAAGAAGTCTTGACTATTTAAATTAACAACAACTGCATGGCATGCATACTCAGCTGCTTTGTCTTCTGGGAAGTTAAACTGTACACATTTGCTTATTAAGGATTTCAGTGGCTAGCTAGGATCACAAGTCCCCTCCAAGTGCCACCTTTCACATCCCCAACCTCCACCAGGGAGGAAGGAAGATGAGAGATACAGGCCCCATGTTCATGCTGACAGAGAAAAAACAGCCTGGTAAACCTTAGTAGTTTGTTATGATGATGCACCAAAAAAAAGGAGGAAAAAAAAGTAAAATCATGTGATTTTTTATGCAAATCATATGAACTGGACGGTTTAAAAAAACCTTAAATGTCAGGTAGATAAGATCACGTACACCTAGAGCAGTGTCATGATGTTCCCTGTACATTACATTCATACTGGAAACCAAAACGTGTTACAGAAATCAGACACCCACAAAAAGCTCTGAGATTGCACTGAGAACAGGTTCTTGCAAAGCACCGGTCTCTGACAAAAAAAAAAAAAAAAAAGAAAAAGAAAAAAAAGTAGGTTAGATTAGAAAACAAGATAGTTGATTCAGGCAGGGACTCGGCTGTCCCTGTGCTGCCTGGCCTCACTGCATTCACATTAATATGCGCAAAACTCCTTTTAAGTAACGTTCATGCTGCAGCACCCAGCTCCAAAATGAGCAGGCTGTTCCTGAAACCCATCCTCAAGGGCCATGGGGAAGGGGAGAGGTTCACAGGCTCTCTTCTGTCAGGCTAAATTTTTCTCTCTCGGACACATTTTATTTTTTCCTTTAAAAGTCTTGGCACTTATTTTTGTGTGAGGATGGGGAAGCCTTATGGCCTGAAGGAGTTAATTTCAAAAGAAAAAATTATAGTGGGGTACTGTTTATTTAAGCGGGGTTTTGTAGAAGACAAGGCACTTCTTTCCAGGAGTGTGGTTCACCTGGGAAAAATACGCACTGGCCTCGACCTACCATAACAACCTGCTCTGTGTCCCCTGGAGGGAAACAACCCAAGCCCGGGGACTCCCCTCACTGCCAAGCAGCACCTCCAGCTCTGAGGCCCTTCAACACCCAGCTGCAGCTCCCAGGGATGGCTGAATAATTTCACACTACTCTGTGCCCTGCATGCCAGCACACAGGCAGAGGGGTTGCTTTTCATCCCAGGAGCTTTGCCAGGAGAGGCCATGAAGAAGCTGGAGAGGGACAGTCCATGGGAGGGTGCGTGGCACCTGTGGCGATGCCCAGCATTGGTCCTGCCTCTGCTCCTCCTGCTCCTTGGAGCTGCTCCATCATGACCAGAAATACCTCTGCCAACTCCAAGGGGGACCATTGCACAGCAGCATCGCCCCTGCTCCAGCGCTGCCACCACTTCGAGGGGTAGCACTTGAGGGTTCAAACCCTTGCCTGGGTGAGGAGTTCTGCAGCGCAGAGGGTGTTTTTGAGAGAGGGGTGCCAGCGGAATTGCCACAGCCTTCCACAGGCAGGGCCGAGCTGCTGCTGCTCCTCCATGTCCCACACAGGCACCTCGTGGGTGTGCAGGAGCCACGCCGAGCCCGGGGCCGCTGAGAAGCGTCCCACAGCCAACATGGAGCTGCTGGTGGCTTTGCACACTCCCACCAGCAACCCTCCCCCAAAGAGAAGACACTTGCTGTCGGCTTGCAGAGGCAGGGGAAGCTGTCCCACCCGGACATTGGCACCCCGGCAGCCACCACCACTGCCAGCAGCTGCCGTGCTGGTCCCCAGAGCTGGGACAGGCCAAGGAGGAAGGCAAGGGAAGAGGGTGGCAAGGCCTCACTCAGCAACGATCCCTCTGGCCGATGGTGGGAGAGGGCTCCCGGGGAAATGACTCCATCCCCAGCTCCCTGAAGTCCGCAGCGAGGCACCTCAGGGACCACTGCTGTGTTGGGGCAGCAGGAAGCAGTGGGGAGTAGAGGCGAGTGGCAAGAGCCCATGGGTATCTGCAGCCGGGCCCTGAGTGACAGCGAGGGAGTAGGAGAAAGTATGACAGCAGAGCAGAAAGGCCAAAAACACAGCAAAGGCGCCCAGGCTGCTCGGTTCCCAGTCCGAAAGGGATGCTGCAGGCTGCTCCCTATGTCCCTGCAACGAGGCAGGTTAGGATGGAAACTCTGATGTAAGCCCGGCTTGGCTGTGGCCAGGCAGAGTGAGAAATCTCCCCCGTAAGAGTGCTACTTGAACGGAAGCTGTGCTCGACCTCGGGTCTCCACCAAAAATCCCCCAAGCGGCAGCCCTCTCGCTGCTGCTGCCGAGCGTCCCGCGGGCGCTGGGCTCGCTGGGCTCCGGCTAAAACGAAAGCGTCAGACACTGCAGAGAAATGACAAACAGAACAGATCTGTCGCCCCCAACAACCCCTTTCCTTTGAGTTTCATTGCTGGGGAAAAAGAAAAAAAAACAAAAACAAATCAAAATCCCGGAATAGAGTTGCAACTCTTGGGTCCGTCCCTCCTTTGGTCACTTGCAGACCCGGGAGCCCCCTCCCTGCCCGGGGCCGGGATCGGAGTGGCACAAGTCACACAGCTCACTCACTCACTCACTCCCTGGGAATTCCATATTGCATTTTAACTACAGGGCAGCCGTCTCTCCAGCATATCTGTATCACCTCAAGTGTCTCGGGAGTACCATCCCTGTCATGCCACCGGGCTATTTTTAATGACGAGTCGTATTAACAGAAGGGCTTTCTTCCTAATTTATTACCCCCTCCCCCGCCCCCCTTGCTTTAAAACGTTTCGGTTCAAGAGCTCAGCTGAGAAATCAAAATAAAGGCAGCACCCGGGCACTTCGCGTCCAAGGCGGCCGCTCCGTGGGCTCGCCAGTGCTGGAATCAGTAGCTCCGAGCAACTGCACCAGAGGACCGAGGGCACCGTGACCTGCGGTGGTTGTTCTCGTAAACAAATTTCTATTAATCACCAGGGCCCGGGAATGCCTTCACAGCCCAGAGCATGCCTTGCCCCGCTCCCCACCACCCCGACGGGCAGCTCGCAGCCCAAAAACCCGACCGGGAAAGCAAAATGAGCGATCTGAACCACCCCCAAACCCAAGCCTTGCTGCAGGCCCCCAAGAAATAAACCCGCGAGGCTGGGGGACAGACACAAGAAATCTCCACAGATTTACATTCAGGGATGTACATCTCCACGGAGGAGCGGGGAAGGTTGGGGCGACAGGTCCCCTCCCTCTGCACCCCCTGCGAAACCCACCAGACACTGATCGCCAAGGCTTCGCAGTATTCCCCCCTCCCACCTCCCAGCAAAGGCCTTTGCCCAGCGAGAGGCAAAAAGTGCAGAAATAAAATCCTTTCCAGAAAAGCCAAAGCGATTTTGCATCCCCAGCACAGTCCAACAATTCCATACAAGCAGAATATTTATAGACTTACAGGTTATTTTGCAACAATAACAAAACAGCTACAAGAGAATTAACCCACCACTTGAGTGTCCTGGAAAGTAAAAGAGAACACGGATGGAAAAAAAATAAAAAAGAAAAGAAAATCATCAAAATCAATTTTTTTTTTGTCTGTAGAATTCTGGTGAAGAAATTAAAAAATAAAACCAAAACCGAATATGGGCAGTTCATGGGGAACCATCTTTAAGGAAAAAGCTTCTTTCCCCAAGAGTAAATTCCATTGCAGGCCCTGAGCCGAGTGTGGCTGTTTGCAAAAAAAATAATTTAAAAAAAAGCTCAATGAGGGAAAAAATAATTAAAAGTTAAAAAAAAAAAAGTAAAAATCCAGAACAATGCAGCTGGCTCCTGGCTTTGCTCGCTGGGTTGTTTGGTTGGTTTGGGGTATTTTTTAGCGGGGGGAGGATGTTTTAGAAATGCGAAAGTGACCCCTCGCCCGAAAATAAATAAATAAAAATACATATAAAGATAAATAATAATTAATATATATATAAATATATATATATTAAAAAAAATAAAAGACGCATTTTTTTCCAAGATCTCTTCGCTCGTTTTCGGAGAGGTTTGGGAGGAAAAAAAAAAAAAAAAAAAGAAAAAAAATAGAAGCGGAGGCTGGTGGTGGTAGGGGGTGTGATGTGTGTTTGCACCGCCCGGAGCCGTGCCCGGGACCCCCCGTTTTCCTCTCCCGCCGCCGCCGCCGCCGCCGCCGCCGCCGCTGCTCGGTCCGGTCCGCGCCGCGCGCGCTGCTCCGCGCCCGCGCGCCCCCCACGTCACCGACAGCACCCGCCGCCACGTGACCCGCCGGCCGGGCGCGACCACTGCTGGAGGGGGAGAACGGGGAGGGGGATGAACGGGGGGCGACACGGTGGGACCCCCGCCGCCGCCGCGGCCCCCCCGGGATAAGCGTCCCCCCCTCGCTGACCCCGTTGGCGGCCTCCCCGGGGGGGCGCGCACAACGGGAGGGGCGCGGCGTCGGGGAGGGCGCGGAGGGGGGAGGTCCGTGGCCCTCCCCATGCCGAGAGCGATGGTAGAGTCCGCAGCTCAAATTCCGAGAATTGGGCTCTGTTGATTCTTAGAACTGGGGTTCTTAGAAGTGGTGATGCAAGGAGTTTCTAGGAAAGCCCGGAGACCAGGTGATTGCTGCTTCTATTGCCGCGGCCGATTTTACCCTTTAATTCTCTCGCTCGCTTTTTTTTTTTTTTTTTTTTCCTCTCCATTTTTTTCCCTCCTCTTTCCCTCCCTGCCGCGCTCCGACGCTTGGCGCGGAGCCGCCTCTATATATTTCTACCCATTTTTTTTTCTCTCCCTCCTCTTTCCTTCCCCCCCCTTTCCCGCTGCAGGTGCCCTTTTTTTTTTTTTATTACTATTATTATTATCATCTCAATTTAATTTTTTTCCCTTGCTTTATTTATTTATTTAATTCACATACACATCCTCCCCTTTTCCCTTGCCCGCTGTCAGGCGACAAAAAATTTGGGAAATAGGGGTGCCTGCATGTCTTTAACGCTGGGAGCGTGTATAAGGGGAGGGGAGCGGGGTGGGTGGGGGTGTCTCCCCTCGTTGTCCTCTCCCGGGGATTATCGGTTATCTGGGATTATTGGCTTTCCCGCACGCGTGACGGCCGGGTGGGGACGGGGGGGACGGCGGCGGCTCCTCTCTGCACCTGCAGCCGCTCCGCGGGCGCAGGACGGCGGCGAGCGCCGGCGGCCGCCGGGCTTGTGGCGTGACTCGGGGTCCGCTCTCAATGGCTGGATCCTGCGGTCGGGGTGTGTTATTTTTATTTGCCTTTTTTGAATTTTTTTATCATTTTAAATTTTTAAAAAATTTTTTTTTAATTTTTTTTTTTTTGGTATGCGCGTGTTGTGTCGCTGTTGTCGTTTCGCCGCCGCACGAAGCCGCCGCGGAGCGGGGCTGGCGGCAGCGCGGGGGCTCGGCGGCACCGGGCACCGGCCTTTCCGCGCCAGCCCCCGCTTCTCTCTGTTTCTGTTATTAAAGCATTATTATTGTTATTCCGTCCCCGGCGCAACCGCGAAAGGGCTGGTGCGTTTTGCAACCTGTGGCGGGGCTGCGCCGTGATCTGTCAAGACCGGGGCTAAGAGCGGGCGGTGATGGAGAAGACTTGCGGCATTTCCCTGCCCGGGGAAGGGGGGAGCCCGCGGGGAGGCTCGGCCGCTGCCGGCCCCGGAGCACCGGCCCGGGGCGGCGGGGACCGCGCTCGCCTCGACGGTGCGTGCGGGGCGGCTGGGAACCCAACCGCGATGCAGAACTCGGGAAGGGGCAAAAGTGTACGAAGCGAGCCTGAATATCACGCGTAGGGCTGAAAATAATAATAATAATTATAATAACAATAACAACACCACCACCACCACCCGCAGGGAGGAGCGGGCGTCCCCCGCCGGGAGGAAGGCGGCGGGCGGGGGGAAGCGGAGCACAGCCGTGCGAGGGATGCGAGGGACGGGGTCCGGGGAGCGATGCGTGAGGAGCCCCCCGCTGCCCCCAGCGCAGCCTTTCCCCTGTGTTTACTACCGCGGCGGACTTGGCGCGGGGACAGGCGCTCGTAAATCTGCCGCCGGCAGCCGCGGGGCTGGCCCCCGGCCACACGCTATTCCTGGAGCGAAGGGCCGCGGGGAGCCGCGCAGCCCCCGCGCCGTTGCGCCCCCGAAACCGCCGAGAGCGGACGGGGAAGAGAGAGCGCTGTTTGTTTTGGTTTGTTGGGTTTTTTAAACTGTTTTTATTAGGTGCGTGATCTTGTGTGCGCATATATATTTATTTAAAAAAAAAAATTTTAAGCTCCCCCTCCCCTCCCCCCTTTAAAAATAAAAGGCAAAACAAAACCGAAAAAGCCCAACTTTGTTATGAAAACTTTCGTGGTCGGACGGCAGCGACCTCTCCCGGCCGCCCCCCCTCCCCCCCCCGCCATCCCCCCGGCTGTAGTTTGCAAAGTCACAGTATGAAATGTTATGAAATCGCCTCTTGGGAAGGAGGGAAACAGAAAGCAAGGCGTTTGTTTAGAAAAATCCGCGGCAACCTCTCAGATGTGCCTAAAAAGCTGCCTTTGACCCCCCTGTTGCATTTCCAGGGAAGAGGCAAATCTGGGCTTAAAATCATGAATCAAAATCAACAAAAACAAACCCGTCCCCGGTTAGTTTTTTCCACTGACTTCAGTAGGCGCAGGATCAGTGCGAAGGGAGGCTGGGGACAGGCGGATGAGGCTCAGTGAGAAGCTGCTACATTGGTCTGACATCTGTCTCAGGCCAAATTCCTACTTGTGCTAGTGAAGTGTCAGCAGGGATGGGTTTGGGATCAGGCCCTTATTCGATCTGGGAATCTTACTCATTCCTCTCCCGAGATTTTAAATGCTTTAAAAATTATTATTTGCCATACTGTTTCAAAGATTGAAAGGATGAGAGCTTTAGTACCAAATGCAGGCTCCTTCCTCCAGTCCTTGAGGGGGTTAGAGTTCAAAAATCGCTCTAAAAATGTTTTAGGGGAATCCTCTCTTTCAATATGCATGGAGAGGCAGAACCGAAGATTCTGTTATTTTCTCCTAAGGGTAGGATTGCAAGTTTAAAAACTTGCATTATAGATGGCAAACATTTTGCCCCATGAAACATATCACCAAGCCATTAAAATATTCAAAGGGTGTCTAGAAATTTTCCACAATAATGGATTATTACATTGTTCCAGTAAGAAAAGAGTTCATCTCTTGGTGTTCAATTCTGATTGGTAAAACAGATCAAAGATCTCTCGAGATGCATTTCAATTCCAATTTCCAATCCCCTTCAGTTCTGACTGTCTGAGTCAATATTGGGAGAGGAAGTGGAGGTTAACTGGTTAGTTATTATTGCGAAGGAAGAAGTTGGAATGAGAAGTGATTCTTACAAATCCCACCCCAAAAACAAAACAGCAAAAAAAAAAAAAATCAGTCAAAAGTCTTTGTGACACTTTTTAGACATCCCTGTTTGCAGTGCAGGGAGGATTCAGCCGGCTGTTGGATGGTACAAAAATAAACCTAGCAGAAACATTAAGTTTTTCAAAACAAGGCTGGAAAAGCTCATAAAAATAATGTTGCTCAGACGCGTTTTAAGAGAAACAGAATTACATCGACAAAATTATATGTTTTCCAGGTTTGGTTGGTGTGTTTTATTTTCCAAGGGGAAAAATTGCTCCTGCAGCAAAGCGAACTGGTGCCATCTAGTGTCACCTCCCGCCGCTCCACGCGGGGCTGGCGGGGCCGGCAGCTTCGGGAGAGTGGGAACATGTTTATTAACTGCTCGTTAAAAAAAAAGGAAAAAAAAATGCTTGCCAGCTTGGAGGAAGGTGGCAGAGGAAACTCTGGATGCCACTGAACTTACTTAAGGAGCCTAATTGGAAACAACCGAGTGCTTATTAAAGTCACTGACATTTCCATATGGAGTTCTCTCTGGGTCTGGTCATGAAATCACATGTGAAAATCTTTCCAAGTTGTGGTGTTAATCTGCCCTTGAATTTTTGCCTAATTTAGGATGTATTGTAAAGCTATGCTTTTTTTTTTCTTTTTTTTTTTTTTCCCTTGGGCAGGGAAAGCTTTCAGCCTCCAACTGCAGCAGCTCAATATGAATTTGTAGGAATTGTGTTTGGGTTTGGAGCACTTTTTTTTTTTTTTTCTCCTTAGTAAACAGTAACGATATCCTCAAAACCCAATACAAATACGGGTGGTAAAATTTTGTGTGCCAGTCCTGTGTGGTAGGACTGTCCTCTCATTTTATTTGGATTCTCCATGAAAAAGAAAACCTTTTTACAAAGTCTGTAGATTAATAAAATGAAGCTCTAATCAGTAGATGCATTTTTCAGTGTGCAACTTAGGTACCTTCATATATTTATGGTGTTAAGGCTGAAGAATTGTTACATGCCTGTTTTAGTCCGTATGCTGTTATACCTGGGAACTTCACGCAAAGAGCTTTTACTGGTTCAGCTGGAGCCTGAAATGTTGTTTTCACTTTTCTGAGAAGTTGGTAAAATCTAAATTTGGTGGAAAGTTGCTTGTGTGCTCATAACCTCTTGCTCCATTTTATAGTGGCATGGGAGTCTATAAACGGGAGCCTTGTATGCCGAGTGCCTGTATTCTTTTCTAGATCTATTTTTAAACCATTCTTCTGTTTGGCAAAAAGTGACACTTGGTTTCCATGTTTACAGCAGGCATTGGCAAACCTCAGGAGTTCACAGTTTGCAGTTTGGTTAGATCAGTATCCAAAAGTCAGCATCTGACCAGTAAGCTCCTTCAGACTGCAAATTTAGACTGCAAATGTAGTCCTCCTTTCTCCTTTTTTTTTTTTTTCTCTTTTTAAAATCCAAGCTAGATCTTATGTGTTAGCATCAGTGCATGCTGGCAGAAGAAAGATACACTCCTAAATTGGAGCAAGTGTGTAGTCTCCAGGACTGCTTCAAAACCAGTGGGGTCAGTGGGGTTTTAATTTAGATTCCCATCTAAACCAGAGAGAGAATTAGGGGCATTTGGGAGAGGGGCAGGAAATTTTTGATCTATATGGTTTTCCTTCCCCTCTTTCTCTTGGTCAGTTGCTGCCTTTGGGCTGTGTGCCAGGTGCCCATGGGGAATGTTGGACCCCTGTTTATGGAGGAGAGAGCTTGAGACAAGCACACTGCAGGACAGGGGGTTCTGAATGGGTCCTGAAGGTGTCCTGTAGGACTAGATACCCTTTGAAATGCATCTCCTTAAATCTGTTTGGCTAAATATAGGGACAAGGGGGTGTCTCTGCCCTGGCCAAGGCACCCCAAGC
Organism: Acrocephalus scirpaceus scirpaceus; assembly: GCA_910950805.1. Lineage (NCBI taxonomy): Eukaryota > Metazoa > Chordata > Aves > Passeriformes > Sylviidae > Acrocephalus > Acrocephalus scirpaceus. The sequence continues at coordinate 10,195,292 of OU383781.1, read as the reverse complement.
TGTGCATGTGTCTCATCCCATCCAGGCGGGATGCCAGAGCAGATCCTTTCTGCCAGAAGGAGCTGTGCCACCCTCAGCCCCAGGAGCTCAGAGGCAGGGAGGGTCAGGTGCCAGCTGGTAATTTTCTGTCCCAGTACGGGGTAGGGATGATCAGACACCTCCTTGGAGCCCAGCAGGGCCAGGAACCCAGCTCAGCTACTGGGGACACCCGGCTCCGGCGGCACCCTGCTCTCGAGTCGGTGTCTCGGTGCAGGGCTCAGTGCTGGCAGGGCACGGAGTCCGTCTTCTGTTCTCTGGAGTAGCTCCCTAGATTTCAGCCAGAACACATGGTTCCTGCCTTCCCTTGAAAAATTAATGTGCCAGATTGCTTGGGGTCGTTTGAAATGCTGAGGAAGGCTCAACTCCTTGCTTCCCAAGGGCACGCGCTGCCTCTGCCTCACAGCCAGAGCTTGGCTCCGTAGAGGGCAGGGGAGTCCTCTTTAGTAGGAAAACATTGGAGGCAGTTTAAGTGTGCTTACCCCCTCCCTCCTCTGCATTTTCTTCTGCAAAGACCAAAACAATGTGGAGACTTGAGCTGGGCCAGCTTTCAAGGGCAATCCTTTAAACCCTCTTTTGAAGTATGAACTATAAAGTTCCCTGCGGCGCTCGAGAAAATATGCAGTTTTCCTGGTTCCAAATGCTGATAATAAACCCATCCAGATAATGTATTGCATTTCCTAGAAACATTTGTTTGCTGGCAGGAAATTGGATCAGATTGAGACCGCTCGATAGAGCGAGAGCAATCCGCTCACGGAAGGGTACGGTGGAAAATACGACAGGGCTTGCACTGGCGATGCTGCTTTTGATCTGTGCTGACGCTGTGGACTTCTCTCAGTCTATTCATGGGTTATTATTAACCCAGCCACGTTTTGGCCTAGACACTAACCAGAAGCTACTAAACTAATAAAACTCTGCTGTGACAACTAAAGGACATTCAGTGTCCCTAGATTGCATGGTATCAGAAAGCTGAGCTGGCCGCTCACACGAACCCACATCCAAAAACATCTTCACTGTGGCATGTAACACCCATGGCTGTGCTGGGGAAGCCACCCATACCCCACCTCATTTTCTTGGTTGTCCCCCAGATCCCTGTTCAGGAGAAACTCGGCATTCCTTGGCAGGGTGGAGAGGCAGCTGGCAGCATGCCCTGGCAGGCAGCAGGGATGTTCCCATGGGGCTGGGACCCTGCAGGGACTGGGGAGGAGGAGGGCAGGATGGAGCTTCCCCTGGGCGGGCAGTTTCAGAATACTGTGTGGGATGAGGCTGTGGGGAAGGAAGACTTCACCCAGCCACCCCTCTAAGGTGATGTGAGTGAGTCGGCGCTGCAAGCTCTGGAGGGGTAGGAGACTGGGGCCCAGGGAAGGGGAGTGTTTGATGCCCTCCTCCCTGCTTGTGGAATTGGGGGTGGGAGAAGGGTTAAGACCACATGGTATCCCCTGTACAAAGGAGAGGGGAGCAAGGAGTTCCCACCTGTGCAGAGTGGGAGGAGGATAGATGAAAACTAACTGGGAGAGTAGCTCAATGGAGAGGCATGGCAGAAAAATGGGTTGGAAGTCCCTGGTTCTCCCCTCTGCCCTAGGGTGAGTGAGCAAAGAGGGTCTCCCTTTGCATGGGGTTGAGCTGAAAGAGGTTCCCCCATGTGAAGGTACACCCTCCCTGTGCTCGTGGAGCTGCAGGGAAGGCAGAGCCAGCTCTGGGTTCCTTTCCAGGAATGGGTTTTCTCGGGGAGGTGCCGGCAGGGAAGGGCTGTTCCCTGAACTGCTGGTGCAGACCCATTGCCTTCCTGGAAGGCAACAGCAGTGACTGTACTGTGTGGCCTCCCCCAGAATGGGCCCTGCACCTATTCCAGACTGTCCTCTATGGTCACAGCCAGCCCTGGCACACAGCCTGGAGCACTGCTGGAGAGCCCACACCTTCAAGGTACTGGACAGGAAAACTGGAGGCAGGGGTGTGGGATGATGCTCTGGCCCCAGCTGAGCCTGGAGGAGCCTTATGGAGTTTGAGGAGGGTTTAGATGGCAAAGACCATGCTTGGCTGCAGTGGTTTTTTCTGCTGCCCATCACTGGTCTCTGGTCCTTGTTGCAATCCCATTGTCTCTGGTCTATCCTCCCGTGCTGGGGTACAGAGCTAGTGCTGTGTGTGGGGACTGGAAGAGGCAGGGTTAACCCAACTCAGCACAGCAAGGGGAAGGAAAGTCCCTTTCCCTTTGCATGCCCACATCCTGCAGCCAGGAGCTGCTTGGGATGCACCTGCCCAGCTCTTGGGGCTGTGGACATTGCAGCAGTGCTAAGAGGGATAATTTGGAAGGGTGGGGAGGGGGCTGTGCTGGGGTCCAGCTCTGGGAGAGAAGCTGGGTACCCCCCTGGCAGTGCTGTGCCCTCACTGTGACTAGGGGGATTTGGTGACAGTAGCAGCTTCTCACATGATGCTCATGGGTACAAAATTCATCTGGCTATTTGTAGCTTTGTTGGTTTACAAGTGGGTCACCTCCTCAGCTCTGTGACACTGAGGTGACACCCCAGAGCCTGGCAGAGTGTGTCTGCCACTGTGGCTGAGGTTGGGGTGCCAGCCAGCTGCTCCAAGCACACACATCTGCTCATGTGGGCACAGGGATGTGTGCTGGGCTCCTTGCAAAATGCTGCGAGTCCTTTGGCTTGCAATTGACAGTAGTGAGTGGCTGGCAGTGAGCATGTACAGAAAGGTCAGAGTCTGCAGTATTGGGGAAATGAGTCACTTTTTGTATGTGCATAAAGTTTTAAGCTGGCCAGGCTCAGAGCCGCTCTGAAGATTTGTGTTTGATGGCTGGAATAAAGCTGTAAGACACCCTCTGGCTTTTGCATGTGATACCTTGCCTTAAATCTCATCTCTTCATCCCAGTGGCTCTGGGGATGGGAGGGGAGCTTGGGCTCCAGACCTGCTCATCTCCTGCAAGGGAGAGGAAGGGCAACACTTGACAATCCCTTGTCTCAGAGGGATTATTTGGCTTCCTGCAATTGCCTGGCAGTCTTAACAGTCTGGGGGTTGGTCCCCAAAATAGTGTGATAAAGGTCTTGGGGTTTGTTGGCTCGTTTATTTATTGTGCTTCTACCTGCTGAGGCAACTGCTTGAGGACCTTCTTCCTGCATTGGTGCCAAGTCAATTGGTTTTGGTTTTAAGTAAATTTTGGAGGATTAGTATGAGTTCTGAAGGCAATTAACTCCTGGGTTTCCTTGCTGTTCTGTCCCAGCTACATTGCTGGGTGAAGACAGTGCCTGGAGACACAGCTTGTGGTTTAAGGGAAGGCTTTGGCAGCAGCAAGGGGAAGAGACATTTGTTCTTCATCATCATTGTCTCCACCACTGACTTCCTATGCAGTCCTGGCCAAGTCACTTTGGTACTTGATGCCTATATCCTCCCAAATCTGTTCAGTAATCCCATCCCAGGGCGTTTTCACCAGTGGCTAGAGCATGTGGCATTCTGAGCAGAGTGGCAGCAGATGTTTGTGTGGTTGTCATACCTGTTAACAAGGTGCTGGGAGTATGGTATGGGTCTTGAATGTGGCACCGGACAGGAATTTAGTCTTGGCAGGGGAAGAGTTATCTCCGAAAGAAGTGGTGAGAAAATTCTCGCTTGACTTCCCTTCCCCACCTGCCTTTAAGTTCCTGAGTCATGGAAATGAAAATCTCCTTGGCATACGCCCATGGTTTGGGCTAGAGGGTGTGGAAGAAGCTATGATTGGATTCTCAAAGCCTGTGATTGTGATAAGAACATACTGTACCGGAAGAAACAAATGTTAACCTTACTGGAGAGTAGAAGGTTTGTTATCTCTAGCTGTTATCCAACTGATACTTGAGCAAAATAGCAGCCTTGTGACCTGCTATGGCCAATTCATAACTACCAGCTAATGTGGTGTTTGTTTTCTTGTGATTTATTTGTAGGTTTGAAAGAAACTTTTGGACTGTGAATTGAGGCATTGGGTATGTAAATTTAAATTTTGTGCTTTCTCTCCTAATCTCCCTCCCCCTTTCCTTAATGCAATGTTTCATTAGACCCAGCTGGAATTTGTTTTTGGGAGAGCAGCTGCTCTGTAGAAACTACAGTATGTTCATGTGCCACTGGGGAAGGAGGAGTCAGGATTATGGGAGGGGGTTGATCATGGAAAAATTTGACACCAAAGATGCACATTCCAGCCCAAACCTCAGGGATATGTGGGCCATCCTGGGTGCTGGTTGGGAGGACACCTCTGAGATGGGTCAACAGGCATCCCCCATTGTGCTGGGGGAAGGCTTCATGTTCCTCGACTAACCCCAACCTTGCTCATGGGGAGGGACTGGGCCGTGGTGTGGGTAGCAGCCCAGCAGGTTAGATGAGTTCTACTCCTCACCAGTTAATTGGGAAACCATGGACAGGTCTTCTCCAGAGTGACCACCACTTGGGAGTAGGAAAGTAGTTTCCTGGGTGAGGGCTGGTATTCCACTGTGAGCTGGATTCTCCAGATGTTGAAATCATTCAACTTCAGTTGGGACCTTAAGGCTTGTTTTGATTCCTGTGGCTGAATTTACAGCCAGACATCACACAGGTGAGGGGGATGGCTCCTGAGGGAGATTGGAAAGCTAGAAGCTATGTTGGAAGCATTGTGGAGATGCACCTGAGTGGGTGGAATGGACTGGGGTGGGGCTGCCATGGGTGAGGCAGAGAGAAAGAGGAGATGGTTGGCTAATCCTCAGCAGGGTCTGATTGCCTTCACCCACCAGCTGGATGGGTGGGATGAGAAGTGCCAGGTCTCACTATCAGCCCAGGGACCTCACTAGGCAGCCTGGCAAGAGCTTGGTGTGGTGCAGGACTGTTTGCCTTGGGACCAAGGAGCTGGTGCTGCCCCTACCAGGAGCAATTGGCCATCTGAGCATGTCCCAGAGCAGCAGCCGTCTCTTCTGTGGGTTTAGGGTACTTGCCTGGCTGTTCTCCATTCTCATCCTCCTCTGATGCTTCTGTCTCTCAGACTCAAGATGGCCTCGCCAGCAGACAGCTGCATCCAGTTCACCCGCCACGCCAGCGACGTCCTCCTCAATCTCAACCGCCTTAGGAGCCGGGATATCCTGACTGATGTTGTCATCATTGTGAACCGGGAGCAGTTCAGAGCCCACAAAACAGTCCTGATGGCCTGCAGGTGAGAACAGGGCCCTTCCCTGACTGCTCCTTCAGCCTTTGGCTCCAGAAGCGCTGCTGCAGTCCCGTGAGGGGCTCGTGGATTCACGAGGAATCAGAGGCAGAGAAGCAGAACTGAAAGGGGCTGCCAAGAAATTTGTACCTGAGAGCTGAGGGGAGGGAGCTGAGACTGCCTCCCTCCAGTGTGCTGCCCTCATCTCTCTCCTTGTGTACCCACATCTGCCCACACACAGCCCATGGAGCTCAACAGGAGCACAGCAGATGTGAGGCACATCCCTGAAGGCAGAGCACAAATGTACCACAGGCACATGATAGGAGAGGAGAGGGAGGGCTGGATGTTCACTGTGGTGAGTGAATCCTCTGTGACTGAGGTGTCCCCTGCCACTGCTATTTTTAGAGCTATTCCTCCCTGATTCCCAGATTGCTGGCTGTACCCCCCTTGAGTTGATCAATTTTTTTTTTTTTAAAGCCTGATGGGGTCTGAAATACCTTTCCAGCCCCTAAGATTGCTGGAATTGCTTTGCAATGAATGCTAATTAATATCCCACCATTGCCCCGTTGAATTACAGCAAATGCCTTCCAGGTTCTCTTGCTGACATGGTGTAAAGATTTCAAAAAGCCAAGCTTTGACTATTAAAATGTCTGAAAATGTTTCTCCTTTTTTTATTTTTCTGGTTTAAGACTGTGTGGATGCCCCGAGAGGCTTCTGAAAGAAATGAGTCATAGTGGGAAGGGGATGGTGGTAAGAGCAACAATGGAAAAAACCAAAAAAGCTGGGGAATTACTAAATGGAGGCAGTGGGAGTTTTGAGCAGGTGAGATCTAAAAGCAGGCTGTTCCAGTTGAGAAAAGTGCAGTGCAGAAGACGCTTACTAAGCTGAGAAACCAAGCTTGATAATAAGGGGGAAGCTCAGGGAATTCTGTAATTGCCTCCTCCTCCCTTCCCATTCACGAACCCCTCTGTACTCAGGGATTTCATACAAACTCTCCTTTTCACCTTGCAATTGTCAAAACATTTATCCTCTCTACTGTCTCCCTCTGCAGTGGCCTCTTCTACAGCATCTTCACTGACCAGCTCAAGTGCAACTTGAATGTCATCAACCTGGATCCCGAAATCAACCCTGAGGGGTTTTGCATCCTCTTGGACTTCATGTACACCTCCCGCCTGAACTTGAGGGAGAACAATATCATGGCTGTGATGGCCACAGCACTCTACCTGCAGATGGAGCACGTGGTTGACACCTGCCGGAGGTTTGTCAAGTCTAGGTGAGTGCAGTTGGTGAACTTTGAAGAGCCTGGGACTGTGTGTTTGGGTGGGCGGGGGAAGAACTGACAAAGTATCTGCAAGTGTATCTTCATGGGCTGAAAATTACTTTGTCTCCCTCCTGTTTTCCCCGATTCCAGTGAAGCAGAGATGGTGTCAGCTGTGAAGGCCCCAAGGGAAGAGTTTTTGGCTGGACGGATGCTGGGCCACCCAGAGGTGATGGCTTATCGGAGCAGAGACGTCTCAGAGAACGGCATGCCTCTTCAAAACGGGTCCCTCTGCAATGGGAGGGCCTTTGCACCTGGCTTGATCAACAGTTTGTCTGGATCCCCCATTTCCTACCACGGATACAGCCCTCTCCCTCTAAATAGCTTCCTAGTGGATGATGAGTTGCGGGAGATGAGGATGCCTCTCTCTGAACTCTCAAGGGCAGGTGCCTTCCCCAAGGAGAGGATCCTGCCATGCGACAGCTCCAGGACAATCCCCACTGAGTACGTGAGAACCATTACCGACATCTCTGCCAACATGTGCCACGCTACCATCTATGCTCCAAAGGAAGGTGCTGCTGAAGAAGCCAGGAGTGACATGCACTACAGCGTGGCCTCTGGGCCCAAACCTGTCATCCCTTCAGTCCGGAACAACCCCTACTTCCCTTGTGATAAAGTGGCCAAAGAGGAGGAGCGGACCTCTTCGGAGGATGAGATCAGCCAGCACTTTGAGCCCACCAACACACCCCTGGACCGCAAGGGACTCATCAGCCCTCAGAGCCCACAGAAGTCAGACTGTCAGCCCAACTCACCAACTGAGTCCAGCAGCAGCAAGAATGCCCGTATTGGTCAGAACTCCAGCTCCCTCTTCACCAAGAGCCCCACAGACCCCAAAGCCTGCAACTGGAAGAAGTACAAGTTCATTGTCCTCAACTCTCTCAACCAGAACGCCAAGCAAGACAGCGCTGACCAGAACGAGATGGGAACCCTCTCTCCTCGCACCTACGTGCCCATGTCCACTTGCCAGCAGTCCATGGAGCCGGAGCATCTCAATGTGCAATCCCCCACCAAGATAAGCGTGAATGGTGAAGACTCTACTATCCCACAAGCCAGCAGACTCAACAATATTGTTAACAGGTGAGAAGACTTCCACTCCCCATGCCCCTCCCCCCTGAGAAATGGACTTCCTGCATTGTTGGTGATGGTTTGGAAGTGTGAAATATGTGTAGTATTGGGCTGGGAAGTCCAATCATGAGCAGGTGGAAGCCTCTGCATTTGTTGGAGGGCTGCCAGTGGCATTGGGTGCCCACTGTCCCCAGTGTGGTGGTGCCAGCATGGACTGGCAAAGTAACTGGGAGCATTGGGTTGTGAATCTCTGGGTAACTTTGGCAGCTCTGGATGATTTCTGGAGCCTGGATTTGTCTAGCCTGTGTTTCCAGCAGACTCCCTATGCCTCAAGGTTTTTGTTGGCTGTAAGCATTGGAATGGCCAAAGTATCAGGGAACAATATGCTATCCTCTGCATCTGGATGTTCCTAAAGACATTTGATGGTGATGGGCATCAGAAGGTTTGAGGCTTAAGGACCTGTTGTTGTGCAGCTCACCACAAAGATGTCCCCATAAAACGTGTGTGTGTCCCTTGTGTCGGGAGGGGTGCAAACAAGGGTCTGGCACCTCGAGCACAGCAGGAGCCTTCTCACAGCTGTGTCCATTGCTCTCCTTCCACAGGTCCCGGGACGGGTCCCCTCGGAGCAGCGAAGGGCAGTCCCCACTGTACATGCATTCATCCAAGTGCAGCTCCTGTGGCTGCCAGTCCCCACAACATACTGAGATGTGCCTTCATACCCCTGGCTCAAACTTTGGAGAAGAGATGGGGGAAACCCAGTCTGAATACTCTGACTCCAGCTGCGGTGAGTCTTGCATCCTTGGTCGTCTTTTTCAACCAGCAGTTGGGGGGGCTGTGCAATGTAGGGACCCATCACTGAGTGCCCTGTGATCAAGCACAGTCAGACCTGTCCCAGACGCTGGTGGATCCCACAGTGCTTTACAGCCCCCTCTTAACTGTCTGTCCAGCTCTGTGCATGCATTTGAGGGACACATGCACATGGGAATTGCTGCCTTCCTCCCCTTCCCCAGCACCATCCCGATACCTTGTGCAGGGAGTTAGTCACCTGCTGCAAACCTGGCAGGTAAGGACAGGAAACAAGTGCACCCCACCCCACCAGAACCACAGGAGAACAAGCCTGACAGATGTAATGACCCGTAATGGGGATTGGGCAAGCTGGCATGTCTCATGCATCCGTCATGATATCTTTATTATCAGGGAGCCCAGTGTGCACATCTGGGGAAATGCAGATAATGAGGCTTGCAATCTTGTTGCAAAACCCCAGAAGCCCAAAGACAGGTATCTGTGCACTCATGTGCCTGTAGCTCAGGGAGGGGGAATGCAGCATTGCCACCTGTAGTGTGGGCAGAGATCCAAGGACGGAACCTCACAGTGGTAACACTCAACACAGCATTCAAGAGTTGGGCATCCTCCTACTGGGGGAAATCTGCCTTGTGATTTGGGTGATGATCACCTTCCTAAGCTCAAGGCAGACCTCTGTATCTGTAAATGTTAAAGACCTCTAAAGGTGCAGGAGTTGCTCCAGAGCTGAGCATCCTTCAGAGGATGCCTGCTATCTTGAGTGCTTTCATGGACCTCCCTAAAAGATGTCCAGGTGACATGCTGGCTTCTTGGAAGCAGCCTGTGTGTCACTAAAGGAGAGAGAAAGCTCTAAACTAGAGCCCGTGATAACTTTGCTCTCAAACCGTGCATGTTGTTGCTGTGTGCACAAGGCCAGGAGGTAACAGCACAGTGCAAGCCAACTGAACATGAACACCTGCACTTGGCTGCTTGTTCCAACACTCACTCTGACTGCCCCTCTCCTCCATCCCAAATCCATCCCATAGCCTATCAAGAAGGTGATCCATGCACTATCCATCTGATTGCTCCTCTCTCTGCCCTCCCAGAGAACGGAGCCTTCTTCTGCAACGAGTGTGACTGCCGGTTCTCCGAGGAGGCCTCTCTCAAGAGACATTCTCTGCAAGTCCACAGTGACAAGCCCTACAAGTGTGACCGCTGCCAGGCCTCCTTTCGCTACAAGGGGAACCTCGCCAGCCACAAAACCGTCCACACAGGTACAGTGCTGGCTGTGGGGACAGCCCTGGGGAGGCTGTGGGGTGCTGAGCATGTGGGTGTTTATGGCTGGTGCAGCATCCTCTACTCTGTGTCACAAGCTGTCCCTGATGGGAAGAGCAAGGTGCTTTACTTGGCACTGCCAGGGAGCCCTTGGATAGAGCACCAAACCTAGGAATGGGAGAGATACCTGCCCTTGTGGCAGGGGTGGAACTCAACCTCCTTTGCTATAAAGGCACCACTGTTTTTAAAGGTGTCATGCAAAATTCATAACTGGGAGCAAATGCATGGCCTCCAGGTAACTTTGGGGTAGACTTAAGGAATTAAAAAAAAAAAATTAGAAATAATCAAAATAACATTTAGGGAGAAGTCTGAGATTTATTTTTACATCCTAGAAATCCAGGTCACATCTAGCTTGGCATAAACTCTGCTGATGGGAAAATCTGTGAATGGATGGACTCTGTGAATCAGCACAATGAAAGCTGAGAAAGGAAGAGGATATTAAGGGTTTAGTCATTTGCTGACAAACCTAGGGCTTATTTTATTTCAGGCTTTTAATGTTTAACATGTCAACAGCCAGTTCACAAGCTGTGGAAGGGAAGTCTGGGCTGACAACTCTGCTGCTGCACTGAAATAGATCCAAATTCCCACAGTCTTAGCTGAGCTGCAGGAGGGCTGTGCAGGGGACTGAGACAACACAAGTACCAGGGCAGTGTTCAAGGGTGCTTACTTAGAGCTGCAGGGAGATGTAGGTGCCAACTGCTGTCACAGGGTCAGGAGGAACGATGCTGTTAATCCTTGCTGGCAGAGCTGCCTGATTTCCTCTCTTGCCCTGAAGGGTGCAGCTCCCAATCCAAAAGAGAAAAGCTGCCTCCTGAGCTCACCCTGCTCTCTAGACACCCTGCCCAATGCTGCTTGTCCACATCTCCAAACGGGACAGGAGTCAGGGCTAGTGCTTCATGCCATGGGGTCTGGCACCTGAAGGGACTTAACTCTGGGGAGCACCGTGGACCCTGGGTGCTGAGTGCACCTGTAACTAATCCCTCACCCTTTCTTTTGGGCTCTGCAGGAGAGAAGCCGTACCGCTGCAACATCTGCGGGGCACAGTTCAACCGACCAGCCAACCTGAAAACCCACACACGCATCCACTCTGGGGAGAAACCCTACAAGTGTGAGACCTGTGGGGCCAGATTTGTCCAGGTGCGTGTGGCCTCTGGGACTCGCAGTGCCTGGGGAGGTGGGATATGGTTAGATCTTCTGCCCAAGACTGGCAGATCTTCATCACCAAGACTGGGGATGCCTCATGGTAGGGAGGAGGCTGATGATGGCCCAGCTTGCAACCTTGGGAGCTCCTCCCATGGTGTTGTGGGATAAATATGGACCTTAAGGTCCAAGGGGGACAATTTAGCTTAGTAAGGAAGCCTGACTGCTGCTTGTAGCTATTCTGCCCTTAAGGACTGGAGATACCAGAGCTCAGACACATGGCTCTGACTCCCAGCTGTAACCCAACAGACCAAAAAAGATGCCAGGGAAAAACCCCATTCCCACAGGGATACCCTTGCTTCCAGTGGGCTGCTGTCCTCCCTGGGGCTGTCCTGACCAGAGCTGCTCTCTGCAGGTGGCCCACCTCCGTGCTCACGTGCTCATTCACACCGGGGAGAAGCCGTACCCCTGTGAGATCTGCGGCACACGCTTCCGGCACCTGCAGACCCTCAAGAGTCACCTTCGAATCCACACAGGAGAGAAACCGTATCATGTGAGTGGCCCTGCTTTTTTTGGTGGTGGGGAATCTCAGCTTGGGCTGGGGGACAATGCTGCTGAGCCTGGGGAGCTGGCAAGACACAAGGACATTCGCACAGGCTGGTTGCAGCATCCTGATGCCCTTTGCCAGCCTCATGAGGGCCTGCACCAAGGTCACATCCCTGCTTCTCGTGCCCCATTTCCCTCCTGGGCATTAGCTGGTGCTGATGTGGTATTTTTTCAGGCGTGGCTGTGTTGGAAACATGCAGCCCAAGCTGGGTACATCTTAGCTGCTCTTTTCTTCCACCCCATCTGGAAGAAGGTCACACTTCTTCAAATAGCTATGGCTTAAATTACAGCTGCCTGTGGTGTGTGGGGATGGGGGAAAGGAGCAGACAGCCTGGCCTGAGCTCCCCTCTGATGGTGATAATCGCACCCAGCCAGCAGTCTGCCCTGCCTTGCTTGCAGCCCTGTGGGCTCCCAGCTCTTTGCTGGGGCTTTCCTGGCTTTCACCATCTGCTAGAAAGGGAATCCAAGCAGGGGTTGACATCCAAATATCCTGGAGCCATCCAGCTTGGCAGAAGTCAAAAGCAGCTCCAGAAATAGCCCTGTAGCTGGTTTGATCACCTAGATATGGAGCTTGGTGCTACGTCTATCAGAGCCAGTCATCTCCTGAGGGACTTTGCCTTTTGTACATCCCATAAACCAATATATTCTGGGATGAGGTGCCCCCAGGTGCTGCTCCTCCCACCACGTTCCCACTGTTCCCCTCGCCCACCTGTGCAGTGCGTGCAGTGTCCTGGGGCCTCTGGTGGCATTTGGTGCCCCGAGGGGAGGATGTGTCCCCTGCCACGGCGTTTCACACCCTCTCTCTTTGCCTGTCGCCCCACAGTGTGAGAAGTGCAACCTGCATTTCCGCCACAAAAGCCAGCTGCGGCTCCACCTGCGGCAGAAGCACGGGGCCATCACCAACACCAAGGTGCAGTACCGCATCTCGGCCAGCGAGGTGCCTCCGGAGCTCCCCAAGGCCTGCTGAAGGCACAGGATTTCCCAGGAGGAGCTCGTCTTGGGGGGCATGGGGGGGAGAAGCTGTCCAAAGGATACTTGCAACACTTTAAAAGAAAAAAAAAAAAGAGAGAGAGAGAAACAAAAAATATTCATCACATGATGGAGTGCCTCTAAACCCATAGTACAGATAGGTGGAAAACCATTAGAAATTAAAAAAAAAATTTACAAATACACGGGTTTTATTTTTCCCAGTTATGTGAAACAAAAAGAAAAAATAAAATTATTCAGATCTTACTGTATATAAAACATAAAAAAAATTTAAAATAGTCATTTTAAATGTCTGTGCAGTGGAGTGTTGATAAACTCTGGAGTCTAACCTTCACAGCCTTTGCCGTTTGAAGATGAGGAATGTAATGTTGATTTATGGGAACAGATTTTTTTCTTTTGTATGCAAAATGTGTGTTCTTTTAAAGAGAAAGTATGCTATTAAAGAGAGGGCTTTAACTTTTTTAACCAAAGGTGAAGGAATCTATGGCAGAGTTGTAAATATATATAGATATAAATATATAAATATATATATAAATAAATATATATAGACCTTTGAAAAAGCTATATTAAAAATATATAAAATGCATTAAAGGCTCAGTTGGACTCTGCAGGCAGAAGCCACTCTGAGAATCTTTATTATGATAGAGCATTTAAGGAGATATTTTAAAGTATTGCATCTGTACAAGTAAGAAAATATTTTGTCTAAATGCATCAGTGTATTTGTATTTTTTTGCAAGTGAAGGTTTACAATTTACAAAAAAGTGTGTATTAAACCAACAAAGCTGCAGAAGGAATTTAAAATAATAATAAAGTGTAATTTTTTTTGTTCTAGTTCTCAGTCTGTATATATGTAAAATGTGGTTTCGCACGGTGCCTTTCTTTTCAATGGAAGTTTTCAGTGTATGGACTATATTGAGCTCAGTTTCTTCAAGGTACAGCCTGATGTTGCAAAAGGAGTTTTGGTGGAACTTTCTAGTGGGGGAATGTTTTATTTTTTTTGTTTTGGAATTTTTTTTTTGGTCTTATTTTACATGCTTGTGTTATAAACAATCTCGGGAGACAGGGTTTGGGCTGTGTCTAAACTGCATTAATGCGTTCTGTAAAATATAGCTGTACAAATAAAAGAATAAAATGAAGAAAAGTGATGTATGATGGAGTGAGAGGTCTGTTCTTGCCTGTCCTTCCCCTTAAGCACCTTGAAGTCTGGCTGGTGCCTGGGGAAAGGGCTGAGCATCCTGAGCCCTGGTGTGAGCCCTTGGCTTGGTGTGGCTCTGGCACTGTGTTGAAGGCAGGCGCCTCTTTCAGCCTCGAGTGAAGGTGGCTCTGAGCAAGACCCAAGTTTGCTCTGGATCCTGGTGGGGACTGTGCCACCCCCTTGGTACTTTCTGCATTGGCATTGAGTAGCCAGCAAGAACAGGGCAGAGCCTGGGAGAGACTTTTGCTGACCAGCCCAGGGACAGTTCCAGATGGCTGAGTAGTTATTTATATTTCCTGGAATCCAGTGCACTTGCCAGAATTGCTCAGGGAAGATGACTGCCTGCTGCTCCTCTCTTTTCAGAGCCTGGGATGGGGGGGGCCTTCTGTTCTGCCTGCCTTGTGGGGTGATTCATGGGAGCAGGGTCTGCAACCCCATCCAGGACCTCACTGCCCGAGAGCATCTCTGTTTCCAGCCACTACACGCTGCCTTTGAGCCAGAGCTGAGACAGCCCAGCCTGAGGGAGTCCCTGGGCTCGTCCTGGTGGGGAGGGGAGCTGCTTTGCTCTGTTTGGGTGGCTGTGGTGTGCTGGGAGAAGCCCTGAGTGCTCAGGCCCTGAGCTCTGTGCTGCTCCGCCGGTTCCAGAAAATCAAAAAGCCTCATGCAAAAAGTTTTTCTGAATTGCACAGACAGGACTGGCTGGAACCAGTACTGGTGTGGAGCCCAGCCACAGCTCAGCACAGCCTGGGGTGGGGTCTGAGTTTCATTTTGAGTTTCGGTAATTCATGGATAACTTTGTCTTGGAGCTTGCCAGATGATTCACAGTGGGGGGACTTGGAAGCACCAGCAGGAAGGGGAGGGCCTGGCTGACTGCAGGGTCAGGAGGGGCTGCACTTAGGAGGAGCTGGAGATGAAGAGAAGGATTTGTTTTTCAACACACCACAGGACAGAGGTGGATGTGAGACAAGCAAAGCAGCCTTGCATGGGAGGAAAATGCCAAGAAGAAGGGGAGCCAATTTGCTGTTTTGCAGCATCCTTGCTGCTCTGACTTGGCCTTCTGATGGTCACAGCAGGCTGAGACAACTATTGCTGACATTATCTGAACATTTTTAGGACCAGGAGCTATGAAGATGCTTTTGGGCCCCATAAGTGGGATCATGATGACCAATAACAGCAATGCTATTCTTAGAGAAGTTTCTCCTGAGGAATTATCTTGCTTAGCATAGCCTCTGGATCTGGACAGGCTGCTGACCTGGATAGAGTAGCTGGCCCTCATCTTTGTGAGCTTGCAGCTTTTAGGTCTGCTGTTCTTCCTTATGACATCTTTGAGCTCTTGCTTTATAGGCTCATCTAAAAGCAATGCTGTTGCCTTTTCCTGTTTACCTCTAAAAAAACAAATCATTTGAGGCTGACAGTTAAACTTTTTAACTTCTTCTCTGGTTTTGCGAGACCCCTGCCTGGAGGACTGTGTGCAGCTCTGTGGCCCACAACACAAGGAAGACCTGTTGGAATGGGAGAGGAGGAGAGCCACTAAGCTGGTTGCAGGGTTGGAACACATCTTCAGGCAGAGAACTGGGGCTGTTCAGCTTGGAGAAGGTTCCAGGGAGACCTTAGAGCACCTTACAGTACCTAAAGGGAGCCCACAGGAGAGTTGGAGAGGGTGTCTTCACTCTGAGAACATGTAGTGACAGCACAAGGGTGAATGGCCTTAAGCTGAACGAAGATAGATTTAGATTAGCTATTAGGAAAACATTCTTACCCATAGTGGTGATGAGGTACTGGAACAGGTTGCCCAAAGAAGCTGTGGATGTCAAATCCATGGAAGTGTTCAAGGCCAGGCTGGACCAAGGCCTTGAGTAACTGTAATTAGTGGAAGGTGTCTCTGGCCATGGCAGGAGGTTGTAACAAGATGATCTTTAACATCCCATCCAACACGAGTCATTCTATGATTTTCTGACCCCCAGTCCTCTGGCTTGTCCCCCAGCAGACCAGATCTGCTGGCATGTGAAGAAACCCCACAAAAAGGCGAGGGCTGAGCAGTGAGCTGGAGCCAGCCCCTCTCTCCTCCTGTTTGATTTGGCCTGGCAGGATGGCTGCCTGGCAGCCTGCAGCAAGTGCCTGCCTGCTGTGAGACAGGCATTTCACAAAGTGAGGTCTTCCCAAGCGTTCTTCTGGGCAAAAAACTATTTTTCACCCCAAAGGCTGAGGCCAGCATGAGCCCTCACCAGTTTATTTGTGTTAGACACAGCGTGGTGGAAAAATGACCACAAATGAAGCATTGCCCAGGGGTTGACTATAGCAAAATCCTGCTTTCCCACCATATTCCCTCACTTGTTTTACCTTTCTACCTTTCTCTAGTGAGTTTTTAATGTTTGGTAAAGCTGGCTGTCCTCACAACAGAGTTTTGACACACATACTGCTCTCATTTGACACACATACTTAGGTTTCTCCCCTCCCTGTCAGGACCTGCTTGCCTTTGAGCTCACCACCTCTCTGGTTACTGCAGTTGTCACTTTTGGAAGCGGCTGGGCTGGGCTGACAGCTCCACTTGCCCCAGATAAGCAGCTGTGTAGCCACGACCTCTATTTCCCATTGACTTGCTCAGCTGCACTTGCAAAATAAATACTGTATTTTCCCGGAGCATGGTTTCCTCCTCCTGACGGGTTTAATTTTTTTTAAACAGTGATGTCATGGCTTTTCCGGGCAGTTCAGCTGAAGCGATAGCAATCCGTGGTCAAAGGCCCGCAGGCATCTGGCACGGATGGTGTTTGGAGAGGCCAGGGAGCCGTCACACACAGAGCTGCCCTACACCTGCTTTATGCCTGCTTCATAGCCACAAACACTCAGCTGCTCAGCCCTGCCCGTGTCGGTACTGCTGGGCTGTTGGCCGTGGGAAACCCAGCTCCAGAGACAGGCTGGCATTCAGAGGGAAGGTCAGCACCAAGCCTATGAAATGGCTGGTTGCCAGGAAGGCCCTGCATGGCAATGGGGGCTCAAACTGCAGGGGAGTGAGCGGCTCTGGGGGAGAGGATGCTTTGCTTATTTTGGCAGCGCTGATGCCGGGCCGGGCCGGGGCGCTCCGCTGCATTCTGCCGAGTCTCCACAAGAGGGCAGTGGAAGACGGAGTTTAAGCACGCCGTCCTGGAATTTTGGAATAGTTTGGTTTGGAAGGGACTTTAAAGATCATCCGACTCCAACCGTGGACAGGGATATTTTCCACAAGATCGGGTTTCTCAAAGCCTCATCCAGCCTTCTCTTCCAGGTGTGGAGGATCCGCAGCTTCTCTAGGTTACCTAATCCTCATCACCCTCACAGTAAAGAATTACTTCCTTGTATCTAACCTAAATTGATCCTATAGCAGTTTAAAGCCATTCCCCTTTGTGCTGTCCCTGCATATCCTTGTAAAAAAAATCCATCGCTGACTTTCTATACTCCCGTTTAGGTACTGGAAAGTGCTATAAGATCTCCCCAGAGCCTTTTCCATGCTGAACAGAGATGGTATTAAGAGGGGAGTGTTATATACAGAGATAAAGCAGAGTCCTGTATTATTTCCTGATTTTGTGTGCTCATCCATTTGTACAGATCATCTCTTTCCTTATGCTAATAATTCTTCACAGCTCAGGCCAGCATCTCTCTGTATGGTCCCAAACACAGCCCTGACTCCTGGCAGCCACTGCAGTAGTACAGCTAAATATCCTGGTATTTAACTCTTATATTATAGCTGGTATATAGATCTTGGGTCAGCCTGTTCAACTTTGTTTCTGCACGTGTTTGTGTTGATCTTCCCCTTGTCTTTCCCATGTCTTTCCTTTCCCCTTTCTCTTCCTTCTCCCTTTCTCTTTTCCCTTCAAGGCAACTGATATCAGCCTTATGTATGCCATGACAGTATCCTAGGTGGCTGAGATTGGGAATAAACCTCAGGTGGCAGCATCAGAAATCCTAAACACAGCTTGGGCTCTTAGACAGAGACATTTCAAAAATTAGGTACTAGAATTCCATCTCTGTGAACCTCCACAACCTGACTGCCTTCCCTCTTTGCTACTGGAGCAGAAGTCCCAAAGGCTTGTAATTAATGGAGAGGCAAATTCTTTTGGATCTGTGCCCAAGTTTTACTATAAAAACAGAAACCTCTCAGGGCTGTTATAAGTCTGTGTACAACCCCAACATTGCTGCTGTCTCTGTGCCCCATTCCAGGGATACATGGTACCATTCAGCCAGAGGCTCTGTGCCTTATTGAGCTCTTGTTTTTTATTATCACTCAGGCATGACTGACTACTCTTTCTCCACTCAGCTGGATCTCCCGGGGCAGGAACCTGCTCTATTAGATTTCCAGCAAGCTGCTGGAGCTGTGGGGCTGTAGCAGGCTCCTCGCTGCCCCACAGCACCAGCTGCATGTCCAGAGGCAGAGCCGGGAATGTCACCGCCCTGGCTCCCAGATCACCGCTCAGCCCTACCAGCTTGAGTGCCAGAATATAAAGAAAAGCGATATTCCCTGCTGGCAAGGTAGTGATCCAGGGCAAACTGTCCTGCCCGTGAAAGCAGAGCTGAGAGTGCGGAGAGCGTTCCGTGGGTGATAGCGAGGGAGATAAGGCGCGATAGGAGCCGGGCTGGCGGCTGCGGTGACAGCAGAGGGCACGCTTCGCTGCCGAGCACACAGCCTGTGCGCCCAGCCCGGGCACTGCTGCGCTGCTCTGGCTCCGTGGAGCAAGCTGGAAGCGTGGGGGTAAGGAAGCAGTCACAGCATTCAGTGCAATCCAATCGCCGGCAAAGCCACATGCCCTGCAGCGCTGCGGCAGAAAGGAACAGAATTGCCTTTGCCACAGCCGAGCGGATGATGGATTTATCTGGCTGGAGAATGAGTGCAAAAAAATTCAGAGCACACTGATCCCATAGAGGAGCTGGGGGAAGGGGAACTGGTAAATCGATCCGCAGCTCACTCGCTGCTCCATGCCTGCACCGGAGTCATGAGGACGTCTGGAGGTTTGCCCTTACCCCTTCCCCAGGAGTCCTCTGTAGGAGACAGTCCAGACTTGTATGGAGCAGATGGACTTCCTTTCTCCACTCCCTCATTGCTGGTTCCTCCAGGTCAGCACAATGTGGTTTTCTGAAACAAAATATGTGGTATTTTTCCTGTAGATTTTCCTTGAAAAGAAACATAATTTTTTTTTCAAAAGGAGAACATCAGTGGGATTCTCACAAATATTACCTGAGAATTCTGGTCCATTCAACTTTGTATCTGTCCACAAGGCTCAGACCCGATGGGAGTTCAGTTTCTCTCCTTTAAACAGGCTGAGATATTTCTAGGGGAACATTGCCATCAAAGCTTTGTCTCTTGTCCTGCCTCACCAGTGTCACAACCTCAGCTGAATCCCAAGAAGGTAAAAATGGCCAAGGTGGATGTCAGAGCCTTTCTGAGGGTGCTCTGGCTCAGGAGTCAAGTCATGTCCTGATGAGGCATGTGACCAGAGAGAAGAAACCCACCACACTTCTGCTTTCCTCAGATGAGCCTCTCAAATTCAGCGGGACAAATCCAAAATATTTCCATGTGGTCACAGCTCCTCTGTTGCTGGGGGACACTGATGGAATGACTCCAGCTTCCCTGAGGGAGAGGGGAGAACAAAGGGACAGCCACCCAGCTCCAGTGCTGAACAGAGAGATGGAGTCAGAGCCAATCTGATCTTCCAAGCCTTGTCCCCATGTGCCTGGAAAAGTCATAGTAGCCAGTGAACATCATAGGCAGGAATTCCCAATGTGACTGAGGATTTGCTGTCTGGAACTGGACTGTAGGGAGCACAACAATTCCAACAACACTTCTCCCAACCCAAAGTCCCACTGGGACTGCTCTGTGGCTGGATGTCCTGCACTGCCTGGTGGCCTGGAAGGGTTGGCTGGGCAGGGTTGGGCTGGGTAGATGCAAAAATGGAAAACAAAGTGTGGATGAAGACAGGGGCTAGAAAGGAACAGTTCTGGCCTGAACATCTTTAATAGAGCTGGGCTCATGCACACAGAGGTGCTGTGGGTAGCTGGGGGAGAATGAGGTTCTGAGCAGCCTGGGTTTGGGCAGGACATCAAGAATGGCCTCTCAAAACCACTTAGGAATCAAGTCTGGTATCTTCTCCCATTTAATGGCAGCATGACCATACCAACTCCCTAAAACCATCCCTGCCAGCCCACCTGGAACCAATCCATCTCTGACTGAGCTATGCAACACTGCAAAATCCCATTAGGTGTGTCTAAGTCTTGCTGGCTCCAAAGGAATTTAACAGGAAATGAGAAAGAGGGGAACTCATCAAGGAGGTTGTTCCTGCACTGTGCCAGCTCCTACAGCTCTCATCTCCATGCTGGTGTCCAGGTGGGTCCAAAGGGTGATAAAACGTAGCACAGCTCTCCATCCTATGCAGCAGTCCAAGGCTACACTCCAGCCCATTTCCATGCTCTAAGAAATACAGGTGCTGAACTGATCCCTCTGGCACTTCAGGGCAGATCCATCACTGTGGAAGCCAAAGGAGGATGGTAGCTCTGGAGTGATGGGGGTTCCCAGGGTCCCCATCCCCTTGGGGTGACACGCTGAATGACAGAAGGGGTGTCAGCCTGGAGAGCTGCCTGCTGTGTGCAGTGGCAGGGGATGTTAGGTAACAGCTTCCAGTAAGCCACAGGGGAGTCTGAAATAACCCAGTGCTATCTCCCATTTCCATCTCTGCTCCTCTCCAGTGTGCAACCCAGGCAGGCTGCACTGCCCTGGGCTGTGGGATGAGCTGGTGGGGAGTTGGAGCCTTCTGCAAGGCTGGCCCAGGCTTGCACTGCAGCATGGCACAGCTGGGCTGAGCTGGGTTGTGCCAAGTAGGAGAGCCTGGGGGCTCTCCTATGAGACAAGTCTATTCTCAGTGCAAATAGAGTGGGAGAGCCTAGCTTGCTGCTACTGGCACATCTAGAAAAGTGGCGAAATTATTGTTACTGAGAGATTCCTTTCCTAGGAAACCTCTCTTGAGGGCAGGCAAGAGGTCCAGGATAGGTTTGACGCCCTGGCATCTGCTGTCTTGGCCATTTGCCATGCCCAGGGCTGGCTCTGCTGCTTTGCCCACAGGAGGAGAGAGATGGTGGTCCAGCTGCTAACACAGGGTCTTGGTGGAGAGAAAAGCTCTGACAGTCTTGGATTGTCTTAGGGACAATCTGCTCTTTTGGGCCCAGTCACTTCCCTTAGCCTTGGTAGGGGGCTGTGTCCTGTGCCTAAAGCAAGGGAATTTGTCTAAACTGGAGCAGGGGCAGATTCTTTCCCACTGGTTTCCCCAGAGCAAGATCAGTGCTAGAACACAGACAGGGTCCCAGGAGCACAGAGTTTGGCCTTGTTCACGTCAGGCAGATGGGGAAAAACTGGCTATAAATGCAGCACAAGTAAACCCAACCCTCAGCGTCTCAGGAGCTACAAATGAAGGCTTATTCTCTCATGATTTTCATTAATTTTGCTCCACAATTTGGGAAAGACGCAGAGGAGGAAAGATGAGAGGCTGCAGAGCCACGCTGCACAAAGGAAGGGAGGCACCATCGAGGAAGGGCAGTCAGAGTTCTACCTGGTCTGCAACCAGCAACCAGCACCAATTCATCTTGTTGGACTGTGGAACAGAGCAGGAACACTTTGTTTCATGCTTCATACTCCCAGGTCAGCCTCAGCAAACCCAGTCAGCAGCACAAGGGTTGAAAATGGGGCAGGGGATGCACATTAATTCATCATGAAACAAAATGTAATTTTGAAGGTTTCTGGAAGCCTTTTCGCAGTATTTGAATTCTTGTCCCCTCAAGTCTTTGACTTTCCTCAGCTGGAAATTGAGATAGGAGAGGTTCTGATACCCCTTTTTTGGCAACAGAAGCCCTTTTCAGCACATCCTGCTCTGCTCCTGCCAGCTGGGAGACAGCTGAGGAGGCTGATCCTTCGGGGGGTTTGAAGCAGCTTTTCCCATTGTGGGTACCAGCCAGCTCCCTGGAGGAGTGGGGGAGCCTGGCCATCCCAGTGGGACAGTGCATCCCACGGGACCAGCACGTCCAGTCACCCTGAGATGGAGCCAAGGGTCCCCGCAGGCTCAGCCAGGGACCAGCACACCCCGACCCAAGCATCAATTTGTCAGCGCTTCCCGGAGCTGCAGAGCCAGGCAGGAGCCGGGAGACTCTCCCGGGATGCTCCCGCTGCCCCCGGAGCTGCCCGCGGGAGGGGGTCTGGGAACGGACCGGTGCCGGAGAGACCCACAGGCGTAGGGGAGGCAAAAAGGAACCCCAGGAGCACCTCAGCACCCCCCATCCCCTGCAGGAGCCGGAGGCAATCGCCCTTAAGGGGACCCTTCGCCGCTCCCCAGATTCTAGAGCCGTCTCTCACCCGACGGGGCAGGACCCGGCTCCAGGGAGAGGGGCTTTGGCAGAGCTGCAGGAGCTCTGGATGGGCGGTGATTTAGGGACGGGGGCTGGGGGCGGCCGAGGGGCGGCAGGAGGGGAGGGGAGCTCCGGGGGAACCGTGGAGGTTTGGCCGGCGGTGGGCAGAGCGGAGCATCCCCGGTCCCGTTCCCCCCCTGTCCCAGAGACCCACCCCCGGCGTGGGGCGAGGGGGGCGCCCCCGCCTTGACGTCAGGAGAAGGGTTTATAAAGGCGGCGGGCGGCGAGGAGATCCCCAACGCCGGAGTCGAGCCGCAGCGGAGCCGCCAGCGCCTCCCGCCGCCGCCTGCCGCGCCCGACCCGCCGGCGAGATGCTGTCGTGCCGCCTCCAGTGCGCCCTGGCCCTGCTCTCCATCGCCCTGGCCCTCGGCACCGTCTCGGCCGCCCCCTCGGACCCGCGGCTCCGGCAGTTCCTGCAGAAGTCCCTGGCCGCCGCCGCCGGGAAGCAGGTGAGAGCCCCGCGACGGGGCGGGCACCGCGGGTACCCCTCGGGCACCCCGACGGCCGCGCTGCGGGCTCCCGCTTCTGCAGAGACCCCGGTTCCCCTCTGCAGAACCTCCGCTCCCTGAGAGAGCCCCTGCTGCAGACCCCTCCGGTTCCTCGCCGGACTTCCCCAATGTCCCCGTTTCTGACACCCCGTTCCTTGCTGCAGACCCCCCTTCCCCAGAGATCCCCCGGTTCCCCGCCGGGGCTGAGGTTGGGCAGCTGGTGCTGGGAGGTGAGACAGTCCAGCTGGGTGCTCGGTGAGGAGCAGGCACTGCTGGGGCACAGGGCAGAGCCCCTGGTGAAGCTCCCAAGGGTCACAGATCGAGGGCAGCTTCCCCAGAGCACGGAACAATGGCCTCATCCGTGCTGGGTGACAGCCGAGGCTCGGAGGGACTAGAAGAAAAATAGTCCCAATGAGATGGTGACCAATTGAACCTCCCCTGCCAGCTTCCCCAAAGACCTTTCCCGTGTCACTTTAGCAGAGGGCTCGTGGCATCCTTGCTGAGTATGGCACTGAGCGCTGGAGCCTTGGGAAGGGAAGGTAAAGACGAGATCATTCCCTGTCAGACAGGACAGCGCTCTGTTCCCCACTCCAGGTAGATGCTGCATAGCAGCTGTCAGGCTGGGTTCTTTGGAAAGCCAGGGCTCCTCTTCTCCTCCTGCATCCTGAACGTCTCTAATCTGGCCCCGGAGGAGTCTTAGAGGAACAGAGTGCTGAGCCCTCAAAATTCAAGGAGTAATCGTGGTCTCTCTATCTCTTTCTCCCTTTCTGTCTCTTATCCCCCAAGGAACTGGCCAAGTACTTTTTGGCAGAACTGCTTTCAGAGCCAAGTCAGACAGAAAATGAAGCCCTGGAGTCTGAGGACTTGTCCCGAGGGGCTGAGCAGGATGAAGTGAGACTGGAGCTGGAGCGCTCGGCTAACTCAAACCCCGCTCTGGCACCCCGGGAACGCAAAGCAGGCTGCAAGAACTTCTTCTGGAAAACTTTCACATCCTGTTAGCTTTTGAAACCCACCTCTCCTCCCCATCCATCCCTGCCCTGCCCTGAGCAGAACCTTCACCACAACAGGCGAAGACTGTAAATATACAATCCACAGTTATGGTGAAATTAAAAAAACAAGGAAAATTTGAGTTTGATTTCCACTTGTTTTAATAAAACTTTCTGTTCCAATTGTACATGATTTGCTTGAGTTGTGATTTCTGACTAGTTCTTTGATGACATGCACTCTGCAACTCTTTCAAATGTACTATTTTTAATTCTCTGTTGCAATAAAATTTATGTTTCAAACGGTGATGCTGAGGCTCGGTGGTCAATGAGAAAACTGAAGTTCCCTCTCAGGCTGCTCATCTTTGAAATGCTGCCTGTCTCAGGGCAGCAAACACCGTCCACATCCACACGAATGCACACACACAGAGAGCATATCATAATATAATATTTTTTGTGGTCTTACTAAAGAACTAAAGCCACAGTGATATTTTAGGTATCAAATCCCTGCAGTTGCGGCTGAGTCAAATCCACAGCACTTGGCACTTCAAGTCAGTCTGGAGGATTTACACCCATCACCAGAGGGATCAGTAAAAATCTCAGCTGTGTATTTCGAGTGATGGGGATGATAAAAGTAGTTAATGGTACAAGTTAACACCACAGGTCTCATTTCCTCCTCAGCCACAGGCACTAAAACGTTTTCTTACCTGGCATATTTTACTCCTCGCTGCATTCCCAACAAACACTATTTCTGGGATTCCTTCAGGAAGTTTTCCTTTGTTCTGCTGTGCAGGGGGAAGTTTCGCATCCCTGTAAAGCTGAGATGTCAACTCCATGACACCAGCACCTCTCCATCTAATGAACTGATCACAGCAGATTTCTACCCACCTCTTGAAAGGCAATATTGAAGAGTTCAGCAGGGTGGGAGATAACATTGTGAGAAAAACATTCTTTTCTCCACGGAAGAGAAATTTTTCATGCTTTTGCAGAGTCTCAGCTTTCTGGCTGTGCTGGTTTGTGCCACACACTCACAGGTGAATTGAAGCTGTAGAGCAAACATCCTGCACTGGTGCCACTTTGATGAGAAATTCATCATTCGGATTAAAAAACCCCAAAGATTTTGTAGCCATCATATATGAAAGAAGGGTGAAAGAAGGGTGAAAGAAGGGGGATTTTGGAGATGTTCATGGACAGAGGGCTCAGCATGACTCCAGTGGAGGTGGATTCCCCAGCTGAAGGCTTGTTAAGTTCCCTCTGGTCTGTGCTGAACGTAACTCTCTGTGGGGTATCATTCTTGATGGCTCATGGACCATTGCTTTCATTCTTGGTCTGCGCCTCCTTTCCCTGTAGGCAGGGGGCTGTTGGATCCCAGCTGGGGGGAAGGTGAATCCCTTGTCATTGGGAACTGTAGCAGTGCCAGTGTGAAATCCCAGCCCTGCTGCAGAGCTCACTGGACTCTTGCACGGCCACCTGGCAACGGGCAAAGGCGGCAGGGACATTGCCCAGGGAGGGGAGCTGCTGGTATCAGCCCCTCTGAGGGGGCCAGAGGCAGGGCTGGATTCTGCCCTCCCTCCCTGGAGCAGGGCAGTCGTGGCTTAGCCTGTGCTGCAGGCAGGGCTAAGGACTGCTGCTGGGCCAGCTGGATCCTGCACCTGCTGGAGAAGCCCTGCTGTGACATATCCTGTGCCTCCCCAGCTCCTGGGAGTTTCCTCTCCTTCTTCCTTGGGAGTGGGATAGATTTTGTGGTGGGGCCTGGGGAAATGCCTGCTCCACATGCAGTGCCTTTGGGTTAGGGGCTCTGCCCTCTTTACCATAGCTGGGTGCAGTGCAGACTGGGCAGGACACAGCAGTCCTCACAGCACTTTGTGGGGACAGGGGGAGAGCCTTACCCTCGCTGAGCCCTGGATTTCTGTGGCTGGTGCAGCTGTGGGGGGATGCAGGATTAACTCACTGTCAGGGGATGGACACAGCTGCACTGCAGGGAAAAGCCTCCAAGAAGATATTTGAGAAGTGCAGGTAATACAGATCAGTAATCAGACTCAAAACGCAGGCAGGGTAAGAATAGGACCCTGTTTGAAAATGTGGAGGCAGACTCTGTGAGGAGAGAGTAATTGTCCCAGCTCACATCTTATTCCTTCACTGCTGTGTGGCATCAACAGAGCAGATTTTAGGGGATTCAGTAAAGCAGAGACCTCCCCATCCCTAGCTGCTCACTCTTATGTTGACTGAGGTTCCTTTTAGCTTTCAAAAAGAAGCTAATTTTTCAATGCTGAGACAGCCTCAAGAGAGCAGCTAGAGGAACAGGAGGAGGGTGGAGGGGCCAGGGGCTTGAATATTCTTATGCGCAGAGCCCATCTTTCATGGGATATAAATAGAGCACTACTCGCCTGAGGCTTTTCCCCTTGTTCATAATGCTCAGCCCGTGCTTCTGAAGGGAGTTTAATCCTGCCAACTGCTGGAATGAAACTCATCCCAAATAGGGATGAGGATGATCCTCAGTCACAAGCAGGAATTAAAGATGGTGATTCACAAGCTACACCAGCCTGTTTCAATACAGCTGGTGGCATGTTATGCAGCTTCTGGGAAACCTAATGAAGATATACTGGTGAAGGCATGTCCTCAGTTCAGAGGCAGAAAGACAAACTGCTCAGGAGTTCCTGGGGTCTGGGGAGCTGGCTTGCAAGGCATTAAATACAGTATCACCACGTGTAATTGCACTGTGGCAGCACCAGCAATCCCAGCTGCTGGGAGCTGTACAAACACGATGCAGGAGACAGTATTGCCATGCCAAGCTAAAAAGACTGGAAAGAAAAATAAAGATTTCTTTTTTCCCTTTGATAGATGGGAGTTAAGGGCTAAAGACATTAAGTAACTATATTCAATCCCTGGACACAGAGCCATGGAACAGTGTTCCAGGCTGGGAGCACTCCTGCTGGGCAAGGCTGAGCCTGGATGAACACACACAGGTACAGCACACAGGCCAGAGCTGCCCAAGGGCAGAGCAGTGTCTGGGAGAGGTTCTCAAGCCACATTCTCTGCAGGTCAGAGAGGAGGCTCCGTGGGGGGACAGCTTCAGCATGGGTCTGGGGGAGGTTAGGGGCTGTGATGATCCACACTCAGATGATTCATCTTCCCTCTTGCACTGGGTGCCACGGGCAGACCCGAGTAATCCCCTCCAGTAGGTGCCTTCATCAGTAGGTGATTCATCTGAGGCAGTGCTGGGAAATGTCCACAAGGACCAACATAAAAGGGCTTGAAACTCCTACCTGAAGAGTTGCCCTTAATGAAAACCAGAAAAAGTTCTGTAAGGCCCGGAAACACACGTCCCCTATGGGAATTCAGTGGGGAGCTTCTGAGCCATCCCCAAAGACAAAGTCTCCAATGATGCTGGGGGGTGTCTCTTGACCTAGCAGGCAGGTCAAGATTATTTTTTAAGTGCAGTTCTAATTGGTAAAAAAGGAAGTCTTCCTTGGTCCAGAAGGCTTGTTGGGGACAAATAGCTTGACGTGATCCTAGCTGTGCTGCAGAGAATGTACCTGTGGAACCCAGATTTCATATCCTGAGTCCACTCTGGCACCATCTAATTCCTTTTGGCTCTGCAGAAAAGACCAAGAACCTGGACCCATGGACACAAGTTTCCTCCCTCCAGTAGAGCCCATAAGATGCTCTGTGGTGTCTTTGCCTTTTCTCTGCCTCTGGGGCTCCTCACAAGCCTTGCACCAGCTGATTGCAGCCACTGATTCCCAGACCTCTGCTTGCACCACAGGAAAGTTCCCTTTCATCCCACCCAACTCCCACCATCTCTGGAGACCACCAGATCTGCCCCAGCCCCTGTGTGGGTGAGCACGAGGTGCTTGGAGAGAAGCACTCACTGCTGCAACAGAGTCCTAATTCTCAGCAAGCAAAGCAGCAGGATGTTTATTGACCAGGGTAAGAGAAGATATACCTAGGCAATAAAAGTTGTTATGATAAAGGAACAGACTGTACTCTTTGCTCACTGAGCAGCTTCTGACTCTTTGTCAGCTTATCACCAGAACAAGGCAATTAAAAACATTTTTATTCCTTTTTTCTTCACCTTTGTCCTTATTTTATTAGGGAATTATTTGCTATTTTTTCCCAACACCCAATTCCACTTCTGAGAATAGCTATTTGGCCAGATACTGTAGGTATCTCAGAAAAATTTTTGTATCCCAGTCTTAGGAAACTTACCCCATAAACAACTTGTAGAATACAAGAAAAAAATCATCAAAGTCACAAAAAAAATCTCACAAGTCCTGTTTTCTTCATATGTACAGTAAAAATGCCAGTTTGTGCCATGAACTATTACTTCCAGCATCATCTGATGAAGAAACACACCTGGTCATTCAATTAACAAAATTAATTTAACAAAGGTCCCTAGTATTTTCTACAAAGATATTCCCTGAGTAAACATGAAATAATGCAAACCCAGGCTTTGTTTATCACCTAGACTGGGTGCTGGACAAGAGAGAGAGTGACTTGCTCCCACATACAACAACAGAGCATCCTTCCTGATGCTCTCCACTGCTTGCCTCCTCCCTTGCAGCTGGCTCTTGCAGACAGCAGCCTGCTGTGCTCTGTGGTGCAGAAGGATGAAGCAATTCTGGCCTCCAGCTCTGGAAAAGCATTCCCAGGAGGTGAGCTGAGTGATGCTCTGGGCCCTCCATACTCATCCCACAGCCGCTGTTAGGAGGTGTCCCAGGCACGGAGCCAAAGGCAGTGATTCCCTCCCAGCCCGGCAATAATCCCGGTGCTGCTCTGCCCCAGGGTAGATCATTTGCTCCTTTACACAGAGCTCTGTACTCTGCCTTCAAAGAAAATCTCTCCTTTTGCTCATGACTGAGGCTCAGGAAAAAGATCCCTCTGGAAATTTGCTGTCACATTTGCAAAGCTCTTTTGTAAATCTTTTCTTGCAGCTCTTTTCTCCCACTTTACTTCTTGTGCCTGTCAGGGTGTGTGATCCTTTCTAGAGGCTCAAACACAGAATTCCTCACCCTGTGTGTCTGCCCCCCCGCAGCAGCGTGTTCCCCAGAGGGTTCCATGTGGGGGGACAGCTCCGAGCACAAGCCCAGGATTGGGGTGCTCTGCAGCCAGCAGAGAGAGCCAAAGAGCACAGAGAGCCCCGCTCGAGCTCCGTGTGTACCCAGGCAGATGCAGAGGATTGGGGTCTTCGGAGCCAGGAGCTGTTCCACCTCTGGCTACGAGCTCACCACAGGGAGCTGGGCTGCAGTCAGAGGTCCTGCAAAGAGCAGGCAGCACTTTTGGGGGCCAGAGCTGTGTCAGGATGCAGGCAGTGCTGTTACATTGACAAGGATTTTTTTTTTTCCCAAACTGAGTGCCTGATTCTCATTTCTAAAGGGCATTTCTCATGTCACAGTTGCCAGTTTTTAACGTGTCAGAATAAAGTTAAATAACATGATAATAAGTTAAGTGTTCTCTCTAGGGTAAAATGTAGTGGGTTTTGTCCTAATGGCAGCTTTCAAGAAACTGCTTCCATGTAAATCTTCTTCCCTTGGCATTTTTTATTTTTTGTCCTCTCCTTATTCATTCAAATCTTCTGCAACTTCACAGTGTAAGCAGCAGTGGCAGGGGCAGAGGAAGGAATTGGCCTGTCCAAAGCAGTTGGGGACCTTCCTGAAGAGCATATGAGGATGCTGGGTCATATTGCAAAACAGGAACCTGGCAGGTCAAGAGTTTCTTCAACAACGTGATTCAATGAAGAACCTCAGCATGGTTCAAACACAAGATGTGAAATCTCTTGTCTGCATGCAGAGATGCACCCGTGAAGGCAGAGCCCACCTGCTCTCAGGGAGGAAATTTCAGTGGTGGGTATGGCTCCCCAGACACTGCCTCCACATGCAAGTAAGGAAGTGAGCAGGCTGATCTGCAGAAAACACAATCTCTTTAGACTGAAAAATATAATCCAGTTAGATATGAACCCTGAATTCCAAACCGTGCTTATCTCTTCAGACAGTGATGACACATGTCATAGCGTCACCTCCACCATCAATTCCCTTATTTGTCACATTAGCAGTGGTGATACTGACACCAGCAACAAGGCAAAGAAAGAAATTGAGGAGATCCTGAGACAGAGGAACAAAGTAGAAGCCATGTCTGGGCACATTAATGAGTTCCTTGTAGCCAGCTTTCAATCAATCAAGTTTATCAACCAGCAGCAGGAAGAAGATAAGAAATGAGGGAAGGAACAAATCATTCTGTGATGTAATTGTGTCATCCTGTAACTCTGTCTTCCAGGAGAAGAAGCTGGCTCAGGAGGCCTTAGTGGAAATGCTTAAGGATGTAACGAGCAATCTCTTTACCTTAATGCTAGAATTCCTGAATTGAGACATAGAGGAAAATCAGAAACAAACACAGCCATTAATGTCCTCATGAAGTGGGTGCCAGAAAAATCTGACCAAATGCTGATTTTTTGTGCTCCAAGGCAGCCTACGGCTGAGGGCAAGCCAGATAAGTTCTCTGAGCTGCTGGCCAAGTGCCTGTGAAGGATCACATGGCTTCTGCCAGGCACCATCAGCAGCAACCTGGATGCAATCCTGCTGGATGCCCACACACTCATGAAGATTTTCCAAAGGAAACACTGAGGCAGCACACAAACAAACTCCCACTGCAGACCCTGAAAACTGTTGCATAATTTGTGCAAGCTGAAAAAAAGTGAGGTTGCTGGACCACCTCGCCCTTACTCAGGATGCAACAGTCTCTGAGGTGGAAGCTTCCCTCCAAAAGACAGACAGTCCTACTGCCAAGCACAGGGTAGGTGAAACAACTCTAGGAGCAGGATGGGAGGTGCCCAGGGCAGCTCACAGGATTGCAAAGCACAGAGCAGCTGATATTTTAGAAATAATTTTCTAGAAATTTTTCTCCAAATAGAGTTTGAAGGTCTAGAGGAGTTATATACATGAAGGTAGGAAAAATTAGCCTGGAGGAAGTTGGAGTTTTTCATAGAAAACCTCTCCCTCTTCTTGCAGAGCTGTGTGAAGCAAAGCCTGACCATCATCAAGATAGAACAGGACATCAGAGAAGCTTCTTTCTCCTCCTCCCTTTCCCCCTGAGGTGGAAGCATCTCCTCTTAGATGCATAGAGATCACAGGAGGGTCCATGAAGGGGAAGAGTTGATGCCATCCTGCCACCTGGAACACTGCAGCAAGAGCCATTACCCTGCAGAAGCAACACAACCTTGCAAGCTAAACAGCCCACAACAGATTCCCTGCCAGTCAGGTCCCCTCCAAGGATGCCAATTCATGTTCCTCCCTGGGGTGATGTCCCTGGGGGCAGAAAGAACCACCAGCAGGAAAAGGACTGGGACCTCAGAAATATCCAGGTCTCCTCCACGCATCAGCGGGCAGATGGTGAGAACCACAAACCAAAAAAGAATAAACTCCAGCACGAATAACCATGTGAGTTATCGCTTTTTGCCCTTTAAAAAAAGGTAAGGTGAGTAATACAGATCTCTTGGGTCAAAACTGAGCACAGAGCACACAAATCTGGCCAGGACAGAGAACCAGCTGTGTGCTGACCCTTCCTGGACAGCCTTCACAGGAGTCCTGCCGAGGGATTTTCCAGCATTCTAACATTCGTAGTTAGCAAAGTATCAGACCAGCAGTGCTCTGGCTCCCAGCTGAGAGAGAGATCAGAGCAGCCAAACAGCATCTCTGCCTTCCTGGACGTTGACCACCAGTTGCCCAGGGAGCCTGCCAAAGACAAAGGTTGCAAGAGGCAATTCATAAGAGAAAGTGATTTGTAGAATTTGAGGTTTTTTCTCAGGTAAAATCAATACATAGACTTTCAAACCTACTTTCACTTATCAGACTGAAAGGGTTTGAGAGAGCAGAGTTGCTATGGACGACTGCAGAATGCCAATGCCTCACCCTGGCCCATCCATCAGCTCCACTTTTCCCAGTACGCTGCTATTCTTACGTAAAATCGCCTTAATTTGTCTTTAACACCCCTCGTGTCTCTAAGTTCTTAGGGTGGGAGTCCTTTGCTTTGTGTCAGGTGTAACAGTAAACATTTCAATGATGCTCACTAAATTACAAGGCTTTTTTACTAATAGACAATTCAGTCAATTACAAAATGCTATTAAGCATTTGTGCTCAGGCAGAGCGAGCTAGGTGCCTGGTGAACATGGCAAACCAATATTTTTAATTAAAATAAGAAGAAAGGAACACACAGGCTGATTACCAGCCAACAAGAAAATTACCTCCCAGAGATCTCAAAGTGTAATTACCCTTTCTGAATGACCAAAATGACTGGTTTGCTGCAGAGTATAATTCTCTCTAATGCTGCTACAAAATCATGGCCACCCTCTTACCTATCCCATTCATCCAGTGCTGTACCTGCCATGGGGCTGCCCAAGTGCTCATGAAATCATGCTTTGGTGCTCATGTGTGGTTTCTGTGTAATTTTCTGGCTGTGTAGCTGGAGGATTCACAATGATAACATGGCTGATGCCTGCAGAGGTTCTGTTCTTCCATTTCTTCCTGCTCTGTCCTTGTGACGCCCTCTGTTTTTGTGCTAAAGGACATACCTGGAGTGGAGCTGTGTCACTTACATGCAACATAATTGGCTGCCCTGTATGTGGCCTTCTAAGAGCAAATTCATATCCGTGATGAACTCCGAGGTCAGGTAACTGGATGTGCTGTTCCAGGATGTTTCCCTCAGTTCTGTGCTCCCTTTTTCCTAGTAGCAAGTGCCCCATGAGCAACCATTCCTGGAAATGCTCTCTGAACACCATTCCAGTGTAGTTACCTGATAAGTCTGTCCATCCACTGCCTTGTCACTCAGTTCACACCAAAATTTGCCCAGTAAGAATGTTCTCTTTGCAAAAGCTTCCCAGGCCATGGGCTCTCACCAGGCTTCCTCCTGCCCCACACAGCAGCTGCACTGCTGCATCTGGCTCACTGCTAGAGGAAAAGCCATTAAAAATCTGACAGAGCTGTTAGGGCGAGGCCACACACTCTGTTGTAGCCAGGGGACACATGCAGACTCCTTTTCTATTATGTTGAAGGTCTGATCCATTCCTTAGGGGTTCCAGAGACTGTAGGAAATGGGGGAAAGTCAAGGGTTTGAAAGCTTTGCAATATTTGCCTGGCAGGCAAACCATGCATTCATCTAACAGAGTGCCTCAGAGCCCTTGCCAGCCATAAGAAACCTCCTGTAGTGGGTGCAGAACAAAGTCAGAGCAAGTGACCGCCCTTGTCCTGCAGGTATTGCATGTGATAGGAGATAAATGCATCAGCAGAGATGCCCTGGAGTCCTACAGGAGCAAGCAAGCAGCCTCTGGAATATTCTCAGCGTGTTCTCTCGGGTGCCCCAGAGCAGCACTGAGGAGTGCCCTGAGCATCCAGATCATAATTCTGCAAGTCCTTCTTGCTTGCAGTCCTTGCCCCTGGCACACAACAACACCAATGGGGTATCATGGTGCTTATTCTGGATCTTACACCAGGGGAACAGGTTCCTGCCTGTGAAGCAATGTTTAGGGAATGGGTCCTAACACACAGGATGATGCTCTTGCCAGCTTCACAGGCTGAGCTTTGCTGGATAACAATTCAATTTTCCCCTCTCCTGCCTCCCAGCCAGACAGTCCTCCAGGCTGTTCATCTTCCCCCACAGCCCTGGGGAAGAAAAAAGAGCAGAAGAGCACCTGGGTCAGGAGACAAAGAAAGAGAGCTGCAAAGATCTCATAAGGGAAAGCTGACCTGGTACCTTTTGCTCTTTCCTGGTTCAGTCCTCTTCCATTTGCTGGAATCACAATCAAACTGTGTTCTCAGGAGGTGGCAGGGTCAGGGAGATCAAGGAATTATAAATAAATACACTATAAACAAATCAATCAGAGAGATAAAAACATTCGACAGAGACACACTAATTAAAAATATAATAATCCAGATAGTGGACATTTATTTAAAATGGTGCAATTACAGCTTTTAATCATCCAGGTTTAAATTAACAGCAGCAGTGAAGTGGCTGCACAAATGTGTTCTCTGTAATGAACTGATATTAGAAAGCCAGCCTGGTGATCTCTCCCTCTCTCGGGCTAATTCTCCCTCCTCTCATTGTAAAATAACCTTTTGGTGTCATTTTCTTGTAGAGTCTTGAAGATGAAGACACAATATTGGAGCTAAATTAAATCCCCTTCACATATTTCTCTTCTTTCAAGCTGTAAAAATTGCTGGTATCAGTCATTCAATCTCTAGTGCTGACGCAACCACACTTGAGGAGAACATCTGGGGGCCCCAAGAGTCATTATAGGGAAAATAAAATCCTATATTACAATCAGTCAGCAATTAAAAGGCAGGATGCAGGAGGGCAAATCCTGCAAGATGCTGAGCAGGCTTGATGGGGAAATCAAATGTTAGACCCCTGATGCTCTGGGGCTCTTTTCTTCTCAACCAAGTCATTTGAGAGGAGGTTAGAAAATTTCTACATCTGCTCCTGCCCAGCACAAATGGTTTTGGAAATAGCTTGTGTTAATCTGAGTCAGTACTGATCCAGAGGCCACAGGTTTCATACCAACTGGCCCCATCTGCAGGGCTGTGGGGCCAATCCTGCCTTGGCTTGGCAGGTCCCAGCCAGGTCAGGGATTCAAACAGCCGTGGTGTGATGAAGGCAACACTCAACTTGCCATGTGAAGCCCCATGTGGTTACAGTGGGCTCGACTCAGGCACTGGAAAGTCAGAGACAGGAAAGCTCTCTGCCCCTGGTATGGTTCTGACTTAGGAACACGATGGGTCTGATCTGCCTGGGCAACTGCTGCAGCCTTTCTTCCACACGTGGATTTCCACCTCCCTGTTAGTGCATCTTTCCTAGAGAAAGCCCTGTGTCTACCAGACACTATGCTGAGGAGCTCACTGCAGTGGTGGAAGTGAGCAGAATTACAGACATGTGGCAAGTAAAACTGTTGCCAAAAGATCCTTTCAGACATGGCTGTGTTCAAACTTGCAGCCAAGGAGAGACAATTCTCCAGAGCCTGCTAAAGCTCTGCTGGTCTGCAACCCCTGCTGCTGCCAGCCAGCAAGTGCAGCTCTGCCCTGACCCTGCCTTTGCTCTGTCCCTGTGTCATCCTCTGCACAGAGAGAGTCACAGCAAGCCAGAAACAGACCCTAAAGTTCCTGAACTCCAGACTCAGCTCCCAGCAATGTTCCACAACTTTTGTTGGTAACAGTGCAGTGCTGGTCCTGCTCACAGTGTTAGGATGCTTCACACCTCAGCTGGATTTGCTTCAAGCCTGCAAATAAAATGGACAAGTATTTAAAAAACAACATGAAAGAAGAAATTTTGGAAGTATGGAAAGATTTCTGTGTGGGAAATGACTACTATGCAGGAGAGGAGATGTGTGACTCCATGTGTGTGGATGACACTTGTACCTCTCTATGTGTGTAAGTCACAGCTTCTCCCAGAGCTGCTCACCCACTCCTGGATTCTGGCCATGGTCACCGAACACGATTACCTACCTGCATCCCTAGTCCTGAGCACACAATCAAAATCAGGAGCCCTTTGGAAAGAGAATTTCATCTCATTAGCACCAAACCTTCCTCTCCTTCCTGTTTACCCGAAGGGTGTGCAAACACACAGCGAGAGAGCAAGAGTCACGCAGCCCTCACTGCTGTGGTGGGCACTGCAATTACCTGGCATGTACATTAAGATTAATAAATATTAACTTTACTTATGTTTACACTGTCCACCTAAAATGGAAACAACATGCTTTGCTACTTAATCAAATTAGAGCTATAAAATTATTTCCCTTTTAAAAGGTTCATTTCTGTTTGGTTGGCAATTAATGTTGATGATTTGAGTCCCATCTTTAAAGCATTTTGAAGTACAGAAAAATGGCAGAATTGCAACAGGGCTTTAATGGAGTCATAGCACACATCAGGTAATAAAGCATAACAGACTGTTTACTTTGAGTACTCTAATTATTTGAGAGCTTTTTAAAAACAGAAAACCAACATGTGAAAACTGTAATTTCACTTGAATTAATTTTTTAAAAGACGCTATAAAACCAAAACAAATTAAAAAACACCAAAACTTGTTTTTTAAACTGTTTCTTTTCAATTCCCTGCAGCCAGGCCAAGTCCCAGGCTGACACTGAGGAGGAAATTTTCCCTTTTGTTTTTCTCTAGCTTTTCTCTCTTCAAGGTCTGCAGGACAGGGATGACCAGTGGCACCCTGGGTCCTCACACAACCACTCCTGCACCCTCACTGGAAACATCTCAAGGAATCAATGCACCTTCTCATAGGTGAAGGTGCATTGTCCCACCCCTCTCTGAGCAGCAGGGGACAAAGTCAATGTCATTGCCTCATCTAAGAGACACAAAACCCCCTTCAAGATGTTTAGCACAACCAACAAAGTATTTATCAGCTGTACCTTAGTCTGGGACACAAATCTCTGGTGAGGCAGAGTGCATCTCCCAGAGCTTTCTTGCCTCTGCAGAACTAGCAAGGTTTAATTCCTCTTCTTTTCAAATCAGCACCAAAGCAGCAGCACAACTGAGGAGGATGGGACCTCTGGAGGTCTCTGGTCCTCTCCCCTGCACAAAGGGTCCAGCTTTAGAGTTAGATTGTGTTGCTCTGATCTCATCACACTGTGTTTTTAATATCTCCAAAGACAGAGATTCTCACAGTCACCATTTGACTACAGCCACAGAGAAGACAAAATTCCGTGGAAAACATGGAAAGGAAGCAAGAGGAAGCAAGACCACACAAAGAAGAGGCAGGTGCAGAATCTGGCCCCAGATCTGGTGGCCTGGTTTCCTGAGCACAGCTGTGCCCCCATTGCAATGCATGGGTTGCTTCACAACTAAATCTATTTGCAAGGCAGTACAAGCCAAGACAAATTTGCCCCCAAAGTAATAACTTTTCAATTACCTTCGTTATGCCTTGCTCAACACAACAGCACAGCACCTCTTGAGGGAGCAGCTGAGTATTTCTCTCCAGGGTGCACATTTATTATTTTAAGAATCATTTAATTTTCCATCTGAACAAAAGGGGCAAATGTAGGTCCTGAATGACTCCAGGGCCCCGTTCAATACATTGCTGTGTTATCCATCACAGCAATTACATGTTGTAATTCATCTCTGGGAAACTTCAGTGTGCAGACCTGAGAGCATTTGACATATCTGGCATGGCTCAAAAGTCAGGGAGCCCATGGAAAAAAAGGGATCATGACTGGGAAATGTGCCATTATGCCCAAGAAACTCAGGCAAAAGTTTCAGTTCTGGGACTTCAGCACAGCAACAGCCTGCAGCCTGGCTTCCAGTACCTTTCCCAGACTCTGGCTTCCCATAGCACACACTCATCCTTGCAAGTCCCATTGCTGGAGCCAATGGGATTTACAGTATTTGTGTGGTGATCTTCACAATGGGTTCCCTGTTGGCTCTGACAGTGAGAGGAATGTGACTAAACACTACCACAGCAAATAGTCCATCAGAGACACCATTTTCTCTCTGAGATCTGTGTGTCTGTTACGTTCTAAGTGTCTATAATTCACTGTCTCTTCATCAGTGACCTGCAGGGCTTGAATCAAAACCCACCAAGGGACAAATAGAAAAGTTTAATTACAATTTCCATATCTAAAGGAATTACCAAGTTAGCTCTGCTCTTATAGCCAAGATCTCTCCATGCTTCCACCACTCTGCCATCTTTATTTGCCTCCAGTATCCATTTAGAAAAGGCTGCCTAGGACAGAGATGCTGCTGTGGGCTGTGAACTTGTCTTTGGCATAGATCTAGCCAGGATCAGATATCCAGGATATTCTCCAGATTCTCCTTACCTGGCTGCCTGTTAGTAGTGTGAGCACAGTCCTGCACTGTGGGTCTGGGCCCTGAGCACTCCACACAACTTCAGGGTGCTGACTCAGAAGCTGTCCCTGCCAGCTGGGAGTGGGTGGGCTCCTGCCAGCTCCTCAGAAGCAGAAGAAACAGTCTCACACGAAGCAACAGAGTTGTGGCCTGACTCAGAAAATAATGAGAACCTCAGCTTGCTTCAAAATGCTTCAGGTACAGGTGCATGCCTCATGCTGAGAGGCCACTCTGCATGACCATGTCAGGTGCTGGTGACTGAGGACAGGAATCCCCAGACACTCCCCTCAGCATTGCTGCCTCTCTGTCAGCACTCAGCAGTGATGAAAGCAGACTGCGAGCCGGGCACACAAGGGGTGTCCTGACTCTGTGATCACAGGTCTAAGGAATCTCCCCTCTCCAGGCCCCTGAGCCCATCACACAAGCAGACTGGCTGGGGGTCACCTGTCAGCAGGCACAAGATATGGCTGTTTCATTGGAAAGGTAAAGGCTAGCAGGATTTTTTCACTGGGTTGCATTTGCCTCCTTATGGTTATTCATTTTCCTGTCCTGCCCAGGCAGGTTACCAGAGTGAGCATCCTCACAGATTCCAAGGAAAAGGTGGCTTGAGTCCTTACTAAAGGAAAATATGAAAGTCAGCCCCTTGGATTCTATTTCTTTGAGTCCCAGGAAGATTAAAGGTAATAGAAAGCCTGGTTGCACGTTGGTCTTTTGTTAGGGGAAGCAAAACAACAGAGAAACAGTGGATTTTAGTAAAATCTTAAGTTTAAAAATAATAATCTGACCCTTTCTTTTGACATTGTGGACTATACAGTTCAGAAAGCTCCACCCAGATAGCCAATGGGCACTCCTGATTAAATGGACCATATATTTTCAGGAAGGTTTCCCATCAGTGTTCAGGCTGTTGAACACCTGCAAACTTGAAAAGTCCTGGTACTGCTGCAATTTCAACTATAATTCAGAACAGCCTATATGGAGACCTCAGTCCCCTCAGCCAGGGTACTTTGGCAGACACAGAATGTCCTGCAGGCTGTATTGGAAAAGCCACATTGTGCTGGTTTGAAAACAAAACCAGTGAGAGACTCCAAGTCAGAAACACAGTTTAATAAGAGGAAAAGAAAAGAAAAGAAATAAAATAAAAGCAATAGTACAAAAAAACCTCTGACAGAGTCAGAATACAACCTGACACCCTGTTAGGGTGGTAGTGGCAGTCCAGATGAAATGGTCTTGTCAAAGCAGTGATTCCTGTAGAAACGTCTGGTAGCTCTTGTCTCCTCTGGGAGTCCAGTGGATAAAAGCTGCCTGTGCTGTCCCAAACCCTGGATTTATCCAGGTGGGAACGCTTGGCTCCTCCCCCTGGGCAGAGCGTCTCCCAATGGGCTGATCTCATTCTATGAGTCCTGCAGTGGGTCCTTGATGGCCCATTAAACAGAGATAGCTCCTGGAGGGAGTTACCTATGAGTCATGTGGCAAGGGATGGTTGGGCTCACTAACAGAAGATAAGGGAAACACTGCCCCACCTGGTTTCAACAGCTCATGAAGATGGGGATAGAATACAGACTTTGGGCACAACTTACATTGTAACCTAGGACACACATGAAAGCCTCTGAGACACAGACTCGGAGAAGAAAATGCATTAAATAAGCTGGTACTCACAGCCCAGGTGTGCTCAAAGCAAGATCCACCCATGAGGCTGTGGAAATTTGCATCCATCAGCAAGGAACTGCTGCTGTGAGGCAGTGGGTTTCTTTCATTTTCACCTGGGCAGCCAGGATTCTCTGTAGTTCTGAGGAGCTGATTGAGATCAGTGGGTGCTTGGGGACCAGATTCTCTCCCTGAGCCCCCAACCCTTTTGCTACAGAGGTCCCTGAGACTGGCTTTGATCCAGTAGCATTTGCAGGAGTCCAACACTCAGGACAAACCCTAGAGAGAGCAGCAGAGCTTCCTTTGCCTTCATTTCTTCCTCATTGCCACAACTGCTGTAAAGCAGAACTCTGGCATTTTCCTGGATGTAGAACATATCCAGGTATGAACCTGTTCCTGACTCTCCTAGTTTCTGAAGAGCAGCAAGCAATGTGAATTGAAAGGGTAGAAATGACAAGCAGATCTGCATAATGCATTGGTGAGTTCTCCGCAGAGCACACGGGAGGCGACCTGGAAGTTTGGCTAATTGGAAAATCATCTCTGTCAGGTAAAGGGCTGCTCCTGAATTATCATTTCTCAGACTATCATTACTAGCAGGGGAGCAGAGAACAGATACCTCAAGTGTTTGCATTCCTGGCTCCTCTCCTTTCTCTATCCAGCTAGTAGACAATTTATTTCTTTACAATTCCCCAAATTATCACGTCTGGAAATGCCTGGCTGCTGTGTCATTTAGCAAACAGTCCCTCACAGTGCCAAAAAGGCATGTGTCACTGCGCTCAGTTAGGAGAGAAGCATGCCAAAGCTCTAGTGTTGTTATTATTCCCAGTATCATGCCCTATCAAATTGTCCAAGGAATATGGCTTTTCCACAGTCCACCTGAGGTGCCACTGCTTCTGCCTGAAGTGTGCACAGCTGGGAGCCATCTCCTCTGCCTGTAGGAACAGGAGCAATCCCCTCTCACCCTGCTGCTGCTCACTGCCTGCTGTGACACTGTGCTTGTGGCTAGGAGGGCAAGAACAGGTCTGAAACCAGATTTAATTTGTAACATTTGTTTGAAACCAGATTTAATTTGTAACTGGCACCTTTTCTGCCAGTGATGAGGTCCCACATCCTCTGAAAGTGCCACGTACCAAGTAACTGATGTCCTGTATGCACAGTTCCTCCCACTGCTGAAGGTTTTGCTCTTCTTTGTACCAAAATATTTGGCTGGGGTTTTGAAGCCAATACTTTGTTGTCTGATACAAATCAGCTTATCACGTTCAGGTGAAGGTTTCCCAAACTCCTCTAAGTTTACAAGTGGATTTGTTCTCCTCTTACCACTCCTCTTGGTGCCACTTCTGGCACACACAATTCATCGATGGCTCAGTGAGACAGAGTCAGGACACAAGTCCCTTTGCCACCAGGGTCCTTCAGAGTGGCCATAAGAGCCTCATTGCTGCTCTGCTTGAAACTCTGCAAGGGCTAAATCAATGTGCCAATACAGAACATGATGCATGTGTAGCTCTCATCTGCCCCCATCTCCCTGTTGAAAAACAATGCACTTGAGTCTAACTGTGTGGACTGGCTGTCAGCTACAGGCATGGCAGCAGGGTGAGTTCCAGAGCAAGGAGCTTAGCAGATTCTTTTAGCAGTGTGGGTTAGGCTTTATCCAGGAATAGCAGAGCACGTGAGCACTGCCAGACACACGAAACAGGGAGAACCACTGTATTTTGTTAGCACTGACAGACCAAGGAGCTGTGTAGAGATGCTGATCTCCCAGAGTCTTTCACAGATTAAGATGTGGTACAGTGAACTTTCTCCCAGCATCATGTTTAGAGGATGCTCTTTGTTTCCTTTTGCTGATAATTGGAGTATAGCCACTATAAACATTTGATAGGGTACACAGAAATAACAAGAAAATAACACGGCTAATTAGACTCGAGGATTATTTTAACCTGCTCCCTTTGGAATACCCTCATTGAACAGGGTTAGATTTCTTCCCTTCCCCCTACAACAGATCCTCACATTTAATTAAACTGGAAACCTGGCTGTGCCTGGCTCAGATGGAGTGTTTTACCACTTATATCGTCTTTGCAGACAAGAGACACTGCTGCTATTGCACAAGTGGAGAAGTGGTTGCTTTGTACATTTCCTTTGGGAGGCTGCAGCTCCAGCCACCTCAAACAGTGGCAGATGAAGGCAGAAATCCAAGATGAGAAGCACTAATTTCCATTCCTTCTATAGGCAAAACAATGCTGTCATTGATCCATGATCCTTTCACCTAATTGGCGGGGCTAAAAATCAAAAATTGTCAGGTGAATGGGACAGAAGAGATGGGTTAAAGCTCAGATCTCACCAGGATGGTGAGATTCTCCAGTAGCTCACTCCAAGACTATTGTCAGGCAGTGTTTGGAGGAAACAGGATGTCCATCCCTTCCAGACAATGAAATCGATATAATTAACAGCCAAAGTGAAAATGCACTATACAAAATCCTCTCTCCCCTGACCTGATCAACACATTTTCAAAGAACACAAAATCAAGTGCCTCCAGAGAGGGACAGATCATCCCATGAATAAGACAAGATAGTGGGCTGAAAACTCAGCATTTCATCTGGACTAGCCCCTGATAAGGCTTTAAAATGGGAAAACCATTATGGGCTTTTCCCCCCAAATATTTGTTTATTTAGATCATAAATTCTTTAATGTCCAAACCTTGACCTTTCCATGCTGTCACCATTTGTCCTCCCATTATAAGCTGTGTCCACCCACAGCCAGAGACTGTGTCTGCCCCAGGACGAGCCTTGCAGAGGGCTCAGTGGCATCCTGGAGCTCTTTGTGCTACAGTTGGATTTGGTTTCTCTGTTAGACTAGCAAGAATTATGTTTGAATCATGTAACTGTACAACATTTTCTCTTTCTCAAAAATCATTTTCTTCTGACAGGCTGAATTCCTCCCCTGCGTCTCTTCATACACTAATGTGGAGCTTTTCAGACAAAGACTTCAAACTAATTGTGAACAGCAGCAGGTTAATATGATCAAAGGAGCTAATAGGCTTTCATATGTATTTACATGATATAAGCTCCCAGATTCAAAGACTGGATCAAGAGATTTGAGATAAATTGCACAAGGATTATTTGTCTGCCTGTTGTGCAGCAGAGAACTTTGTTCTGCTCTGTTGGAAGAGTCAATGGAGTATTTGCCTGGGCTGGGAAATTGAAGCTTTTTCAATAACACCACCCAACTTTCCTCATCCATTATAAACTCAGGGAAAGCTGGGCAGGGGCATTACCCTGACTGAGATCCTTGTGCAACAGAGAAAAGAAACAACCTCAGCTGTGGCCAGGCTCTGAAACATTGGGAAGGTGCTCACAGGCAGAGCCTTTCTGCTGAGCAAGGAACACTGAGGGAAACACAACAGCAGAAATGAGCAGAGGCTGGAGACATACCGAGAAATGTGGGAGTTTTTAACTGGAAGATTAGGCAAATTTCACCTAAAGAAAGCAATGGCATCTTCTGGCTGTTTAGAATTAGTCAGGCCAAGGAGAACACCCTGATGGAGGGTGTTCTAAGCAGGGATGCTGCTCTAAGCAGGCTCCAGGCAAAGCCTAAGAGGTCTGTTCTATTTACCTTCTAGAAAAGTGGAACAATTGGAATGGGACAGAATGAAAGAAGCCCATGACAGAAAAAGAAAGCTTTTGGTTTTTAATCAGAGGAATCCAAATCTCCAAACTATGCAGGTGGAGGATGTGAACTCTGGTTTCCTTCTTCCATCATGCCAGTCTGTCAGTAGAAGAGCAGTGTGGGAACCCCATATTTTTTCATTAAAATTCCACAAATCCTTCTCTTTTTTTTCCAGTTCTGAACTAGAAAACCATGAAGTTTTAAACTCTCCCAATGTTCTCAGCTTGTAAAAACTGTTTTAATTGCAACGTCTAGTTTTAGTGAATTCAAGCTGCTTTTAGGTTTGACCTTTAAATCTATATGAGAGGTATACACATTATAAATTGTGGACTTGTTTTTGAATAAAAACAGATGAAAAACGAAAATCATCCAATGCCAGCATATGAATACAGGATAATTTGAGCCTCTTGTCCATAGATAATATTGTGCTGAAATTGATATGTTTTTAAAAAGATTTTAATTTAAATCAAAATAGCCTTTTTCTCATCCAAAACTGTAAAGCTTTTCTGGCCATCTCTATTAGGGGCACAGCTGATTATCATCTCCCTTCTCTGCGTATGACTTTACAGGGCACAGTGGGACCCACACCTGCAGCTGGGATGTGACAGGGAGCTGGGATGTGACAGGGAGCTGTGCCTCGCAGCAATGCTGGTGCAGCAAAGGGGGACAGTGGGTTTGAGGAGGGTGGAAAGTGTCCCAGTGCCAGCAGTGTGGCTTTGTAATCTCCCCTCATGCCCCCTTTGCCTCAGTTTTTGACCAGTTTCTATGAGAAAGAAAACAAAGGAGACCATGGGGGCAACAGCACACTGTTACTATTGTGACCTTCTGCATCTGCAGAGCTTTGCAAAGCTCTGCAAGATCTCCCCAGGAAGCATGCTGCTTAACAAAGCCTTGCATGGCCTTTTTATTCCACCAGCAGATTTGTGGTTTGGTTCCAGAATAGCACTGTCTCAAATGAGAAAAATAGTCTGAAATGTGTCATCTGCCTAGAAAACAGAGAGAAGAAAAGTGAGAAGGAGAGGAAGATATGCTTTTCTGATATCCACACTGCATGGACCAGAGTGCTCCACAGTCCAGCCCCAAGACTTCCCAGCATCCTGCATGGGCAGAGGGTATTAGGCAATGAATTCCTCTTCTTCTAACATAACTGTAATTTCTGCATAGAGACACACAGCCTTCAGAGATGAAAGCCCTTTTCCTGGAAACTGGGAGCACATTAAACGTGCTGATCCTTTCTGGGGAAAGAGAAAGAAGGGACATGTCCTGGGAGGTAGGGAAGAGGCCAAACCCAGTGAGATGGGAGCCTTGGTGTCAAGCAGTGTCTAAAATATCCTCCTTGCATCATATTGGCTCTTTAATTGTCACCAACCACGGAGGAACTGATTGAGCCCAGCAAGGGTCCAGAAAAATAGATAATTTCTCGCAGGCATCTAAAATTCATGAACGCGGTGGTGGTCCTGTCACACCATTGCTATCTTGTTCCATGGCCCAGAGTCTCCCTTGAAGGGCAAAAATATCCGGGGTAGTTTTTTTTTCTCCCAAGAGTGGAATACATTTGGGTTGTTAATGCACGGCTCACACTTGAGGCGTTTCCTCACCGAAGGGCCGAGAGCTCGCCTCAAACGGCGTGTTGTAAATTAACTCTTAATGTGATGAATGCATTAAAGGGCTGTAAGGCCTGAAGGATGTGCTCGGAAACCCGACGTCCTGATTAAGGGCTTGATTCAT
This sequence comes from Acrocephalus scirpaceus scirpaceus, assembly GCA_910950805.1. Lineage (NCBI taxonomy): Eukaryota > Metazoa > Chordata > Aves > Passeriformes > Sylviidae > Acrocephalus > Acrocephalus scirpaceus. The sequence goes on along the minus strand of OU383781.1, from coordinate 10,150,937 downwards.
AAAAGCTTTACGCACCATTTGCGCAGGTTTCTTTATTGGAATTGTTACTTGGAAAGAGCTCTTGAGTGGCTTCTTCCCAGAGAAATGGGGTTAGGAGTCTGGACACGCAGGCTGACACGTGTGTTTGCAAGCATTTGTACTTGCAGAGGCAAGGACAAGGAGTGGACACACGCAGAGACCCACAGGCACTCATCACACTCCTGTCACACGTGGCTGCTGGCCCTGAGCTGCCCGTGAGGCTGAGCTTTGTGGAGTGGCAATGGTCCTGCTCCAGGCTCAGAGGCAGGCATTGCTCAGCCCACAACCTTGGTTGTGCTCAGGGATGTGTCCATGCATGGCTACTGCAGGCTGAGAGACTCCCCAGCCACAGGGCTGCCTTCTCTGCTGGGCCTTTGGGTCACAGAGCTCCCCTGATGCTGAGGGCTTGGGGCAGCAAATCTCGCTGGGCTGGGCAGGGGTAGAGTTAACTCTCTTCACAGATGCTGGTCTGGGGTTGTGTTTTGGGTTTGCGTTGGATGCAGGGCTGAAAATACAGAGATGTTTCTGTTATTGCTGAGCAGGACTTACACAGAGCCAAGGCCTTTTCTGCTTTTTGTACTGCACAATGAAGTGGAGGATGGGGATGGGGGAGAGGTTGGGAGGAGACACAGCCAGGACAGATGATACAAACTGACCAAAGGGGGATTCCAGACCGTATGACATCACGTTCAATATATAAAATTGTGAGAAGAAGGAGGAAGAGGAGGATATTTGGAGTGATGGTGTTTGTCTTCCCAAGTCACAGTTACATGTGATGAGGCCCTGCCCTTCTGGGATGGCTGAACACCTGCCAGCCCATGGGCAGCAGTGAATTAAGTCCTTGTTTTGCTTTGCTTGTTTGAGCAATTTTTGCCTTCCCATGTGAACTTTCTTTACTTTTAAACTCCACTCATCAGTTCCTGTCTTTCACCCTTCTGATTCTCCCCTTGATCCTGCTGGTGGGGGAATGAGCAAATGGCTGTGAAGGCCTTGATGCTGGCTGGGATTAAACCACAACACCTCAGAGAGGGAAACCTCAGTGGGACTAATGAGGTGGTGTTGAGACAGGGTAGGGTTGGAAGGAAAAACCCAGAGAAATTACGGAAAACACTTCCAAGAGGAAAAGCTCTGGGAAATGACCCATGCTGTGTGGGGCTGGGAGGGGTGGATGGGGTCCCTTTGCTTATGCCTCATCTATACACATCTGTATATGTGGGGGCTTCACATTTACAAAATATTCAGGCATCTCATGGTGCTAGAACTGCACGGGAGCCTCCCTGGTGGGATTTTATCTCTTTCCTGCCTTTTCCTGGCAGGAAAGAGAGGTGGAAGCCAGCTGCACTGGTGTAGGAGTGCTATCTGGGCTGTGGGGCACAAACAGCATGTGTCCCCAAGGGGCTGTGACCAAGGCTGTGTCTCTGCAACCAGAAGGGACAAACCAGACTGCCAGCTCTGCTACCTGGGCTCCTGCTAGGGAGAAAATCTGTCCCTTGAGGAGGTAAGATGTTTAATTTCCACACTGGCTGCTTGAAAGGAGATATATAGCATTTTCTATATCTCACAGATCTATAGAGAGGAGCAGTCAGAAAATTGCTGGAGGATAAAAGATAATTCATATTAAACATGTCATTCCAGGGGGATCTGGATGAATCAGGTTTTAAGTGACACCCCACGCTGATCATGACAAACATCCCACATGCAAAGCAGCCTCAGGAGTTTTACAGCCTTTACTTGAATATCTTACAGTGGGAAACAAGGAGAGTTTGCTGAGCTCTGAGCAGTGGGGTAGTGCTGTGCTCCATGCTGCTTCTGCCCCATGCTATGGATTGAAGGACAGCCTCAATAACACCTGCTCTTGTACCAGCCCTGCTGACACTGTCAGAGTCCACAATCTCCTGGCAGCATGTTTAGGATTTGTCCTGCCTCTGTGCAAATTCCTGACACCTTCTACCTGGTTTAAATTGGTATCCTGCTAGTTTCACTGAGGATGCTGTGGGATGCAGTTAACAAGTCACCTTACCTAAAACCTTCATGATTACATTCTCCTCAAGCCTTCTCCTCTCCCTGCTAAGAATCCCAGCTTTTTTATTGTCTCTTCCTAAGGCAGCTCTCCCATCTCCTCCACTTCAGTCTTCTCTGTAACTCCTCTAAATATTCTACATCAGCCCAAAGACCAAGGCTGTCCACAGTGCTCAAGTGCATCCCAAAACCCACAGCAGGGCTTGGACTCAGGGTCTCACCCCCCACCTCCTGTGCCAGCTTCTTTGAACCCAGGGCATGGCAGGTGTTATCATTGGCTCAGGCAATAGGAACAGATCTAGTCTAGTCCTTCAAGTTCTGAATTATCTTATATTTTATACCCTAAATTCCCTGATGCACCACTACAATGTGCTCCCTTGTGCTGAAGGGAAAGGAATCGGAGGAAGCTGCAGAATCTGTCCTCTGCATTTCACCCAAAATGCCTGGATGTGCACAAAGCCAGAAGCTCTTTTCATCAAAATTTAGTGATGACATTTATCCTGATTTTAATTATAACTTGCTTCTGTGAGTCTGCTCTTAGCGGGATAGAATAATAGCCCGTTCAATCCAAGCAGTCTGCTTGATCCCAGAGATGTTTAATCAGGCAGCAGCAACTGTACCTGAAATCATCACATTAGCTATATAGCAACATCCCTCCTCTCAAGATGCTGCAATAATAAGTCCCTGTTCAACAGGAGGTGAGTTTTATTTGAAGGGCATAAGGAAAATAATGGATTTTTCTGGGTTTAGCCTCAGTGTTTTTTGTTCTCAGCATCTGCTCTGGTCTCACAGCCAGTGTCTGCCCCAGAGCCCTGGCACAGCAAAGGGGCAGTTGTAGGTGGCTTGTGCATGGCACCCACTGCAGTCATGTCTGACCCCGAGTACCAATAAGTGAAAATGGAGAAAAGAGGGAAAGCCAGTCAAAGGATAGTAAATCAAACAAACAAAAAAAAAAGTGACTGCTCATTTATGACATTTAGGAGTGTCTAATTTTCAAATGTTCTGTCAGAATATTTGCTCAGCAGGCAAATAGAGGGATGTAGCAGCCGGGAATGGAGAATTGGCTGTGTCCAGGCTGTAATTCCAATTGCCAGGAAGGATACCACATAGCCCTGCTATTCCTTAGCACCCTATTAGGTCTGGCCAAGGCAGCTCCCATTTGGAGTACAGAGTCTCTGAGCAGCCAAGAGAGCAGGACTGAACCAGCAGAGAGGTTTGCCTGGACAAGGAGTGATCCCCACATCTTTGTCCTGTGCAGCCAGGGCTCAAGGTTCCTGTCTTGCACTCCTCTGCCCATGCAGCTCTAAGTCAAGCTGGAAAAATAAGAATCTGAACAATGGCAAAATGAAAAAGACAAATAAGTTTCCCGACATTGATTGTAGCAACAACAATAAAAATAATTTTTAAAAAAATTTTGTCTGGCAATTTTGAAGTAAACCCCAGAATTTTGAAGATGGAAGATTATGCTCACTTTGAGAATGTACAAGGTGATCAGGGCAAACTGGAGGGCTTGTCCTGAGAGCTTGTTTACAAAGCTACTTTTTTCCATCTTTTTTTTTTTTTTTCCTGGCAGCATAAAGCTGCAGTTTAATCACTGTTTGCCGAGGAACAGCCACAGGAAGCTCTGCTCCCAAGAGCAACAACCAGAGACATTCAATTTTGAAGCTGCCAGTCAACAAAAGGGCATGAAGTTATTAGCTCTGAAGGCTCCATTACCTGCCGGTTCAGACCCCAGATACCATCTTTCATAGATTTTTCTGGGGATTCCCATTTTGATTATAGCTAGAGGCCAGATTACTGCTAGGTGTTTTCCAAAACCTCTCCAGAGGGGTAGTAAATACATCTTAATGTTCAGAGTTAGTGCATTTTGCCAAAACCAAGCATATTAACAAAGTAAATATGCATAAGGGTGTTTCCATCGAGGTATGTGAGTGCTTTTAGGACAAGCAGATGAAATGCATAATGATGGGAAATTCTGTGGGCAGATGGGGCTGTTTTACTTCCTGTGTCCCCTGTGGTTCCCAGTCATCCCCCAGAGCATCCCCTGCTCAGTCAGAGGATTCTCCTCAATTCCCAGGGCAGGTTGATGCCAGAAGTGCCCTTCTGCAGAGGATGGGTCTGCAGGGGCAGGATGGGAAACTCCTCATAGGAACAGCAGGAAAGGTCTGATTTGAGCATTGAGGAGAAAATAAATAAGGGTTTGCTGCTTAATCCCTGCTCCAGCCAGGACTATTTCAGATTTTTCAGTTAAACTGCAGGAGGATTTATCTCTCAAAGAACAACTTTGAACACCCTAAAAAAATGCAGGCAGAGGCCACAAAATGATGGTGTCAGACATTGGAAAGTCAGCAGATAACAGGGTGAGGAGTGAGAGAGGGGTCAGTACCTCTCCATCTGCCTGTCTGCCTGTAAAAGTAAGTGGATTAAATCAAGAAAGTGAGCAAAATCCCCTAGAGTGGCAAATAAGATTTAAACTGAGCAGCTTCAGTACACCCCAAATCTCAGTGGTTAATAGACTGGGGGCCCTTTTTAGTACATTCCTCTTGCAGTATATCCCATCATTTTTATCTTGAATAATCACACGTTGCCTGGTCCCCAACCCCTCCCTTCACAGCACAGCATTAATAAGAGTTTCTGAGCTGCAGAGGCTGCACAAAGCACAGCCCACCAGCTGAAGTACAGGGCTATCATTTTACAATTTGCCTGTGGGTAATGGAGTAAATAGAATGGACTTCATACAGTCATGATTTAAAAGGAAAAATATCTGTATTTATGGGCAGAAAGGAACGTGCTCATAGATATCCTCTACTGTGAATCTCTGCATATCAGAGCCGGGTGATGCTGAGCAGCTGGATGCAAAGATGCTGTAGTTAACAAGTGGTGGTGGCATCTGGACAAGATCAGAGAGGAGGGTGAGGATCACAGGGAATTGTAGAAGCACCAAGGCAGGCTCGCTGCCTCTCAGGACTTCAAACAGGATAAATTCACAGGGGGTCCTTCCTCTGCTTTGCGTGCAGCCCAGGAGAAGGAGCAACGTCTCCAGGGAGCAATTTTGGAGATGGCACCAAGCCTGAAGTCCTCCTGATGCTCTGACAGACCCCTTTCTCTTTGCAGTGCCCATGGATTAATTTGGGGGACAGACAGCTAGTACAGCCAGACAAGGACAAGGCAGCATCTGGGTACAGAACAGCCTGAAACCACCAGCGTGAAGCTCAGCACCGGAATTGGCTGCTCCCCTCTGGCCTCTGTGCTCTGGGCAAAGCCTCACAAAAGCCTCCTTCAGGACCTAGGAGAAACCTCTGACAGCACCACCAAGCATTATAAAGCATTTGAGAGCTATAATCCAGCCTTGCTAACACATTAGGCAGAGTTGCTTTCTAATTTATCTCTACTAATCCGCTCTTATATAGGTCTGTAAGATAGAAATCTCCAAAATTAAGGGAGAGCTGCCAGAAAGCTTTTGAATTGACTGTGGGTTGTTCAACTGTTTTAGCACACTATCATCCTAAATTGCCTGCTGCTCAGTGCCTGTGCTGGCTGCCCTAATGGCACTTCTGTACCACGCAGAACTGGAGGCTGCATTCTCCTGTGTTTATGAGAAACCAGGACATTATGTGAAGGGGAAATAAAACATCTCCAAGATCAGTTGTTAGCACCAGGGGTGTTTTATTTGTTGGTCCATGGGAGAAACTTTGGAAGAGCAGTAGGGATGCCCCAGGGGCTGAGCAACCAGACACACAGTCATCGCCAAAGGCCAGGAGCCAGCCCCGGATCGTGAATTCATGGAGCTGATAAAACACTGCTGGCAGCAGAACGAGGCTCATTTAATGGGGTTTGGCCATGGTTTAGAAGGATTTGCCCCAGCATAGCGTTTAACTGTCATTCAGAGCTTGAGTTTTGAGAATAATTTGCTTTTATGCTTTCCAGCGCAGGGAAGAAGACATTCCTCACTCCTGCATGGGCTCTCTCCAAGAGCCCTGCAATAGTCAGAGCTCCCAAAAACTATGGTAAGCATTGGCTTTATCAGAGAGCAACATTGGAAAAACCTGGAGATGTAGTAGCTTTCAGGAACCTCCCTCAAACCAGTTTCTTTGAAACTTTTTTATTAGGAGACAAGCTGGAGCCTGGCCTCTGGAAGCCTGTTTGCAGCCAGTGATATAAACAAAGCTATTGAGTCAGAGAACTGCTGCCTTGAGGAAGGGTTTTCCTCTGAAACTGGTAAAAATGAGCTGTGAAAACTCTTGTTTTGAAATACATCAGTGATGAAGGAGGCAGTGAGGAAAGGGAAACCATGCAGGTCCTTCTTGCCCAGGGAGCAACAGGTCTTCACTCAGGCTGAGTGAGAGGGGACTGTGGGTCTGCTTGGAGCAGGGTCAGAGTGACTCTGAACCCTTCTGCAGAGGACCAGCCTCACTCTTCCATGTCTGTCTGTTCCAGCTAACCCCACACACAGCTTTGGGGCAAGCAAGGCATTTCCAGCGTGCTCCTTATGCAGCATGGGCACAGCATCACAGAGGGTGCAAGGGAGCTGCCAGACACTGCAGGCACTAGAGACAAACCTCCAGAGAGTGCACAAAAAGGAATGAAATCACCCTGGACCCAAGATGCTCAGTGGACAGCTCAAGACAGACAAACCATTGTGGCAGGATGAGAATGTTCTGCTCTGCACACATGGCTCCTCCAAGTCTCATTCAGCCTGTGTGGTTGTGACCCTCTTCCCTGCTGAGCCTGGCCAGACCATGCAGAAGGTTAAAACGGGGGCTCTGGGAGGCAGACCAATATTCCCATCTTGCTGCACTAAAGGTATCGTGTCACAGCTGTGGGTGGGAAGAGGTGATCTCCCAAGTTATCATCAGGAAGAACAAAAGTCTGTGTTGCACCCCATCGTCTGATGTGCTGGGCCACAAAGGCATCCCACATCCTGGTTGTGAGTTGCCAGATTTTTGTTTCCTGCATCCCTCAGCCTTCCTCTAATTCTTGTCTTAGTTAAGCCAGAGCACATTTTAACAGGAAGACATATGGGAAAGCTGTGGTAGCTACAAGGAGTGAGCCAATGCCTTCATATATCTCCTTGAGATCCCTCCTTCTGTTGGAGGGAACAATCTTATTCACAACTCCCCAGCTTACCCAGATCAATAATTCTCAAGCTTCTGGTGCCTGGTCAAATACAGGGCTTGGGGACAGCAGCAGAGACAACTCCAGCTCACAAAATATTTCCTTAAGCCAATCCCACAGAAGGATGCTGTCTCTTGCTGCAGGCATCGCTCAGAGCCAGCGTGTGAGAGCCACAGAGCGCCCAGCCCCGTGTGCTGCTGCACAGAACTGATGCATTATGTTATTTCAGAGGCTGTTGTACTGAAGAGGAAACAAGAGTGTCACATTAGCAGCAAAGGAGGGTCATCAGTGTAATAATTGAGTACAAGATCTATTCAGTGGGGGGGTAATAGAATAACAAGCAATCAACAGCAATACAGGAAGAATAAATTAAGCAGCGTGTGTCTGCTTTCATCCAGGCACAATTAATGTCATTAGTCCTGAGAGATCATCTGGCTTTCTGCAGAGAACTTGTGAGACAGGTAACTGTGCCTGCACCCAGAATGCAGCTCCAGCCCCTCTCAGCCCCTGGGGCAGATGGGTGCAGCAGGCACATTGCCACATCCCCCTGGATGTGCCTTCCCTCTGAATGTTCCCCTGCTCACCTGAGCACAACAACCCAGCAGAGCTTTGGCTGAACCACTCATTGCAGCAGTTCCCAGGGGGTTCTGTGACCTTCAGGCCATGCAGAGCTATGAACGTCCATCAGCTGGTAAAAGACTCTCAACAAGACCAGTAAAGCTATGGCCAAAATCTCTGGGTCAGGTACCAAAACCAAAGGTATCCAGAGCTCTGAATTTTGTCCCCAACTTGAAAGCAAATATATTGTTCACAGGGTGAAACAACCTGTTTACAGCCTCTTCGCTCCCAGCTGAACAGTCAAATTGCCTCTTGCCTGCAAGTTATATTTGTCACCTTATAAATTAATCACTTTCAGCCTGTTCCTCAGCTAAAGCTGTTAAGATCTGGAGAGTCTAGGACAGTTTAATCTAGAGTAAACAACTCTGCAGGAGCTCTTCTTATTTCTGCCTCGGTTTTATTTTTCACTTCTAGCACAGAAAAAAAATTGTTGTATTAATACTTTCCTGATGTTTCCTCTCAGGAGCAAAACTTCAAAGTGATTTCACAGTCTAGCTCACTCCTGAAAAGAAATAAATCATGAACTCAAAGAGGCTGGTGGTGGAGTGGTGGCAGGGATTGTTAAAAAAGCTGTTTCCAGTCTTCTCCTTCCTACCTTGCTGATTAATGCAACGAAGGAGGAAAAAGGCTGCAAACCAGCACACACAGAACACGGGCACAGGGACAGAGGGGCTGGGACATTGTTGACCACAAACAACAGAGGGACTTGTGACAGAAACACAAATCATCCTTTCACCCCACATAAAAAGGAAAGAGGACCTGATTTTTTAAATTATTTCAATCTCTAACAAAGGAAGATGCCCTGAGCAAAGCAGCTCAATAAATATTTGCACCACATGACTTGGAAAAAAGAGACTGGTTAATGAGGCTGCAATTTGGACAGTGGGATGTAGGATGCAACTGGTGGATGAGGAAGCAGCCCCCCTTTGGTCACAGGTGATCTTGTAAGTAGGATGCTTTGAAGAAGACCAAAGGCTGCCTTTTGTTGTGAGCCAGAACAGCTAAAGGGGTGGGCTATGAGAAAGCTTTGTGATAACAGCTCAACTAATGGGTTGAGCAATAGCAGGGCTGAGGCAGAGGCTGTACTGATTAGTGTACTGCCAGTGCTGAGGCCTCCCACACAGACAGCTCTGTCTGCCTTCCCTTCCTTCACACACTCAAGGATGCCACATTCATTAGCGTGTGTCTGAGCTCAGCGCCCTCCATCCCTCACCCGGTGTCCTCTGCCTGTTTATTCAAGCTTAATGCCAAGGCAAATAATCCTCCTACGAGGCACTTTTTCACACTCCTAGTGAGAAGCTCTGTACTCTGGGTTAAAAGAAGCAACTCCCATAGCTACTTTATCCTCAAGAGGGCTGGGGATGGCAGAGTCAGAGCTGGGGATGGCAGAGTCAGAGTTGGCTGCCACGCTTGTCCTGTACTGGGGGGTGTGTGACTTCAAGCGCTTCAAGGAAACATCACCACCACCTCCAGGCAATGCTGAGATGCCTGCAGGGAAACTTTCCTCCCATCTTATAGCTGACTGACTTTGAAAAGGCTGAGTCTGGCCCTCCATCCTGCTAGGACTTGGACTAAACAAAGGTTTTGAGCTGAGGCAGTGAGGGGTCATTGTTTAATGCAGAAATAGTAATGTTTTTGGAGGGATCATGAAGTGAAACTCCCATCTCTGCATGGCCTGGGGAGTCTTACATGCTGTATAAATGCAGTGGTGGCTGCTTGAAAGATCCCTGTCCCAGCAAGAAAAAAGAAAAGGGGACATGTCCAGCTGGCCATGAGGTGCAGAGACCCCGGGGCTGGAGGCAGCAGGGGAGTCTGGGCACTCCTCACCTGTAGTGTGCACACTGAAGGGCATTATTAGTGCTCAGCAGAGCTCAGGGAGTCTGTAAAGCTCCCTGCAGACCAAGACAGCCTTCTATTCACCTCCATCCTCCTTTTACTCACGTAATATCCAGAAAGTGCAAAATTATCTGTCTCCCTTCAGTGACTGCCCTGCTGCATCCATCTCCCACCTGAGAATGGTGCGAATGAGGGTGCTGACATGTCATTTCACAGAAAATCCTGAAAAACATCCGCCCCTGGAGTTCTGAGATGGATTTGGGTCAGTCCCAGGGAGACTTTTACTAAGGGAGCTTCAGAGTCCCCTGCACCAGCCCTCATTAACGGAGGCTGCAGCAAGGCGCCGCCGCAGCGCCAGGGAAGCCGAGGCAGGGGGGCCCAGGAAAGCCAAGGCAGCTGCCTCCCTTGAGCAAATCAAGGGTTTTTGATATAGGCAGGGCAGCGTGGTGAAGACAAGATGGTGCAGGGGCTTTGGGGCAGCAGGAAAAGAAGGGGATAGAAGAGAGAAGCTGGAAAGAGAACAAGTGTGATTGGGGATGGTTCAGACAAGATTCTGGAGAGACGTGCCGGGGGGACCAGGAGCCAAGGTCTGATGGATTCAGGAAGGAACGTGCTCAGAGGATGCTCTGGCTTTGTTTCAGCATCCCAGGCTCCTAGAAAAGCTCTACAATAGCATCCCAATGGTTAAACAGCAGCCAGGCTCATTTCCTTGCTCTGATGTGCCTTTATGTAAGGGAGCCCGGAATGCACAGCATGTGCTGGGGATCTGGAGGTGGGAGCCCCTCGGAAATGAACCATGCTTTCCTCTGATTGCCACCTTCAGCAAGAAAATTGTCCTTTCAGTTCTAATTAAAGAAAAAAAAGACAGAGAGAAGATCAATATATGTGTGTGCATAGATATAGAAAGCAATTGCAGCCCCCACAGAGTGAAAGGAATAAATAAAGAAGTGGGAGAATGATTCAGTAGCAAAGGCTGGATATGTGCGTGCCCATTAGCAAAACTTGGAGAGGAACAGGGCTAATGACATTGAAATAATAAAGTCATTAGAGTGAACAGCCAGAGCCAGTGCTTACACCTGTAAGTGCTGCTGAGTCTTTGAGTAGATTAAGTTCATTTTAGTGACCGTGGCTGCCTCTTCTAAAGTAATTATTGACAGATCCATGAGCTGTTTGCTTTGCATTTAGTGATCAATTAGTATGCAAACACTCTCGCCTTCTCAGCCAGGCCTGTGGGATGTTTCTGTAGTTAATTACTGAAATACTTAGGTGACAGGATAACGGATTTCAGGAATTTTGTTGTATTTAAGGCCTGGCTGTGCCTTGTGATGTGGAAACAATCTGACTCTCATTTTAAAATTTCCATCCCAGCAAGAATTTGCTCAGTTAGAGAGGGGAAGTATCTGCAGATGCGTCATTAAGAGCATGCAATAAAATGGAGCATTAATGCAGTGCTCTGAGCTGGGAATGTGTAGATGGGGAGGGCTGGTTTGAGGGGGAGGAAGAAAGGGGATGCCAGGAAACCAGGAACTTTCTGACTCAATGCTGCAGTTAGTAAGGATTTTGAGGAAGCACCCACGGGAGAAGACTTGCATGCGGTGGTTGTAAGAAAAGGATACTGAGCAGAGTCAAATAAAAGCATTAAGCAGAAATATCAAAAAACTTAACCATGTTATTTCCTGCTTGCTGCCCCAGTGTGACAGTCTTTGAGGGGCTTTAGCCAATGTCTGTCCCTGAGAGAGTTCCAGGCACTGGAGGACAGCAGGAGCTGTGACATTCTGGTGCTAACCCACCATCAAACACCATGGGAGTGACAACAGCCAGGACCATCTTGTTAGGCAGGAAAAAAGCTGCCCTGACCCAGAACTGTCCCTCTCAGTCTGCCTTGCCTGGCAAAATCTCAGTTTTAAAACAAAACCTCTGTCCCTTTATTTGTGGTTGAAAAGGAAGAACCAACTAATACAGCCCAGCAGCATCAGTGTAATGATGAGGGTGCACTGCAAGCCTTGGTCAGTGATTCACAGGTGGCTTGCCCAAGCCCCAGCCCCTGAGAGATAACTCATGCCAGTGTGGCTGTCTGCAGAAATCTGTTCTTTGGGAAAGAAGGTGCTGCCATCCTGGGGAGTGATGTCTCATGACACCACCTTGGATAGAGCTGCTGCTGTGTCCTAGGTTACAATGTAAGTTGTGCCCAAAGCCTGTATTCTATCCCCATCCTCATGAGCTGTTGAAACCAGGTGGGGCAGTGTTTCCCTTCTTCTGCTAATGGGCCCAACAATGCCTTGCCCATGACTCATGGGTAACTCCCTCCAGGAGTTATCTCTGGTTAATGGGCCATCAAGCACCCACTGCATGACTCATAGAATGAGATCATCCCCATTGTGAGCTGCTCCGCCCAGGGGGAGGAGCCAAGCATTCCCACCTGGATAAATCCAGGGTTTGGGACAGCACAGGCAGCTTTTACCCACTGGACTCCCAGAGGAGACAAGAGCTACCAGACGTTTCTACAGGATCACTGCTTCGACAAGACCATCTCATCTGGACTGCCACTACCACCCTAACAGGGTGTCAGGTTGTATTCTGACTCTGTCTGTGGTTTTTTCTTGTACTATTGCTTTTATTTTATTTTACTTTCTTTTATTTCTTTTCTTTTCCTCTTATTAAACTGTGTTTCTGACTTGGAGTCTTTCACTGGTTTTTGCTTTCAAACCAGCACATGCTGTCAAAAGGGGAACTCAGTTTTAGATGCCTGTCATGGAGAGACCTCAGAGAGGAGCTGAAAGAAGCCAGATGATGCTGAGCCACCACCTGCAACCTCATGTGCTTGGCCATTACCCTGTGTCCCTGCCCAGGTGGAGCTGATTCATTCAGAAGCCCCTCCAGGTCTGTCCTTCCCACCTCTTCTGGAGTGGACATTCAGAAAGTCCAGCTCTGTGCTGGCAAATTTGCTTTGGCCCTTGCTATATGAACTCTGTCGCCTCCAGTCTCTTCCCCAGTGCACAGCAGTGGATTTCTCACCCACATACCAGCAGAGAACTGCCATTAGCTAACCCTGAATCCTGGCAAATGCCTGGATCCAGGCAGTGCTGTGGCTGGCAGGGGTTCCTCTGTGCCAAATGATGTGGCAGCACAGTTTGGCCTGTGAGCCTCCAGCCAGTGTCACCTGAGGCTGGTCCCTTCGGCCTCTGAGCTACAGGTTAGCCAGCTCCTGCTGCAAGCCTTGCTGTGCCCATCACCTGGATGAAGGGACCTGGAAGGGGACAGACCCACTCTGACCATGCCAGAACAAGGTGGGGCCATGCAGCCCCACACCACAGCCCTCATCAGCCACATCCCAGACAGCCACAGAGCTCCTCTCCCCCACAGTCAGATGGATTAACACGGCAAACCACAACCAAGCAAACTCTCTGTGTCCCATTATCCATCTCCTAAACCATCCTGTCCTCCAGTGCAGCATTCTTTGCAGAGTAAAACGGCATTGATTTCAGTGCCAGTTCTCCAGCCCTGTTATTTATTTAGCATGAAAAGGCTAGTTTGCACACTTCTCTCTCTGCTTATCAGTCAAGGGATGTTTACACTGTGAAAAGCATCTGTTAAGACAACAGCAGCTTTCTCCATAGTAATTTATTGTCTTCAAAAAAAGAGTGGGGCAGTTTAGTATCTTGTTAACGAGTCTGTCAAACTGACTGTGATGGCTGGGGAAAAATACAAAATAAAAAATGAAGTTTATATTGAAATCAATGGGAGTCTAACTACTTTTTAAAATGACATTTTTCCCATTGAGTGTCGATTAAGCTGTCAGACTTAATAGGCCTGTCCCAGAAAAAAAATATATCTTCAATAAATAAACGGCCTAGATAAATACATTAATAACTTGTATGTACTGAAGACTCCTCTGCTGGTACTTCTTTTTTTTTTCTCCTCTCACAAGTTTACATAACTGTCTGAGAGCTAAAAAGCATTTATTTCTCTCCTAGCATATGGCTATTAAGAGGGATTTTCTGTAAAAAGTGCTTTCTGACATGTGGCTAATGAAGTCTGTGTATGTCTCGGCTCTTTAACAGGCTCTTGAACTTCAGTCGCATTTCCATGCTGCTGAGGACTGAGCAACAGTCTGCCTCTGCTGTCTACCAGCTCCAGAATAATTTGGCAAGTTTGAGGAGCTCCTCATCACATCTTCCTCCCTGGTCACGACTCCCCATTCCTGCCTTTGGAGGGGACCTGGGACCAGCGTTCCCAGTCAAGCAAGCAGCTCATGTGCTGGCTGCCAGGAGGAGAAATCACACGGAGGATTTTGGGCATCTTTGGGACCTCCTGGGTCCAGGACTCCCACAGTCATAGCAAGGCCAGGACCTAAAGAAGGAAGTCATCAGGGTGCATAAAATAAATGCTTTTGTCCTGACTTTTTATCCCCTGATTTGGCCTTCTCTCATTTTCCTGCCCAAAGACTTGATGGGAAGAGGATATCCAGACACAGAGATGTAAAACTAAATCAAAGGCTTTACCTTCTCTGGGTTTAAGTGGCAGCAGACATCCCTGAATTTGCTGGAATTACCTTGGGTATACAATAACGGCTGAGCCTTGAGTTTAGCAGGCTCTGTGTCCATGCCAGCCCATAGCTGTTGGTGCAACAGGCCCAGGACAGCCTGCTCACCCTTCAGGGTTTGTAGGGTCTCTGTCCCTCCACGCTGGGTGATTGGGACTGCCCCATTCACATGTACATCTGTGATGCTCACTACCAAGATGTCCTTCCAGATAAGAACGTTTTCCCAGCTCTGTACAATTCAAACAAGCCACTTACAGAGCAGTCACCTGCTCAGTTATGTGTGCCAAAAGCCTCCTGCCTGCTGAGCCCTCTCTCCCAGGACCTCAGATTCTCAGGCAAGGGCCTTCATGGACTCTTCCTACAAAAGGCAAAAGCAAGTACCCTTTCCTACAAAGAGCCACTCCTCCCTCCTCTTGCAGCAGTTTCTTCAGCAAATAATTCCTCTGGATGAAGTAAACGTCTTTGTTAATTCTCCTGTCTGGGTGACACATGAGGTCCTGCTGAGGCCCATCAGCCACTTCTGGGGGTGACAAGGCTGGATGGGGCTCGTGAATCCTGCAGTCAAGGACAGCCAGATAAGACACCCCATCCAGGGATGCTCATTAACACCCAGCCATTCCCATTAGAGCAGAGATGACTGTAAGTCACGGTAGAAATAGAAACTCCCATGGAGCAGGGAGCGTCTCTCCCTGGCAGGGCTGATTAGTTCCCTGGGATGAATCGCTTGCCGTGGGGCATTGGGGGTCCCATGTCACAGGGCTCGGGGAGGTGGCAGCCCCACCCCGTTCCTCCTCCCTCCCTGTGCCGTTGACACAACTAAGTAGAGTTACTTAAATATTCACAGACTCCTTCCCCCATGGTGTTTACTAGGAATTTACATTTCCACAAGTACTTTGATTTCACCACATTTCCTTTCATTCTTCCCCCAGGGAAAGGCCACCAGGGGAGGTTTCTTCTCCTTTGCTTTCCAGCAAAGCTTCAAGCCCTCCCATTTCAATTTGCAGTGTTTCCTTTTTCCTTTCCTCTCCTCATTTTTCTTCAAAGAAAGAAAGCAAAGGGACAACAGAGGGGAGATGAAGGAGAGCCTCTAAAAACACCAAAGTCCTCCCCCACCTCCAAAAAATGCCACATAAACACCCCCCAGCATTCCCAAGCATCCCAGGCTGATGAAAGAGAAGGTCTCTGCAAAACTTGCAGAGTTAAATTCATTGCTTGAAAACACTCATGAAAACTCATTCCTGATTTACACCCAGCTTTGCCAGACACTCCAGCGTGGCTGCTGCTCTCCAACGGGATGTATCCCTTTCCCGTGCTCCCTAGATTCCCACCTTTCCTGGCAGGCAGCAGGCAGTGTTTGGAGGCAGGAGAGCTCCCACTCGCAGCCGGGCTGGCTGGCACGGCGTGTTGGCTGCCAAGCCAGCTGGCCAGGGCGCGGGTGAGCTCCTGCTGCTCGGGCAGCTGCCGGGGTTTTGGCTCCCAAGCTGTCCGGGCAGAAGGAGCTGCTCTCGGTGCTGGCAGCCCGGCTCTGCAGGCAGCCTGCGGGCCAGATGCTGCGTAGGTCTGCGCTGCAGTAATAACCGTAATTAATAACAATAACATGCCTGCAAACCATGATGACAGCAGGCACTAATCTTTCATAATACTTTTAAGACAGGAAGGGGAGAATCCTGCCATACAAGTCCTGCTCTATATCCGTTTGGAGCCAGTACTTAGAGGAAGCAGAAGACCTCTTAAATGGCATGCAAATTTGTTTTTCATTGAGCCAGGTCCTATCAAAACCTTCTGTCTTTACGCTGTCACCGAATTTACTTTGTCCCAGTCTGTGTCTATTGCATTAGGCAACAAACATGGCCCTTGCAGGCAGAAAATATTCAGGAAAATGGCAATTTTACATGGTTATAGCTTCTTCACTAAGGTGGGAACCAGGGAGGACTTACTGCTGTGCCGAGCATGTGACAGTTTAGTGCTGTTGCTTCTACTTCAGTAAGCTGTTTGTCTTGATCAGCTGGGAGCAGGGTGGCAATGGTGTCACCTGAACCCATGCTGGTGAGGCAGTGTGCTGGACACCAGCTCGCAGGAGCAGAGCAGCTCCCTGGGGATCAGGATACCAGGGCTTCGTTTCCCCAGCCCTGCCGTGTGTCAGTGTAGAGGGCAGGAGCTGGCAGAGCTGCCCCCTCCTCTCTCCACAGCGCTGGTCTCACACCTCCCCATGCTGCTGTCTCGTTTATTTCAGGCTCATCTGCCAACTATCATCCAGGAAAGCCTTTGGTATGTTAAATTCCTTGCACATGAAAGAAGGCTAGAGCACAGGCAGCTTTGCTGTCTCACCTCATCCCCTGCCTCCCCCGGCCTTTCCCTGCAGTGCCAGCTCCATTAAAACCAGTGTTGCTCCCACTGTGAGCCAGGCATTTCTTGCCCCACAGCACAGCTGATGTGGCAGAGTCTGGTGGAAGGTGGACAGCCATATCCTGACTGTCCTAGGAAGAAAGGACACCTTAGAGAATCCACACCATGAAACTGTTGCTCCCTCCCCCTGGCTCTTTGGAAACAGCTTTGGAAGGAGGTTTTTTGAGGGAGATCACATCTGCTTTTTCTAGCCCGCAGTCCTCCAGGGGCAGAGAGGAGACAGCCCTGTTCCTGTTCTAATTCACAGCCCTCTGCCTCAGTTTCCCTGTCTGTGACATGGGGGTTGGATAAATACCTCCTAATCCCTGAGGATAAGTTGGGAGCTTTTCATAACTGTAGACAACCTGTGGGCACCTAGATACAGTGGCAAGCATTTATGAAGTGAGTGGAACTCCAGGGCAGAGGCGTTGGAACACACACGTAATAGAAACAACAGATGCTATTAAAACAGTGCTGTTGCACTGTTTGCTGAACCTGCAAGGAGTGATTAGAGAAGGTCCCCGTAGGTGTCAGAGCTGATGGTCCCCTTCACCCTGTTGTGTCTCAAGTTACAGGACTCACTCCCACAACAGTCTGGTAGTTCAGTGGCTGGGTGGGTTCTGCTACAGTGGAAATATCTCCCAATTACACTAATGAGGTGCAAGTTCCCCAGAGGGATCTGGAGATGAGGCACATCCTTTTAAGAGGATTTTAATTGGCCTGGGAGTCTGAGTGCTGCTGGAGGTGCACACCAGCCAGTGGAGGCTCTCCAGGGTCCTGCTCCTCTCCTGGTGCTGGAGACAGACAGGAGGCTCTGCACATCGGCTCTGTCGTGGCTGGGATGGACACTGGGTGACCTCAGTGGGGACACAGAGTGGTTTATGGCCACCATGTGCAGCCACACCAGCAGGACTCCCCGAGGCACCTGGCAGTGGGCTGGGCTCCCTGTTACCCTGAGGGCTGGAGCTCTCTGTTCTCCCATGTGGCAAAGCATCGACTCCAAGCACCCATGGAAAATGAATCTTGCTCTTCAGAGGGTCCCCTCAGTATGCTTGCTCCCAGAGAAGCTGCCAGGAGAGCTGCTTTAGCTGCTGCTACTCACAGAAGTGAAAATCCAGTGTTTTACCCTGCAGAGCCCTCCCGGCCTGTGTGGCTGATGAGAGCTGCCTGCTGCTGTGCATGGCAGGGGCAGGACTGAGGGACCAGGCAAACGTAATGGAGCCAAGCCTTGATCATGCAAGGTTCAGGGCTGCCCTGTGAAGTCTCTAAACACCCAAGAAGGAGCAGGGGAGCTCTTGCAGGGGTGATAATGTGTCACAAGGGACACATCTGTCATGGACAACTGCAAAAGCCTCCCCTGGTGCTTGCTGCAAGGGATAGATGCTGCCTCAGCATCTTTCCTCCTGGGCTGGTGCTTCTGCAGGGGTGTAGATTCCTATCCCTCCCCTTCATGAGCCATGAATCAGCTGTCCCAGCATCCTTCTCCTCTCTTGAATGCTCTCCCTTTCCCTCATCCCTTGCCTGCCTGCCTCTTCCTCCCCAAGAACAGCCAGTGGGGATGGGGACAGCATCATTCCTCATCCAGGGAGGAGAGACAAGAGTAGTGGTGAGATGAGCTGGGAGCAGGACATGTGAGATGTGCAGGGGTAGACAACAAATGCAAGACAGGAAGATCCTGGCTCTGCCATGCCCTGCCTGCCTGCTACACCTGTGCTTCCAAACACTCTTCTGGAAGATGGCTCAGCTGTGTGCTGGGATATGGAAATTCCCAGGGTGCTTCTTTCATTTGCAGTGGGACAGTGAGATGCCATGCTGGGACATGAGAGCCTGTTGAGAGGCTGTGAGATATCACCCAAGGCAACCCTTTAGTGTTTGATTTATCAGAAAGGTGACCTTGGGAGGACCAGTGTAAAATTTGCTGAAGGAAAGATGGTTTTCATTGACAAGCACCACAAGGTCCCAGTCTGGGAGCTCCCGCTGTGTTACCAGCCCCAGCACAGTTATGAGGGTGGATGGGTGGGCTGGTGTGTTTGTGCAAAAATAATGATTGTACACCAATGCATAGATAACTGCAGGGTTCACTGCAGATTGGTGGATGCATGGATGGATAGACTCACTAAAAAGCAAAATAATGCAGATCCTCAGAAACAAGATATTTGAAAAGTCTTGGTAATGTCTGCTCTGAACTCACTGTGACTGCCTGATTTGTCAGCCTCAAGTTCAGAGAAATGGAAAAAGCTTTTACAAATCTCCTCCATATGCCAAAGGGGTAAACAAAAGGGATCGCCTGCTCCTGTAACTTGGGGTGAACTTGTCCATCAGGTGATTGGAAATCTGAAAGTAATAAAAGCTTTAGAAAGAAATGCCATTATCTATCAGCTTTGCATTTGTACTCTGTGTTAATCCTTTTTGTTTTAAGTCAGAGAAAAGCTGTCTTTCATTTTGGAGTGATTTTGGATGTATGAGAGATATTTTATAACACTGCAGAAAGTGACCAATCTGAAGTGGAGGATGAATATTATTCTTCCTGCTGGGAAAATTATTAATAGAGCTGTGGGAATTGTTCACCTTATCTTTATTTCAGGTACAGAACTACTGCATCATGCATCGAGTTTAGTATCCATATCTGCAAGACTAATGCAAGATTTCTCCAAAAGAGCTGTAGGCAAGATAAGGAAAGCTTAAATATATATATATAAAAATGTGTAAGTGTATAAAATGTGTAAGTATATA
This sequence comes from Acrocephalus scirpaceus scirpaceus, assembly GCA_910950805.1. Classification (NCBI taxonomy): domain Eukaryota; kingdom Metazoa; phylum Chordata; class Aves; order Passeriformes; family Sylviidae; genus Acrocephalus; species Acrocephalus scirpaceus. The sequence continues at coordinate 10,131,670 of OU383781.1, read as the reverse complement.
AAATTTAAACGTAGGTAGAATTTACTCATTCCCTCCAAGTAGAAGCACTGGAAAAAAAACCACAGAGCATGACAAGCTCATCATCATAATTAACATTTTCTACAACAGTTTAAAGGAAATAAATTCAGTTTGGTTTCTTTGGGTTTTTGTTCTTACTTTCAAAAGTAACTACTTGCTGTCTTAAGAAAAGCCTACAGATGAGGCAGAGACAGAAACTGCTTATTTAGAATGCTCCTTATTATGGAAATGTTTGACTACCCTTTTAGGATTGTTTCAGAGGAATTAGGCACACAAGACTGGAAAGGAAGAAAAGGGACTTCAAGCCACATCCCCGGGAATTGCAGCCCCAGGGCAGCCACGTGATGCAGGAGAGTCCCCAGAGCATCTCATCCACATCCCATGTACACAGCATGCCAACATCCCTTGAGATGCTGGGGCTGTGACAGAAAACAAACCCACAGCTCTCAGGTGGCACAGGGAGAGAGAACAAGAGGTAGTAAATGTGTCACCAGATGTCTGAAAATGCAGTGGGTTTGCCTGGGGAAGTTCAGAGATGCCCGGCTCAGGAGATAATGCGCTGGAGCTCTGTACCCACAGCTATCACAGCCCATAGGTCTTTGCTCAGCTGCTCTGTGCTGAGACCATTCGTGTGTGACCGGGGTTGTGCTGTAGCAGGACCTGCAGCCTGGGGCAGGGAGCACTGGTAGATGGAGCAGGCAGCATGTTCCTCTTCCAGGTAGAAGCCACTTCATTAAAAATGTGTGACTCATGGAACAATCTGCCTTCAGCCCCCAGCTACTTGGTCCTCAGCTGCTCTTCTCCACCTGCCCACAAAGCTTTCCAGTTCTTAGTGCTGGTCCCCTTTGCCCTGCCATCAGCTCACCCCCCAGGCTGCCAGGTGAGGAGATATGCAGAGGTCTTGCTGAAATATGGCTTTTGCCATCTGTGCCATCCACACAACAGATGGACATGCTAAATCGAGGTCCTTAGCAAAGGTCCATTTGAGCCCTGGATTTTGATGAGCTGTCTATCAAACCCATTAGCAGCACCAGTTCTGTGCACAAAATTAAGTCATTGGTAAGCCAACACAGTGATGAGAATGATATAAGGGCTGTGGACCTACTTCTTTTTCTGGCAAGGGCAGCACTTCACAGAGTCAGATTGGCTGTGACTGCTGCCAGGAGATGGGTCAGAGTGTGGAGCCCATGGTGGCTTTATCCACAGGGCAGAAGTGGCTTTGGGCAGCAGTTGCAGAAACAAAAAGTTGTAGTCTCCTGGCTCTCCTCTGGCTCTTTCCTTTGTATGTCCCTTCCCACTCCCACAGCAAGAGCAGCCCAACCCCAGTTTCTCATCAAGAGCCATGATTTGGTCTTAGCCTACAAATGCAAGGCCTGAAAGTTCAGGAGGAGCTCGATTAGCAGAGACCACAGCTTCAATGAGGAGGGTCTGTGGCATCAATATCAGTGATTGTTTAAACATCAATCAATACCAGTATGGCCTCAGCTCTTGTAGTGTGTCACAGACCTATAAATACAACTGTATGATCCAAACTCTTGACTACAGGAATAGTCACAAAGGCTGCAGGAGCCTGCTGTAAAATCCCAGCCCACAGAACAGGAAGCTTTCAAGCAAGGGGACACGGCCCTTTCACTCACCCTTTGAGCAAGGAGACTGACTCATGAGTGACTTCATCCCCCAGGACATTCATCAGCCTCATCTCATCTGCTCTTCCTGCAGCCTGGAATATCCCTCTCGTGTTACTCCCCCCACACAGCCCCCTGCATCTCTCTCCTGCAGTCATGCCCCAGCTGAAAACATGCATTTTTCTGCTCTTGACTCAACAGAGCCAGTAGCAGGGTGAAGGAGCAAATGAGCTTCCGCTCTGTCTTGCACATTAGCAACAAAACATGACTGCCTTCTGATTACAAACACTTTATTCTTGGTGACAGCAGCGTAGAGGCTCAAAGGATACAGTTGGATTTGCAGAGCCCAAGATGAGCTCTGCAGAACTGATAATTAGAAGAAATCATCTTTTTGACTTGCGAGCGCATTTGAACTGAGATGAGTGAGGGGGAATAAATATGAAAACCAATTATGTCATTTGAGCCAAGTCACTTCCCTGATTATAATCACCTCCCTGTATGGGCATAAAAAAGGTGAAAAAATGTCAAATTATTAAAGAATTAGGGTGACCAGACTGCACTTAATGACTCTGTCGTTCGTAGAATTTAAGTGAAGTTGTCTGATGGGATTCTGAAGTCAGATGAGCACTGAGAGGGATAATTGGAGCATCAGAGTAGGGATTTATGGTACTGTTGTGGCAGAAGTCTCAGCTCAGGTTGTACAGTGCTGCACTGCTACAGCAGGGGATCTCTCTGCTGGCAGGGGCTGCAGAAACAGCAGCAAAGTGTTCTGCAGGGCACAGTTCCTGCAATAAGGTTTTACTGTGGTGAAAAACAGAGTTACACAGCCTGATGGTCCAGCATCACTCCTGGCATCCCAGGAAATAGTCCTTGATTGCAGCAAATGGAAGAAGTGAGGACTTCACTCAGAAAGAACGTGAGAGGTCAGGTGAATGCTGCATGAAACAATCAGTTGCAATCTTCTTGTGGATGTGGCTGAGATCCAGCAGGGTCAAAGATCCACAGACACAATCCCTAAAAGCGGAGAAGATCCCAAAGGATGCATCTCAAACCCACTTATCACCAGTCTAAGGCTGGATCTGAGAGATGTGAGCATCCATAAAGAGGTGCCCAGTTTCCTCCCTAGACACACACACATTTCTCATCTGTCTGGTTCAAATTCACCAATATTATGTCAAAAATATGCTATATACAGCTGTGCTGCAGGCAAAGGAGAAACCCTGCCAGCAGCATGCAGCCCTTGCACCAAGCTCCAGCACCCATTTCGCCATCACAACCCTCTGGAAAACCTTGAGATGAGAAAAAACCTTAAGAGCTGTCTGCTCTCTTGCTGTTCTGCATGAGCCAAGCGTATGCTGAGGAGTTTTCTGAGCAGTGTTTACACACTTACATCCACTAAGCCTCAGCAGCTTTGCTATCTCTCAGTGGAGATGTTTTAAGAAATACATTTTTGATCCTTTGTTAGCTATCCGCTGGAGGTCTTGTGGAATCTAAATTAAATACCATTAGGAGACCTTTAATCTGCAGTGCTTCCAGTAAAACCAGATGGTCTCTCTTGAGCACACAGGCTCATTCACTGAAGACTCTCCCGGCACGCTTACCCTCAGCACTGCAGCTCGGAAAGCCAGCCAGGAGCTCAGCAGGCTGGAATTGGCTGGGTTCCCCTGCCGTCAGAGGGGAAAAGCCAGGCTGTGCCAGCCAACAGTCTGAACCAGTATTCCCTCACAGGAAGGAAATCAAGGAATTTGGACAGCTCTTCCCAGCGGACTGCCAGGATCATCTAAGAACCTACATTGCTGTCTTCTGCTCACACAACAATTCAGGAGGACAGAAATACTTATGTCTGTCAAACTCTTTCATATCCTTGGCTTAAGCTGCCTGTCCAAATTTGAAACCTGACTAGATTTTCCTCAGACTGCTTGTAACTGTGTCTTATCCTTTTATTAAGATGAGGAGGATTATTTGAAGCTTTTGTTCTTTACAAAGCCCCCTGTGGCAAAGGCAAGGTGGCGCTTTAGATGAAATCTTCATTCTGGGCTGCTCAGATGAGAGATGCAGTGCTTTCCCACAAAGGATTTAGTGACATTGGATGCTGAAAACTGGCACAGCATTGTTGGGGGGGTGGTGTATGATGCTCTAGTCCCCATGATTGCTGCTTTCTTCCTTCAGTCCTAAGAAGCTGCATTACTTCAACCCTGCAGAATGAGTCAGAAATCCTCATTTTTGGTGCTAGAAGCATAAAAATAGGGAAATTTTCATGTTAAATGGAGGACAGGAAGAGAGTTCCCTCTGACAACTTACAAACCTTGTCTCCTATGAAAACCTTTTCTTAGCTGCATCACTTGCTCTTATTTCAACTTGCTCTAGTGATTTGCAGTCATTAAATCACTTAGCTAAAACATGTTTAAATCTTAGTGTTGAATCCCTGCAAGCTAAACGTCTCTGGGGAAAAATCTGATCAGGTCCCCCTGAGGGGGATCTAAAGGATATTTGCTCACTGGTTCACAGACACACAGGCCTGCTGAAAATGGGCAGCAGGGACATTGGCTGCACAATTTTATCCTCAACAAAAAATGATAAATCTGGGAGGTGGGTCCCTCCCAGACCAACGGCTTTAGAAAGCACCCAGCTTCACTCAGGTTCTGTCCAAGGAGCAGGGCATACCCATGATACACATTCACATCTCATGCCTCCTTGGGTCCTGTAAGAGACAAGGACTGAGTGTTCTGGATGGAAAGGTAGATAAGGATTTGCATCTGCAAAATTGTCAACAACTAGCAAAACTGCAGGTGTGGTATAGGGGAGCAGGACCTCTCCAGACAAACACACAGACCCAGGAGCAAGGCACAAAGCCCTGTCCCTGCAGAGCAGGTACTGTGGTGAATCACTTCCTCAGCCAGTTTTTCCCAAGCATTGCTCAAAAGAAGAAAAAAAGCCCTTTTTGTTGGTGGGATACCCATCTGGGAGATGTGCCAGTTTTGCCTTGGCCTCCAGGGAGTTTCTTAGCATTGGTGAGCGTTTGAGGTTCTTAGATAGCTTTTTGAAGTTGGGTCTTCATTTCTCTGGGTTTCCAGCCTCTCTCTTTTGTGTAGCCCTTTCAGACTGCAAATGTTTCAGAGCAGGAAGCCTCTTTTATTATGTACAGCACCTAGCACCACAGAGCCCAGTTGATGATGCCATCAAAAGCCCTGCTACATACCAGCAAGGGCAAAGAGGGATGCTGAATCAAAGGAGCTCTCATTAGCAAGCCAGGCAGGGAATGCTGAAGGAACTGCCACACTTCTTGACACGCTGCATATGCACCCAAGAAGTCAAGAGCTCCTTTCAAAGCTGCCTGATGTCCCCCTGTGATCTGTTTGCAGGAGGCTAACAGGGCCAGCAGGGAAGCGATATCTGACAGACACAGTTTCTGATTGCTGTTGTAACCTAGAGTGCATCAGTAGAATCGTGTGCTGGGTTCATCCCTCGGTGTTTGTCCATGCTCAGGATTTTCATGTTGCTGTGACAGAGCCTCCCCTCCTAGGTAATCTTCTTGGGAAGTTGTGGTGACTTTGGCTTAGTCTTTGGGAAGTCGTTCTGGGGAGTGTAAAGGGAAGAATCCTGTAAGCAATTAGCAGGAGGAACACGTGCATTGCAGATGGTTAATCTGCCTGCTTTCATGTGAACAAAGGAGAAGTCCCTTGAATGAAAGGAAACGGGTAACTTTAATGCAGGCTACAGTAAATGCAAATTAACTCCACAAATAAAGAAGCTTTTCTTCTTGGAGCCAAGAAAACATTTCTCAAAGTCTGTATTTTAAATATACAATAATCTCTTTTATACCTCAGAAAGCTGTCCCTGCCGTGAGCAGTCTGGTATCTTCTTTGCAGACAGTAATCAGTCCATCACCAGTGCTCAAGGATGAATTTTAATATTTGATTGTTCTCTGTATCCTGGCATGTCCAGTTGCAGGCCTGGAACCAGACTGACTTCCCTGCAGCCTGCAACCTGCCTGGCCCCAGGTTTAGGCTGGAGTCCAAGAAGGTGTCTCACATCAAGCTCTGGAGCATCCAAAGGCCGTGGTAGGGACCTACTGCCCTCTTAAGCTCTAGGGTGTATCGAAGTTTTAACTCACTGATCCATGATGCTGTAAAGGCCCTGTATCAATTCAGCTTGTTCCAGGGAGCTCATCCCTTGGGAAGAGCTGTGCACCCCTTTGAGGACACCTCAAGGTGTTCCAGGACAGCCAGGGAGCCAGGCAGAGGCAACAGCTTTAATCTGATGAGGGGTAGAACTGAGACAAACAGAAAATTCGTGGCACTTCTTCAACAAGGGTGCCCATGGTAGTTATGAGCAGCTCTGCTGTCCTCTTCTTTTGCAGCAGCACAGAGGCAGAAAGGTGCCTTAGCTGAACGCTCTTGGGCTGAAATAAAATTCTCATGAGGAGGGCAAAAGGTGAGAGGGACAGCAGCCCGCTGCCCTGGGAGAGCCAGGTCTGTGCTGAGGGAGCAGCTGGAGTCACTGCTAAGGGCCTGACTAATGCAGATGCAGGGGAAGAGAGTGGAGCCAGATGTAGGCAACTGGCTGAGCCAGGTGGCCCAAGAGTCTGGGGAAGCATTGCTTGAAGATATGACCAAGAGCAAAAACTCCCGAAGGAGTAACCCTGGCCCCACTCAGCACTCACCAGCACCTTCACCCTCAACACTGCTGGTCCCACCTCCAGCCCAGTGTGACACAGATAACAGGCACTTCAGATGATGCAGGAGAGGATGTGGAATACCAGTCTCCAGCAAGGGCTAAGGTGGTCCCAGTGCTGGCTCTTTCCAGCTGAAGTTTGAAAGGGACATGAAATCCAAAGCAGTGTCAGGTTTCTTAGCCCACTCAAGCACAACAGATTTGTAAGTCAGTGAAGCTGGTGGCGTTAGTAAGGATCAAAGAAAATCCATCCCAGGAGAGAGCATTTGCAAAGAGAAACAGAGTGTGTGTGTGAGACGGGGAGGAGGGAGCACAGTGGGGGTAGAGGAAAGGACACAATGCAGAAGATTACTTTAATTTCCTCCTCCTTCAGGCTCTTTATTAACACCCAGCCAGATCTCTCTCCCTGGCTGTTGCAGCAGTGGTAGGGGCCAGGCTAAATGTGATGGCAGAGGGGTGCAAATCAGGGGCAAGAGAGACCAAAGCATCTACACACCCTGCTGCTCCCACAGCAGCAGTGAGATCAGATGGGGCTGGGGGGACATGGGAATAAAGGACCAGGGACAAGCTTCTGTTTCTTGTGACCAATCCAAGGGACCTGCTGCAAACACAACCCTGAGAGGCGCTAATATGCGAAGATGTAATTTCCTGGTCAGTCCACACCTGCTCAGGTCTGTACCTCACCTACTGCCAGCATGGCTGTGCCAGTCCAGCAGCAACTTGTCTCCAAGGCTTGCCTACACTCATAGCTTGATCGTAAGCAGGACGCACAGGCAGGGAGGGAGGAGAAAGCCTACAGAAGCTCTGGCTGGTTCCGGGGTTTAAGTCTATCCTGAGGCTGTAGAAAAGGGGATCTGGTACAGAAAACAGCAGCCGGTTTCAGCCCTCAGGTACAGAGCTGCTGTCCCAAAGCTGCCAGAGCAGCTGCTTCTCCCTTGGCTTCCTAGAGAAATGAGGCTCATATGGACCAGCTGAACCCTGGAGTACCAAAGGGCTGCCAGTCCCCCCCCCTGAAGCTTTTAATCCTTCAGGACATTTCCAGAGAGGAAGAGATCCTAGAGAAGTGAAGTGGCCACAAATGTTGTGATCTAGTAGATGTGACTAAGTTGAGGAGGGGCTCCTGCTATTTTTTCCACCAAGGCAGAGCAGCTGGAGCTCAGCCCCTCAGTCCACAACACAGAATACATACATATACACACAGAGCACACAGGCACAGAGCCAAGCTGGGATGAACTTTAGGCAAATTTCACATCTTTCTGGGTGCCAGAGAGTGCAGTTGTGAGGGGTGGAAGCACAGGAGAGATGGCTTTCCAAAATAAGAACACATGTAAGTGAAATAAAGCCAGGACTGAGGGAGATGATAAGGAGAGTGAGCACTTTCCAACTCTCCTGGAGGTACCTCAGCAGGTGGGCAACTGAGCAAGTGCCTGGAAGCCTCTACTCTGTCAGGGGCACGGGAAGTTAAAGCACCACCAGCGAGACAGACCCTGGAGTATTAGTGCTAATAGCCATCTCAGCCAAATTAATTCAAATTGCGTTCAGCCGACCATGAAAGCGTTGTTGGTGGCAGCGCTTCCCCATCCGCTCACATTTTCGTGAAGTAATTAAAGCCATTAGAATGTAAACCAGCTCTTTTGGCTTGGGAAGGAAAGAAAGCAGGAAGGGAAAAGGGAAGCTGAATGACAGCTTAGCTAATTCAGCTAATATTCCCACTATTTCCATATATACTGATTAGTTCCCATTCTCCAGCCATTTCCATACCCATGCAAAGGCCGGGGTCCTCCACAGAGGTTCCTACATCTCCGTGCAGCAGCACACCCTGACCCCAGCTCAGCATTCCCCTCATGGAGGATGCTGGCAATTGGGCTTTCTTTCTCCAAGCCCTCATCCCTCAAGCATTCACATCCCAGGATGCAACTCTGTTCTCTCCCCCACCAGGAATATGTGGAAGGAGGGGAGATAGTAAACAGGCTTTGTGCTTGAAGGAAAGAAACCCTGCCATGGACCTCTAAACAAATGGACATAAGCAGTAGATTTGAGGCAACCACTGTGCTCTGGAAAGTCATTTCATGTCTGAAAAGTCCTGCACATGATACTCAGCTGCCACATGAATTGCCTCAAGTGATGGAGCTACTTCTTCAGTGTCGTTATTTATTGGGCAAGCTAAGGGAAGCAACACTGTGGATGGCAGATGGCCAGAGGTGGTACCTGGGGCTTATTTCTCTGCCTGATGCTGGCCTGCATGCCAGAGGGCAGGCAAAATTCAGGGCCAGCAGGATCTGCAGTGAAGGTGGTTTTGTGGCAAGTTCAGGTTAGAGAGAAATGAGCTTGAAAGTAGAGAGACAAGAGGAGATGCCCAGCAAGGTGCAGAGGGTTGCAGGGGAGAGATAAAAATGACAATGCCAGGAGGAGGAAATCCTGCTAGACCCCAAGGCCTGGATGTCAGCTGTATCTAAGCTGGTCTCCACTGGTGCCACTGTGGCTGGGCCAGTGCCCAGGACCCTGTGATCCTCCCTGGACAGTGGCTGGGAACTGCTGTCTCCATGTGCATCCAGGGCAGATGCTGCCTGCAGGGCTGGCTCTGCCTAGGGGCACTTCCTCACACTATCCTGGATAGACAGGGGTGGAAAAGCTCTGTTGGCTGGTTACAGCAGCAAGTCTCCTGTTCATACAGCTTTTGCCTACCTTCCCACCCGCTTCATCCTCACCAGCCCTGCTGAAGCAGCCCTGTGCCATGGCAGGTGTCTTGGGTGGCAGTGAGGACCTGGGCAGCACAAGCTGTCAGTGAAGCCTGAAAAGCAGGACTAGCCCCACGTGTGTGGTTTCTGTGTGGGCTGGAGCCATGCACAAAGTGCTGTGATGGACGAAGAGGGCACAATACAGTCATTCCAATACCTGGAGAGCAGTTCTCTGTGCAGGTGCTCTGCCTGGCTCTGTAGTCTTTCCCTCATCAGCCTGCCCCTGCTCCATGTAGGCCATGTGGGGGTGTGGGTATTCTGACGTTTATTTTCAAAGCAGAAGAGTTCAAGAGGATCTGAGGGACATATTTTGTCTGTGAACAACAGCAGTAATTCCCTCCTTGGGATGACCCTGAAGGAGACCAAGAGGCAAGTAATTTTGGATGCAGCAGCTATCTGGGGGCTCTTCTGAGCTCAGTCTGTGCTTTATTGGATCACCTCTCTCTCGGACTTTTCTGAACACTTCAGAGCTAAAAGCCTGGCAGCATCATGCAGTCTACAGGACCCAGAATGGTTTAACCAATTGGGCCAGTGATTTCCCACATTGGCAGGTTGGAGCATTAGACTAAGAGTTCAACTTTCCCAAGGGACCTGAAGGATGATTTGCCCACAGACAAGCTGGGCTAGGAAGCTTGTGAGCACTGCTGTAACCAGCTCAGCTGGCTGGTTTTACATAGGATTGACCTAGGAGCCCTCACATGGATTGTTCTGTGTGCCAGCACTGAGACACAGCAATGGGTAGCTGTGGAGGGCTACTGGAACTGAGTGCATGCCCATCAGTGACAGGATCTGGACTGAGAAGGGTACTCCTTATTGTATACTTGGACAGCAAGAAAAAATCCATTCAGGATGCTAAGGAGCAAATTTACCTCTAGGATTACTGAGATAGCAGGTACAGGCACAAAATCAAAGGGATTTGCCCAAGAAATACAATATTATTGATCCCAAGGGGAGCAAGGACTGCCTACAGTGCAATCTCCAAACTGAGGTTTCCACCAGTAGCTGCTCTTGCACACGTGCCCCAGAGATCTTGGAGTAAGAAGCACGGGGAAGCAGCAGCAGGAGGAAGAAGGAGCTGCATTTAACTGGCAGATCTTTGTAGTGGGATTCCATTTCCAACTCCCCCAGCGGAATCCCACTGCTGCTTTCACCAAGTGTACCTCGAGGAGCAGAGCACAATGCATCCATTGCCCAGGCGTTTATCCCACCTGGGCCTCCTGGTGCGATGTGGCGAGCAGCACTCTCAATCAGGCAACATTAAAATAAGAGAGATTCACTTTTTCATTTACATCAGCAAAAAAAAAAAAAAAAAAGAAAGAAGAAGAAGAGGATGCCAATTGAACCCAATGGGCTAAATAGCATCTTTCACTCGGTTTTCTATGGGCTCCCAAAACTATGGGAGAAAATTGAAATCTGTCTCTTTCTGTCTCCATTTCTTCCTTTTTTTGTAATAATTCCTGGTATGCAAGGCCTTGTGCCAGGGCTGGTATTGTGGGTGATGAATCCTGAGTCAGGCGGCGGGGAGGTTTCTGTCCTATCAGCGCACACTTGCCATGGTTTGGGATAATGTGCCTGCGGCTTGTCAGGTGCTGATGGGGAGCAGAAGGGGTGGGGGGATGAATGCATTTTTGATTGCTATAATTGCCACAGATTGGATGCTTGAGAGGAGCTAATTAACAAGGAGGCTATGGGCGGATTATACTTGCAGAACAGAATCCCATGCAGATCCTTTCCCTTTGTGCCACATGTATGAGATCATTGGTAGGTGATTATGGCTGTGAATACGGTGCTAATTTACTTTGCACGTCTGACGAAAATCCTGTACATAATAAAACGCGGAGGCAACTTAAAGTAGCCCAGTTCAGAGGGGAAGGACGGCCTTGCTGCTAAAACACTGAACCCAGAGCTAAGCTCCTGAGGTCTCCTACATTCCCTGAGTAACTGTGGCTGTGTGATGGCTCTTGCCCTGCCTCAGTTTCCCTTTCTACCAAAGGGAGAAGGCGAGCTCCTAACTGTGGATGTTTGCAAGGCGCTGTGCACCCTGTCAGGGATGATGCTGTAAAGGAAAGAACAGAAATATCATCATGCCACGGGAACAGATCAGACAGCGCAGCAAAAATAGCAGCCAGAAAGCTGTGCACTTGGAAAAAATACACTTCTTTGTGAGGACTCTTGCTCTCAGAAGAAAGGAGTGTAAGCAGTAGCTCCAGCTGTTTCTGCAGCCTCGGGATTAGGAAGAACTGACAGGCAGGAATAGCTCTGCCATCCTGGTCTTGCTTCTCCAACCTTGTCTTACCAGCATATCTCCTACATTCTCACAGGCTTCCTGGGGCCCTGAGGGAAAAAAGAGCAAAGGTTTCTCCTTAAAAGTAGTCCTCATCCAGCTGGAGATGTTTGGGCTGGGGTTTAACCCAGGCTCTGACTTCAGGGCAAGGTTACACTTGTTTTCCCCTCTGGTATCTGGGCACTCATAGTGTCTGAAAATGAGGAATTATCCTCTAGATTCTGTGCCAACACACAGCTGGAACATCACCAGCCAAGCAGGGAAGAGTCACTGGCAGTGAATGCTGAGCATCCATCCATCCATCCATCCATCCATCCATCCACCCATCCACATCCATCCCTCTCTCCATCCCTGCAGGTTTTAAGAATAGGTTAAGTTACACCACCTATCTTTATTTGGAGAGCTGGTGAAGAGTTTGCCCAGGGCCCTTTCACTGCTGTCTGTGCTGGTGGGAGTTAGGCTGGACAAGCCTGCAGGCCTGCTTCCAAGCAGGAGTACTTTACTGGGAGTCAGGCAGCTTGATTAAGCGCTGGTAGACTTTTTTAGAAAGTTGCAGTATTCCTTACAAGTAAATCACATCTTTACATTCAAAAATGGAAGTGATATTTATAGTATTGGATAATTTTCACTTGAAATATTTTCTGCATTTTTCAATGGAATTTTTGGGGGTGGGGGGGCATTAAAGTCAGCATTTTCAGAGGAAAAGAAACAAAACCATTTTGCAACCTTTTTTCCTTTAAAGTCAGCAATTCGGATTCCAAATTATATACAGGGATTTAGACCTTTTCCTTCCACAGATCATTTTACCAGAGTCATATTTTATTAAGGTTACTGTTTCCATAATAATGGCTACCCGTTGATTCCAAAATGAAAATATCACTTGCAGATCTCCTAATAAGAATACACTGTTTAATAATATTTCCTTAGTTTTATTTCATTTCGTGCTTATTTACTATGCTCTGGATGATGACTCCTAGAAAAAAAAATTCCACAGCCAGCCTTCTCCTACAGTCAAAAACTACTCACCCAAAATTTTACATTTAAATTAATCAAGACCAAGAGAAAAAGTAATCTGTCTGCAGGTTTAAAAAGACTTTCAATGTTGGACTCATTTCAACAACAGGAAAGAGTTTTCTTCCAGAAAAAAAACCCAAGAGGTGTAAAAATGGATTTCCACTTCTGTCATGACTGAATTCAAGGAGAACAATCCATGAATGAGAAAGAATTGCTCTGCTGAGGGAAGAGGCTGCTGCCTATTAGCAATCTGGGCTGCTGGAGTCCAGGGAGATAAACTGGAGAGGAAATACTTCATTTATTGAGAGACAGGATTGACTGTCTGTGAATGCCCCTAGACAAGATAACAATTGAACCTTGCCTCTGTGCAGCTCCTCTGTTCCTACAGGGATGAGCACAGAACATCCATGGACCGTCTCTCACTACAGAAAGGAAGAGTAGCCTAAAACATGAAATAATACAAAGAAAGGAAAAGGCAGCCAGGATAAAATCCTCTTCTGAGAAAAAACTCCAGTTTCTTGCCAAAGCAACCATTTGTGACAATCTGGCCCAGGTCCCAGTTTTACTGCTGGCCATTTTCTGACAATGTCTCAACCCCAGGTTTTGCTTTGGACCATTTCAAATAATGTCCCTCATCATGCTGAAGTTTCTTTCTTTGAACAAACCCTCCATTCTTCTTCTCCTCCCCTTAGCAAAATATTTTCCATCCTTCCACATCAAACTCTGGATATTTGCCTTTGGAAAGTTGAAGAGTGGAGCAGATGGAAGGCAGGGATCAAACCCAAAACCGTGGAGTCACTTCCAAAGACAATGTGGTGGGAAGCTCAGCGGGACGGGGGTGATGGTAGAAAGAAAGAGGACACAAGAGGTGTTGGCCTTTTTTAATCACTCACATTGAAACACTGGCATGATTTGCCCTAATTTCTATGCAAAATATGTATCTCTGGTGCTGAGGAGAGACAGGCTGTCACAGATGTGGAACAAGTAAGGTGGAGATACTGGCAGAGCACACTGCTAAAGGATCAACATTAGCATATTGGCATTTGGGCTGACACCTTATCTTAGGCTGACTTCCGAATGAAAAGTAATTCCAGGTACTCTCCTTCTCCTGGAAGGTCTGTTACTTTATTATTAGGATTGACTTTTGTCCTGTTGAGCTCTGCCTTCCCTCACTGAGTGACCAGAGAGGCCAAGTCCTGCCCTGGGGAGAGGAGGGGGCGGTGGTGGAGGCACAGCCTTGTCTCCTGACAGCACTGGCGGGTGCTGAGGCACAGGGGTGGCTGATAAGGGACAGAAGGGGAGCAGAAGAAAGGCCCAGTGATGAATTTGGCAGAGGTAGCAGTGCTATCCAGGCATGCAGGCAGGCAGTGCTGGAGTGCACAGCCCAGATAACAAAGCGTCATCTGCCTGCAGAGCCTGCGACCACCTCCCCTTCAATGTCAGGGTGCTGCTGTCCCCTCTGTCACTGCCCAGCATCCCCATCCCCACATATGGCTTCTAGGGGAGGCCAAACTGCTGATCTAGCTCTGGGTCCCTCTCTCCAGCCCCCCATGATGTGTAGACAGTGTTCCTCCCTGCTGACAGCTCTCACCGTGAGATTCCTCTTCTACAAAGGGCTCTTGTCCCTCCCATCTTTAAATAAAGGAGAGTCGCATTAAATACTATGAAGTATTTATTGGCCAACGGGTAAAATGAGCAGGTTTCTTTATGGCTGCAGTGATCATTAATGAAACTTTAGGGTCCCTGTTGGGACCGTGGAACAGAATAAATGACCTCTTGCTAGTCATCATCTCCCTGGTTTCTAGGACTCTGCACCAGAAATGACCCAACTTCATTTAAGGAAAATCAGATTAAAAACAGATTAAAGTAAAAGCACCTCATGCCCCCGTTCTGATTTAACTGTGATGAAAAACAGACCATGGAGTAACTTTATAATGGGAGGAAGCTCATTTAAATATTCCCCTCCCAACAGAAAGAGATTTAAGAATTAAATGAATGAGGAGATTTTCCTTTTAATGAGATTAGCCTTTTATAATTGCTCATTATGGACCACTCCAGAGATTTGGAAGAAAAAAAGTTATACAACATACCTGGAAAACACTGCATTAGAAACCAGCCAACCCTGCCCCTTCACCATCAGTTCCAAAAAGTGAAATTCAAACTACTTTCTACTTACAAATCACTCATCTCAAGTGGCTCCAGCTCCTCCAGATCCTCTCTGCAATTACTGGCTTTGTAAAGAAAGTGAAACAGAGGTTTGAGATTAGCAAGCCTTAATACATTTGCTAAAAATTCTCCCCTTTTCCCATGGAAACACATTTATTTTTGACTGTCAGCTGTCTGGCAAAGCCATGTGATTTCATCTTTCCAAATTTCAGTCCTACCTAAAATAAAGGCTGGACAGAGCCGCCCCTTCTGGCTTGGAAATGCTGGCCTGATTCAGAGGCACTATGGGGAGGTTAGACCAGAAGTTTTGTGTCTGAACTTGAAGCATTTGACTCTGAAGTCCCAGCTTTGGACTGTACAATAATACCAGAGTGAGGATACATACACATGTATTATTTCATTCATCTCTGACTCTGCTTTATGTTTAGTGTCAGGCTCTTTTGGATGAGCTGAAACTAATACTCAGGGCAGGATTTTCTGACAAAATGGGACAGAGCAGCTGTTTGCTCCATTCCTGTTGACAGCATCAAGCAGTAAAGGAGATCAATGGCTCTCTTTGTTTTCTCCATGTGCTGCATATTCACAGCAATCAAAGTCTTGTTCCTTCTCCTTATCTCTTCACCTGCAGTGGCTGCAATGGATGGGCATTTGGCCATGCCAGTACACAGGGCTGCAGGATGGATTTGCACCTTTGCCACTGGGGCCCCTTTACCATCTGTTCCATTGGGGTATGAAAAGCTACTAAATGCAGGAAAATACTCCATTCCTTGAAATCTGGCTGCCGTGGAACTGGCCATGTTCTGCTCTCCCTGTAGGGGGGAGACAGCACTTCCAGAGGATGTTCTGCTCCACTCCAGGAAGGGGTTTCAAGGCAGATGGGATGATGATGTGGCAGGATACCACTTTCTCTTGTCCCCTCCTGCGGGACCAGCTCAGAGCAGACTCCTCATTGTCA
This sequence comes from Acrocephalus scirpaceus scirpaceus, assembly GCA_910950805.1. Taxonomy (NCBI): domain Eukaryota; kingdom Metazoa; phylum Chordata; class Aves; order Passeriformes; family Sylviidae; genus Acrocephalus; species Acrocephalus scirpaceus. The sequence continues at coordinate 10,116,196 of OU383781.1, read as the reverse complement.
GGGTTTGAAGTCCAGAAAGCTGGATCCTGGATCAGGATCCACTCAGTTTTGAGAAGGCACAACCAAGTGCAACCACACAGGCTCACTGGCTGTGACACTGGGAGCTCAGGCTGGGTGCCCACAGCCATGCCCTGGAATGCTCACAGGGAAAAGCCAAACCAGCTCACCAAGGCCATCAGTTGTTTGGCACTTGGCAGTGGTCAATGTGTCAGTGGCTGCTTACCCAGCTGCCAGAGCTGCTCAGCCCTTTTCTGTCAAATCGTTTGGCTCTCAAGGCAATATTTTATTCCAGTGTCATTTTGTTATCAGAAGTCAAGTCCATTTCTAGAGCTGTCGGTATTAGTTTACTTTGATTTATACTTCCTTTTCATATTTGCAAAGACAAACAGACACAGCTTTCCAAGCATCTCTGCTACCCACTGACTGCATTAGCTTGCAAATTTGTGCTGGTACCAGAACCAGGCAGAAAGGGAAAAGTGTCATTAATGAAGCCAACCTCTCATTCCCATCCACCCACCATCAGATACTGTGTGCTCCCTCCCATCTCATCAGGGCTTTGGATATAAGAGGAACTCAGCCTAACTTTGCCCTTGAATGCATACAAATGGGCTTTATGTTAATGTTTGCAAATAGCTTCTCAAAGGAGCAAGATATTTCCCAGGTTTCCCATCTTCTGGGGTTCTCCAGGCAATGGAGTGGGACAGATGCAGTCATCAGCACAGCCCAGGGATGAGGGTGAGGCAGAATCACAAATATTCTGCTTAAATCACCCAGCTGATGGGGAATTTAGAAGCCCTGTGAGGTCTTGGCACTCCAGAGCATTCTGTGGGCAGCCTCCTGAGTGGACCTACACAACATTATCTGGTGAATCAAGAGGGGTGTTTTTGTTGAAAACCAGACCTTCAGGAGGGACAGAGCTATTTGAGAATTCAGGTCAAATGCAGCAGAGTCTTGGTGGAGACAAAAGGATGGTGTTTTGAGACAGAATGTCAAAACATATTCTCTGTCTTTCTCCCCCCATTACAAAGTAATTTTTTTTCCTTCAAAAATTGCCCTAATTTTCTGGAGACACTAAAGCAAAACACAGACAAAGAAATCCATCTGCACAGAATAGAGTGAAGATGGGGGCTGATGGGAACCCACATTTTCCTATCTTTGCTTTCACATGGGAAGCACGGAGGGCTCAGTAAGAAAGGGTTGCTCTCATAAGGAAGAAAAATAATTCTTTTTATCTCACCCAGATCATTCTCTACAGACAGACACTGGCCTTCCCACGCTGTTAGTGAGACAGGTCCTCCTCTGGAGCAGGTAAGGATGGAGTAGCTAGGACAACATCCTGTTGAAGACCCCTGTAGCCTCCAGGGTGTCCATACAGGCTGAGTTTGGAGGGTCCAGATCACCTTTTTTTTTCAGGCAAGGAGAAGGAATTGTCCTGTTCATTGCTAGGTTGGCAGTGTCCTACCCCCTGCCCTACTTCCTCAGCTGGCTGCCTGGGGACTGATACCTCTGCTGGCCCCAGCCCCACTGCATGGCAAAGGAGAGCCTTTCACTCCTCCCATGCTGTCACCCTGGCACCATCTATCCCTGCCAGAGACGTGGAAATTAAAATAATAAACAAAGCAAGCAACACTGCATGTGGAGGCTAATGTACCATAATGCTCTGAAACACAGGCAGCTGCTCATGCTGAGCACAGAGGATGTGTTTGAAAAATGTATCTTCCACTGACAGCAGTTATTTCAACACTATCTTTCTCTTTTCTTACTTCAAATAAGACATTTACTTTCCCCCAGCTCATAATCTCCATATGGAGGAGAGCAGAGGGCAGTGGGGAAAGGCAAAGAAATTACACTTTTTAACACAGCCTAGGCTGGTGGGATTTAAATCATGGGAAAACAAATGGAATTTAACTGCCTGGCTGAAGTCACATTCATGTTGTGGGTATTTATGGCAATCATCACTAACAACAGGAAGAGATTAGATGTTGCTGAGAGCCTGAGTGCCGGCTGGGGAGCAGGGACTGACTGCCAGTGTGTGTGATCTTAAAAGGAAGGATGGGATGTGTGCCTGTACACACACATCCCCGCAAGTACCCAGGTGTGTATGGGATTGTGCTTGCCCCCTGTGTTCAGTGGCCATTCCAGAACGGCCTTTGCTGGGCAATATCAATTTCACACTTTAATCTCAACTTCCACCTGAGATTTGATTAAGAAAGGGGAGCTCATTTTTTTGGAACTAGCAGAGAGTGACTACAAGATTAACTCCAAGTGTAAACGTGGGTGTACCTTAAACATCTCCACCAGCAGAGACGTGTGCTCATTTTCCAGCTAAGGGTAAGTCTAAATAGGAACTGTAATGGATATGGAGAGCCTTCTGAGATTGGAAAGGTGGTTTATCTCAGATCTCAGAGCAAGGTGCTTGTCTAGTTTACACATGCAAACATTGCTCAGGGTGTGCAATGTGTTGTACAGTCAGAGAACCTCACCTCTAGCAACTGCCCCAGGAGCCAGGTGAGCACACAGCATCCCTCACCTTGTCCCTGTCCCCATGCTTGGAATGGGTCAAGACCCAGATTATCCCTTCCCTGCAATGTAGATTTGACCAGGGATGCAGCAGCACCTAAATACTGACTGCTGGTATTTTACTAACCTGAGCATGTCCCCCACAGCCAGCTGAGCAGAACCCTAACGGGTCAGTTCCCCAGAAAACCATCTCATCCTCACTCTAGGAAAACAAACCACAAACAGCCAGAACCACTGAATTGTTTCAAAGGATAAAATTCACTCAGAAATCCCCCTTTTCCAATTTCCAAGCAAACATGTCCGTGTTAATAAAGCAAAGTGCTCTCACCCAGAGCAGCTCTGGCAGGGAAAAGTGTTTTAATGGACTGACTGGGAAGGAAAATTGACTTGCAAGAACAGAAGTCCTGGCTGAGTCCCCTGAGCCTGTGCAGGGGCACAGTTTAGAGACCTGTTTTAATCAAATTGCTTTTAAAAAGCAGAAAGGGAAAAGCTCTCTGACAAATTTGACCTTTGGGCACCTTGAAGATGAGGGCACAAAATGTATGATATACTGGCTCGAAGGAAAAAAAAAAGGGTGGGAATAGATGGAGTCTTCTCTTGGGGGTGGAAATTAAAGGAGGGAAGAGGGCAGACAGATCATCTGCTGGGTGGTGGTGTTGGATTCAAATCCTCCTCAAGGCTCTAAATGGGACCCATAAGCCATCCCCAGTGGGAGCAGCATCAGCATCCTCTTGGCCAGCTCCCTGCTATGATCTTACTCCACTCCTGGGTTTATTTGTGTTGGAGGTTCTGCAAGGAAAGGCAACCATGAGAACTCACTGCACCTGGGGGAACCAAACAAAATAATTAACAACAACATCAATGAAAATAAATGAAACATGCACCAAAGGAATGGGAAATCTCCACTGCCCACCTCTGCCCCCTGAACAGCACTTCACAGTGGAGAGGCTGGAGATAGTGGCTGATTTAAAACTCTCTGGTGCAATGTAGATATTGAAATCCCACAGGCAACAAACACATCTGCCCAGATGGGAAAATCAGAAGTTACAGCACTTGGGTGGTATGATAAGCCTTTTTTTTCTTGCACCCCGAAAAACAATTCAATTGTGGGAGGAATGTGTCAGTTGTAATTTTGAAACTTAATGAAATAAATCAACCAGATGGAAAGACGAGATGAAGATGAGCCCACACAGTCTCGTGGGAACACAAAGGCCACATGAAGCCAGCTGCTGAGAAACAAGAGCTTGTCTGGAAGACTTGGGAGCCCCCTTTGTGGTGAGGACAATGAATTTCTCCAGTGAGGAAACATCTTTGAATTTTCTCCAGCCACTGGGGCTGAGGTTTCAGGAACACCTGGCCACTGAGCCACAAAAGGGCAACTGCTTGCTCAGCTGAGCAGTGATATCAGGGGACTGTAGATAGAGTTCTGTTCCTCCTCACCTGCTGAGATGTCTCTTAAGGGGAGCAAAACCTGAAAATCTAGGAGGTTGAAATTTGTAGGATGAGCAGAGAGCCACAGCAGGAAGAGCCAGAGCCATTCAGAAAGGTTGAGACAAGTGTCATGGTTTAACCCTGCAAAGCTGAGGAGACACTGCTGGCACCCTCCAGAGTCCAGCTCAACTTGAGTAAATCCAGACCTGAAGAGTCAGAGCAAGACTTGGCAAACCCTTGTCGCATAAAGGAGGCAGAAAATGCATGGCAGTTAAATAAGGAGTATCTTTCCACAGCAAAAGCCCAAGACAGAACATCCTTTGGCCAAGGATACGGAACGCTGCCATCCTAAAATAAACCCCAAAAGCCCACAGCACCCAGCTCTGCAGAAAGGAGACTTTACAGCAGCAAATTGCTTTCCAGAGGCTCCCTCATTAATTTTCATGGCACCCAGAATGTCGTTTTAGAACAAGCAGAATTATTAATGTTCAAAGTTACCCAAGCACTGTTGGGAGCACAAGGCCCTCTGAGAGTCAAAGCAGGGCTGACAAACTGAGGAAGAAAAAGCCAGAATTGAGAGAGTACATTCTTCAGGGTTCAGCCAGGCTTGTCCTTGGAGGCAGGCAGAGAAAGAAAAGCAGGAACCTTGGAGAAAAGGTCCTGTGCTCCCTTTATGGCTCTGCTGTTTGGAAGGAATAAAATATAACAGACATTTAGCTTTTAAAAGGAGAGAAAATTGTCTAATTGCGCTAATTCAGGGCTGCCCTGCTTCTGAGCCACCCTGGACTTTCAGGGAGTGGGACAGCAAGTAATTAGGAAGGGCAAAATATTCACAAGGGGTAGAGCTCACCACTGGCTGGAAACACTGTTCTTGCCCTTGAAATCACATCTGAGCTTCAGTGACATTTCAGCTAATTAATGAGAAAGCCAGCCCAAGTTTCCCTGATTGAAGTATTGGTCCTGGACAGATGTAAGTCAGTATCCCTAAACTATCCTGAATTATCTCCTGGCTCACACAGGAGGGAGGATGGGAGCCTTATATCTGCAAAGGTATCTCTGTCTAACTTTCCTCCTCCTGTTTCTGCACACGGCGCCTCATTCCCAAGCACCTCGGTGCTTTTGGGCTGCCCCATGCCCGCAGCCTCCTCCTGCCTGCCCCCAGCTATTCCTAATCCCAGCCACTTCTTTGCATCTCCAAACACAAGACCCAGCCACGGCGAGCTGAAGGGTTTTGCTGTGCCAGGGGATACTCTTTGGCTGGCACCACATCGCCTCTGATCTCGCCCTGTTGGAGCAAGAGAAAATAAGTACCATTTGTTAACATGCCAATCGTTCTTTACACTGGCTGATTAAAAAATAATTACCCGCAGCCATTATTGAGCACTCTTGCAAATGAGCTGTGGGAAGCTGTGACCGTGTGCTTAGCACACAGTGTGTCTTGCTTGTTTCAATATTATTTTAATTAAGTATCTGGGTAAAAGGCCTTTCTAATGTAACTTTCTTTTCACAAGCAGAGAGCAGGGCTCCGCGCTTGGCTGAGCGGTGACGGACTGCTGGAGCCCGGCATCGCTCCAGGCTGCTCCCACTCTGGTGACACAGTGGGACAACTGCTCTTTGCAATTCAAGAGGACTAATCTTTGGCAGACCCATGATGGGAAGAGAGCTCTCTATATCCCAGGGACATGGCCACAGCATGAGCTTTGATAGCTCTGACAGCTCATCCCCCTGAGACTGAGCAGCTGGGACCACCTGGTTTGGCCTGGGATGTGGGCAGGATGGAGATGATGACCCAGACATCCTTTGTGGATGAGGGATTTTGGGTCACCTGTCCTGCTGGCTCACAGGACCAGAGGAGAGCTGGCCCTCTCAGCCAGGTGGGAGGAGAGGATCTCAGTCAGAACAGCTCTGTGGGAGCTTCATCCCACAACAGGACCACAGACTCCAGCACAGCTTCATTTGCCAGGGACTCCTTATTCTTTCTACAAAAGATTTTGCAAAGGGAAAAACAGAAGAGGTGGAGGAAAACCCACATGTTCTGGTCGCCCATCCACCTCCTGTAGCTGCCTTTGTGCACGACTCAAAGCAGTCACATCAGACAATTCCACCTCTTTCTTATTTACATGTTTTCTACTTTCTGCATCCCAGCTGGAGCTGTATTTAGCAGAGCACATGGCCACCATCCATTATTTTGGGGGGGTGTTTGCTTTTTCACATCAGCTTACATTCTCTCACGTAGCATATAAGCAGCAGCACTCGTGTCAATTGTCTGTTGTTTGCAAGCAAATTAACCTGGCAAACAGATTTCAGATCCTCTGCTGGTGTAGAATGAACATGGCACTGGAGAAATCAAATTACTGCACAGGTTCAAGCAGCACAAAACAGCCCCAGAACTTCCTCTTGATCTTCCTCTCATCAGATGAAATTTCCTCTCCAGGTATTTCTAGCAGGATAAAAAGAGGGCCCTGAGCAGGTTCACTCTGAAGTCCCTCTCAGACCTGGCAACAGGGAATTGAAGTTGTTGCTGAGGCCTAGGTTGGGTCCCGCTGACAGATTCTATTTTGGGGGATGTAAAACCTGGGGATAAATAAGATTATTGGACACAAAAGGAAATTTTTTCACAATGATAATAATAAGCCATTGGAATAATCTTCCCAGTGGCAAATTCCCCATCACTGGGCACTTTTAGCATTCAGCTGGAGACAGGCCATGCTGTCTGGACTGTGCTTTTGCCAAGAAGGTTGGACCAGATAATCCCTGAGGTCCCTTCCCACCTGGTATTCTCTGATTCTGTGAAGTTGTGGAGAAAGGTGCAGCCATAACAGAATCTCATCACTTGGTGAGCTTGCAGCAGGATGGATAAATGGTCTCTGACTGATTCTTTCAGAGTCAGACCAGTCATGCTCTACTCCTGGGGCACCACAGCAATAACGAAGCTTTTTGATCAAATGGACACTTAACATTTCCCCAGACAATTCCTCTCTGTGAGCTGAGAAGTGCAGTAATTCCAATAGACACTCCAGCAACCTGAAACCCTGAGCTTCAGACTTTGAATAGACTAAATAAAAATCAGAGGGCTTTTCTCTTGCTTCAACAAAAACATATGTTCTCACCAGACGTTTTTGATGGGAAAAAAATAACACATTTCCCAAAGAGCTCTAGTTACTGCAGACAACTTCATTTCCCATCTCAGACACTGCTGTGGCAGGAATGTAAAAAGCAGAATTGATTAGACCAGATTAGGTTAGACAGGGAGCCTGGTGATGAAGAGCTGCTGCTGCTCTCTTTGCATCCATTCAGGGCCATTAGCAACCTCCATCCCCCTCACCCAGGGATCTTGCCCCATTGCTGAATTCTGCTCTAACTAGCTATTCCATGTCTCTCAATTTCTCCCTGCAGTCTCTGTTTTCAAGCACATTTTGCCCCCATGTGTCCTTCTTCCACTGGATGTGGAGCTCCAGAAAAATGGCAAGGAATTTCTGTACACACAGTTTGGCAACACACTTTGGGATCCCTTAGGATAAATATTGCTAGATTGGCCCACTTTACTATCACAAGGATGATGACGACTATCCATTTTCCCCTGAAAGCCCTTTTTTTGTTTTTCTTTTTTCCTTTCCTTTTTATGCAATAACACTTCCTTCCAGCTTCCCCCAGGAAATCGATCTTTCCAGTGTAGCTTCACACTAGATCACCCAAACAAGCTGGAAAGAGCCATTTTACCAGCCCCTCCTGCCTTCAGCATAAAACTACTGTATCTTATTTACCAGTGCATTAAGCTGCCTGAGAGTCGAGCAGGTTGTGGTTGCAGTGCAGTTTGCTCTAACTCTCTCCTTTTATTCTTCTTTCCCTGGATAATTTCACGGTCCATTAGTTTCCTGTAGCTGCTTCCCACAAATGCACGTGCATCACCATGGTGTATGAGCTTCCCTCTCACCACCTCAGGCACCAGGCAGAATACACATGGAGCTGCCACACTTGCTCCAGGGGCACGGGAAAAGCAGCTCAGCCATGTCCAGGGCAGTGCAGAGCAGGATCCTCAGGGATGCTGATGTCCAGAACAGTCAGCACATGCTCCATGGAGGTGCAGAAGTGCTGAGCTGAACCTGTGAGTGAGGACTGGTCCAGACTGACACTGTCCCAGCACAGCGTGGTTTACATGAGACCCATCTGGCGCTCACTGCATAGAAAATACAGCAGGGAGAAGGATTATAGGGGATTTTTCCCACCATCCAGCTCTTCAGCTACAGCAGGAGCTGGAGCATCCCATCACAATCCCTGGCCAGAGCAACCTCTGGGCTGCCCCGGCTCACCCTGAGAAGGGAACAGGTCCAGTGCAGGTCCACAGCACCCTGCCCTTGCAAAGAGAGCAGCTGAAGCCTCATTAAGACTCATGCTCTGGAGGACATAATTTCATGTCTCTTATTTTTAAATCACCTGGAGAAAAAAAAAAAACCAAAACTTGCATGAGGATTTTGCACGGCTCAGTTCTGAAATGGGCATATTTGGGGAACCATTTGCCAACAGTGAAGTCTGTGCTCAGAAGCTGTGAGTCTGAATTTTCAGGGAGGAACTTCCCTGTCCCTCATGGAAAGGCTGGGGGCAGCAGGGCAAGCAGCCCCCTGGACAAGCATGGTGACGGTAGAGGGGACTGATGAGATTGGTGTCTTTCCAAAATGACAGCTTTTACTTGGAGTTCACTTTCTGCCTCTGACAATTGAACTTTGAGAAGAAAAAAAAAGGGGGGCAGAGCAGAATGTGAATCCTGCAGGGAAAGGATAAAAATAAACAAAAAACCCACTCCAAACAACCCTGAACATAACAAAGGAAGGCGGGGGGGAAGGGGGGGGAGGCGGAGAGCTGATGGGTCTAACACACAAAGAAATGTTATTCACAGGCATTATTGATTAAGTTTTCCTCACCAACACATACATAAATACTTATCTTTCAAACGAATAAGAGGTTCTGTAATGCTGGAGGGAAGGAGGAAAAAGATTATTGAAAACATGAGGGTCAGAGAAGCATCCGGCTGCAACAGATGCACTGAGAAGATAAACGAAGATGTTTTTGTCAACACATTGGTCTGCCAAAGACCAAATGTGATAGAAAGCAGTGACTTTCAGGCACTGGAAACCATGCTTGGACTTTGATAACAACTAAATAGTGACTATGGAGCAGATCCTCACCTGCACTAATTTGGTGCCAGAACCCTCATCACAGGGCAGTCACATCAATTTACATCACCTGGGGATCCTGCTGGCTCTGGACAACGCAGCCCATTAGCAGCATGGCAGAAGCAAAGATTTATGACAACCTCTGTAGGGCACAGGAGAAAAGAGAGGAGCAGCGATGAACGAGATCAAAGGAGAAACAGAGGCGTGGCGGCTCTGACCCGTGAGCACCCCAAACCTGCCCGACTCCCTGAGAAACCTCCCTCCCCAGCACTGCGTTGCCTGCTGCCACACGGTGGAGCACACAGCTGTTTCTGGCATGGCTGGGACATCGAGGAATTGTTCCAGATCCAGTGACACTAGACCTGACCCGTGAGCCAGCCCACTGTCACTTGCTGCACCTGCAAACCAGGGCTGGGACCCAGACAAACACACCCCCCTCAAGTGAAAGGGAGCAGAGAGGAAGGTTTAGTGCTGAGCATTTGGTGATATCAGCCCAGAAGCTCTTGAGCCATCTGAAGGCTATGAAGGACCATCAGGATAATCTGTTCTGGCATCCAGCATCCCCATGGGATCACCACATGTATCCTGCCTGGAATTCGTGTCTCTATCACCATGGCCTTCTCTAAGGGCAGCAGGATTGTCTCAGGGGTATTTCCAACCCACTCAGCACAGCTCAGGTTTTGCCTTTCTACAGCTGCATCTCTGCATCTGCCACCATGCAGGGCAGAAATGCCTGGACCATACAGGCAGGATTTTTGCACCCATTGCAGTGGGTGTGTTGACAATAAAGTTGAGAAGTCAGCTTCCCCAGCACAGCAGCTTAGCAAAGGGGTGCTGGGCTTGCAGAGGTGTGTGAGTGCAGGATTGAGGGTGCACGTGCAGCTGGAGACACTACAGTTCTCCCAGAGAAGCTCTGGTGATTCAGATCCCAGCCATCAGGTCTGCCCAGCTGTTCCCAGAATCGGGTTCCCCCAAGCTCTCCCAGCAGGTCTGCAGATTTTGCTGTTATTACACACACACACAAACACACAGACACAGACAGGGTGTGCTCCTGCCCCCTTTTGTGGCAGCAGCCACAGACAGGTGCTGGGCTCTGTCTGTGAAAACATCCCCCAGCAGCTTCTCGTACCTCAGCTCCTCTGCCTGTGAGCAGGGACACAAGGTACATCCCTGAGGTCCCAGATTTGCTGTGACACCTGCCAGAAGAAGAAAGAAGAGGGGGAAAAAAAAAAAAAAAAAAAACAAAAACCTTCAGGTCTCCTTTTGGTTCCTCCAGCACAGGCAGCAAAGCTGTAATTATCCCAAGGAGTGGAAGCTCAGGAGCTGGAGCAGGGCAGCCTCTAGTGGCTGCGAGCCAGGAAATGCGGTCCCTAAACCCGTGCGGAGGGATGGATGTTTGCTCCCCACAGCATCCGCCTGAATAAGCCACAGCCTGTGCTGCTGGATTGCCCCAGGGCCCAGAAATATGGGTCCTTGGACTCCCCCTGCCTCTTTTACATCCCCGCCTCCCTGCTGACACAGCCACCTCTCAGATGCCACTTCCTGCTCCTCCAAACACCTCTGACCCCCTGCTCTGCCCAAGCAGCCAGAGGTACCAAGAGACACGTCCCAGACCTCACCACCCACATCCACATCACCTGCAGCATGCCTGGAAATAGCTCCATCCACAGCACAGATTTGGCCACGCAGCTGATTGTGGGCAGTTATTGGATCTGCAGCTGTCCAAGTCCTGGAGCTGGCTGTGACAGCGAATTTATCCAAATTCATTGATGTTCCACTTGGAGAAGCCTGGTTTTTTCTACTTCAGCATGCTCTGGCCCTAGGGGATGCCCAGGGGCCTGCACTGCATGGGGAAGTTCTCCCCAGGAACTCTTCTGACCAGTCATTGCATCTATGGCCAGAATCACAAATGCCTCCTTTGCTGTTTTGAACTCTTCTCTACCAATAAAACTTTGTTTTCCAGGTCCAAGATTCATTCTCTAAAGCCATCCCACAGCTTCATCACAGGCCTTAGGCTTTCCCTCCCACAGGACATAAACTTGAGTAGAACAACCAAGCAGGACAAAAATCCTCCTGGCTGCCTCCAACAACCTTTTGGCTTCACCTCAGCACATCTCCACTCCCTGCCTCATCCCAGCTTTACTGGTGAGTCAGAGCTCTCCATTTAAGGTCTGAGCACTGGGGCAGGGATCAGGAAGGCAAACAGGAACCAGGGTGTTTGTGGGACGTATCAAAGGACGGATACCCAGACAGATAAACATAAATCTACAGATGAAGCAGAAGGGGAGTTATTTACACACCAGCATGGGATAGTTTCTTACCATGAGTTGGACAAAACATTTTCCTGCCCCATGTTTCAAGGGGTGACTGGTAACAGAGCACAGCATCAGTGTAATAGGCTGCCTGACTGCTGGCTTTCAACTCTGCAAGCAATTTAAACAGTTTATGTCAACAGTACAAGCCTAAGATGAAAAAGGGGTGGAGAGGGAAACCAAGCAAAGAGCTTGATACTTAAGATGCGTGTACCTGTTCCCACTGCAGCTGCTGAGGAACCCACATCTGCTATCAACCCACCCCACAAATGCTTCCATTGGAGAGCTCAGTTTGTGGCATAAGATTCAGGGGCATGGCAAGGGTACTTCTGAAGTAAAGACAAGGAAATCCCTTGAGAACTGGAAATATTGGCAGGCAAATCACTTTCATGAGTGCAAGAAAGTTTTCCTCCCCACCTTTGGCTTTGACCCTTTCACTAGGAGGTGCAGTCTCCTAGCTAAGAAGCACAGGCAGCCATGCAGAGCATCAGAGACTTTGGTGCTGCTCTGGACATCACATGGAAAGCTCTGAACTGCAGCAGAGCCAGGCTTTGTAGCTCCCAGAGACTCAATATTTAAGTTAAGGGATGAACAGTTCCTAGCCTACACGTGTTTATGCATACTGTCATTTCCTAATGAGAAGGAGATGCTCATTAGTGGGTTTCTGCAGAGGAGACCCTAATCCTGCACAATCTCCTAGTAAGGAACAGAATTCAGTCAAACTCAGTTTTGAAATACTGAAAAGAGAGTGAAGCTGATTATTCGTTGGGACTGGATTATTACAGAGCTGAGAGCATCTCCTTTGCAGGCTTAGAGTCCAGACAAGCTGGGCTACATCCACGGAATGTGCATGGATCACTTGGCCAGAACCAGTCAGGGAGTATTGACATATCTGACAAATTTTTGCTTCTTCTTGCTGAATATCACCTTGTTTCTTCTGACTGTTTCTCCCTTTTCTTTGGGCAAAAGAATAGCTAAAATTTCCCCCAAAGACCACTGGGATTATTTCTTAAACCCGCAGCTCCTTCTTGTTGCTACACTATAACTATTCTGTTCTGAAATAATCTCTGCTCTCAAAGGTGTGACACTTTGGAGTGACAGGTGACAGCCACCCACCTCAGAAAATGCTTCACAGGCAAGTTAAGGCAGGACAATGCCCAAAACTGCACTGAACAAGTTATGGGGGAGGAGATGAAAGCAGGACAGGGACAAGATAAAACCTTTCATCCCCTGCATTCACAAAGACATTTGTCCCTTCTTCATTGAAGCAGACCTTCTCTGACCAGCAGCAACAGCACTGAAGGACCTGAGTCCAGCTCCTCCTGGATTGTGTGGAAGAGGACAGCAGCTGAGTGGAGTGGGAGGTGTTTTCAGCCAGACATTTGCCTCCAGGAACACTCAACATTGTCTGGGCTCCTCAACACCAAGGCAACGGCAAAATTAATGGCTGTGGTTCTGAACAGGATTTAAACATCAATAATGAAGAGGGGACACTGCTCTGCAAGGCACATTAGCAACCATCCAGGGTTTCACTTGGCTCAGAAGGTTATGAAATGGTGTCTGTAACACCAGGGTCCTCTTGTGATGGGCATCCATCTGTTGGGAGTGTGCTGGAGATGTGAGAGAGCCTGGCATACTCTTACCTCAACTGTACCACACTGATCCTGTCTCCCCTTCACTCCCTTCCCTTGAAGCCATAGTGGATGGAGGTATTTGGTTTCTCAAGAGCAAAGAAAGATTGTGTTAGACCCACATCTCCCCTGATGTTGCACTGCCTTCCATCTCACACACAGATTACCTGATACATCCCTAAAATTGACTCTCCTTCTGAGATTGTGTGTTTGACTCTTTGAAAGTATGGAAACATTTGTCTTGATCAAAACAGGAGAGGGGCCAATGCAGTTTTGTTTCCATCAGAACAGCTGTCAAAGCTGTCCAGAGAAGGAGGAGGAGTTGCATCCAACTCACCCCATTCATTTGACAGCAGCATTGAGGCACAGTAAAATCAGAAATTCGGTGGTCAGAGGGTCTGGCAGCTCCCACAACATCTTCCCTTGACGTCAGCCCCAAGTCCTTCCCCTATTCAGTGAGACAAATAACCCACGCACCCTGTTCCCCTGTTCCCAGGAAGTTCAAGTTGCAGAGATGTGCAGACAAATGAGCTCCCGAGGAGGCTGGTTCGGTCACAATCCACATCCAACACCTCAGTGTCCCCAGACATTGAGACACATTCATTATCTGTACTGCATTGTGGCAGAGGTGTTCAAAGGCAAGGCCTCCTGGCCTGAATTTGACAAAATGTCCTCTGAGTTCTCCTTACTCATTTTCTGGTTGCTGAGCTTCTGAAGTCAATCTCAGGCCACAATTTTCAAGCTGTGTTCTATGATTATGAGGCATAAAACATCCTTTTTTTTTACTAAAAGCTTAGAGTAACAAGAATCTGTCTGAATCTGGATTCCAAAGCTTTGGAACAAATGCCCATTCTTGCAAACATCACAATAAAATTATGTGAGCAAGCAATACTTGAAATAACACCCAATTTATCTTCCTATTTCCCCTGTGTGATTATGGCTTTCATTTTGCTGGGGTAAAGAACCTTGAAAACAAATGAGTCAGTTTGATTTTTGTTTCATGGAGGAGTTCATTTCCTGGCTCCTTTGCTCGCTTGCAATGTTCAGCTGACGGTCTGCAGTTCTCTGAAAAATTGAAAGACTTTTGAAACTTTGGGCTTTTTGTGGGACAGGAGGGTGAGTTCCCAGAAACCACTTGCCACCTTCCAATTCTGCAGTGACATTCCAGTGCCTGTGGTACTTGAAGCAAAGGAGCAATGCCCTCCCACCTCTCCTTCCCAAAACATTCCCACCACTGAACTCAGCACATAAGACAACTGAGAGCCTCAAATTCTAGCAGGATTTACCTGGCACATTTGAAGTGTAAATAGTGAGTAATCCCACACACATCATATGGTGTGCTGTGGGGTGGCAGTGGAAGCTTACAAGCCCTTACTCCTGCTGTGTAACCCTGACCAGTGTGGGGACACAACCACAGAGCATCATTTACCTCCTGGAAATTAAAGAGGACAGAGTCTTTCACCTCATCCTGAGGAAAAGCCTGGCACCCTTGGTCTCAAGCTTCTTGGCTTGCTTTTTAAGGTGACTCCACCAGGTGATGGAACAGTCAAAGGACTGTGGAACCTCTCCCTTCTCCAGATCTCTGGCTATTTTCCTCCCTTTACCAGGTTTGTACTGCAAGCAGGAACCTATCACCCTTGCCAGGAGGTTAATTGTATCTCAGAGCCAAAATTGGCACTGAGCACCTCTCTCCATACCTGCAGGAGCAGCCCGCCATATCTCCAGCCAAGGAGGCATTTGAAAACCTCATTCTCCTCTCCCAAATCCTCAGCACTTCTTTTCACTCTTGCAGCACAACCACACATTCACACAGCCTTGCCCTATCCCATGAGGAGATGTGGCCAATTTTGCATTAAAATGAATGTACGTACATAGAAGTTCTGATTCAAACACTTTCATTAGATTTAGTCACTGGCTCCCAAATACAAAATGATGGTGACACCAATTCCTCCTCAGCCCGAGTGACTAATTGTCACACAGAGGCAATTAGGCTTAGTTAAATGATCCATGTCCCTTAGAAATAATGGTCTGTCGAACTGCATTCGCCCAAAATAACCTGGGATTGACTTGACAATCAAAATATCTATTTCTTCAAAATTAATACAGACCCTGAGTTCCTTGTTTCTCTACAATGTAGCTGCCAAATAAAAGGGCTTCCTCACTGTGCTTGGGGGAGGATGGGCCACACCACAGAGGTGTGAACAGGCAGTAGAAGGAAAAGTAACTATCACAAACTACTTGCTGCTGGCAGAGCACAGCTGGAATAGAGCTCAATAGACTGCTCTGGCCTTTAGAAAACCTCCATTCAAAGTCTCCAGCATAAAAAATAGCTGGAATGCAGGAAGATGGAACAGACAGGCATCTCTGGTCACCTCCACCACACTGTTACAGGGCCCCCAGGCCATCAACATGAGCTTTGCTGGTTGGACTCTGGGGGTAAATTCCATTTCTGGGAGTTTCCCTCTATAGAAGGCCTGCAAACAAAAAATCTGTGCCCCTTGAGGTGATCCTGCAAAATCCAGAGCCCCTTCAGTCCTGGGAAGTTCATGGCCCACCTCATGGAAATACCTCGCACAGAATACAGTGCTGAGAGGGACTGTGTGACACTGCCTGCCTTGGGGACAGAGACACTCAGGAGATGGGAGCAGAGTTTCTCCACGATTCAGACAGCAAATTCCAGAGCAAACTGCAGTTCCCCATCCAATATCCTAACCCAGAGCTAATAAGGACAAACCCTGAAGTTTGTTACCCATGGGCCTCTCAGGGAGCTCTTACTAATTAAGTATAATGGGTTAATTGGAAGAACCCACGCAGACCTCTCAGAAGAAGCAAGCCCCAGGAATGAGCTCCCCCCCCATCCCTGTGATCCCATACCACCCACACATAAGTGGGTGTGTTTTTAGCACACCCACTACAGTGGAGTCACCTCCATGAGACTCCATGGATGTCCTGGCAGTTTAGCTAATTTCTACATCACCCCAAATTGTGCCAATGCAGTTTCCATCAGCTCTGCACAGCTCACTGCACCCAGCTCTAAAAAGGGAATGACAAAGTAATTAGCCATCTTAATGGAAGCAAATATTCCATCCTGCCTGTCTTACTCCCTCTCTCCACCCCTGAGGGCTGATGGCAGAAGGTGCCACAGAGCCATCTAAGCACAGCTTTTAACTTGTCTGCATCTGCATCCCACTCGCTCACACTCAGTCTTACACAGACAGCAGACTCACAAAGGTGGTTTTTCAGGGACAGTGGATTCTCACATGTCTGAGGCTGTTGAGTTCACCCCTTGGAGACACCAATTTGGGTCTTTCTCTTCCACCTTTCATTGAATTGAAGAGGAATTTAACATCTTTGAGACTATCAACTGGCTAAAGGTGCCTGGTGCTGGGGTGAGAGACAGGAGGCCAAGCTCCTTAGCTCCTTCCTGCAACCTGAAGCTGGAAATGAGAGATTTCACAGTCAGAACAAATTACCACCTGGGAGGTAAGAAGAGTCACTGCCTCCTCCTGAAACGTTGGTCCTTCCCACACAATTTTCTCCTCTGTGCAACTGCTTAAATCAGTGTGGACTGAGGAAAGATGTCCCGGGGGAGACTGACCCTTATATCTATGTGCTGGATGAGTCCTTGCCAGCAGTAGAAGATGGGGGAGGGAGCCCTGAAGTCTATGTGATGTTGTGCATGTGACAGAAGGGAGTCAGACCTGATGATGCCATAGGTCTCCAACTCCTGTTCTTTACAGTGAACTCAGCAGCACAGTCAGTAACACACAGAAATAGCAACTTACTACTGGGAGAGATTTTTCACCAAACTGTCATTTCATCTGTGACTGTCTGGGCTGATCTGCAAATTATGAGTGTAAAATACCTCTGAAGAGATGTGGGAATAGAAACAGTTCTCCACTGTAAGACTAAATAATCACTGACCTTTTAAGGGATAGTGGGTTATTCATGCTAGTGCTCATAGCATGTTATAATCACTCTCCCCCAGCATCCCCTCCATGTCACAAGGACATTAATTACTTGTATTCCTCATTTTTCAATGAAGAAAACTGGCCTATTACTTCTGCTCTGGCTAAGCCTCTCTGCTCCACAGGTACCAGCAGCTTTAGCTCTTAGGCTAAATGGATCAACATGCCCACTTAAGCTCAGGATGGTTGCTTTCAATTTACTCCTAAATCCAAGGCTTACTTAAAACACACACAGTGACTCAGCCAGGCCTCCCAGCTCTGGGTCTCCAGCCCCTGACACCCTGGAGCTCCTACAAGTTCCCAGACTTCGGCAAGGAGAAGAACCACCACTCCAAGCACAGATGGAGGTGGGCAGGAAGGTGTTAAATTGGGAGCTGCTCTAGCTCTCCCCCTCCTGCAGTGGAGACTTCATCCTTTATTTATGGGCCAGCCTTCTCTGGATACAAGACATTTAAATTTTTCAGTAAGGTCTATGTCCCATCACCCAGGGCAGTTTAAATTTTCACTCATCATGCACAGACATCAGCGCAGGCATCAGCAGGGGGATAGTAATTACAGCAGGAAAAGGATGAAAATAAGAGTCAGTTCTGCAATGATTATCCCCTATGTAAAATGGAATGATGTACATTTTACAGGGTGAAAATGATCGGCCTGTTGCACTCAGCCCTGCCTGAACAGAGCAGAGACTCTAAAGGAGCTCCTCATTAAGGTGTTGTCTCAGCCAAAGGACATCACTGCTGGAAACAGCCACTGAACATGAGAAAGCCCCAGGTAGCAATTAGCTGGTTGTGAACAGGATGTGACCAACAACGTCTGATTCCTTACCAAAAGGCAGCCCCAAGAACAGAAAGTTCTTTGGCACGGGAGTCTCCAAACAGAGCTGTAACCTGGGATGTTTCCACGTAGGGTGCTGACATCTAACTCTTAAAGGCTCCAATTTTCAGACTGGTGAAAACCCAGCCCTGAGACAGCAGGAGAGTTGTTACAGTCCACAGGAAGTCCTCAGGCTTGCTGCCTCCTGTCATCAGCCACACCAAGAGCAGAAGCCACCACTGCCCCAGCTGCCAAAAGAGATGCTGATCGCCAGACCATGTCTGATCATTAGGCACGCTCAGACAGATTGGCTTTATGTGTCAGAAAAGGTTCAGGCTCCCAGCAGAAGCTCCTGGGCAATTTGCATGGCTCAATACAGCAATTTGCTCGTGAATAATGTAATGGGAGAGTGAAGAAATGCTGTCTGAGTGCCAAAGAGGGGAGCTGGTCATTGCCTTGCCATCAAGGCATCGCTCCATGGTCATTTTCCCAGATTTTATTTAAGTGGCTGTTATTGCTGGGGGAGAAGAGACAGACTCTGAGCTGCACACGTGCCCAGCCAGAGGGGAGGGTAAAGAGCACAAGGGCTCCAATTCCCCCCCACACAGTAGGGCTGCTGCAAGGACAGAAATGGAACTCCCACATCACAACCCCCACCCAGGAAACCCCAGCTGCTTTTCCTTGCATTCAAAGCCATCTACCCCCATCCAATGGAGCTGCACATTGTCATCTTCCCATTTCTCCCAGACACTGCCCCACATTAGGGGGCTGCACATGGTCACCAAGTGGATTCCCTAACAGCGCAGCCAGTGGAGTCCTACACAGAAACTTCTGCTCACAGGCCACCATAGCAGAGGGAAAGGGGATGCCCCTGGGAACCCCACTTGGCACTTCCCGAAGTGGAGGCAAAAACTTTGTTTGTTTTTCTTTCATGCACTGGAAGGCTTCTAATTGCACTAGACTTTCTAGTAGAAGGATGTAATTAAAAGTGAATGGCTCCAAGTCTTTTATCATCATGAATATTAAATAAAGATAAACACTACATCAATATTAATTTAAGCAGAAACAGAAGATGAAAGGCAGGACTTGATCCTAGCTGACACTTCAGCATTTTATAGATGAAATTATATAGCTGGGAGGTGAAAAAAAGACTCCAAAAACCAACCAAACAAAAAAAAACCCCACAAAACATTTCTGACCTTGGCACAAAGCAGATGGGACAGCCACCCCATGCTGTGCCTTCATCACCCAGTTCCCAAAGTTAGTTGCTTCTAACTTTGTGTTAGTTGCTTCTAACTTCTAGAAGCAGGTACAGGGCATTCCCAGGCTGCCAGTTCCAGCACTAAGTGGCCCAGGAGCTGTGATTCAGCTTAGCTTTGCTCACAGCACTGGTGCACAAGTGTTTGCTGGAGTCGCTCCACAGATGCAGTCCAAACTGGATGCTCTCACTGACTACACCAAGAGCCCATTGTGCTCCAGTGCTGCTCTGGGGTGATCCAAATCCTGTTGAGTGGGCCAACCCCTCCCCTTGCAGTCTTCTAACACGTTCAAGATTTTTCTCACTTGGAAATGGATCTAAAGTGACATTTTCCATCCAGCTTCTCCTTCGCCATCCCTGCTCACACCTTTTGTTTCTCTTGTCAGCACTTCCCCAGCACTGATGAGACATGAAGCATATCTCACCACCAGCACCTGCTGGAGGCAGCTGGATGGTTGCTCAGTCTCTTGTTAAGGCTGCTGGAGTCTCATCAGCGACCTGTCTGTGTGGGTTTGGTATCTTTATTACTGTTTATAGCATGGTAGCACACAGAATAGCACCCACCTACGCTAGCTATAGACACAGCTTATCCCCTGCACATTGTACCCTCTGGCCTCCACTTGTCACAGACTGGCTTTCCCCAGGGAGCCCAGACTGAGATCTGAACAAAGGTTTGTGAGCCCCAGCTCAGCCCCCACGACTGCTAAAAGATACTATTAAGGAGAAATTGGATATAGCTGGCTTGCAAGGAGATCCTCCTTGGCAAGTCAGGCCTACATCCTTTTCCTGCAGGAGGTCACAGGTGCCCCCACCCACAGCACCAGGCTTTCCTAAGGACCAGGCACACCACACCTCACCCAAACTGCATCCCTCAGCTTTCTGAGCAGCTTCGCACATTCCTGTGTGCCCCAAGCCTGGTGGAAACAGCAGAGGAGGGAGACAGAGCAAAGGAATCATGAGGAAAGTCCTCCCAAGGTCCAGGATAACAAAATGATTCTCAGCTTCTCTGTAGCTATATATGCAGTTTCTAACTGGTCTGAAGGCAAAACCAGTGCCACTGGGTCAGATCAGAGAGCACCATTAACCCCTGGCTTCCAGCCATGCTCAGTACCTTGCTCTGAGATGGGAGCACACTCCAGAGCCATGCCCTGAGGCTGCAGAGCTTTCCCTGAGGTGGAAAACTGATGTTTAAACGTCTGTCTGTAAGCAAGGGCACAGTGTGTCCGGGTCACTGCCTGATGGTGGCTCAGGCAGACACACTGGCTTCAGACTTCTCCCGTCCCCTGTCTGCCCCTGCCTCTCCCCTGCACTGGTTACGTGCTCTGGGTACCTGAACTCTGCTCCAGAAGTGGCCACGTCCTGACAGCAACTGAAATCACCTGTATGCAGTCAATTTGTGATGCTACAAATGTTCAATATCAATTTTTTGTGCTCAAATACACTCCCAAAGAGCTCGCTCATGAATGAATAATGCAGAAATTGCTCTCCACAAATTCAGCCCAGGGCACCATCCCTCTCTTCCCACTGCTGCCCTCAGGACTAACAACCTTCTGCTTTTCCCAAACCCATGGCTCATCATCAGCTGAATTTTTATGTCTTGAAGGGCTCGGTTTGAGCATGAGTAAGAACCAAGGTGTGATTTGAATGACATTGTAAATGTGGTTGTCCCTAAAAGCACAAGCCACAGCAGATTTTGAAGATAACTAACTGCCCATTGCTGGGTCTCATATATTCAGGTGAGTTGTTGAAATCAGCTCCCCACTGCCCATACTCCTGTCTCCAGCTATGTGATCAATAAGCTGTGTTCACCCCCAGCCTACAGAACAGGTTATGCATTGCCTGCCACTCTGCACACCTCTTAACGACCCGGGGTGGGTGATTAATGGGTTGTAATGAGGGCAGAGCTGCTGCTTGTCAATAATCCTCCACAGCCAGACTCACAAAGCCTTCATGAAGAAAGACAGCTCACACACTGGTTCAGAGCTGTGCATAGAGGCAGGCAAACAGCTCACAGTCCTCTCCTGCATCCCTCAGTCCCTGAGTCCTCTTCTACCCCCCTGTCTTTGCATAGCCACAAGTTTCCAGTCTTCCTATTGCTGCTCCAAGAGATGGCCAGTGGAAGGGTTAAATATCCAAACCTTCCTTGGGTGGCAGGGACAGCTGTCCTTTCAGTTGGCCACGTGAGAGGCAGCATTTTGGGAAGCACATTTACCAGTTAGTGGCACAATGGCCTCAACATTTGTGTTGTTATTATGTCCAATAGCTCAGCCCTGGACAGTGGTCCGCACTGTGAGAAATTGAGGTAGGGGACATCAGGCCTCTGCCATGGATGTTGCACTGCATAAAATGTACAAGGCACACACCCAGCTGTGGCTGAGGGGGCCTGGGGGTTTCCTCAGCAGTAACACAGTGTGCACCAGTGTCAAAGGATGTGTCTGAGACACCTCCTCCTTCTTGCTACATCCCCATACTCCTGCCTTGCCTTCCAGCCTTAGCAACTCTTCAGCAACCCAGCTGCCATGTCCTACCTCAGAAATGGGAAACAAGAGAGATGATCCCTGGAATGATTGAAAAGCCCTACAAACATGTGGGTTTCCATGCTGGCAGCAGCAGTTTCCCCTTGTGGCCAGGAGGAAATGAATCACTTTGCACAGATGTCTGTACAATCTGCCTCATCACTGAACCAGCCCCAGCACCAGAGCTTTCCCAACAGTTTTGGCCTCACCAAGTCCAGGAGCAGTGGATGTCACCATGACATTTCTCCATACACCAGACCTTCTTCGGGTCATTTTCTTTCCAGGCTACATTGCTTGAGATAGCCAACATTGTGAGGACCTCACCAGCCTTAAAAATTCTCCCTACCACAGGCACAGGCAGGGGCCTGAAGCATAAATTTGTGTTGGTCATGGCATACATGGGCACTGTCCCCAGCACCAGTGACACAGCAAATTTCCTGCCTACCCTGCTCTACCAAGGACCCCATGGAGCAGATGGACCCAACACAACATGCTTAGGGATGGGATTGTTCATTGCTGCAGCCAACAAAGACCTGTAGGCTTCCACATCCATCACATCCTCACCACCATGTCTAGAAGTAACTACAGCCACCCAGGAGAGAGAGCTTCCCCTTCGGGGAGCTTTGGGAGGTCTACTGGTCCTGAGAAAAAATGGACATTCCGTAGCAGGAAGCTTTGGGTTCCTCAGGGCATTGATTCTCAGGTTTCCCAAGAGGAGAAAGAGGCTGTATTTAAGGTAGAGAGTGACACACCTGGAGCAGGGGCTGCAGGCCTGAATGCCGATCATTCAGCACCCTCAAATCAGAAAGCCCTAATAAGCCTTATACCTTATCTATTTACAGTCTCACGAGGTGTGAGCTTCTATTTACAAGTTAGAGAAACAAGGCAAGCTTTTCTCTCTTACTAAGACTATTTAAGAGATAATTACCTAATACCAAGGTGACACCTAATTATTTATATTTTTGATCCAATAATGACCACCCAAGGTCCGCAATGCAGACCCTTTTGCTGCAATTAGAGAAAACCACCCAAATCTGTGAAGAAGTGGGAAGAAGGCTAAGAAGTAGAACTCAGAAAATGCCCTGAATCCTCCGTCTTGGCCCATATACATTATTATATACTAAAACCCCAAATTCAGGTTTTCACCCTGTGAGATCACACACCACCACTCAAATTACACACCCACAACCCCTGTGCTATCACACAATCTTGGAAGCCTGTTCCAAGGCCTCAAGTCAAATGCAGTGCTTTTCTGAGGGTCAGCACCCCTCAGCTCAGAAAGCCTGGCATTTTCAGCCTCCAGCATTCCAACATCAGACCAATCCTGGCCAAAAGATACAGGAAATAACCATTACATCCACCCCTGTATCCAGCATGCCTATGATTGAGATTGTTTTGTCACTTAGTGTCAACCTACAGGTTATCCGTGGTCGGTCTCAGCCTATTTGCTTTATCCAGAAGACAAGAGTCTCCATGTCTTCACTTTCAATTTCTGTCTGTTGGCTTGCTATTGGTGTAACTTGTTGATCTTTTGCATTGGGAGGTAAAGGAATGGCCTTAGCTATTGGAGTATTTTCTGGAATGATCAATGGAGCTCATAAATCTTGAGCCAAAACTGTCAACTCTTCATTTTGATTCACTGCCATGATTGTGGGGTAGATGATGAGCCCTAAAATACTACTTCTGTCCTTGCCTATGATTGAGAATTCTTGTCTCATCCATGATGTCCAGTGACTCCTGTGGATATCACTGCCTGACTCTCATTCATGAAATATGTTAATTTGGAAGTTGTCAGTTCGCATTGCACCCCTGGGGGCAGCGATTCTGGGTTGCTGGGGAAGCAGCAGATGGTCCTGCGTAGTGAGTCTGATTGTGGTTCCCTGCATACTGTGTGTCTTGAGGGGTCTTGGGCTGATGAGTCATCACCACTACTTGTGTCGTAGCACATTGACGTGCCGCGCTCTTCTTGGAGTTTCTTGGGAGAGGTAGAAGTCTTCCATCTACATCCACTTTATATCGACACTGATTTGCAAAGTGTTTTCCTTTTCTGCATCTTGGGCAAAGACTTGATGCTTTTGTATTTCCTGCAGTTTCTGGACGAAACTTTCTAATATGTCCAAACTTCTCACACTTGAAGTATGGTCTTTTGGTGAGTTCTGCTGCCATTACTCACATAGAGTCATCCTGTTGATTTGCAGCTTCTTGGTGTTTCCCAAATTGTTCTCCCATGACGTTTGATTGGATTGCTGCTACATGTGCAGAAGTACCTACTTTGCTGCAAGCTTCTATCATTTGAGGCAAAGTTGGTTGTGCTCCAGGTAAGGCATGAATAACACGCTTGCATTCTTCATTGGTGTTCTCAGAGGCTAAACTTCGAATCAATTGTGGTTGTGCTACTTCATCACCACATTGCCTCTCAACTGCTTGAATAAGATGATCTATGAATGAGGTGAATGGCTCATTTACTCCTTGCCTTACATCTGTGTAAGCATCTGTGTAAGCCCTCTGGAGCTCCTGCAGGTTGAATCTGCATGATGGCCTTTGGAGCTGCTTCTTTGATATCTGCAAGCACATTTCAAGGCAAATTTGCAGCTTGATCTTTGGGTTTATCATCAGGTGGATCACCTGCTAGTTGAGCTAATGTAATGGCTGCAAGTGGGCCTCTAGGATAAGGTCTCGCAATGTGATGAGAGCTCTTCTTCATTTGACATCCCATAATATATATTGTGAGTCTGTTAAAATCATAGTGATAATGTATCTGCTATCATAAGGTGCTAAATCATAAATACCAAAGATGCCTTTCAATAGTTGTTTAAAATACCAAGAAACCAAGCCACTTCCTCTAAGTGCTTGCCTCAGGTCCTTAATTACATCATGTGTCAGTGGTAACCATCTGGGATTTGTATTCTGTGGACCAAATCTCACTATGGAGCAGGCAAACCCCCCAGCAGGTTCTCACTATGGTGGTATGGCCACTATTTGTGTTGATGCTATGTTGAGATTTCCTTTTGCATTATTATTTGAAATGACTCCTGTAACAGGATAATATGAAACTTATTCTTTGTTCATATCTTGTAAATTTGTATCTTGTAGAAATGCTCCTGTTTAATCCTTCATTGTTGTTTGCCTTCCTTCTCCTGTTGTATGGAAGGCTGGTGTTTGCATGTGCTGTATTTTGTAAGTATTAGAAGGTGTAATAACAGAAGCGTGTCACCCTGATTTTTTCAGCCTTCTGATGTTTTCATAGTTTCTGAATTCTTTCTCACAGGAGTATTATAAATAGAAGTAATGTTTATATAATATACAAGTATGCTTTTCATTCCTCTCTTGAGGAGGGAACAATTGATGGACTTTTGGTTTGACCAATGTAGTTGGAGAGGTGGCAACCTTATCCTCCAATCCATGGTCTGAGTGAAAATGCTATATAATTGGAGTCAGACAATAAAGGTCAGGGGATTTTGCCCTGTGAACTGGACAGAGTCCATGCATTCCTTTTGTGTCCTATTGTGACAGAAGCAGCCAGTGGTGGTGCTGCAGTGGGAGGTTGAATGCCTTGCTGATAACAAAATGGTGCTGGCGGTTAAACGTAAGCGTTGTTCACAGAAGCACCTGGTGCTCCGCCATCTTGCCGTACGGCAAAAGCACACGTGATGCCGCCATCTTGTTGTACAGCAAAGGGGTGCAGTGCGCCGCCATTTTGTGTAGCATGAGGTTCCTGCACACAGTCCCTGAGCTGGACTGACGTGTCCTGTAGAAACTCTTGTGGAATCGTGCTATGATACGTAACCGTATGTCCACCAAAAGGAGTAGTTACCAGGATTGTGGAAACTCCTGGGGGAACCCAGAGACATGGAAACAAAGAATCATACTCGGGGATTCTGCCGGCATTTGCACAAAGGTGGGTGGCAGCGCGTAGCTCCACTCCACGGCTCTCGGCACCAGAGAGCTGCTGCCTGCACGTCCCAAGTTGGGTTTAAAAATCTGTATTTCAGCATTAAATGCTTCCCCTACTCTCTTACTTTGCACGATTCCTGTTTCCCTGCAAGCCCTCCTGCTCCAGGCTTTTCCCTGCCTGGGGTCTGAGGGGTAGCTGAAGCTGTAGCTGTGCTTTGCATTTTTTGACCCATGCTGCTCAAACAAAGCAAAGCAGGCGAGATGGGCAGTGCAGGCCCCTCACATGGGACGGGCAAGGTGACACAGCATGAACAGGTGGAACAGCCCCACAGCCTGAGGTGGCCAAAGTGGCTCCACCACACAGTTTGGGCAGGTTGGGCAGGCAAACCCCCCAGCAGGTTCTGCAAGCAGCACAGCAGCACGGAAACGGCGTAGCAGCAAACCAGGAAATGGGCGCAGCTCCTCTAGAGAATCCGCGGTCAAATTTAAAAACACAAAGCACAGCTTAACCCTAAAAAACCTAACCCCTAAACCTAACCCCTAACCCTAACTTGAACCCTAACCCGAACCCAAACAGAAAACCTAACCCTAACCCTAACCAATCAGAGTCCGGGGGCAGCGGTCTGGGACCAGACAATCAGAATCAGGGGGTGGTGCTCCACAACCAGCCAATCAGAGTCAGGGGGTGGCACTCTGGGATCAGCCAATCAGGGTTAGGGTTAGGGTTAGGGGTTAGGTTTAGGGTTAGGCTTATGGGTTAGAGTTAGGGTTAGGTTTAGAGTTTGGGTTAGGGTTCAGGTTAGGGTAGCCCTGTGTTGCCCCGCAGTGGCCCCATACAGAGTTCAAGTGCCATCTAGTGGCACTTGGGGCCCCCTGGGACAGACGGGTGTCCCCAGCTCCCTGGCAGCGAGCCTTGCCCTGCCCACTGCCCCCGCACGCCACTTCCCAGCCACTCTCCTGTCTTCTCCACTGAGACACCCTTTGCCACCACCCCTCAGCCCCCTTTCTCCAGCTTTGTTTAGCCTCCTCCCCCGATCTCCACCTTCCTTCTTTTTCCCATTGTCTCACATCCCCCCTTTCCCATACATCCTCCCTTTCCTCCATGCCGGATCTGGGCTGTGGCCACCTCCCCTGGGGCTGTCACACCGAGCACCAGGCACTGCAAAGCCACTGAAGGACTCATCTCCTCCCAGGCTCACAAAGCAGGGAAATGGCTTTGGTGTGGGACTGTCTGCCCTGCTCACACTCCTGCGTGTCTCTGTTGTCACCTCCATGCCCTGTCCCTCCCTTGACATTCCCAAGGTGACTCTAGCCACCTCCCCAGCACTGGAGCTGTTACCTCACTCAGTGAGGGCTTTTCTCTGAAACTCAGTTTTGCTTGCAATAGCTTATGGGTCGAATAGTGAATCGAACCGACACCTGTATAATTTAATTTAATTTGCAATTTCTCTGATTTTTGGAATGCCCAATCAAAGTATTCTTTATTCAATGGCAGATAGATGGGTTAGGGTTTGGGTTCAGGTTTGGATTTGGGCTAGGGTTAGGGATTAGGGCTAGGGTTAGGGTTAGGTTTAGAGTCAGGGTTAGAGCTAGGGTTAAGGTACCACGGTGTCACTCGGTGCCGCGGCCCCGCAGTGGCCCCATACAGAGTTCAAGTGCCATCTAGTGGCACTTGGGGCCCCCTGGGACAGACGGGTGTCCCCAGCTCCCTGGCAGCGAGCCTTGCCCTGCCCGCCACCCTCGCACGCCACTTTCCAGACGCTCTCCTGTCTTCTCCACTGAGACACCCTTTGCCACCACCCCTCAGCCCCCTTTCTCCAGCTTTGTTTAGCCTCCTCCCCCAGTCTCTACCTTCCTTCTTTTTCCCATTGTCTCACATCCCCCTTTTCCCATATATCCTCCCTTTCCTCCACACCAGATCTGGGCTGTGGTCCCCTCCCCTGGGGCTGTCACACTGAGCACCAGGCACTGCAAAGCCACTGAAGGACTCATCAGTGTTTGGTTGCAATAATTTATGCCTTGAATAGTGAATTGAACAGACACCTGTATAATTTAATTTAATTTGCAATTCCTCTGATTTTTTGAATGCCCAATCAAAGTATTCTTTATTCAATGGTGGATAGATGGGTTAGGGTTTGGGTTGGGGTTTGGATTTGGGCTAGGGTTAGGGGTTAGGGTTAGTGTTAGGGGTTAGGGTTAAGATTAGGGGTTAGGGTTAGGATTAGAGTTAGGGGTTAGGTTTAGGGTTAGGGTCTGGGTTCGGGTTAGGGTTAGCACTGGAGCCTCACAGGAGCTGCAGCAGAGGTGCTGTGGGGCCCCCAGCATCTCCCCAAGGGTGGCTTCAGTGATACCTTGTCAGTGGCAGGAGCCACGAGGGGGCTCCAGGAACCTATCAGAGATGGGGGGAAATGCCAGGAGCAGAGCCTACATCTCCTGCAGGCTTGAGGAGAGATGTTAAGAGCAGAGCTCAGGTTTCCTGGAGAACAACGTCTTCTCCAGCATCTCAGGTGGAGGAGAGCAGAGGAGATACCACAGATCAGACCAGGAGCAGGATCTGCCAGCACTTTGTCCCTGCCACATACATCATGACAAGCAGCAACGCACACGTTGCAGTTAGTCCAACACAGGGCCTGAGAGAGGCTGTGTGTGGGCTGTGCTGGCCTGACCCGGGGGCAGCAGGGTCACAAACATTTTCAGGATATTGGTTTTCAGTGTATGACCATCTATACCAGTCATAGTTTCACCCCACAATCTTATTCCTGTGGGTCCACACTTTTCCCTCACTTCTGTTTTATCCCTGTCTAACTCCACTCAGTGTTGGGGTATTATTTCAAGGAGGTGAATTTGTCCCCAGCATTAAAGAAATGCTTTGGACAACACTGCTGTGCTCAATCATGGACATGCAGAAGTAATTCCAGAAATTATCTCTCCAAGTATGGGAGACATCGGTGAGAAAGCAAGTCCAAGCCTGTTTGCTGACCTGTCACAGTCTAACTCCACTGTTCCACCAGCGCCTGGGGAAGAAAACACTCCTTCCTAAAAACTCAGCATATTCACCCTGGGCACTGCATGGTGAGACCTCAGATAATGTTTTTGCAAATGCCCCAATAAGGTGAGACAAGGCTCTACAGCCCCAGCATCACTGATAGCTGTGAGACAGCTGGATGTTTCAGGTAAAGAGCAGGTAACAGCACACATTGCCTGGCATCCTGGCTGGATAGCACCAGGTCCTCCTCTGGTGACCTTTTTTGCCTTTAGTCCTCATGGACACTTCATATAGCCCTGTGAGTGGCCAGGCCTGGCTATGATGAACCCTCCTCTCTCTCAGATGGGAATAACACTGGAGACAACATTGCAGCCAGAACAGCTTCTGCATCACCTTCCCTTTGCAGGTGCATCTGCCTCCCCACCAGCAGACACTGCAGCACAGGGTTTATGTTGCTACAGGGGCCAATCAGGGCTGTTCTGCTGTAACCCAGGGAGGCAGTGCAATTAGCCAGGCCAGCTCATTAGGGCTCCAATAGGACTCATTTGGAGACCAGAGTCCCTTACTAGAGGATTCAGCAATGTGGGTGTTTGGAGCAGGAGGCAGTGGGGATGCAGGAGGCTGCAGGTAATTTTAAGCCCGTAGGTACAGCAGAATTGAAGCTGTGGCCATGCAGCCACTGCCTCTCAACTTTCTTTAGGAACCCACAATGTCTCAGGTAAGATTTGGCTAGGAAAAAACTGGGTCCTGAGCTGGTCAGCATGAGCTTTCAGGGAGATGTGATTCTGCACACCAAGGGGGTTGGGGGATGGGGACAAGCATTGGATCAAGGAAAGCCCCTAGGATTCAGCAGCCTAGCAGGGAAATCAGCTCATAGGGCTGCTGATGGGATCTGCAGTGTCCTGCCTCTGGGTGTCCTCTCCTGCCTTCTAGAGCCTACACAGTCAGCATGGATGCTCTAAGCCCATGCTGCATCCACCAACATGGTCCAAAAACCCACAGAGCTTCTATTACCACCTTACATTTCCAAGTCCAGCCTTGAAGTGTAAACACTGACTTTGACCCGAGGTGATCTGTCTTGAAATGAGTATCGGCAGGCAAAGAAAATCTCACTTCAGAATTAATATTGCCCCTGAATTAGAGAAGTCATTCCAAAAAGCTATAGAAGGTGCCGTGATGGAAAAATGAACGCATAAAGGACCCACCCTGCAGAACAGGCAGGGAAAAAATAGATCACAGTGTATTCAGGGCTCAGACAAGACCACACTTGCCTGCAAAAATAAATCCTTGCATTTGACACATTGCTTACATATTAATTAGTTTGATCAGCTTGCCTGGGTGTGTTAGCATGAGTGAGAGCTCATGTCTGTTTAGTGATAAGCTGTTAAAATTTCCCAAATAGAGCTACAAAATATGGCAGACTGAGATCTTCCCTTTACTCAGGGCCTTTCTCCTCTTTTTCTAGTGCTTTTCCACCCCTAATTTTCTATTTTATTTCACTGTGTCTCTTAGGTACCATTTCTTTCTCAGTGCAGAACCAGAGCCTCATGGGAATGAGAGAAGCAGCTTCTGCATGGGAAGCCAAGGAACCATAACCCCCCAAAACACAAAGGAAATAAATGGAAAAAGAAAATTTTACTATTTTTGCTCTATCCCCTACCCCCCCAGCTTCTCTAGGATTGCTGGAGGGGCAAAGTCTGTGCAGGGGCTGGAGGTACCATCGCCCCTTTAACAGCAGCGCCACAGCCTGACATCAGCGAGCTGTGGAGTCCGGGAGGGCTGGGAGCTGCTGCTCCAGGAGTGGTGCCAACACATCCCTGCTTCCCTGCCTCTTCCCGGCTCTTGTTTTTGTGTGCCTTTTAACATGCCGCATGTGTATCCATGCCTGCCAGTGGATATCTGCGGGGTTTACATTAACCAGCTCAAGCTGAAGTTGGTAAACAGCTATTAAAGTTTTGCTCCTAGTGTGTCCAAGGAGATTTCTGAATGAGGGAGTCGCTTGCATCCTTTGACGTCCTACGTGCTATTGCCTTATTTGCAGCCCGGATAGATCTTCTTCCCACTTAGCTATGCAGACAGGGGAGTTTGGGTCGGTTTGTGCCTGGCACAGGGAGGGATCAATCTCCCGTGGCTTAGTGGGGCGTGTTCATGTTTTTACCTGTTTCCTGAATAGGAGAGAGTCAGGCTCAAAACATAAAACTTCAGTATTTAAAGTTTTCACTCCTGAGCAGAGTCCACTTCCAAAGCTGCTCTTTTGTCCTGGGACAAAATACAGAATCTGGCAATTCCTCGGTTCTACAGGAGGATGCAAATTAGGGCTTGATTTTATTCAGACTGTCACAACTCCAAAGTTTCTTGGAAGCCAGATCCCCATCCCAAACCCTGCTCGGCACTAAAGCGGAGATGCTGAAAGCAATTCTCGAGCGCCGATCCCAGCGGCAGCACCACCACTAAAGCTATTTATGCCCGCACAGGCTTTTTTTTTCACACATTCTTGCCTTCTGTTTTTGCTGGAGCCTCAGACCCTATTGAGAGGCAAATTTTAGCCATCTGGCAAAGCAGGCTGTGAGGGGAGGAAAAAAAGAGAGCGAAAACACAATGTGCATGGGCACACACACACACACACAAAACTCTGGAGATTAGGGAAGACAAAAACTCCGCTGATTGCTGGAGCGCAGGGCAGCCCCGCGGCGGAGAGGAGGGAGAGGCGGGCGGGGAGGAGGGCTCGGATGCGGGCAGGTCTGCCTGCCTGCCTGCTGCCTGCCTGGACGTGGGGAACGGCTGCAGGCACGGGAAGGCGTGACCTGCATGGAAAATGCCAGGCAGCTCCAGACGCACACACACACATAGGCGCACACACGCTCGCAAATCTCCGGACGGAGATAAGGCGGACAGCGGAGCCTTGGGAAAGAGGCAAAGCCGTCCCCCGCAAGCGAGCCATCAATCCTCCGCACCAAACCCGCCAGGAAACTCTCCCAGCAGCAGAATGAGGTGAGTACCTCCGCGGCGGGCTGAGCCCGGGCTCCCGCACGCCCGGGGCAGGGGGGGCCGTCCTGCTGAGGAAGGTTTCTCGATGATGACCGCGGCTCCAGTTCCCCTGTCCCTGAGCGAACAAGGCAGTGCTCACGGCCCGGCTTCGTGCCGCAGCCCAGCTTGCACGCCGGCATCCCAGCAAAGCCAAAGGGACATCCTGGCATGGGCACCGCTCTGCCACGGCCGAGGGGAAAAGGTAGGAGCAAGGTGGGATCTGCTGCACGGGCTTCTGGTTTCTGTGCACACCACGGTCATTTATCACTTCCACACGAGGTTAAGACTTTCCTGTCACGGGGAAGAAGTTTGATGCTTCGGGGAACGCAGAGCCACACAAGAAAACAGCCTGTTGAAATGGAGGAGATGATGCTCATTTACACCAGCTCAGCATCCAGCCCCATGCATGTACTCTGACCAGAGGAGTAACAGTTTTTCCCTTCGCACATTTTTGTGGTTTCAGAGAAGCTGTCAGAAAAGGGCATGTTCAACCTCACTCTACTTGAAAGAAAAATCAATCCAAATTTCTCAGCTCCCTTTGACTTTTCTTTGTAATGAAGAGCTGAGAAAAGTGATGGCACTACACAAATGAACCCCAGAAACTTACTGCCCTGGTTTTGAAAGAACACAGACAGGTTAAAAATAATCCACTAATGCAGCTTCAATTTCCTCACCAGCATACCTAAATCAAGCCCTGATTTTGAAACCAGGTGTACATGTATATGTGAGTAGTTCCAATGTCTGTTGTACACACCTACAAGCCTTTCCAGGCCTTAGTGCCTATTTTAGAAATTTTCATCTCTAATGGCTCTTATTTCCTGCATGTTTTTTCTCCTTTGTATGCTCCACTATGTGTAAAGAGCCTGAGGTCTGCTCCTCTTTCTGGTCCTATGCAATGGCACAGGCTTTTGTGTTCACACCTCCAGCACGGGCATTGTTCTCTCCTTGCACAGAGGAATACTCAGTTTACACACAATGTGCATGCTCCCTTTCATGCCAAATGAAGCTCGAGGCTGGTGTGAAGTCAGCTGGACCACCACAGATTTACCTGTTCTCTCTGCCCTCCTCTGGGATAAATAAGTTGGTAACAAGATGGGACAAACTCTACATACCAAGATTTTTTAAAAGATGGGTTTGATGACAAAACACCTTTATGGATCCCAGCCTCTGTGTGCTTCT
The DNA here is from genome assembly GCA_910950805.1 of Acrocephalus scirpaceus scirpaceus. Taxonomy (NCBI): domain Eukaryota; kingdom Metazoa; phylum Chordata; class Aves; order Passeriformes; family Sylviidae; genus Acrocephalus; species Acrocephalus scirpaceus. The sequence goes on along the minus strand of OU383781.1, from coordinate 10,083,490 downwards.
CCATTTTGGGGAGGAGAGGAGAGGAGAGGAGAGGAGAGGAGAGGAGAGGAGAGGAGAGGAGAGGAGAGGAGAGGAGAGGAGAGGGAGGAGAGGAGGAGAGGAGAGGAGAGGAGAGGAGAGGAGAGGAGAGGAGAGGAGAGGAGAGGAGGGAGAGGAGAGGAGAGGAGAGGAGAGGAGAGGAGAGGAGAGGAGAGGAGAGGAGAGGGAGGAGAGAGGAGAGGAGAGAGGAGAGAGGAGAGGAGAGGAGAGGAGAGGAGAGGAGAGGAAGGGAGGAGAGAGAGGGAGGAAGGAGAGGAGAGGAGAGGAGAGGAGAGGAGAGGAGAGGAGAGGAGAGAAGAGAAGAGAAGAGAAGAGAAGAGAAGAGAAGAGAAGAGAAGAGAAGAGAAGAGAAGAGAAGAGAAGAGAAGAGAAGAGGAGAAGAGAAGAGAAGAGAAGAGAAGAGAAGAGAAGAGAAGAGAAGGTAGAGTGTAACATGCAGGGCTGCAAAGCTGAGGCCTGGTTCCATCTTTGCCCAGCTGCAAAGATGTGTGCTGTTTATCAAGAGCTAATGATCCCAATTTGGCAGGATGAGGCTCAGCAGTAATAATAATAATAATGATACTTAGCAGTTATTGCCACGATGTTTTCACTAAATCGATTTAGAAAGCATCATTATTTTATTAAGCATGCTTATGTTTATTCTTCCATTAGTTAACGGATGTGTTGCCAACGGCTGCTGCTCCCAGAAGCACTGAGCTCCTGATGGCTCTTCAGGCTGGCTGGGAGCTGTGGAGGTGCCTTTACATCCCTTGTGACACCTGTGGCACCCCCCTTCCAAAGGGGCTTTCCCCTTATGGAGGCCACATGCAGATCCCACCTGCACCTCCCAGGGATTGCTCAGGATACCACGGTGTTGCACCCCCTCCTGCACGATCCACTTGGGCAAAGAGATGAGCCTTCCACAGGTATTGTCACTGCCAGAGTTTCATTTCATCTCCTCCCATGTGTGTTCCAGGTACCCCCTGGCCTGGCCCCTGTGTGCCTTGCTGCTCTGTGTGGCAGATGCCGTGGAGCTGACAGACATGTTTGGGGAGATCCAGTCTCCCAATTTCCCCGACTCCTATCCCAGTGACTCGGAAATGACGTGGAACATCTCTGTGCCTGATGGATTTAAAATCAAGCTGTACTTCATGCATTTTGACTTGGAGTCATCCTACCTCTGTGAATATGACTATGTGAAGGTGAGCTGTGACATCTCAGGGCAGATGGTGGGGTAGACAGCAGAGCTGCTTGGCCAGCTGAGAAAGGGTAGTGCTGGAAAAGCTGGGATCAAGAAAGTTTTCCCCATTTTGTTGGGCTCAGGAGTTGTCAGTCCAGTGGACCACGGGGAGAACACAGGTAAGCTGGCAGCATCCATTGGACCAACAGTGAGTGGGACACGAGAGTCAGCGCTTACCCACAGAAGAACAAATTTCTGAAAGTATTTGGGCACCTAATTCTTACTGCATCCAATGGGGTTTTCACACCTATGGGCTGATAAAACACCTGTGGCTAAATAGCAATTTGTGCCACTCTGATGCCAGCAAGGAAGACCCCTGAGCTGGGCACACTTTGTCAGACCACGGCTGTGGGTGCCTCTTGCAGCCAGCCTGGATCCCTGACCACACCTTGCAGGCTCTTGGGACACCCTGTCCAGCCCCATGGGAAGCAAAAGGTAAAGGTTAGACCTGAGCTTGAGGCTGCTATGGAGGTTTCCAATGAGCTGTCGTGGCCAAAACTTCCAAATATTTCATTCTGCTTCACTGCTGGTGGTAACCCACCCGAAACTGTGGTGGCCACACACTGCAGTGCCCCAGAGCAACCTTGCCTGTACACCACAAATTTCTCCAAGCAGGGCTCTCCTTCACATCCAGGACAAGGGCAGCTCTCCATATCTTTGAATATGTTCAAGTGTGGTGCTTCTGGCAGACCAGCAGTAGCAAGCAGGTGCTTTCTAGGTTGCCTGGCTGAACATACTTACATCATCACCCAGGAAAAGCGCCACCCTGCCGCTCCACACAGAGGCAGGTGGAGCTTGTTCCCAGGTCTGGAACCACAGAACTTAGCCCTGGTGCTAGTTGCCAGATAATTGAAACTATTGTTTTATTTTTACCCTAAGAAAACAAAGCAAACATTTTTGTGCTTTTTCCTCTAGGATCTGTTGCTCCCTGTTTTAATTTCCCCTTTGTGCTGGCACTCACTCTGCTACTAACAGCTCTCATTGAGGTTTGATTAGTTCTTTCTGCTTCTCCTGGATCTTCTCCAAGCACAAGGGCCCAGGGACATATATAGAGATATATTGCTTTAAAACCCCAATAAGCTCAAGGAACAGATTTCTTGGAAACTTTCCCCATTCCAAGCTTTACCCCTCCTCCCACCCTTCACCCCCTCCTCTTTTTTCCTTTTTCATAAGGCTCCCTGTTATTTGGCCATGGTGCCAACTTGGCACCACAGCTCTCCCTGCCCCTGGATTTCCATAAGAAGGCGGTATTTTTCACAGGGATTTAGGTCTCAGCTGTATAAATTTGCTCGGGGCTGTAACTCAGCTTGCTGAGCCTCCACCACAGAATTACATTTGAAAAGCGATGAAAATGGATGGATTATGGGAGATCCGGAGGTTACTCTGCTGGGTAAGGGTGCAATCTTGATGCTACTAAACCACTGGCTTAGAAAACATTAAGGAGAGCAATGAATTAATCTGTGGCTGTTTTCCTCTTTGGGTTTGTGTGTCCAGCTCTGTCTGCACCGGTACAAGGTGTAAACACAGCATCAGTCTCCTCTTTGACAGAGGCCACAGTGAATGGCTATCGAATATAACTGTACACCTGGCACACACAGGCACTTCTCTATAACATTCTGCTGGTGCCAGTGAGGAAGCTCAGAAGCACAGGCAGATCCCTTTGTTCCATTGTGCTCAATGGATTCCCCATCTATGAACTTGTGCCATTGCTCTCTGAGCTCATGGGTAATCTCTGCAGCACCATGTGCCAGAGAGTTGGACAGGTTAAATATACAATCATATGCCTCTCTGTGTGTGAAGAAACACCTTCTTGTTCATTAAGGGTCTTCATCACCTTGACTGCCATAAGAAGGAGGTTAAAAGGGGCTGAGAGGTGGGGACTCAATTCAGGACAGGCAAAAAGCACCTGTTCCCTGGCCTTTGCTTCCCTCACTCCCTGGCTGCCCACACATCCGTGCTCTTAAGCAGTGTAAAAACTCATCCCAAGTGGCAAGCTCAGGGTGATCTGAGCTGTAAACCTGCCTTCAGGGTGGCCTGCAGAAGGGAACAGTTTCCAGAGCTCTGAAACAATGGCTAATTAAAACAATAGCTGTTTATTTATATATATGCACATGCATGCTTGTGCATGTGTATATATAAAAAGAACGTGGCTCCTCAAGAAATGCTCACAGCATGGGAGGCTTGTTCATGCAAATGGGGATGGCAGAGAAGGGGAGCTGCATTTCAGTAAGGAAGTGAGCCAGAAGGAACGGGAGGAACAGCCATCCCCAAAATACCCACCTGGAGAAGCCCCCCATGCAGATAGAGAACTCCAGTCATATGCTGGGAAGCCAAACTCTGGGCCTCAGCACATTGGATACAGCCTCTCCTCAGGTTATGGATGGCTGTCAGCCACCTGCCAGGTGCACGTGGACAGGGATGGAGCAGCCACCCACCCTGGGCTGCCCTCTTCCTGCTCCTTCCCTTTGCTGTGCTGCTCAGCAGGCTCTGCCCAGCTCATCACCATCCACAGGGAACCAGTCTGGGGGTTCCTCATTTGCAGAGGGTTTCACCATGGTTTGCAAGCCTGCATCACTGGCCTAGGGCACCCAAAAAGCCACAGCCCTGACTAGAAAATCAGGTTAAATGACTTGAACAGTGTCACTGAGGAGCACTGTGATAGGGAGATGGGTGATGAAATCCTGGCTTCTAAGGGGCCATCATGAGTAAATCTCCAAGCTTATTATAGAGATCTGAGCCTGGGGACCTGTCTATGAGGTTTTGCACATTGCTCAGTCAAGCCCTGGAATGAAATCAGCCCCCCAGAGCTTGGCAGCCAGCTCCAGCCAGCTCCTTGATTGGAAAGGAGATGGGGGGACACCCTGTCAGTGACTGATGAGGCACTGGTGGGGGACATGCAGGACGAGGGAACAGGCTTAGTTTTTCATTCAGGGCAGTACATGCCCAGCCTGGGCCTACAAGAAGGGTGATCAGCACCCATGTAGACCTTCCTCTGTTCAAACGAGGGAGGAAAAGCACAAATCAAGGTTTGGTATGAACTGGGGTTCAGGAGGAGAACATCCTCTTTTGGTCCTGTCAGCCAGCCCCAGCCAGGGCATCATTCATTCTGTGGGAGTGTGGGGTCCCAAAAGGAGCGCTTTGAACCCCAGAAGGCAGCTGGGAGAAGGGAAAGCCCAGGGCTTTGCTACTTGTCTTCCCCATCCTGATAGCTCTCTGCAGAAGTGTCTGGTGGCACTGGGGACAGTGCAGGGGGAGGAAGAGGAAGACCAGGCATGGGAGCAAGTCATCAACTCTTGCAGGACCCCAGCATCCTGCCTGGGTCTCTTTTTACCCCCAGCCCCTCCAGGGAACCAGCCTTGCCCAGAAATAGTGCATGTGGGTGCAGCTGCCATGCAGGAGGGGACAGTCTGGACTCCAAGCCAAATCCACAGCACAGGAAGCCAGCCACTCTGTTACTCATAGCAGAACTGCCACCATGGAAATTCAGGGCAATTTCACGTTTGCATAGGAAAGGACCCTTGATGTATCTTGGGGAGAAGATCTCCAGGAGACTTAGATGGAGACTTTTGCAGGGGCTGTCCCTGCTTCATTCCCAACAGTCAGTAGCAGCAGCATTGTGGAAAAAATCCCTGTTGCTCTGGGTGTTGCCTTCTTGCCACACTCTGCGGGTCCGCTCGGCGGGGGCCACTGCATGCCCTGCCCTGGCTCTGAGCGTCTCCTCCCCATGTCATGTTCCCAGTGTCTTCAGCCCAGCACTGCGATTTCTCTGCCTAATGAGCCACTTATATATATTACAAGTGGTATGTTTGGCCTTCATCAGTCCAATTAGTGCATTCCTGGAGGGCTGGAGAGGGGGGGCTGGTGGCGGCTGTGTTTCCGTATTGCCGACTGCCTGCTCCTCTCGGGCAGCAGACACCAAACTGCCGGGCCAAATTCCCCTCGGTGTTGCTGGCATTTCATTAACCCCCTGGCTGAAGGAGGCACCTCCGGAGCATCTGCTCCTCAGCATCCCCAAAAACCCATGCCCTGGGGTAGCCTTTTTTGCCTGCCAGCCAGGGGATCCCAGCTCCTGCCCCCAAGGGGGGAATCAGTGTGGGGCAGAGAGGGGCCCCACAGCTTGGGACACCCCTTAGCCACCTCCAAAATGCAGAGGGATGGAGCTACAGCCAGAGAGGGACTCAAATCTGCCTCCATCCAGAAGGGCAGAAGTCTTAATGAGGTACTGAGGATGCAAGAAGAAACAGGGAAGACAGCAGGAGGCATTGGCAAGGGTAAATTTAGGGCACAAGGGTGTTGTTATATTTTATTTTTCAAAGGAGGATTCTTTCAGCGTATTTTTATAGGGAATTTCTCTGTGGCGATTGATATCTCCCTCAGGGACACATCTTCTCTAGTGAAAACGTCGACATCGTGACCCGAGAGGGAGAAACTCCAAACAAACAACCAGGATTTAATTACCAGCCTGCTCGCTGGATGTAAATGATCTACAAAAAAGTATACAGTCCCCAGCAGAAGCAGCAAATATTAACCAGGGATGATGACCTCTCTGTTTAGTTTACTGCTGAAGGGCTGCCTCTGCTCCCTGTGGCTCGGGGCATGGGACCCGTCTCTGATAAGGGGCTGTGGATACCTCCAGTGAGGAGAGCACAGCTCTCCCGGGGCCCATGCTGCTGCTCCAGGGCTGTATCCAGGGATGCTGAGGGCAGTGTTGGGACTGGCCCCATGGCTGGAGCATCCTCCAGCTGAGACTCAGGGCACTGGGAAGATTTTCCTGCCTTTTGGGAATGCTGCACTGCAGGTCCTGCACTCTCTGGGGCTGAAGGCAAGGAATGGGAGCCCACACAGTGGCTCTTGAGTCCTGGCAGAGGTGACAGCCACCAGCCCCACAGAGAGCAGCTGGCTGGAAATTCCTCCTTCCCACAGATTTCCTTAGGAAAAAACCTTTTCTGCAGAAGAGGCTGTGTCCCATGTGCTGGTGCAGCCAAGTCTGCCCATCAGGGCTAAAATGCCTTTTTCCTTCACTTCTGGTGATGGCACTCCCGTTTTTCAGTCTGAAACATTATTTCATTTCAAAACAATCTTTCAGATTTAAAAGCAATTCTAAAACACCACAGTATATTTCAAAGGGATTGAAACCAGATGGAGCCCAAATTACTTGTTTTCTTTTTTTTGCCCCAGAATGCTGTTACCAAAAAAAAAAAAAAAATTCAATTGGGTTTTTGTCCCCAAAGCAGGGTGCGTGTTTTTTTCTCAAAATTCCCAAAATTTATCATCGGAAAGTGTCTCTCTTTTCTGGCCAGCTCCAGCTTGTATGAGAGGATGGAAAATATCTGGAGGCAATGTCAAGGCATGCTGAGTTGCCATTTCCATGTTGGCTTTCCCTGGTGTGAACGAGTTTCCGCCTGTTTGTTCAGCTCTGGGAAATTTCCCTTTCAGCCCCAGACCCTCCCCAGCAGGCACATCCTGAGGGTCTCCAGGTGACAGGGATGGAGCCAGAGAAGGGTCTCAGGCCAAGCAAGCTAGGGACAGCATTCCAACACCTCCAGGACTCCATGGGCCCCAGCGCAGATGACTGTTTTCGCCAGGCATGTACTGGGGGGCTGTGGACTTCATTACAGCCTCAATAGCAGTGGCTTGGCTCGAGGAGTGGTGGGCTGGCTGGTGGTGTTCATCACATTCCTCTGCCGAGGCTTATTCATATTCAAATCCCCAGGGTGAAAGCAGGCAGGGTGATGGGAACTGCCTGGGAGAGGTCATGGTTGAGACAGGTTGAGGATGGGATGTGTAGGAGAAGGAGGTGGATCAATGCTGGAGAAAACAGCAAGGAAAAAGGAAAGGAGAGGGTTTCCAGGGAAAACTGAAAGGTTTTCTGTAGGGATTACAGTGCTTTAAGGCACAGATAAGGCTGTGTTTTAAAGGGATGGACAATAGAGACTACTGAATGTGCTGATACAACAACAGGGCACCCTGGCTCATCATCCCTCTTCCTCAGCCCTTTGGGTGCATGGTCAGAGTCCCAGCAGTGCCTGGAACCACAGCTCTGGAGCCAGACAGAGAGCCTGGGAGGGAGGGACAGGACCAAGCTTGTCCAAGGCAGCCCAGGGGACAGAAACAAATTAGAGCTGCTGCTTTGAGCTGATGCAAAACCAATAGGCAGGGACTCCTCTAGGCCCCTCACAGATGGCCCCAGACAGATGCTTGCTGTCTGGATCAGTGTTTGAGCCATGGGAAGAGGTGAGGGGAAGCATCTCAAGTACCACCAGCTATGAGTGGGAATGACACAGCCCAGGGCTGATTTTCACACCACTTCTTCTGTACTGCTGCCCCATGTCCTCATCCCACCTCCCAAATGGGCTCCCACCCTGCATCCTCCCCTTACCACCCCCAGCTCCTCCCTATGTCCTGGATGCCACCTGCTCTTGGTATCTGCCTCAGAGGTGCCTCCAGGCAGAACAGGCAGACCTGAGTCCCTGTGCCCCATGCAGACACTGGTGAGTCCTGGCAGGAGCCAGCCTGGGCAAGCACAGGCAGAGGCATGAGCTCATGGATACAGAAAATGATTCCAGTTCCAGCCTGACTGCCCCAGGGAACACACGGCAGGCTCTCCAGGCTCACCCCTTCTTTCTGCTAACAGATTGAAACCGAGGACCAGGAGCTGGCAACCTTCTGTGGCAGGGAGACAACGGACACAGAGCAGGCTCCAGGACAGCAAGTGATCCTGTCCCCAGGGCCCTACATGGGGCTCACCTTCAGGTCTGACTTCTCCAACGAGGAACGCTTCACTGGCTTCGATGCCCATTACACCGCTGTGGGTAAGCAGCATTTCAGCCTGCAGGGCCACCTTGCTGGGATAGAGAACCAGATTTGCAGGGACCACATCCCAGGTCAGCCTTGGGTTCCCTGGCAAGAGAAGAACCCATGTGCAGCCATTGGGCCATGTGGGACTCACTGGGTGCTCATGTGATCCACCACATGGGATAACAGATTTCTCGGTGTTGTGGCAAATGTCCTCACAAGGAGTGACATATGGTGAGTTTCAGGATGACCTCTCTTCCTTGTTAACTCCATTCTAGATGTGGATGAGTGCCTGGAGAAGAGTGATGAGGAGCTGGCTTGTGACCACTACTGCCACAACTACATTGGCGGGTACTACTGCTCCTGCAGGTTTGGCTACATCCTCCACTCCGACAACAGGACCTGCAAAGGTACCACAGGCAGAGCCCAGACACAGGGATGGGCACACAGAGGGTCCCTGAGTAGGCATCACACCTGCCAAGCACAGGCAAAATGGCCCTTTTTTGCTGCCAGCAGGGATGAGGTGCCTCTTCCCCTACAAACCAGCAGTCTGAGACTCCTTCTCCCAGGGGCTGTGCTCCTCAGCTAAGCTCTATAGACCTCCTCAAGTCAGAGAAATGAAAAGGCTTAGTCCCTGCTCTGAATCTGCATCATGTAGATTAGCTGGGACTAGCTCTCAGCCCAGGACCTCTGTGCCATGGGCATGTTTGGAAGTTGGCTGTGTGAGATCCTCCTTGCATGGACACATATTTGGGATCCATGTACCCATATTTGGAATCCATGTACCCATATTTGGAATCCATGAATCCACTCAACAGACCCCACTCCACTAGGAGGATTCCTGGTATGGTCAGGGCTGGGACATGACTGTCAGAGCCCTGATGGAGCCATGGCTGTGTTTCAGTGGAGTGCAGTGACAACCTCTACACCCAGAGGAGCGGGGTGATCACCAGCGCCGACTTCCCCAGCCCCTACCCCAAGAGCTCGGACTGCCTGTACCGCATTGAGCTGGAGGAGGGTTTCTTCATCACCCTGGACTTTGAGGACAGCTTTGATGTGGAAGACCACCCCGAGGTGACCTGTCCATATGACCACATCAAGGTGAGCTGGGCTCCGCACACTCCTCCTCTTGTACTCACCTTTTGTGTCCCCAGCGCCCTGGTGATGGGATCAAAATCACCCCAGTCTAAACAGGGATGATGGAATCAGCAGGAGCCCTGTGCTCTATTGACCCCATGTTTCTTACCACATCTGCTTGTGACCCTTCTAGCCAACAGTGACCCTCTTTCTGTTCACATCCCCCTAACACATGATGCTTCAGCCCCACTCCAGCCCCATCCATTGGCCTCAGGGATCAAAGAGCCCCCTCAAATCACTCATTCATCTTTGCCTTGGCAGATCAAAGCGGGCCAAAAGGAGTTTGGACCTTTCTGTGGAGAAAAGTCCCCAGGACGCATTGAAACCCAAACCAACAGCGTGCAGATCCGCTTCCACAGTGACAACTCTGGAGAGAACAGGGGCTGGAAGTTGTCATACACAGCAATTGGTAACTCCTGCTGCTTTCCTGCTTGCTGGGCTTGGAAATGGGAAGGGCTTTATAAAGCCTGCAGGCGGACACCATGAGTTTGGTGGTCCATGATCCTGTCTCCAGAAGAGATCTGTTCCAGTAATCACAATAGGAGAGGCATAAAATAACACGGAGTCCTCCCTCCAAAGGGTTCTTTTTTTCCCTACAACAACTGGGCTCTGAAACAAGACCATATTGCAAAGCAGAGCAATTTTGGGCAGGATAATTCCACAAGCTACTGTTATTAGCTCCCAGATTCGTAATGCTCAAAGCCAGAGAATTACAGACTGAAGGAAAGACATGGAGCCTCCACGCCTTCTAAAAGAGCCTGGCTGAGCCGTGTCAGTGTAGACTAAGAGTAAAAGCAGGGCAGAGATGCTCAAATCCTGCCACATGCGCTGGGTAGAAGAGCTGGGACTTTACATTTGCTCCATTTATTCCTCCATTTAGCTTCATTTGCTCTTTATTCAAAGGAAACCCGTGCCCAATGGTGCAACCCCCGATCAATGGGAAAATTGAGCCTTCTCAAGCCAAGTACACCTTCAAAGACCAGGTTGTCATCAGCTGCAACACTGGATACAAAGTGCTGAAGGTATGGATTGACAACATGGAGCTGGGAATATGGATAGGAAGAGGAGAATACTTCCTCTCAAAGCCATTGCACCTCTGTGAGAGCGAACACAAGCACACATCATCCTCACCCCCTTTCCAGGGGCAAGGAAAACACCTTCTCTGAGAGCCAACACCTTTCCTTTCCAAAGACACAGAGGAAAAGAGGAGATAGCACTTCCCTGAGCCACCCTGTCAGCATCCTTCCAGAGCCAGCAAACTCATAGAATGTCAGGCCTGGCACTTCTGCCAGAGAAAAAGTCAGCAAAAGCTCTGAGGCAGCTGCCAGGGCTCTGCCTGCCCCCCACCTCAGTGGGCACTGTCTCAGCAGCCCTGCAGAGGCCAGCCTCCATTGACTGGGGGGTCCTTGGGGACAGCTTCAATGAGTCAAGGGTGGCAGGATTTTGGCAGGCTCTCTCTGGGAAACAGCTGAGAAGCACAGAGAGTGTGGCTGACTCATGGGGTGGCTGTCTTCCCTCCAAGCCAGTAGCCCACTTTTATTTCCAACATGGACTTGCGTGTTTCTCTGATCTCCTCCCAGTCCCATCCTTCACGCAGAGCTGCCTCCTTACCCATCTCATCATTTACAACAGGAATAAGTGACTCCAGTTCTTTGGCTTTCAGCATGCCACTGAGTTGCTGGCAACAAAAAAACGCCTCAAGTTTTTCATAATGATTTTATTGAGATTTTTAGCTAGAAAAGTCCTCTTCCAGGGGATGCTGGACATAACTTGTTTAAATCACCAAGAAATTCCCTTTTTATTGAGAGATTTATTTCTTTCCCTTGAACACTGATAGGCTGTGTTTTTTGTTGGTACCTTCTGCACAGGATAACGTGGAAAGTGACTCCTTCCAGATTGAGTGTCTGAAGGATGGCACATGGAGTAACAAGATCCCTATCTGCAAAAGTAAGGACACCCTTCCCTACCCTGCCAATTTTCTTTTCCTGCTAAAATCATTTCATGCTAATGGGAGCTGCCCTGCCAGAGTGGAGTTCCTTACTCAGAGACACAAACCCAGCCAGAGAGGCTCCATAACACTGCAAAGTTCTTTTGGCTTGTTCTTGGATAACATAACGGGGCTCAGGCCAAATGCCACAAGCAGGAGATCGGTGCTTTTATTTGGATTACTCATATAATTTGATTTGTGAGCCACTTTGCTGTCTCTCTGTCAAAGAAAGAGCAAGCCTGGCTCTTGAGAACTGGCTCTGTCAGGTAAGCCTGGGACAATGTGGGATAATCTAGTTCCTAGTCCAAATTTCCTTCCCAATGGAAGCTATTAAAATGCAGGGCATTAGAGGGGTCCCAGGTACTAACCTAAACTGAGCACTGTTCAGGTAAGTGAGAGGGGAGAGAAAAATGTCCAAATATTTACAACCCTTAAAATGGGAGAAAAGGAGAGAAGAAAAGAAATGCCACTTGAAAGGACAGGTGATAATTTGAATCATCTCTTCTTTCATCTAACCCAGCTCTTCCCTCAGCTCAGGCCTGGGAGATGTACCTGATCACACCTTTTTCCTTTCCCCCAAACCTCTCAGAGCTCAGGGAGGCTCCCACTGCTGCTCAGTGCTGTAAGGCTGGCCCATAGAGGAGAAAAGCAGCAAACATGGTCAGGGATTGTCCCAGGTCCTTCCAGGAGAGGCAGGAGGAGAGGCTTTCTAAGGGTATTGGGATCCAGGTTCTCCTCATCCGGGCAGACTCTTTTTCTTTTAATAATATTTTGCATCTTACCTTGGAAGAAGGAGTATTTCTGGAGTTCTAATTCATGTTTTCTCAAGCCAAATGGAAATTGGGAGGCTCTCAGACTTGCTGAATAGATTAATAACTGAAAGGGCTCCTTAAAAACTGTGGGGTCAGTGATGCCTCTGTCCTGCTGAGGAACTCCCCACTCCTACACTTTCACAACCACAGATTCCAATTGATTTTATCCAGCTTGAACAGCAATCAGAGAAAAATTTGCATTGTCTAAAAATTAGAACAAAACCTAGGTAAATATTTTTAACCCTAAAAATCATTATCTTATTGAGAAAATTGCAATTATTACCTGCATTGTTTCAGCTGGGCTGGAACTGATTCTTGTGTAATATGACTCACTACACTAAATTTCTAAGACCTTTTTGGAAAGCCAAGAAGCCCCAAAATGGGCAATTTAGGCCTCCAGACTGCAAAGATTCCCACCTCCCTGGGATGTCTATGAGAGGCAGGGCACAAACAATGCAGTAAATAGAAAACTTCTCAACAAAGTGGATAAAATCCATCTGCATAGCCTGAAGAGGCTAAACAGAAACCTGTGCTTCTCCCAGCCACCACCCCCAGGTCGCCCTGGCTGAGCAGAGCAAGAGGGTCCCCAGCAGGGCCGTGGCTCCGCTGGCATCCACGGCACCCTGGCATGGCTCACTGGGAGCTCATTAACGATTTCTGGTGGTTTGGGGGCTGGGTTTCCTGCATGTCTTTCTCTGCTCATCTACTAATTGGGCTTTCTCTCTCTGCTCTCCTCCTTCCCCTTTGCTTTCGGTGCAGCTGCAGATAGAGCCAACAACCAGACAGAGGGAAGAGCCGGCTCGGAGCAAGTGGCCGCGTGAGGCTGGCGCCGGCCGTGCCGCCCCGACGGGCAGCCTGTCTCGATGCCCCTCTGATCTGTCCAGTACCCAGGGCAGGTTCCCTTTCCGCTGGCCTGGCTGCCAAATCCATCTCTGTGGCTTGTCTAACCGGCATGGCACTCTTAACCCCCACGCCTGGTGCTTTCTTAACTCCGTCTCGAGAAGGGTGAAGGAAATTGGCGTCGAGCCCCCCTTTCCCAGTGACACACTGCCCCACGGGAAGGGGGCCCACCTGGCCCCAGCACCGCTGCCTGGGGACCGCGTGCTGCTGCCAGCTCCCAGCATTTCTGCATCCCTCCTCTCCACTCGGACTCCTGGGCCACCTCGGCTCCCCCTCCAAGGCAGCCACACAAGGATCGTGGCACAGCCGCCCGGTTGGTTGGTCGGTGGGTTGGATTCAGTCTCCCACTGTCCTTCCTCACTGGCCCAGTGTTGCAAATAAGAAACACTCCTTCCTCTCCAAGAGTTCTGGTGCCATTCAGACCCTCCAGACAAGGAGGCCTGGAGGATGGGCTGGCATCACCAGCCCTTTCCTGCAGGCCCCGAGCCCTGGCACCAAGACAGGGGGATGGATGTTCCTCCATTTCCCCTTTGCTCCCCACGGCTGGCCTGGCAGAGGTGAGGATGGACTGACCTCAGGCTAGCTGCAGCTGAAGGAGGTCAGAGCCTGGTGTCTGGCTCCTTTCACATCCCCAGGAACCATGGGCACACATCCTGTACTCCCTGGGGCACTGCAGGCTCCACTAGGAGGATGCTGGGATGTGGACCAGAGGCTGGGAGAGGAGGAGGAGGAGGTGTGTGCTGGGGATGTCAGTCCACTTCTGGTCCTACAAAGACAGAGATGGTAAATGGCCCCTTTCCTGAGGGAAAACTCTAGAAAGGCTCACAGAACAAATGCCCTCCCCTCACCCTTTCAGCAGGACCTGGGACACTAGTGCAGCGACACCTCTCTACAAGAGCCCATTCTCCAGGGATCAGGCCTGCCCACGTCTGAGGGACACACAGGGATGAGATGGGCCATGCAGGCCAGTGAATGCTGCCCTGCAGCCATAAATAATCCCAGAGTAGAGATGCAGGCCAGGATGGTCCCCTGACATTCATTCCCTCTTTGCTGCAAAGAAACAGGTACCCTGAGTCTTTACCCAACCTGCCTGCACCTACACACTCATCCCATCACTTGCTGTCTCTACAGACAGTGGAGGGGACCCTGGTGAATGGTGAGCTGCAGTATTTTGCCATAAACCAGGCTTTTCTCACCCAAGGAATTCGGCAATCCTGAGCAGTGGTACATATCCCTGGTTCCAGCTACTATGTCTAGTGAATTCTCTCTTTGTTAGCCTGCATCAGTTAGGACTGCTGTCCTCATTCCCTTCACATCCTGGAGCACATGGGAACCAACAGACCTCACACCATCCCTGATCCACAGGACCTGCTTACTGCAACGTCACCATTTCCCTACTCAACCCCTCATCCTAAGCATAGCAGAACCCAGCTCCAGAGCACTGATTCTCGGCAGGATCAGACCCTGGTTCCTGCCCTCCACTGGGACAGGTCGCTCAGGATGGGGCATGGGAAGGCTGCACAGCATCACCAGAATGTTCTGTGAACTGCCCACATGGTAGAGAGGCTCAGCTCCAAGGAAATGGCTCCTGGATTTGGCAGATGAACACTCCCACAGCCTGGGGTCTTCCCTGGAGTGTTTGGCACAAACCTAATTCAGGAGACAAGCTGCGAGGAGAGGCTGGACAGAGCACTCTGAGGGATCATGGGGGAAAAGGGAACCATCGACAGCCCATGGGGAAAAGCAATGGCACCCCAAAATTCTTCTCCCTCCATGTGACCCTGTGTAAACACCAGGGATTGGTGAAGCAGAGCCAACCCTGCTGATGTCTTGGAGAATGGAGCAGGTTTGGTCTCACCCACACGTCCTGGCCTCACCCCTGCCTGCAGACCAGCCAAGCCACACTCTCAATGTCCTTTATTTGCTGTCCTAGGACAGCCAGGACCAAGGGCTGATTCACCTGATCTGTAAATGCTCATCAGCACTGTTTGGTGAGCAAGACCAGAGCAGGAAGGACAGGGCTGTACTCTCAGCAAAGCCTTGTGCATAGAGGAGCACCCCTGATGCACAGCTGTGAATCACTGCCTGCCTCTCCCTGCACACCTCTACAGTGCAAAGACACACTCT
Source organism: Acrocephalus scirpaceus scirpaceus (assembly GCA_910950805.1). Taxonomy (NCBI): domain Eukaryota; kingdom Metazoa; phylum Chordata; class Aves; order Passeriformes; family Sylviidae; genus Acrocephalus; species Acrocephalus scirpaceus. Next base: position 10,068,474 of record OU383781.1, on the reverse strand, counting down.
GGGACCATCTCACAACAGACTTCACCTGCCACAACAGGCTTCTTCCCCTCTCACTGGTGTAGCAGAGGGATCTTGCACAGCACGGAGGGGCTCCTGGGCCTGGGGTCTCCACCAGCGTGGGTGGTGTTGGTCACACAACCTGTGGGTGGGACAGGCTGCTGGTGTTCCATGGTGCCACTTGTGTGCTCTGTCTGTGCAGGGTGGCCATGGGAGGGTTTCACAGAGCCAGGCTGCCCTGCCAGGACAGAGCCTGCAGTGCCAGAGAGAAAAGTGATACAGCACTATACAAGCACTTGGTCTGTCCCACAAGACCACCATCCATGCCAAAGCCCAGCACTACCTGCCTGCTGGCTGGCTGAACACCCCAGAATACAGCACAGGGTTCAACCCCCCCTTCTGTGTTGGCTTTCAGTTGCTGACTGCAAAGCGCCGCCGGAGCTGGAGCATGGCTTTGTCACCTTCTCCACCAGGAACAACCTGACCACCTACCAGGCATCCATCCAGTACCACTGCCAGCACCCTTACTACCACATGGCCCCCAACAGCACCGGTGAGCAGTGGGGCCAGGCCACGTCCCCACGGCACAGTGAGGCTGGGCACATGGGATGCAAGTGGGGGGAGCCTGGGGTGGCAGCTCCAGGGTGTTCTGCAAACAGCAGGCTGTGGATGTGGCCTACACGTACCAAACCCTGTCTGCCTTGCCTGGACTGTCAGACTGGACAAATCCTGCTCCACAACGAGGTAGGATGGAGTTGGCCTGCTGGCTGCTTTGCCTGAGTGTTTCACAGCCTCAGCAGAGCAGTGGGGGTGTTCTGTGTTCTGCCTTCTCACCCTGCCATCTGCTCCCTGCAGACTATGAAATTTTCTGTGTCTGTGAAGGGAGCTGCTGCTGGAGAGAGCACCAGGTCCAGCAGCCTCTGGAAGGGCTCTGGAGGCTGCTCATCCCAGCACCCAAATATTCAGCACACACAAAGCTCAACATATAGCAGTGGGACCATGTCAGACTGAGTTTTTTCTGCCATCCCCCTTGGTCCACAACCACAGAAAAACCACAAGGTGGTTTATCAAGCACCACAGTTCTCTGTACTGTTCAGATCCAGTTCTGGACAGTAGAAAGGGTGCATACACAGCCCAGCCCTTCTCCCTTCTCCTCCCTCAGCAAGCAAAGCCAAAAGAATTCCTCACATTCTTGTCTCCCTGCTTTTATCTCCCTGCATATGGTCCCAGCATCACATATGAATTAGCAGAATGGGCACTGGCAGCATTTTTATGTGGAGGCAGCTGCCAGCTGAGGCTGAGGCTATAGCACAGCTCTCCAGACAGCTCAAGGCAATGAAACTGAGGATGGAGACATGTCCCTGCATGGGGCCAGGGCCACTATGGCCTCCTGGGAATGGAACACAGAGGGCAATAAAAGGGAGGTCACTTCCTGCTCTGAAAAAGGGTTCAAAGGGCCCTGACAGCTGGGTCAGGACTCACTGGAAAGGACAATCCCTCGTGGTAGGACCAGAGCCCAGCTAACACTTTGCTCTCTTCCAGCCACCTACACGTGCGATGCATTGGGGCAGTGGAGGAGTGAGGAGCTGGGGACCAAGCTGCCATCCTGCCGACCAGGTACTGCTGCTGGGGTGGCTGCTTCCCACAGCGAGGGCTGCAGAGCAGGGACACGCAGGGGGAATGCTGCCATGCAGGAACCCTGCCCCTGGTGACAGTGCCAGCTATACATACCCAAATGCTGCAATGCGTGGCCAGGAGGGTGGTGGGGACAGAGGCTTCCTGCTATCCCAGCAGGCCCAGACAGTCAGGTTGCAGTGGTGGCACCGCGGTCACAGCCATCCCAGCAGCCTCACTTCAGCACAAAAGGAAATTGGCAGCCCACTGGCCATGTTCAGCCCCCAGCATCCCTGGAGATGGTTTTAGCCAAGAGCAGAGCATTACCTAGCTGTCAGCTCCTGTTTACAGTGTGTACACATCCAGTAGCAATTACCACCTCTTCAAGCCTCCCAGAAAAAAACAAACTGCTTTACAGGGAAGGAAAAGTCCCAAGTCTTTGAGCAGTGGCAGAAATGTTTGCAGCCAGCAAGTTTCCAGGCCAGGCACCTGCTTGGGATTAAACAAAAGTCTCTGGGACAGTTTCTGGCCATAACCAAGCATGGGGCCAGGCTGGCTGGCACGTCAGGGGCCTGGAGGCAGTTTGAGTGTGGATTGTAGTGGGATGTGCAGGGATGGCTCTCCAGAGACGTGCAGGGATCCGGCTGCCATGCAGCAGCTGCAGCTGCAACCACTCTAGGGTTCAGACACTGGCTCAGCCCCGTGGAGGGTATCTGCTCTCCAGCCATGTTGAGACACAACAAGGCTAAAGGAAGAACTCCTAAGATTCCCTGCATCCCACAAAACTCCAAGACCAGGGCTGTGGCTGCTCTTGTTGTGGCAGCTGCTCTCTGCATCTCTGCTTGATGTTTCAGCCTGAACTAATTTGAGCTGGGAGCATACAGGGACAGCTTTGGAGCCATAGCTGCTTTCATGGGCCATTTCCAGGCTTGTGATTAGTGACAGGAGTCAAAGAGACTTCAGGAAAATGGAAAATCCCAGAGAGAGGGTGATGCTCTCCTGAGATCAGCATCTGCAGGCTGCAGCTAGCCAGCTGCTCTTTAAATCTTCCCCTGTGTCTCACGCACCTCCCATCAATAGCAACCTCTGTTCCAGGCTGCTCCATGCCTGCCTCTGCCATTAGTGGGAGCATTTGCAGCCTGGTCAGCATTTTTGATATGTAATTTAATAGAATAAATATTTGGCTGGATGTACTTCCTCTAAAAGCATCTCCCTGGGACAGCCATCGGCTTTGGTGCAGCAGAGCAGCTGGGCTGGGACACAGGAATTCTTTTCCTGAGCATATTTTCTATTCCTTTCAGCACTGGGAAAGACAGAGTGTGGAGCACATGCAGAGACACATTCACCATATTCCCTCCCTGCTAGAGTTACATTTTTCCTAGAGGCAGACCCCAGCCTCAACAAATCCACATTAGCAGCTTCCAGTGCTCCTGCCCTGGTTCCAAGACTGATTCTCACCCTGACCCCACCACCCTGAGGGGTCAGACCCTCTGTTTGTGAGGCTTTGCATTGTTCCCTCACAGCACAGGTGGCATTGAGGCAGAATTCCAGCACTTTCCATGGAGGATCTGGGGCGTTTTTGCAGATTGAGAGGGATGAGACCAGCACTTGAGTTGTTGTGATTCAGGACTCTTTCAGATGTAGGACAAGACCAAATAGGTTCCTGCAACCTCCCAGTGACATCAGCATCCCCAAACCACCTGAGAGTCCCCCTCCACAGTGCTGCCACAGGCAGGAATTAGCCCCACCACCAACAGCCATGTCCAAAGGCTTAAGTTCCCTAGGGACAGGATTGTCCACCCCCACCCTGTCCAACTGCTCAGAGCCACCTTCAGCATCCTGATTCCCTCATCTTCCTAACACTGTGCCTAGATAAAACTCCTGGAAGCAAAGCAAGCACCATATCAGGGCTCTTCAGGCATCAGTTCTGGGACTGTTGAAGAGCTGAGCAGAGAGTTCTGGTTTGGCTGCCAGAATTGTGGATGATGAGACACAGGAGTAAAGCCCATGGTGCTAGGCAACATTCCATGGCCAAGCCTTCTCCAGCCACAGCAGCTCCAGGAGGGCAAATGCCATGGCTATGAGAACACAGACCTCATGACAGGTCTCAGAGTGAGGGGTGAGACTGGGTTGATGTCAAGCTGCAGTCCTCCCACCATCCCTCCCCTGGGTCTCTTGGCACACTGAGCAGGAGCCAGGCAAGTGCCTGAAAGGTCTGGGAAGGGCTGGCTGAGCTCACAGGTCACAGTGAGGCTATAAGATTACTCATTTGGCCTTTCTGCTTCTGAAGTGAAGTGGATATAGCCAAATCACTCCAAAAACTGAAAATAGAAAGAAAAACAAAACCAAAAAAGACAAAAGAGAGCATTTAGTTTGAAGACAACCAGCCACATGGCATAACCTACAGGGATACCCCTTTTCATTTGTTCCAGTTAAGCTGGAAGTAACTGTCTTGTCCCTTCTGTCCCCAGTGTGTGGCCGGCCAGCTCGTCCTCTGCCTGGCATCATCAAGCGCATCATCGGCGGGCGGAACGCGGAGCCCGGCTTCTTCCCCTGGCAGGCCCTGATTGTGGTGGAGGACATGTCCCGGGTGCCCAACGACAAATGGTTCGGCAGCGGGGCCCTGCTCTCAGAGTCCTGGGTGCTGACAGCCGCCCACGTGCTCCGGTCCCAGCGGCGGGACAAGACCATCATCCCCGTCTCCAAGGAACATGTCACCGTCTATCTGGCCCTTCATGATGTGAGGAACAAGATGGAAGCTGTCAACAGGACAGTGGAGAAGATCATCCTCCATGAGGAGTTTGACATCCAGAACTACAACCATGACATCGCCCTGGTCAAGCTGAAGGAGAAGGTGACCATGGGGAAATATGTCATGCCTGTCTGCCTGCCCCAGTTTGAGCACGAGCTGGAGGGGCCTCACCCCAACACGCTGGGGCTGGTGGCTGGCTGGGGAATCTCCAACCCCAACATCACTGTGGACGAGATCATCAGCTCAGGCATGAGGACCCTGTCTGACATCCTGCAGTACGTCAAACTGCCCGTGGTGCTGCATGCCGAGTGCAAGACCAGCTACGAGTCGCGCTCGGGCAACTACAGCGTGACCGAGAACATGTTCTGTGCCGGCTACTATGAGGGGGGGAAGGACACTTGTTTGGGAGACAGCGGGGGAGCCTTCGTCATCCAGGACCCAGGAACACGGAGGTGGGTGGCCCAAGGGCTGGTCTCATGGGGTGGCCCGGAGGAGTGCGGCAGTAAGCAGGTGTACGGTGTGTACACCAAGGTTTCTAACTATGTGGACTGGGTGGAGCAGAAAACAGGCTCCTCAGAGAGATGGACATTTCTGGACCCAGAGCTGGAGAGATGAGTGACTAAGCAGCCTGCTGCCACCGCGGCTCCCTTTCTTCTTGTTATTGTTTAATGTGCTCCAGACTCGGGTCTTTCGCAAGCAATAGCCACGATGCTCCACGCATGCCAAGCCCTTGCCAGGTCATTTGTCTCGCTTGGTCCCCCGTCCCTTCGCTTGCATTCTTAGGAAATGCTTGCTAGGGAGCTGCAGGGAGGGGGTGAAGGACAAGATCTCAGCTGGTGTCCTCCGCATGTGCTGCCCATCTGCAAACCTCACCCACACTCCAGGGAACTTCCCTCCAAGCCAGGAAAAAGGCACAGCAATTGAGGCAGTGTTTCCCTGACACCGAAGCTTTGTGCGGTGCACAGGGAATTGTCCCCACCCCCAGGACTCTCTGGCCAGATCTCTCCATCAAAAGATGTAACTACAGAGCTTCAGAGCCTATGGACAGTGCAAGAAACTCATGTGGGCAGGCCTGGGCCACACAGGTTCCCCACGTTGGTGAACCCCTCTTCTGTGCAAGGAGTAGTGAGAGAGTCCTGGGAGTCTGCCATTATTTTTATATGCAGATAAACACCCCTTCTTGATGGCATCTCAGGTGATATCTACCTGGCCCCAAAGATGTGAAGATGCATCCACATTTAGCCCTAAACTTCAGCCATGGCTGCCAAGATAGCACCAGCCCAAACAGGATACCTGTATCCCACCATGTGGGATGAGTCACCCACAGAGGACACGAGGACACGGAGCAGGGTTTGGACTCAGCATCACCCTGACCTCCAGGCACAAAAATTTCTCCAGTCTCCTGTCACCTGAAGCTCTCTCCAGTCCCACCCTGAGATTAGTTCTGTGGTTTCCAGACAGCAGACCTCCCAAGGAAAGTTTTCCATTACAAGACAGCTTCACATTGGCTGTATTTAAGCAATACTTATTTTCAGCAGAATCATTTCATACAAAACACCCTTCCTTGGCTTTCATCTCTTTCTCAGGGGCCTGGTTAGTCCTGCATAATTATTCATTCTTGCAAGAACCTAGTCCCTTTTAACTGCTTTTGAGGCCACTGATTTAGCTGATTTACAAGTTACCAATGGTGTTCAGTGTTTGTTCATGCCTCTTGTGGCCTATTGCAGGTGTCCAAGTCCTTCTAGACTGACTCAAACCCACCTAACACACCAGCTTCTCCCCAGCTAATCTCCCCAGCTTCCCTCCATGGCCCATGCAGACAAGTCCCAACAAGGAACAAGGTCAGGTGAGCTGTCCTTCCTTCAGCAGGGACACCTTCTCCTTCATTTGCCAGCAAAGCCCTCCTATAGCTGTAAGCAACATGCAAAAATTGCCTGCTGTGCTTGCTGCTTGCCTGTAGCCTCCTTCAGGCCTCTCTTTCTCCTCCTTCTCCTTTGGTTGTTCCATGAAAGGAAGAAGCCAACAGCAGATGAGCCACTCTGACATTTTGCTATCATCCAAAAAGGCATTTATAGAACTTGTAGAGAAGCAGAAGGCCTAAGGAAGGTTGAACTTGCAGATACACTATGAACTGTACTCTTGTCTATGTCATGTAACTGCAAGATATTTTTTAATATATATGTATTGCTTTTTATATATATATTACATTCTGTAAAATATCTGATGTCAGGTAAGGATTGTTCTCTCAGTCTTCCTCCTGAGAACAAAATAAAACTTTTGTATGTACTGAGCTTGTGCTCTGTGGCTTTTATTCCAAGAGGAACATGGTCAAGGCTGGTTGTTGATGTCTGCCATGCACGCCTGCACTCCCAGGAGAATCCTCACACCATCCCTCAGTCCGACGGCTGCTCAACCTTGGCCTGTGCAGCTTCTTGGGCTGAGACAGACCCTGAGCAGCCCCTGAATACAAATCACAAAAAAAGGGCAACAGAGGAGATCCTGCCTTCAATTATTTATAGCCTTAGCACATCACTGAAGAAGATGGGGGTAGTGGCAGGAGCAGAGGGCAGCAACCTGTTTGCTGAGAATAGCAATTAAGTCTGAGTTAACTGACATGAGGAAAAAAAATATGAGGTATGTGACTTTTGCTTTAAAAGGTGTGAAAAATCAGCCTATCCTCACTAGTTGTTGGACCGAGAGAGCACATCCTCACAGCAGAGGACCTGCACTGAGCTCAGATGTGAGCTGATCCAGGGACAAACCTCTGCTGGACATCTCTGCATCAGAGACTGTGAGAATCGACCCTCTGGAGAGAGTTTAAAATAATGGGGACTGTTTCCTCCCATGTGCCTGTATCCAGGGCTGGGAGCTGGGTTATTGATCCCTACTTTCCTATGGCACAGAACTGAAAAACAGCACCAGGCTCCTCTGATCTGATGGCAGGAGAAGGGCGGTGGGTCTGGCTCGCTCCCAGGTCTGCTAACACATCCAGAGACATCACAGGACTAAAGGAGAGGAGAGAGAAAAAGCAAAATAAAGGCATGGTCCCCTGAGCATTAAACCATCCTCTGTAGGATCCAAGCCTAGACAGCCCTGGGGCACATTAAAAAACCTTGCTGCCCTTTAACAGATCACTGGTAAATACAGACTCTCCCCGCCTCCCGTCAATAGCTTTGCCGGGAAATCCCCGAGCCAGCCCAGCCCTCGCCCCCTGCTCACGAAGCTGCGGCTGCCGAGTGCCAGCCCCGAGCGCCCCATGGGCTCTGCGGTGGCTGCAGGGTGGGCTGGGAACGGGCAGCCGAGGGGAAAAGTGAGACCAACAATGGGCCTTGCATTTTCTGGCACCTCGCAACCTGCCAGAGTGGTGAGAGCTTCTCTCCAGGGAGACAGGCGCGGAGACAGCTATTTATCAGTCTGGCTGTGCTGAAAAGCCAGCAAAACATCCCTGGGTGAAGTTTTTTGCTGTCGCTGGCTGCGAGTACCAGGCGGAGCTGAGAGTTGGCTGTAGCAGAGCCCAATCTCAAACAGACCGGGGGGACAGACAGGACCTGCACAGAACCCACAGAGAGAGCATCCTTCTTCCCTCATCCCCTGGGATGGGCTCGCTGTTCCTATGACAGCTGGGGCCTGGCCAAGCCAGGAGTGCTTGCTCTGAACCCCAAAACTGCCAAGAGCCACAGAAAGCAGAATTTTGAAGGCAGTTTGCTAAGAAACTAGTAATGAGCACAACTGCATGTTGGAAAGGGATGTCCTGGAAAGGACCCCAAAAATGAGGCCATGGATGAGAAGCCCATGTATGCACAGGTGGCTCTGAGTATTGGGGAGGTGAGGAAGGGGCTGCATGAGGGAGGGGACATGCTTGCACAGGATGAGGACACAGGCAGGCAAGAAGGCAGCAGCGAGGAGGGGACCAGGGAAAAGGGAGCATATTCACACAAGGCCATGGATGGGGGAGCACGGCGGGTGTGTAAAAGACTTGCAGGGCAGCAAGAGGTGGGTCTGCCCTTGTAAAAGAGCAGAGAGACTCAAGCAGGAAAATAAGGACCCCTGCAGGGATGCAGTCTCCACCAGAGCTGGCATCTCAGGCAGAAACGAGGGAGTTCCCCCTCAGCAGCTGGGTGGCTGGGGAGGCTGCAGACAGCCCAGACACGGTAACTGGGGCTGGAAAAACCTCAGCATGGAGAGAAGAGGGCTGTGGGCAATGGCAGCAAGAAACTTGGCCATATCTTTGCTTCATGACATAATGCCGGCGGGCTGCTCCCAGCACAGGAGGGAAGGAAGCTGGTCCAGGCTGCAGGATCAGCCTCACCAGAGCACAGAGCCCCGGCAGAGCCGCAGCTGAGACACTCATCAGAACCACCCATCCACAGACCAACCCCGTACCCACGTAGGATGGGCTTTGGGGACCACGCTACAGGGAAGCAGCTGGTCACAGAAACAGGAGGGAGGGCATCCCCCATGTGAGGAATGCTGTCCCGTCCCAGTGCTGGCGGGTCACTGGTCCCAATGGTTCCCAGCGCAGTGCCGGAGATCTGCAGCTCCATCTGGTGGCTCCATGGCCAGGGCTGCTGAGGCTGCAGAGAGAAGGCGCTGGTGAAGGGAAGAGTTGGTGGGATAAAAGCAGGTCAGTGCACTAAGAAACCAGATCCATACGGCGTCTGGACCACACAGCGTTTTCTTGTTATATTCATTTTTTAAACCAATAGCCTGCAGGTTGCATATCTGAGAATACAGACGAATTATACAGTAGGAGAAAAAGCAGCATAAAGGGCCCTTCAGGATACAGCAGGGAGGAGAGGACAGCACCTGGGAAGCTGCACAGCCAGTGATGAATGCTGTATGAGCCACACCGAGTTTGGTTATTTCTTTTCCTTCGGCCCATCATTCTTCCACTAATTCAATCATGAAATCTTTGATATCATACCCATCTTCAGCATCAAATCCTTTGCAAAGCCAGGAGAGGATGGATACAGCTGTCTCAGTGGTTCTGCTCCTTGTTTCACTGATTTGGCAGATAGGCCTAAAACCAATTTCAGTACTCACAGTAGTTTAGGGGTTGTTAAATTCAGCTCTTGCTACTCAGGTAAGCAGCAGGTCCCCTAGTGTCTGTGTTTCAGCTCCTCCACCACACAGGCAATGCATGAATCCCAGAGAAAACAGCAGAGAAGAGGGACCCATGAATGTGTTAGAAACCCCCACTTAACCCCAGTGAGCAGCATCCTAGCACAGCAGGTGCCTGGGGCCACTGAAGCACAGAAAGCCAGAAAGTTGATGGAATTAATAGAAGCCATTAACCAGCCAGGATCACTGGCCAGCCTCTCTGTGAGAAGTATCAAACGAAAACAAAAACTGTGATGAGAATGGTGCCAGTACACCAAAGGGTACTATCTCCTAAATTGCTCCTAAACCCATCCAGGCTCTCAGCAGTGAGCTGGTGACTGCATGCTCATCACTGGCACCTCGCTTCCCCAGGGAATGTCTGCACCTCCTAGATTCTCCTGTGGCCCCATGGGGGTGGATTTCTGTGGCATCCCTGGTGTCCACAGTGCATCCGCCAGTGCACTCCCAGGTGACAGCCCTCACAATGCCCTCTCTCACAGGGCACACCATGCCCCCCCACTACCACTTGCTCACCCCAGGATCCCAGAGAAGACAGACTTTGGTAACCATGGTTGTGTTTGAGGCTTTTGATGTACAGGCTACAGGCTATTTCAAAAGTTTATTCAAGTTGCTGTGGTTTAAGCCCAGACAGCAACTAAGTACAGCACAGCCTCTCACTCAGTCGATCTGCCCTGCCCCAGTGGGATGGGGAGGAGAATTGGAAAAGGGTAAAGTCTGTGAACTGAGATAAGAACAGCTCAATAATTGAAAAAAAGTAAGTATTAATGATAATAACAGTCATGAACAGAGAGATAAAGAGAGAGAGACATAATAAAGACAAGAGTTGCACACTACAGTTGTTCACCAACCTCTGACCGATGTCCAGCCCATCCCCTGGAGAAATCAGCCCCTCCCAGCCAACTCCTCCAGTTTATCCACTGAGCAGGATGATCTATGGTATGGAAGGTCCCTTGGGCCAGTTCTGGTCAGCTGTCCTGGCCATGCTCCCCCCCAGCTCCTTGTGCACCTGCTCCACTAGCAGGGCACAGGAAACAGAAAAGTCCTTGACTTAGAGTAAACACTACTTGCAACAACTAAAACATCAGTGTGTTATCCAGCTTCCCTCCAAGATGTCCACACACACCTAGAAAAGGCTTTTGAGAAATTAAAAAGCACAAATGCATCCTTGGGCTGAGGAAAAGGGGCTTGTTTTTTTCTTCCAAGTAATAAACCTCATCCTGTGCATGGGGTAGCTGGGAGGTTCATCCTCATACAGAATATATCCCATAAGAATCCATCAGTCTTCCAGGGGCTGCAGGACAAGGTGCCTGGCTGAGGCATCCCAATGTGTTCCCATGCCACGAGGAGCTGGGGAGGTTGCTGAGCCAAGAGCAAGGGCTGACCTTGGGTACCCAATTTTCCAGACAGGTCATCAGCTTCCCTAGCCATCACCACACTTCCTCTTTGTGATCCCCAGGCCCCTCTACGTCAAGGTCAAATAAAGCACAACAAAGATGATCAGTGCCAGAACACAGAGCAAAGAGCTGCCGATGCAGCAGCACCGTTTCCAGGGGAAGTTGCTATTGGAGAATGAGTGGTGGTGGGTCAAGGTTGCATGGGGCCTTAAGCCCTGGTGTTTCAGAGTCTGGGAGGTCCTGGACACATTTGCATTCCAGGCAACCCGTGCTGAGGCTGGCTGCAGCTTAGTGCAATGGGTCCTGGCCTTGCCCACACCAACCAAGGGCTTACGGTCATCTGATCCCAGGGATGACCGCGGCTCAGTACGATGGGTCCTGGCCTCCCCCATATTTGTCAAGGACTTCCAGACATCCGATGGCCAGGCCAGCATCCTGGCCTTGTCCCCACCCATCAAGGGCTTCCAGGCATCCAGTGCCGGGGCCTTCTGTGCCCTGTTGCAAATGCCGAGCTGGCAGGCCTCGCAGTGGGCACGGTCGTGTGGCCCCGTCACCGGTGTATCGATCACGACTTCCAGGAGGTCAGAGGGCTGGACAGGCTTCTTGTAGAAATACTGGAGGATCTTTATCACCAGGTTGTGCAGAACTGTCTCCATAGTCTCCAGGCTGAACTCAGGATCCTCCAGCTGGGAGTTGGGGCAGCGCCTGCATTTCTGGCGGAAGATTCGCATCTGTACCGTGCCCCAGCCTTGGCAGTGGCACATGTGGAACAGGATGTGCACTTTGGCAGAAGACCACCTATGAAGGCACTGGGAGCACTGAAACCTGTCAGGGCAAAGAGGAGACCAGCTCATCCCAGGCGTCCCATGCTGAAACAGAGGCTCTCGGTGCAGTCAGTAGGGACAACAGTTAACATAGGCTGTGGACTAACTTCACTCATGCAAGCTTGTGTCACTCCAAACTGTCCTCCCCCTAACTGCATGATGCCAGTCTGGGAAGTTCACCACAGATGTGAGCTGAGGGCTGGCCCCAGCATTAAAGATTTCAGAAGCCAGGCTGTCTGTTGGGATCCTGGCCCTACTGCCAAAAGCAGGGGCCCTTGGGGTGGGAAGCATCAGGTGCCTATTTGGGATTCCATCCTCTCACCCCTGCTGGCTCATCACAGCTCAGCAGAAAACCAGCATCAAGCCCAAGACTGGGTAAGACAATAAAAAGAAGCAAAATAGAAGGAAGGTGTGGGTGGAGGGTGCAGGGCAGGTGAAGAAATATCTTGAGGAGCCAAAACGTGTGCAGCCCACAGCTCTTCATCTTGCACAATCTGCATGGGGGCTGGCAACCAAGGTCTCCATTTGCTGCCATTCAGGCAGGACGTCTGAACAATGCCCAGGGTCAAATGTTTGGGATGGAGCTTCTCATCAGCAATGCAGAGCCACAGCCTCTCTCTGCCCAAGGCCCTGCAGCCTGGTGCAGGAGAGAGGCTGCTGAGGCATTGCTCCATGTCCCAGCACACAGTGGCTCTCCCTCTCCTCATCCTCTGGGTGCAAACCCAGAAGTTTTGGTTTTAGTGAGGTATGACTCCCTCTATTTGCTGAAGGAGCTCTTTTCATCTTGACGACAACATGGAGAAATAACAGCTGCCCTTTGGCCCTATGGAGCTGCTGAACTCTTCTCCCCTGCAATTATCATATTTTCCAGTTTGGCAATAACCCACTGAGATTTGAACAAAAATGGAGAAACTCTTCACAGCCTTATCCACCTCCAAACTCTCCCTTTTGCTCAAAACCCTGTTTCCTGGAAGCAAATTTTGAAAAAGGAAGGTCCACATGGCAACCCTTCAACCCTGATCCCACTCCAACAGGAACTTCAGCAGGCCCCTACCTCCCAAGAGCACGGCGCTGCACAAACTCCTTCCAGCCAGGCCTGCAGGCCTGCACCTGCAAGGCATCATCCTCCAGAAGGGTCCACAGATCTGTTACGTGCATTTCTTCAATCTTCACTGCAAAAATGTCCTGCCATGTGCCCATAGTTCCACTTGGAGCTGGACAAGAGGTAGCAACGAAGCCTGCAAGTCAAGCTTGCAGCTTCTGAATACCAGTACACATGTGCAACTGCCTTTTCCCTATACTTTTCCTCTTTGTACAGTGTTTTTGTGCTTGGAGAGGGGAACCTTTGCTCCTGCATGAGCAGCACCGCCCCATCCCAATCTCTGGGTCAACAGTCTCTGCTGACACTGCACTGGGTCTCAGCCAGGTGAAATGTCCCCAAAATCAAGGACAAGGTGGGTTTCCTCAATATATATACATGAACCCCTGACCATGGAAAGCCACACTGCTGCTCTGTCCATAGGCAGAAAGACTGGAAACAAAACCCCATGCCCATCACATTCATGGCACTGGGGAGAATTTAGATTTGCCCAGCTTAGGAATAATGAAAGTGAAACCCATCAAAAATGCAGGACTCAGCAGCTGATAAAGCTCCAGATAACCTTATCTCGCTCAATAGCTGCCACCAACCATGGGCTATTTTTACCAACTTTCAGCCAATTTGAGCAGAAAAAAGCCTAACATGAAAGTGCAGGGTGGAAAGTTGGGGAGGACAGCATGGTACGTAAAATCAAAAGAGATGAGGTGTGCTCTGAGCTGAAAGCACCCAGGCAAGATATAAACAGCAGAGCTGGGGCTGCCTGCAGCCCTCTGCCTCCCAGCTCACCCCTCTCAAATCCCATTGAGAGCAATGCAGGATGGAGAGCAGGCTAGATAAGATGCCAAATTATAACAGGTCTTGAGTTTGACAAAGATCTTGATAAGGCAGGTTTAGCTCCAGGCAGTCCATGTAGGTAAATCCCAGGAACCACAGCCTGACAGGGAGGCTCTGATCTTTGCTGCTAGAAGGGAAAAGCAAGCAAGTAGTTTGTACCAAGAGTCCTATAATACTTTCACAACGTGTGCTGCCCCTCCTGTGAGAGCAAAAGTAGGTGATGAGATTCCAGGGCAGAGCAAACCTTCAGCTTTCACATTTTCCTTCTTTGAGCTTCTTTCCACTCTCAATTACACAAGGAAAGAAAGTGCTTGGGAGTAGAGAAGCCAAGACAAGGTCTTCAGGAGGCTTATGAAGAGGTAGAAAGCCCTAACCTACAGATAGGTCTTAGACCTTAGCAAGGTCTCCCCTTGCTGAGACCCCTGTCATGGGTTCATTGGGTCCTGCTTGGGCTGGGGCAGTGAACTACAAGGAGGATAGTGAAGGAGGGATGATCCCACCAGTGTTTTCACTGTTCACAGATGGGAGCTGGGGGACATCCCTGGCACAGGGTTGGTGCATGAGGAGGAAGAGACAAAGCAGCAGATCTTCCTGGTGTTCTCTCATTCCTTTCCCTGGGGCCCCTCTATCTACAGGTTCATTATAGAAGACCCCTTCATGTACCCTGCCACAGAGGGGTCTTCAGGGCTGCAAATGCCAAGTGCAGAAGGTGGGAGCTCAGTAGGGAAAGGGTTGGCCTCACAGCTGGCACCATGGCCCAGCATGGCACGGGGATCCAGCCAGTACCAGGGTGACCAGGACAGAGCCCCTACCCTGCAGCATCTGCCTGTCCTCTTGACCCCTTCTGTGTTATTGTCCAAGATTTACCCTGGGGGGGTTGAATGCAGGAAAGACCTAAAGGTTTTGACACCTTCCTTTTACATCTAGGGCATGCCTGTGTTAAACACCTCCAGCTATTTTGGGGAGGAGGAGCCCCCTGGGGATACAGTCCTGTCTCCTGACACTCTCATACTCACCCAAACAAACAAATCACTTCATCTGGGAGACCTGTGGTTTCAGCCCAGCTTTTCCTCCTCGAGGTTGCTGACACAGGGCAGAGGGATTCTCCCCACAGGACATGCACCATTGCCCACACTTCCCACCCCAGGGGCCAAAACACTGCCCCTCTGGCACACTGCTCAGTGAGGATACAGTGGCATGCCTGGTGTGGAAATGGGTCCCTGCCTTCAAAATCTGGCTGTGATGGAAACCAGTGCCCTGTTATGTCATGGCAACACAACTCAAATCATGACCCACAATATGCTGAGCCCTCACAGTCATCTCTGAGACAGCCAGGTGCTGGTCCCTCTATTAAAGCTTTTGACTTGCTTTTACTAGAGGGACTTTCCTAGAACAACCCACAGAGACGAAATTGCTTTGACATCCTGTTCCATTTCACACACGCGTCCTGGTTCTGCCCAAGCACCTTGCTGCGTATCAGAACCTGCCTGGAAACAAAAGCTGTTCCTACAGGATCTCCCCACAGCCTGGCCTCAGCAGGGAGTGGGGACAAGCTCTGTCCTGCACACAGCATGACCTCCTTGGGCTGGCAGCCCTTGCCAGGGTCAGACCCTGCCAATCCTCCTCATTCCAGCATGCTGGTCATGGCTTCTCCGTGGGATGGGTGAAGGAAGCACACAAGGTGCAGCCTGGGTGGTAATTTCCCTGCTGGTTTTGCACAGCACGAAATTATTTTTGACTTGAGCTCCCACTCCTGGGTGAGCCGCCTCTGTGTGTGCAGGAAGATTTCCCAAAGTTCTTTCTCCTCCTCTTCATCTCTCACTATGTGTCAGCCTCGAGATTCCCCACTCTTCCAGCCGAAGGACAAAGTGCCCACATTGCCCATAAGGACCCTCCTTGGCCCACATGTGCCCCATTCCTGCTGGGACATCCATCCTTTCCTTTGACATGGGTCATCCCATACCCTGGTGGCTCCATCCTGCCAGCAGTCCCTGGAAGGGCAGAAAGGGACATTCAACCCCAAATCCCATGCAGGACTGCAGAGAGGAAAACCCCTCAGCAGTGGGGATAATGTGTCCATGGGCACATCAAGGTTTGCAGACAGATGAACTGACATCTAAGCAACAGGGCGGAACCCTAAACACTTCTCACTGCTTGCTTCATACTGAGGCTTTTTCCCACTCTGAAGGCTTCCCTCATTTTTTCCTGTGCTGAACACACCCAATTCTTTTCCATCAGTCATTCTTTCAGGAAATTTTTGCTCTTTTCTCCAGGTCATCGGGGTGAATTCAATTTCTAACACTCTACCCAAACAACCCCTACACCCTCTTTCACTAGCATCTTGCTTTCATGTGAGCCATGCTTCCCCAGAAAATCTCTGTTGGATGTGCCTGCTGCACGAACTATTGATGACTGCTCATGGGGTAGAGCTTCTTGAGAATCCATCCACCCACAGTGGCAGAATTTCCCATTTCCTCATTTGCTTATGAGAATGCAATGTAAGGCAGCACACAGATAGCATCACTCCCACTTTCCCTGTGGTACCCAGTCTGTCACCCTAATAAAGAGAAAATGAGGATGGTTTGCCACAAGTTCCTGCTACATCTGTGTTCTCAGTCCCAGCACTGCCCTGTCAGTGTTTGCCACTTGGTGGTAATTTGTTCCAACAGTTTTCTCTGTACTTAGGCAGGTTGACTCATCTAGAATTTCCCAGATCCTCTCTCTTCTGCTTCCATGAAGCAGACAGTGAATTGGGCATTGATATCCTCCTGGGACATGGCTCCATGACAGCTCTCTGTGCCTCAGTCCCCCTCCAACTTTGATGCAGTTGGCAGTGAATGGCTGTCACCCCATCGTGGTGAAACCCACCAGCTCTAGGGACAAGTAATGGCTACAGGTTCTCTTCCAGGCTGGACTGTCTGCACAGCTGAGCCCTTGGGGCAGAAGGGTGCACCTATCTAAGGGTGGGGTTGAGGAAAGGGGGATCAGTTCCTCTGGAAATAGGGCTATGCCCAACTGGACTATAGAGAGGGCACATTGCTCCATCATCCCGGACTTCTGGGATGGAGAGGGATGCTGAGCAATGGAGAGAGATTTAAGGGGGAAAATGGATGTGAAGATGTGGGCAGGTATCACCCTACATGGGTTTTGGCTCCTTGTTCACCTGGTGAGCCTCATGATGGTCTCTCCAGGCGTAAGGAGCGAGTTCAACTCCCTCCAACAACGTCTTGGGACAGAGGAGCAGGCAGGCACGGGGCTCCTGCCTGGCCCTCCAAGCCCCATGCACCAGGATCTGGACTGCCAGCTCCCTCACTGAGCATCACATCCCACCAAAGGGAAGAAGAGAGAGGAAAAGAAACTCTGGAGACAACTCAAAGCAAAACTAGAGAAAGCAGAATGAGGGCAGTAGGAGGAAACACAGATACTCTGTAAGGCTACAACAGCTCACTGACAGGTAGGGTGAGGCTCTCAGTGGGACAAGATGGAGGAGATGTGGATCCACAGCAGCCCACACCTCCTCTTCCCCACCAACCACAGCACTCTCCAGCTCCCTCCAGCCTTTCTCTTCCAGGAACAACAGACACTTTCCCAGACAGTCAAGGCCATGGCAATGCTCCCACACCACAGTTCCTGACAGACCAGTCCCATCCACAAGCCATCCCATTAACCAAGAGGACAAATAACCCCCACACCTGATGCATCACCTCCAATCCAACCTCTCCTGGTGAAAAACCTCCAAGACATCCCAGTGACCAGGACAGTGCTCACTTGAAACTGACTCAATGTCCTACAGCCTGACCACCCCTTCTCTCCTCAGCATCTGCAATGCCCTGGTGTTCAGGAACAGTGCCTTGCTGCTCCATGGCATGGCTCTCCTCAAAGACACAGCTCCAAAGTGCAGGAAAGGATTTCCTTTCCATCTTCATCCGCCTGCCCAGTTTTCCGAAGACATGGTTTATGAGTTCAGGTTTCTTGAAGAGATGCTTGCTCACATGTTGTTCCCAGCTGCCTTTAATCAACGCTGGGGTGTATAAGCAGCCAGGCTGGCTCTTAAGCATCATGTAGGAGGTTTTTGCTTGCTTAGGTATAGCCCAGGCACGTCATCACACAACCAGCTTTCTGCAGATGCTTACAGGGATCAGTCCCAGCTCTCTGAGGTCTCCCAGAGGGCTCTGGCCATTCCCCATCATCAAGACCCTAGTGTGGGACCAGGGTGATGCTCTCCAGAGGGCTCAGGTGGTGTGTGGTCTCAGAGGGCTGACAAAGCATTTTGGCACTGAGGTGGTGGCAGCCACTCCTCGGGGGAGCGCTGGGTGCCCGCGGTCGGAAGCGGTTGCTCGAACTGCCAGACCACACTGTACAGGAAACGCCGCAGCTCCAGCACCCACAGCCTCCCCCTTGGCTGGTCCTGGGTCCCAGCACAGCAGAAGCTGCTGAGAAGCACATGGATGGGGGGCCTGAGGGGATGTGTGTCTGTGGGGGGGCTGGTATTTGGCTCAGTAGCTGCACAAATCTGGGGCTGTGCACACAAATTTGTCTGGCGAGTTGTTTGCACATCTGTGTGTTCATGAGCATTTGTGTGTGCTTGCACATGAGTGCATGAAGAGCTCCTGCACACAAACACACTCGACTCCCCATTCCCAAGAAGAATGCTGTGGTATGGGACCTGACACCCATCTCATGGCACTGAGATGCTCAGTTTTGGGGATGCTCAGCCAGCACAGCCAGTGCCATGCCAGGTGCAGGGGAGCATAGCTCACGTCTGCTAGTGCTGGGCATCCTGAGCTCCAAGCAAGGATGGGAGACAGTCTCTGGTAGCCTGGAGGATCCCCACCACTCACCCCATGCATCTTGTGGCCCCAGCCTTCCTCCCTGCAAGGGGCAGGACTGCAGCCAGGCTGATGGGGATTGGAGGAGCACAGGCACTGCTGCAGTCTGGATGCTCTCCCATCCCAAATGGCAGTGAGAGATGCTTTTGCTACACCTCCAACGGCACTGCATGGCTTGGGAGCCTCTGATCAGCTGCAGTCCACCACTCAACCAGAGAGGAAAGGACTCAGCCCCAACTGCACCAGCAGGAGTCATAGTTGCAGCCCTGGGGTGCAGGAAGCACTGAAGATCTGGCACCTCTGCTGCCTCAGAGGTAGGATGGAAAATATGAAGCAGGGCCCACCCTTTCAATGATGTCAGTGCCGAGTCTGACAGGAAAGCAAAATGCAAAACTGCTGACTGAGCTCCCACTTTCCCACTGCAGCTGCCTCCTGCCTCAGTTTTCTGGGCCCTGCTGGTCACAGCAGATCTCTGACAGAGCTGCTGGGCCAAGGAGCAGGGCTGCTGCTGACAAAAAGCCCTGACGGGCTGAACCATGAACTGGTGTGAGTGAATGGCTTGGGAGTTATGGCACTGCCCATGGAGGCTATTGGGAGCCTTCAGCAGCTCTGGGGGCCAAAGGGGGCACCACATCCACTGTCCAACCCTGAAGAATGGTGTAAGCTATCCCAAATGGGTATTTATCCCACATAGTTCCCTCTGGAAGTTTCTCATGGACTTTCCAGTCCCCACAGAGTATAAGATAGGGTGCTTGGCTTGCCTCATCCCTTCCCCCAGCATTGGCTCCCACAAGGCTGGGCTGGTTTTAGTGGGGTAAGGGAGGAAGAAACCTGTTGACAGTCTGCCAAAGTGTGAGATGCAAGTGACTCCTTTCAGTTTTCACTGAGTTTCACACTCTCCTGGCAAGTCTCTGCTGCCTCCAAAGCCACTCCTTACTGGGGTTTCTCCTCTCTCAAGCAGCTGTCACTTCTTTCCGCTCTGGTTTCTGGCAGATAGCACATCTCTTTCAAGAGAGAAAGTGGAAGTTTGAAGCCAAAAAAGCTGCACTGAGCACCACACTGTGAGCTTTGCCCTGATGGCAGCCAGACCCCTGGCACAGCAGGGATGCTCATCCCCATGGACCAGGTGAGTGCCCCAAGACAAGCCTGATTAAGGGACATGCCTGGGTGACCAGCTCAGACAGGGGCAAGGAGAAAATGAGCATCAACCTCTCTAAATTCTGAAGAAGAGCTTTGTGGAAGAGCAGCTTGCATATCTCAAGGAGAGGCCCAGGAACCACAACAGATGCTGCCACCTCCCAGCTCTGCCCTGCACTGCAAGAGCCGTTATTTGCCTGCCCACGCACTTGCCATCACGAGTCAATAAACTCCTCGGATGCAAAACTCTTTATTCACCCCCATGGCCATATCTGACTCCCACCTGGGGAGGGAGGGACACGAGTAGATCACCCCTCATGCAGAGGAGGAAAATGCCTGGAGACATTTCCTTCTGGAGACAGACAGAAGACCAGCTGCTGCTTCCCAGGGATTTCTGAATAGGCGTGCATAGGGCAGCCTCTGCTCCGAGCAAGGAGAAGCTTGCAAGAAGCCTTGGGCTTCCGTGAGCAGCATCTCACAGGATTCACTCCTGTTCTGACCTCCAGCATTTTCCTCAACAGTCATGCTGTGATAGTTGGTCCAGACCTGGGGCACCAGAGAGCACTGGGTAGAAAACGGAGGCATAATGTAAATCCCCTTTGAGACAGAACTGTTGGCATCACTGCTCTGCCCCAGCCCATCCTCCCTGCCCTGAGTGAAGAGGCAGCACACGGAGCACAGCAGAGACCTTCCTCATCCTGTGGTAGCCACTCTAGGGCCATAATACCTCGGTGGCCAGGGCTGTTTAGTATCGGTTCCAGCAGCAGCAACTCTGTTGCTTTAGTCCTGATACGCTGGATTTTTACCAGAGTGAGGAACAGGGGCAGCCTGTTCATGCCCACACCCTGGTGAGGAGGGGCCCTGACCTCAGCAGGGCTGTGAGGGCAGCTGTCGAGTCCACTCATCCAAGTGTTTCTTGCCACGCTCTGGTGTGACAGGTTTCTCCTCAGGGAAGATGATGGTGGCGTATTCAGTCTGCTCAACTGGCTGAGTCCTGGGGGGCACCGGGGTGTGCTGGTCCCTCTGAAACTCCAGCACACCATAGTCCACAGTGGATATGGACACCACAGGGGGCTTCTCTTCCTTCTGCAAGGTAACCCCATCATGGTGGTTCAACATCTGGAGGTACCCACCATCCCCAGCACAAGCCCCATCTACAGCAAGTGCCAAAATCAGCTCTGAAGCATCCTGGGAGGGTGAGAGTGATACAAAGCAGAAAGATGCACAGACCTGGGGTAGAACATGCACAGAGGAACCGCATCATGAGCCTTGGGGTCTCAGCTCTCTGCCTCTGTGGGCAGGCTGGACTCTCTGCCTGCGCAGCCATAGAAGGCAGGCTGTGCTAGAAGCCCTTTTCCCAGCTCTCCATTGGGCTCCAAGGTACAGGAGAAGAGCCTAGGGCTGAGTTTGATCAGCCCAGAAAGGAGAGGGCAAAGGGCAACCTACTCACTGCCTTTAGCCACCTAATGAATGGGGTTGGAGAGAAGATGGAAATAGATCAGATCCCTCCTAGAGGTGCCTGGCTAAAGAGAGGAAAATAGGCACCAGCTGAAGCAAAATAAAATTTAGCTTAATATATTGGAGGGAAACATCCAATTTTCTACAGCTACACAATCCACTGTCAAAGATAAGCCTGCTTTGAAGAAGAATTGGACTAGAGAGCCCCATCCTATCTTGGGTAGTTTTATTTTGATTTTGTGATGGGGCTGTGCTTCTGCAGGTGCAGAAAAGCAGTTGTAGCTGTGCAGAAAAGATCAAGCAGCAGCAGAGAAAACAGAAGAAGTGAGATGCTTGTGAAGAGCTGATAAAGGAAGGCCCAGCACCCTCCTCACCCCAGCAATGCCATGGTGCTCTCCTGCAGCACAGCAGGGTGACAGAGGGGGAAAACTCACCGCTGGCATGTTTTCACTCAGTGTTTTCTGCACATCTGCAAAGTAACATACTTGGTTAGAGGAGATTTGTGTTGTACATAAGCTGGCCCAGCCCCAGCCTTGTCCTAAAGAGCACTGGACACTACAATCATTTCACCACACATCCTCCTTGTCCACAGGGTCTAACACTCTGAGCATTACACGGACAAGTGAGACACCAGCTCACAGTCCAGGGTTTAATTTGGATTAGTGGAGTGCAGCAGAATTCTCTGTGAGAGTCCCTGGGTGCCTGTGGCATGTCTGAGGCAATGCCCTGTGCTGCAGTAGGGTGAGGTGCTCCAAAGGTACCTGGACAAGGTGCATGGGAGAGATTCAAGTGCTACATTAAGGCACCACACTAATGAGTGGTGTAGAGCCACTGCACATGATCTGGGTGCTCTACAAAGGGCAAGCAGGGCTCAAAGCACCCCTCTCCTCCAGGCATGGATCTCCATCTGTCCCACAGGGGTATGCCACAGTACATTGAACCAGTCCCTGTACCCCAGGCAGCTGCAGACATTTGGCTGACCCCAGGTCCCAAACTGGGTTTGCATGGCCTCCAGGAGAGTCATACCTCCTCTCCTGTACATTAAGGTGAGGTAGCCGAAGATCAGCAGCACAACCACTCCAGCCAGCAGGAGGATGCCCAGGAGCATGGCCTTGACGTACTCTGAGGGGTGGCCTTCCTCCATCTCTGGTTCATCAGTGACATTCATCTGGGGGGCTGCTGCAATAGCAAAAAAGGGGAACAAAACATCAGGTCAGGAATGTAACATTGCCTCTACAGTACTTGTGAAAAATAGCAGGGGAACATGGGGGCTGGCCTCAGAAAGGGCTCAGTGCCAGATAGGCTGTCATAGTCCCATTACTCCTTCAGGGTACAAAGGAGAGGGGACAGGGCAGAGCTGTGCCCTCCTCACCCATGTCAGATCCTCTGCCAGCAGGTTACTGCCTGCCTTAAGGCATGGAGCTACAATGGGCTTGGGACCCATCCCCACCAGCTCAGCCCCCCAGGCTGACCTGTGACTATCAGCTGGGACCGGCTGCTCTCCACCACTTTATCGGGGTCAAAGAAGGTGATCAACCCACAGTAGTAGGAGCCTGAGTCATTCTTGTGGAGGTTTAGGATCTCAATCTCAAAGACAGGAGTGTGGTTGATGAGCCGGTACTTCTCTGTCTCCGTCATGGGCTTGTATCGGCTGATCTCAGCAGTTTTTTGGGCTTGGTTGTGGTTAGTCTCCTTGTACCAATTGAGGCTGTACTCTGAACCAGACTCATTCTCCATGGAGATATTGCAGAAGAAGGTGGCTTTGTCACCTTCAGGGAGAGTTAACACTGCTGGGAAGATGGTCACTGTTTGGGAGAGAGGAAACAAGGAGCAGGCATGGTTACAGCAGGCACGGGTCTCAGAAACAGCCATACCTCTGTGTGGGAGCCAGGGATGCAAGCCCACTCCACATTATCACTCTGGGACATGGGCAGGTACATCAGCCCATGTTCTCTCCCATTCCAAATGTGTACCTGCTGGCTGGAGAGGGACTCTCAGAGGTAGTAACTGTACTGTGAAATGGTTTCAGCAGATCAAATTGTGCTCTGGGCTATGTAAAATTATCACTGAACACCTGTACCAGGGAAAAGAGACTTTGGGGGTTGTATTATTTTTAAATATATGCTGTATTTTAATGTCTGAGTCATTCTCTCTCCAGCTGAGGCTGACTCTGAAAGTGAGCAGAGGGACAGAGTCCCAGGCCGGGGCAGTGCCCTGTGGTGCAGCCCATCACATGCCTGGATGCCTGCTGGGATGCTCTGGCTCTCCTCACTACACCATGCTGGGAGCTCAGAGCAGGCAGGAGCTGCCCACGGCACAGGATTTGTCATCTCCAGCCTGAGACCACCTGACAGGGCAGAACAGCCTGGAGCTTACAGTGCCATCCCTTTCCAGGGACCTGTCCCCTCTTTATGTGTGTGTGGGCAGCCAGGCCCTGGGGTTCCAGCTGGGCTTGTCAGGATGTTCCCAGTACAGAATCCAGTCAGCCACAGGCTCCTCTGCTTTAGCACCAGCCCTGCTGCTTCACCTCATTTCCCTGCCCATTATTCTGGTGGGTTCATCCATCCTGCATGGTGGGAATGCTGTGAACACGGGCCAGGCACACAATGTCCTGCTTCAACCAGTCCCACACAGCAGAACATGGCAGCTGTTGCATTAATTTCTGTTCAGAGCAATGAAAAATGGGAAGAGGCATTTTTCACATGGGTCACCCTACCAAGCTATTCAAACCACCATGGCTTTGAAAAGTCCCTGTCAAAGGAAATTTACCTTCCCTTTTCAGAAATCACCACCAATAGCAGCCCCAAGGCTTCCAGGCAGAGTCAGAAAGTCCCTCCCATCCCTCCAACTCTGGCCTGAGACCACAGGACCATAACCTCAGCATCACCAACCAGAAAAGGAACCTGGAAATTCTGTGAATAAATACAAGATCAGATGGAAAACTGGACTGAGAAATGAGGGATGAGACCAAATAGGAGGAGGGAGGCAGAGAAGTGCCCCAGTTCCCACAGGCAGCACTGGCTGTGGCAGTGTCCACACTAAGAGATGGAATTTTTGCCATGTTTTGGATTTCTTGTGTTTATCAAGAAATATTTGGCAGGTTCAGGGCTGTATTTCCTACTAGTGCTGCTGCCACCAATGAATGAAGTGTTCAGAGGACTTCTGAAAGTAGATGTTGGGTTTACATGTTTTCCTGTATCTTCCCAGCTCCAGAGGTAACATCTCTCCAAGGGCTACCCAGCCCTCTACCCACCCTCAAGGCAAAAAATGCATGAATCCACCAAAGAAACAGTGGGCTGGAAAAAAGGGGAGGCCAGAGCTGTCACTCATCCTGCCCAGACACACACCTTCCCTTCAACCTCTGCTTCTCCTGCAAAGTTCACCCAGAGCAAGGACCGTGGATCCCTAAGGATCAAGTCCAAACCAGGAGTTGCAGCCCAAGGGCGCAGACTGAAGCCATGAGAGCTAGAAAGAAAAACTCACACCCCACTGGCAAACCCATAAGCTCAACACTAAACTCCAACCATCGTCACTGTGTCACAACACAGCTCTGGTGTCAGCACTGTGGGCTGGGGACCTGTCCCCTTCTCCATCCTTTAATCCCATTTCTGCCCCAAGAATCCCCAAGTCCTTTGCTTCAGCTGCACATACCCAAAAGCTTTGGGTTTTCTGCCTTCCTGATGCCAGAGCTAATTTTTAACTACAAAGCTCTCAGCCTTTAGACCTTTTCCACCAGCTGCAAACGACATGGCCATGTCAGCGAGCATGCCACTCTCCTGTACCTACCCCGGCGGCAGCAGGTCAGCATGGGCCCACAGCAGAGCAGGATGGCACAGAGGACAGCCAGGGTCACCTCCATGCTGCCCCATGTCTTCTTCGAGGCACCTGCAGCCATGGTGAGTCACTCTGTCCCCTGCCCAGGCAGGCGGGAGGTGCTGTGCTGTGTGTGCTGTGCCACTCCCCGCTCTCTCGGTGCTTCCTTCCCCGCAGCAGCAGCTTGTCCTCTGTCATACACAGCAAGGGCTGGGTGGAAATGAAACGTGCCCATCTCTGCCCCAGAGGGAAACCCGGGCTGCCTCCCGCCCCCAGCTTCCTCCCCACAGAGACAGGGATCAGCTGAGCCAGACCTGGCCCCTTCCCCTCCCTGTGCACTCCTGGCATGTTCCCACGCAGGTACCCAGCTGCCAAGCAGCAGGGACAGGCACCTCTGAGCCTGCACCCTTTTTGGGGAAAGCTTCCAAGGACGGAGGAGGCAGGGACCACAAGGGACACATCCTCAGCTCTGAGCCTGGCTCATAAGTAAAAGCCATCTTGGGTTCCCAGGCATCCACAGGTGCTCCCACTGGCTGCCCAAGGCAGTGGGGTTGTTGGACGTGCCATGCTGGGTAGATAGCATCTGAGGAGCCATGGGGCACCTATTGGTAGGCTGCTCCCACCAGGCTGGGATGGGATGGAAGATCAGGAGGAGGGGGAGGAGGATGAGTTTTGTCTACTTAGGTGTGTTTCTTCTCAGATTTGAAGACATCAAAGGCAGGTGCCCAGGGCCAGGGTGCTGTAATTGAGGTGACAATTGCAAAAGACTTCTGTAATTTTTTGCCACCCATAGTCCCCACTCACCACACTGACTAATACTGGCATAGGAAATAACCAGCGGTGAAAGCACGCTCCTCCGCTTCTCTAGAACACAGCCCCGCAATTTTGGAAAGTGTCAGGGGAAAATTAATAACCGGGGAGAAGGATGTGATTCTAATGATGACTTCATTATTTTTCCAAGCTTTCAGAAACAAGTTGTGGGGCTGGGGCTTGCTCAGCTCTCACTTTCAAATGCATCCCTGGCAGGTGAGTGGGCTGGGGCAGCCACCCCTAATTTCATAGAATCATGAAATCATAGAATCACTAAGATTGGAAAAGACCTCTAAGACCATCAAGGTCAGACATTAACCCAATACAACCAGGATGGCCAAACTGGGATGGCCAAGGAGGGGGTACTGAGCTGGGGCAGACAGGGCTCACCCTGGGAGGGTGGCTCAGTCCAGCCTGTCTTGGTCCTCTTTTCCAGTCTCCTCCTGGCATTGCAGCATCTCTCCTTTCTCATGAGCTGCTGGCACTGCTTGAGCATTCACGGCTTTAGCTGGGTGCCATGCCCACCTTGCCACCTCTCTATGCCACCAGGCCAGAGACCACCATGCTGCCTGGATGGGTGGCAAAGGGAGTGCTCTCCACCATGTTCAAGGGTGCATGTGGGTTTTGATTTGGACATCACCTCTTCCTTCATAATTTCCTTGATTCCCACTAAAAAAAAAAACCCAAACTAAATTAAACTAAACTAAACTAAACTAAACTAAACTAAACTGAACTCCAGCAAACAAGGAAGCTGACAGCAAGGAGGCTTTTCCACCTTGAGGCTTTATGTCACCAAATGGTGACACCAGGCATTTGGGCCAGGTATGGGGAGGTTTGTTTGGCACTTGCCACATGTTTTGGTTTCTAGAGGTGGAAGATGTGATGGGTATCATCACCAAGATCACAACTCATCGAGCCAGGGATAGACAGGAAAAACTGGCTCATCCTCCCCACCCCATGTGGCAACAGCAGAGGGTTGATTAGCATCATAGCACAAATTGCTCAATCTTTCCAACGCACACTTGAAACAGGTATAAACTGGTACCCAGTGTGGGGAGGCTGCCGTGTCCACGAGAAACCAACAACGGCAAGATGCTCTTTTCTCTGAAACAAACAAACCACAGTAATGAAAAGAATAAAAGATCAAGCTGCTAGAAAGCTGCTGTGGAGGAAAGTGAGGTGAGCAGCAGTGTCAGCCTCAGGTGCCAGCATCGCAGAGGAGCCCAGTCGCAGCCCCACAGCAGCCCTGGGGCTTCAGATAGGCTTTGAACCCTGCCTCCACCCTGCCAGACCAGCACAGCTCACTCTGGCTCCTCCACTAGGTTCTCCAGCACGAAGGAAAACAGCCTGGTTCCAACCATGATGCAGCTCCCTGCTCATGCTGGTAAATCCCCTCCAGCTCAGTGGAGTGGATGGTACATCTTGAGGTTTGCTGACATGGTCATAAAAAGGTCCTTTAGTACTTAAAAAAGTAGAAATTCTTTCTGTGAGCTGGAGCATGGCTAATTGCATAGGACAGTCCTTTTCTATTTGGCCACCAAAAAATGAAAACAAAGTAAAAAAGGAAGGATAAGCAGAAATAAGTGAGAAGACATTTTGTTCTTTAAAACTAAGAAACAGCAACTTAAGCAAGCACATGTCACACCAGTTCATTGGAGCACAAATATTATTTCTGCAGCCAGAAGCTGGTGGGTTTCATCAACACAGCTGTGACCCAGAGGAAAGCCTGGTCTTCTGAGCCATCACTGTTGGGGCACACAGCTATCACCTGAACACTCACCTCAAAGGGTTGAGCGTCAGCCCTAAAATGGTTTAAAAGCATCTGGGGTATTTAAGGAGCACTGAAAATTTGGAAGAAGAAAAAGAAAGCTGTGATCAAACATCTCTGATGGAGCTGACTGAAGCCCAGAGCTGCATGACTTTGAAGTCCAGGGAAAGCATAGCTTCCCAAGTGAAAGAGGAAACACACTCTGCCACAAAAAGATGCTGAGGAAGAGAAGCCCACACGTTCCAAAGATCCTTTCCCCAACAGTTTAACTGAATTCACATCTGTGACCCGGGCGGGAGCCGAGTGGCTGGGGTGAGAAGAGGAAACGGTTAATAGTGTTTGCAAATAAACACGGAGAGTCTTGAGGTCTTCCAGATACTTCTCAGAAATTATGAAGGTCTCCGCAAATGATTTGCATGAGCAGCGACATCTGACCCTGTGGGGACAGGCAGCGTCCTGTGGGTGTGAGTAAGCAGCGGTAAGCAGTGAGTAAGTAGAGGGATGGAGCAGAGAAACAAAACTGTTCCTTTAACAAGCAGAAACCTGCAGGGCCTGGACAGAGAAATGATAACTGTGATGGGAAGGTGACACATGGGTATGGCAAGGGTGACTGATGTCACCTCTAGCACAGCAGTGAGTGTTGCTGCAGAGTTGACACCCAGCCCAGAGGTACTAAGGACTCTGACGGTCCATCTCTAGCAAGAGGTGCTGGTAAAGTCTGTGGAAATTAGGAGCTGCTGCTCAGGGTCTCAGCAACCCATCCATGCTCAGAGCAGGCTGGAGCAGGATCTGGCACCAGTTGGGATATGCTTATGCATCCCAAGCAAAATTCTGGCAGTGGTACCCCTTTCCTCCTGGTGCAGCCTCACACCTCCTGTACCCAAGGGGCACCCTCAGACACACCCAGCCCTGTCACAGTTCATGGCCCCTTCCAGCCTCTCATCCGTGGCAGCAGCATCACTCCACAGCAGCACTGGCTGTGCCTTCACACTGTTTCCATTCGGAGCTGGGTGAGGCACACAGGGACCTTTCTCAGCCGTGTCATCCGCTGCACGTGGGAAGCACAATCGATCTCAAAGATCTCTGCTTCAAGATAAACTGCAGAGGAAACAGAATGTCAGCTTCTCGGCAGGGGCTGCAGCACACACAGCCTTCCCTGGGACACACAGCAGCTATGGGCAGGGAAACGGGGGGGAAGGGGTAGGATTTTGGGGAGCAAGAATTTTAGGCCTTTATGGAGGATTTAAGAAGTTGCTGGAGGAAAAGAGCAAGGCTGGGATCTCCTCCCTGATGTCTGGGATGTGTGGTACAGGGGCACGAAGGAAGCCCTCCAAGCCCTGGGGTTCTGGCTGCCGGCTGGTTTGGGGCAGGAGGGGGCAGCAGGGAAGCATCCAGTGAGGCCAGGCTGTCACCCTACTCTCTCCGCATTGTACCTCCAGCCATATCCCAGGCAGCAACCTCTTCAAACCCTTTAGTTACAGAATCACAGAATAAATCAGGTTGGGGAAGACCTCTGAGATCATCACATCCAATCTATGAACAGCACCAGGACAACTACAGCATGGCACTAAGTGCCACATCCAGTCTTTCTTTAAACACCTCCAGGGACAGTGACTCCACCACCTCACTGGGCAGTCCATTCCAATATTAATCACCCTTTCTGTGAAATTCCTCCTAATGTGCAACCTAAAGCTCCCCTGTAACAGCTGTGCCCTCTCACGCTGTTGCTGGTTGTCTGGAAGAAGGGGCTGACCTGGCTACACCCTCCTTTCAGGGAGTTGTAGAGAGGGATAAGGTCCCCTCTGAGCCTCCTTTTCTCCAGACTAAACACCACCAGCTCCCTCAGCTGCTCCTCACTGGATTTGTGCTCCAGACCCTTCCCCAGCTCCACCGCCCTTCTCTGGACTTGCTCCAGCACCTCAGCGTCTTCTAGAAGCCGTTGTAAAACTTTACAATTATTACGGTTATTAAAATAACCCGCAATTATTACCAAAATTATTTAGCACTTATTTACCAACTGCCTCATTGTACAAGTCCTTTTACTGCAAAGAAAAATTGACCATGTTTTTATTTTTCTTTTTGTTTTTCTCTTTTTCTCTTTTTCCTTTTCTTTTTTTTTTTCTTTTTTTTTTCTTTTTTTACAAAATAACACCATAGGCGGTAGAAACATAAAACACAAAGCACAGCTCCTCACACCACAGCCGGCCGCCCGCCCCGGGGCGGTGCCGCGGTGACGCCGGGGCGGGAGCGGCGGAAGCGGCCGCGGTTGTCCCGGTAACCAACGCCGGCCCCTGCGGGGGCCATGAGCGAGCTGGGCCCGGACGAGGGGCCCGAGAACACCTACAGCCTGCGGCCCGCCCTCCAGCACCGGTGAGGCCGCCGGGGAAACGGGAGGGGATGCGGGAAGCGCGATGAGGGACTTTGGAGCGTTTGGGCCCCGGGAGTGTGGGAGCTGCGGTGGGAATGTCGGGGAGGGCGGCATGAGGGGCCGGCGTGAGGAACGGGGGGTGTTGGGAATGGGGAGCACCGAGAGCTTGGGGGTTGGAGGGCTCCGGGCTCCCAGGCCAGCTTTGACACCTACTTAAGTGGGGGATGCTGCTGGAAGGGCAACTTCCAGTGGGGCTGGTTTGACCTCTGTTCATAGGTGTTTGGCTTTTGCAATATCTCCATTTTAGAGGGGCTTTTTTTCCCCATGGCTTTTCATCTGTCATTTTGCTCTAATACATGAAAGCTACATTTTCCCAGGTGGCATTGTGTATGTTTATATGGATTGTGTGAACTTTCTGGGCTTTCTGTTGCATCTTTTTTTTTTTTTCTTTCCATGATAGATTTAAGTCGTCCACAGTAAAAGAATGCATCCATGCGATACTGAAGGAGAAGCTGACCAACGTACAGTACATCCCAGAAGAAATGGCTGAGCTTACAAAGTCTTTATCAGAGACAATAAAAGACAGACTGAAAGGTAAGGAGGTTTGCTGGGGATGTAATTTATTTTCTTGCCAAGTCCTCTCCCTTTTGACAAGATCCCTCTTTCTTCCCTTATTCTTGAAACTTATTCCTTCCCCATTGACTGACTCGAGTCTGCTGGTGTGAAGCAATCTGTCCTATGTATGTAGATTTCTTGCCTGCAGAACTGGAGACCTAATTCAAGCAGGCAAGATTTGTTTCTGTGTAGCTTGGCAGGTGTGTGCTGTCAGCTTTGGAGGGTGTGCTGGAGGAAAGAAGCTGCATTAGAGAGAAGAAAGAAGTGATACTTCATTGCTTCTTGCTTCCATAAACAGAACCAATTCTGCTCTTTTTCTGCTGTGAGTTAGATCAGGGTTGGAATAGCAGTTGGAAAAGGCTCAGAGGGCACAAGGAAGGGGGAGAGAGGAGCAGTCAGCCAAGGAGGGGTGTGACTACAGCCTTACAGTGCTGGAAGCAGGAACCTCACAGCAGGTTGTGCTGCTGCACAGGATGCCCTCCAACATTTTTGAGTTCAAGAATAAAAGCAAGCACCAGCAAGTGTTTACTGAGTTCCGTGCTGGAACAGATATATGGATGTGTGTGCTGGCACGGACACTTCTTTTTCGCTTCCTCCTGGGGATAGGCTGGTGCTCCATCTGCTGGGCAGGGCTGGTGGCACAGCCGCGTGGTCACCCTCAGCAGGAGCCATAGATCTGTGCTTCTCCCAGAATGACACATCTGCTTTAAAGCCAGCAGCAGCTGTCGTCCCTGCACATGTTCGTGCTGAGCTCCTCTGCACAGGGCTTGGCTTCAGTAATGTGTAACCACAGTGGCAGCAGCCTGAAGCGAGGCTGGCCCGGGGTGGCCACTCTTATCAGCTGGCATCTCTGATAAGCATTGACATGTTGGATGTTAACAGAGCCAGTGTACTGTGTTCAATCCTCCAGTGAAAACAGGGCGCTGGAGGCGTCCTGGGACACTGCTTTGTTGGAGATAGGCATTGGGATCTATATTTGATTTTAAACATGCTTGTTCTGATTTGGCTTCTGGAACATTGCCATGGCCTGATTAGATCTGGCCTGTGCCCCAGAGGTACTTCTTTACTGTTGTGAAACAATAGCACGTCTCTGAAGACACAAATAACTCAGCTATTATGTGGCCCTTTATACCACTCAGAAGCAAAGGAAACATTTGTGTGGGAGAAGAATCTCACAATAGCTTTGCATCCAAACAGTTCTAAAATGAGACAGGTTTTCTCAAAATTGCATTTTGTCCACCAGCAAGCCTTATTTACGTTCTTTCCATGTGGCCAGTTCTTGAAAGTAGTCAAAGCAGAATGCTGACATACAGTGTGGCTGCTCAGGGGTGACTTAGATGCATCTTTTGATGGATGCCAACTACCCTGTTCACCCTTCAACTTCAGCAAAACCATGGTACTCCACAGTAGGAAAATGAAGCTTTGCAAGGCAGACTGTCCACTTGGCTACTTGCATAGGTTTGTACAGCCACTTGCTTTGTAGCCAGAAGTCTTTAGCTTTCAGGGTCATGTTTTGGACTCGTTTTTTTAAAAAGTTATTGCTCTCACTATTATTTTTTTCCTCTCTCCAGAGGAGGGATTTGACAGGTACAAGATGGTGGTGCAGGTTGTCATTGGAGAGCAGAGAGGAGAAGGAGTGAAGTAAGTTTTGCATTTTCTAATTGTGTTTCTATAATGTTTTTTGGGTTTAGGTGTGGTTTTTTTCCTCTGGAAGCTGCTTCCAACTTCCCTAGCTACAAAGTTCTGTCTGCAGATGATAAAGTGTAAATCACTTTCTTTTCTCTTTTAATGGCAACTTGAGTGCTTAGGTTGTGACTGACTGAATTAGCCAGTGATAATTGACTCTGTGGTGGTTCTTAGCAAGCTGAAATGCTGAAAATCGTTTTTGAGGAATGTGGAGAGGCATTTTGTGTTGTATTCATGATGAATTAGGGTACACCCCCCATCCATTCCCAAGGCCCTTTTGGAGCACAAAAGCCACAGTAACTCACTTTTCTCTAAAGTCAGAAAGCTTCCATAAGCACTTCATTTCCTTTTTATCAGAAGTTTCAATTTCTATAATCCCCCTGCAATACTGTCATGGGAACCAAGCCTAGATTCCCATGTGGGTGCTGAGCACTTGCAGTCAGCTCCAGATGCCTGCAGTCAGACAAAAGAATTCCTCTTGGCTGCAATAGGGGCCTGTAGCTTTCCTTTACTAGTGGGTAAGGAGAAGACAAAAGGGAACAGCTCACAAGGTTTATGTGCTTGATCTGCTGGGCTTATCTTTATTATTGTGCCTGGTACTCCAGCAGAAGATAAGTCCAGCAGAGCTGTAATCAGATCTGCTGCCTCCCTGTTCTGGAGGTCAGAGAGGAATATCTGTACCTGCTGCTCAGGCTTTTGTCAGGAATGTCTGTCTGTAGGCAGGCTGCTCCAGAAGCACCATACCAGGGTGAACAGTTCAATGTTCGGGTGATCTGATCAGAAATGCGAAGTCCAGCCACACAGGCTGACAGAGCAGTTGGGGAAATTTTCCAGTTTGCAGCAGACAGGAGGCAAGATTGAAGCACAATCACTGACATTCTTAATGTAAAATACACCTCAGTACAGTCAGTCATACATTATGGGACTGTGCCCCAAAAGGAATGCTGTCAGCTGAGGCTGACTGGGGCAGGCAGGGAGTGGGACACGTGCAGCAGAGAAAAGAGAATGTCAGTGCCTTTAGACAAGGCAGAAGCAAGGTCTCATATGCTATATCCTGTCATGGTCTGGTTGTTTGTCCTCAGGATAGGGCTTGGGTGTAGAAGTCTATCAGGATGGTCAGGGAACAGAGAGTATAGATACAAAAAGACTTGAAGAGTTCGTGGTCTCGTAGCATGGCATCTGCCAAGGAATACGATAGCTCCCTATAAATAAATTGGGAATATGTACCATGAGGGTGCAGGAGGTGAAGGACAAGGACAGATAAGCTAAATTAGCCACTGATGTGCATAGGCCAGAAGTCAAAGATTCTTAAGCACCATAGCAATGAGGTTTCAAGTCCTGCTGCACAGTGAAGCTGGCAGGCTTGAAAGCTGATGAGTTTGAAGGTGGAGCACATACAGAGGGGATTACAGCATGTGACTAGAATTCAGCAGTAGAAAACTAGGCTTGGGATTCAGGAACATACTTTCCAATTCCATTACCTTTAAAGCAAGCTCAGTTTGGTTTTCAAGGGGAGTATCTGTGATCACTTAGGTCATTACACATGAACTCTGGGTAATGTCCCTGTCTGGCTCCTTTGTCTAGCATGGGTGCACGATGTTTCTGGGATGCTGACACTGACAGCTGTGCTCACGACGTGTTCATGAATGTAAGTATGGGCTGGATTCCCATGGGAAGTGCAAGGCTTTTGTATGAGAGGAAGAGTGACCTTAAATATGGAGCAGAAAAGAAACAACTACTAGAAGGAAGGAATCAAGATTATCGAAACAGCCTGATTTACATCCTTATTCACAAAACATACTTAGACATAACAGCCAACATAGTAAAAGTTCTCTCCTGAGTAGGTGACACAGTACAGAACAAAAGTCATTGTAGTCACACCATTTTACTGGAGGGGAGAGAAAGCACAAGAGACAAAGTCTTTTCTTGCATGCTTTGCTGAACTGCAGTCATGGAGCATGGCTGAGATCCAGGACTGAGCCAAAGTCAAGGTTTTACTTAACTATTACTTTATTTTATTTTAAACTGACACCTTGACACCTGGGGGTGTGTGGATGGAGGAAATTGAGGCACTTCTGGCATTCATATGCACTGATCTGGACTACAACACAAGTGAGGTGAATAAGAAACTTAAATAGAAGACAAAAAATTGCAATATATTACCATACAGTTAGGCTCTGCTCTAAATCTCTGAGGTTTGCCTGTTCCACTAGACTAGCAAAAAGCTTGCCTTGACTAACACAGAGCCTTTCTCTGTTTTCCCTAGGACAGCCTGTTTTGTGTGGTGGCTGCATTTGGCTGCTTCTACTATTGAAGGTGACAAACAAGGATGGACACTGGGGAGAATGCTTTGGAGTATTTTTTATTTAAGTGCACCAAAGCACCATACTCTTCCTTTAGTACATAACAAAATTAACAGCTCTAGGAAGCACAGTCTACACCTGTTCTACACACTACAACATTCCCTCTTCCTTGTGGATATTGGTATAGCTTTAAGCACAATATTAATACTATGTCCTTTATTTAAATTGCCTTTTGTTTTTTATATAGTGTTGGTTTTGTCCTAAAAGTGTATTGCCAATAGCCATTGCGTCTAAGGCAAACTCAGCTTCTGTCTCCAAAGGGTTCTGTTTTTTATTTTTATTTTCATTTCTGTGAAAATAATGAAATATTTATAAGAAAAAAAAATAATAAATCTATGTATTTAATATTTCTTCTCCTGTGGCATTTTCTTCCACTCTACAAGATGCACTATCCTGGATAGCTTGTATGCATTTCTCCAGTGAGCATTTTGACAATTGTTTGTAAATTAATCCATAAAGCTGATTTCTGATTCTGGTTATTCAGATTTGTTCCTATGACTCCCACAACAACTGGGCTATGAATCCCAGCTGTGTCACGTGTATTAATTGATGGAAAGTTGAGGTATTTAGGACATTAGGTCAGGCCAGCAGCCCACACACCCCATGACTGCCAGAACTCCTCCCTGCAGTAACTGCTCCTTGTTTTGGTGCAGTTTGGCACCCATGGATGCTGTGAGTGATCATTGCTCCTCACGCTCTTCAGCAGATATTGCAGTGATTTCTCAATCTCTGTAATTGTTTTGGAATATGAGGGTGGATGTTTGGACTCCCTTTGCTAGGGAGTTTGCTAGAACTTTGCTACAACTCCAGCCTCGGAAAGGGTGCAGTAGATCTGCAGAGGAGAGCTAAAGCTTCTCATCTCCCTAAAAGTTACACGACCAGGTGGGTTCCTGAGAGAGTGTGTGCCAACAGAGTACATCTCAGTGCCCATTGGAAGATGGGATGCTCTGCCGTGATGCCTGTTCTCTCTCTGCTGACAGAGCAAGCACAGCTGAGCCATTCCAGTGGGATGAATGGCTTTTAGAGTGCAGAAGTGGGTTCAGGTGAACCTTGAATCCCACCCTCCCCAGCTGTTAGAGCAGAACACACCCTCCCCGTGCAGCCCTTGGAAGCTGGGTGTCTCAGGTTGCAATGCAATGCAGGTGGGGCAATGTTTTTATCTCTTCCATGACCCATTCCTCATAACTCCAGCGGGGATCTTCTGTTAATGGGCCAGCTGTTAAAACCAAGTGTTCTTTATCTCTTCTACAAGCCAACCTCCACCCAGGGAGATATCTTCTGTTAATGGGCCATTGCATCTCACTGCATGATTGATAAAATTACATCATCCCATTGTGAGATGCTCCACACAGTGGGAGGAGCCAAGCATTCCTACCTGGATAAAAATCTGAGAGTTGGAACTCCAAGGCAGCCTGTTTTTGCTGGATTCCCAGAGGAAGACCAGACCCATCTCACTGCCACTGGACCTTCAGAGAAAACTACTCCCTTCTACAGGATCATCTCTGCTCCAACAGAACCATATCTATCACTCCAGGAGAACTTAACTGGACTGCTATCAATACCCTGACCAGGTTGTATTCTGACTCTCTCAGTATTTTCTCTTTTTTTGTCTATTTGCTCTTTTGTACTACTACATTTTTATTTTAATTTTCCTAGTAAAGAACTGTTATTCCTATTCCCATATCTTTGCCTGAGAGCCCCTTAATTTCAAAATTATAATAATTCGGAGGGAGGGGGTTTACATTCTCCATTTCAAGGGAAGCTCCTGCCTTCCTTAGCAGTCACCTGTCTTTCCAAACCAGGACACTGGGAAAGTAAAAAAATCACAGTGCCTCTTCTAGAATACCTCTTTCAGCTACAGTGCTGGAGGCAGCAACTGCTGATTCTCTATTATATTAGTTTGAAATATTTTGATTATGAGTCTTCCTCTCCTTTTCCTCTGGTGGGAAATAGAGGGTGACTTCCCTGACTGTTTTGTTGCTGCCTGTGGCTGTCACCCGTTAAGGAACCTGCAGAGAGATGCGACAACAGTGCTCAATTTGTGCACGACCTGGGAGCGTGACTTTTGGGGAATAGCAAAACCCTCCACATAACATTTTCCAGGAGATGGTACATATGACCTCAGACTCGTTTTGAAGGTTTTATAAAGTCATGGCTGTTAAATCACAATGTTTCACCTTGCACTTGCTCCGTTTTGGAGGGGTTTAATGGCTTCTTCACAAAGGTGTTGTACAAAGCAGGTGAGATTTGAGTCTGTAATCACTCAGCCTCACCACCCTTGGCTGTGGCATGGGATGGGTAAGGGATGCTGTATTTTCCCTGGAGAAAGATTGAGCCACTGCTGAAGCACTGCATGTCGGTGTGGACAGGCAGGGCAGCTCCCTCCTCCCACAACCTCCGGAATTTATACCAGATACATCCATACACTGGATGGATGGAGGAGAGACTTCATCAGAGTCTCCCCTCCTCACGGCGGGAAGCAGAGGGGCAGACATTGATCTCTTCTCTGTGGTGACCAGTGACAGGACCCAAGGGAATGGTCTGCAGCTGTGTCGTGGGGGTTTAGGTTGGATATTAGGAAAAGGTTCTTTCCCCAGAGGGTGATTGGGCACTGACCAGCCTCCCCGGGGAAGTGGTTATGGCACCAAGCCTGGCAGACCTCAAAAAGCGTTTGGATAGGGCTCTCAGGCACTCGGTGTGAATCTTGGGGATGGTGCTGTGCAGGGCCAGGACTTGGACTGGATGATCCTTGTGGGATCCTGAGCTTCCAGCTCAGGACATTCTGTGAAGAGCGGCGGGGCAGGACCGTCGCGAGCCGGAACGGAGGTTCCAGGCGCGCATTCCCGGGACGCGGCTTCCCCGCGGCGGGCCGGTCCCTTCCCGTGGTTCCGGGCGGACACGCAGCGGCTCCGCCCGCGCCCCGCTGGCGTCGGCGGGAGCGGGGCGGGGCCGGGAGCGGCGGCGGGGCTGGGGCCGGACTCAGCGGGCTGGGCTGCGGAGCGGCGGCGGCGCGCTGGTAGGGGGGCGTCCGGCGGGAGGGGGGGCTGGCACTGAGGGGGCTGTGGGTGCCGGGGACAGGGAGCGGAGCGGTGCCTGTCACGGGACCGGAGGCTGTGGGGTGGGTTTGGACTGGCGGCACATGAGGGCACCGCACGCTCCCCCTGCGGAGCTGGTCAGGGGTCCCTCCCCGGGTCCCTCTGCCAGCGTGGTGGCCGTGGCACAGGCCGGGGACTTCAGGAGGTGCTGGCCGGTCGGGACGTGGAGCGCTGGCTTTGGGCAAGAGGGCAGTGTCTGCTGGGGTGGTCGTGATGCGCTGCGTCCCCTTTGTGGGGGCTTGGGCAGAGGCCGGGGCTCGGGCGTGTTCCTCCCAGATGGCAG
Organism: Acrocephalus scirpaceus scirpaceus; assembly: GCA_910950805.1. Lineage (NCBI taxonomy): Eukaryota > Metazoa > Chordata > Aves > Passeriformes > Sylviidae > Acrocephalus > Acrocephalus scirpaceus. Next base: position 10,030,614 of record OU383781.1, on the reverse strand, counting down.
GACTGGCAGCTGAGAGAAGGTAGAGGCAGGTCAGTGGGAAACTTTTGTAGTGCACTCTCAGCGCTTGGAGCATGGGGGCTCCGGGGGACATCCCCCCACCCAGGAGATATAGCCAAGGCCTAGGGAGGACAGTGAGGAGATGGCTCTGGCCACGGCGAAGGAAGGTGTGACCCAGCTGCTGCGTTGGCACATGTCCTCTCTAACCCGCGTTTTGTGTCCACTGAAGTCTTGGCCTCACTGATTAATGGTTTTGTAATTGGACTTAAAATCCTCAGGAATTCTGAGAGCTGTGATGCTCCTCTGTAGTCCTCACTCGCTGTGGAGGGAGGTGCAGGAGGCTGCAGGTGGCCTTCTCTCTGTCCCCACCCTGTGATGCTGCCACACCAGGACCCTGGCAAAGGTTGGGGTGGTCAGAACCAGGTAATGCTGGGTTTCCATCTGCAAGACCCCAGGGTCTGAGGACAGCCACTGTATTTGGTTTTGAAATTCAGATGACCAATACCCACACATTATTTCCCAAAGAAGTTTGCCGTATATACACAATTATCAAAATTCCTGATTTTGAAGTTTCTCACTGTGAGTTCTGGGTTGTAACACTCTTGAAATCACTGTACCAAGAGCCACAAACAGTAAATGTTGCAGTTAAAAATTGGTATTGGTGTGTAAACCTGCTAATGGAGGTTTACACCTCTAGTGTCAAAAAGCTCTGTTGCTAATCCCTAAAAACAAAACAGTGCAGAAGTCAGGTCAGAATGACCACCTATTCTCACACTTTTATTGTCCCTGACAGTATATCTTCTGGTATTCTGCATAAACCCTATTTCTGCTGCTTCACTCACCCAGCAGAGGCTGTCGCATGTCGAGACACTCAGTGCCTGGAGGTTATGGTATACCCAGAAGGGCTGTGAATTCAGAGGTCTTGACAGCAATTTCTCTTTTTTATGTGTGTATTACTTAGCAACACTATCTAGGTGACCACATGGAACTGTTTTCAGTTGTGGTTAGGCGAAGTTATCTTAGGCCATTTGGGACTTTGTTGGTGGGAAGCAGCATCTTTCCATTGATTGCAGGACATGGGTACCAGAGCCTATGTGTGCTCAGGCTCTGCTTGAGACAATGTTACCAGCCTGCCTGGACCAGTAGGGGATGTGAGGCCTGAGGGGTTGTTTTAGCAGATACAGCAAAGGTGTGATGCTGTTGGACTGATGTGTGGCACTGGCTGAACAGGAATCCCTTTTATATGTTCGTGTGGCTTTTAACACACTGTGGGATAGCTGCTTTTGTTAATCATGATCCAAAGTAGCTGAAGCAGCCTGTGTTTTACAAGTGGACAGGACTGTGCCAGATCCTGCAGTAACCTTTTTATGGGGCTCAAGGGCTTGACCATCCAGGTAGAGCAGATGCTGACTGTGGGGAGCGTTGCAGTCTGTCTGGAGGTGAGCAGGCTGGGTGATAGCCAGCAGCTCTCTGTTTCCAGGCAGATGCTCTGAGTCTGGAGACTGGGACAGGGCTGGGCATGAAGTTACCTTGGAGACTGGGCACATTTTTTAAGCACTGATAGAAGAGACATCCATGATGAGTCTTCTGTCATTAACCTCTCCCAGGTCCCTGTGTCTCCACAGATCTCCATGGGGATGCACACCAGTAAGGCTAATTGAAGACTGGGGGTTGCAGATGAGGGAGAACAGGGGGAAAAGGATTCTCTTCCATCCGTGGTCAAGGAATGCAGAGGAATGTAGGGTCACTTTGGTACTTTACAGCCTGGCAAGGCTATTACCTGAAGTGACAGGACTTCTCCCTTTTCCCTGAGGCTCTTGCTTACATGCTGTCCATGTGTCAAGGCAATTCTCTGCAGACAGCTGGCAGAGTGCAAAGTTTAGTAGTGTTGCCTGCAGATGAGTCAGCAGAAGAGAAATATCTTGTTCCTGTAAAGTGCAATGATCTTGTAGGCAAAGCAGCACATGATAGTCACATCTGACTGTGCCAACACCTCCCAAGTTCAGAGGGACAACAGGGCAGCCTCGGAGCAGGCAGTGCCACCCAGGGAGCTGTGGGTGTCCCAGGGCCTTGCTGATCCAGCTGCCAATCTTGTGCTTTGGGTCCCTGGTGGGAATTGCAGCAGCCTTGGGCTGGAGTATTTACTGAGTTGTTGCAGCAAGCTTGTTTTCAGTTTAAGTAGCAGCATTTATTTTCCTTCACAGGTAAATTTGTAAGTGAAAAGCAGCAGAAGTGGCAGAAGAAATCCTGCTACTGATGTAGGTTTGCAGTTAATATTCTCCAAGAAGTTCTTCAGGACATCAAAAAAAAAGGCAGATGGGCTAGGTCCTCATGCCATCAGTGTTTTTAGGGTGCAGAAAGATCTGACTTGCTTCTGCTGTGTAGTGTGGTGCTGGAGTTCTCTGACACCACTGAGACTAAAAAACGGCAGCACTGTCCATATAGATGCAGACAGTGAAGTAAAGCTTTGGCTAAGCAGGAAGATTTGCTGGGCCTATTCTGACCTCTTCCAGCTGCCACAGGTGTGAACTTTGGTGTTGTGGTTAAATTCCAGCTCTGATGATGGTATAGTTAACTGACAGTAAGGGAGAAGTCCTAAATTCCTTCCCTGCCCATATATTTTTTTTTCCTTTCTAGTAATCAATGCTTGTCCTTTTTCCCCTCCCAGAAGTGGCTGTGTTTCAGCAAGATTCAGTGATTCCCTGACAGGAAAAGCAGCTCTTTTCCCATCTGGCAGTAAACTGCTCCTCGCTGAGTCCGTGCAGGTCTCTCTAGGTGAGTTAGCTGGCAGGTGATAGAAGGCCCTTCTTTGATTCAGGATGCACCAGAGAAATAAGTTTAAGAAGAGCTCTGAGTGTTTTATATAGTGGTGCTGCAGAGACTGATATGCCCATGGCTTTTCCAAACAGGGCACTTCCAGCTTTGCTCCTTTCGAGCAGTTTCTCGTATTCAGCCATGAACTCAATAATGCAGAAGGGTGACACCTTAAAATAGAACAATGTTAATATTTTACAGCAAGGCTCTTTCTTCTGGTTATGCTTGGTTTCTATCTTGGAGTGTTCAGAATGAGCTTTGAGAGTTATCTTCTCTTTCCTCTTCCCCATCTGCGGCAAATGTAATTAATTTTAGAACAGGCAGTGTTTTATGCATTTGGAAAACAAAGCCATGTCCTCATGTGTTAAACTCAGCTACAGATGCTGGATCCCACTGTTGTTAAATAATTGTTTGGGATGCTATTTTAGTCACTTGGGTCAAAATGAAGCATTCTAAGATTAGTAGGTTTACTGCAGTAAGGTGTGGTGTGTTCCCAGTTTTTTATGAAGACAAGCCTGGTGATGGAACGACTTCCCAGAAATGCACTAGCCACAGGACAGAGGTTTTAAAGTTCTGAATAGTGGTAAAATTATTGTTTCATTTCTGCATTAATTTGAGTAATTAACAGAGCTGTGTCACTCATGAGGTGCCCAGCCCAGCTGTCCGGACACCGCAGAGGCTGCTTCAGCAACATCTCACCTGAAAGGTCAGAGCAGACAGAGTGTATTTATCCACCCTTGAAGCTGGTTTCTCACTTGGTACATGGGGTAGAGCTGATGCTGTCTCACCTCTGCAGCTGATTTAATGCACAATGAATAATAGAATCTCTCAAGTTGGAATCCATTCCCTTAAGTTGTTGTTTGCCGTTGGTTAACTATGCATACCCTGAGAAATGGAAAAGTTAGGGTGGAGGAGAGCGGATGGTTGGCTGTGGGAGGAGTTGGGAGAAGCTGTTGGAGTTTTCTCCTGAGCTGGGACAGTGCTGGTCTGTACTGTGACCTGCAGTTCTTTGGCCATGAGATCTGCACCCAGCAGCAAGGGGCTGGTGATACTTCAGCAGAGATTGTTCTTGTGTGCAGTGGGGTCTGGTTGCTCTGATGGACCACGCTGATGTGGGAAGAGCTTCACCTGTTGTGTGTGGGGGCTGCTGTGTCTGTGCTTCAGCACCAAAGCCTCTGTGTTTGATGTTTTGCTGGGCAGTGGTTCAGAATGTCTGCCTGCGGCACATTAACAGACCTTTTAATTCTCTCCCAAGGGAAGGAATAAAAGTGGTCAGCGACCAACAGGTGACTTGAAGCACAGTGAAATTATTTTAACCAAATAACAAGAAAATTGGCTGCTGTTTCTGCCCAGTGTTTCCATGAATCCTGGGGTTACTTGAACTAGAGACAGATGTTTGCTGCTTTTTTTGAACTTCATGGTTTCTGCTAGGACCATGGAGGTAAATGACTGATGCAGAGTGTGCTTGCAAGATGACACCTTGCAAAATGTAAGAATGACTTGTGTCATACCCTGTGTTTTCCCAGAGGTACTCTGGCAGCTGCTGCATTTGTAGCACCAATCTCACCTGAAAGTTAAATGTTTGCTTAAATGTTTGAGGATTTGGACCTGAGGGTTCCAAACTTTTTTTGCCTGAGGTTATGTTTGCCCCCTCCCATATGTTTGTTCTCAGGAAATAGCAATTTAATTACTGGAATGGGGGAAACGGCAAGCTTGACTCACAGGCATTATGGAGTGAGTGCTAGATGGGTCACACAGTTTTAGAATGTCCTTGTAGCTGCTCTTCACTCTCACTTTTATCTTCTACACAGTATTTTTTTGGCTCCCTACTGACCTAAGATTCTCTTTCCTTGTTCTTGTACATTGTGGTAGGTCTAGCAGAGCAGCCAGGGATACTTATATGTATGTAGCCCCAAACCAGTTCAGCTGTGTCTGACCCTAAAACTGTCCATAAGGTATCATCATGCTGATGCTCAGTGGGGAGGGAGAGATATTTGCATCTCCTTAAACTGCATTTGACTTGTTACTTTGGAGCGTTCCTTAACCTTGAGTCATGTGTGCTGGAGTAAGTCCGATCAGTAAATCTGCTGCTTAACAGCTCTTTCACAAAGCACACCCATCTTGGCTGCCAAACAGCAGAGCTTTGCCAGTGGCCCTTAGCGAGGACAGTCCCAGCTCATCCCAAGTAGAACACTCAGCAGAGCCCCTGTACTATGGAAAAAGGTGATATTCAGAGGGACATTTGCTCTGTGTCACACCTTGCACTTGCCCCACCTAACATTCCAGCACACCCACTCCATGTGGGTGGGGAGACGCTTAAAATTCCACGCCACTTTTATTGTTAGGGAGTTGAGGCACGTACCTAAGGATCGTTATGGGGATCGTTGCTGGGCGGAGGGGTCATGCTGCTCTCAGGAACAGCAGGCCAGAAGTGCCATGTGCTGCACTGGAGAGGGGCACACTTCAAGTCAACAAGAGAGATAATGCTGCTTTTTCATTTTTTGCAAATCTAGCACCCACTTCTAACTCCTGCAGCAGCTGGAAAGGGAATATTCACTGCCATGCCTTCCTGTAAATCCCTACTCTTGCTTAAGAGCTGGAGTTACTAATACTCCAGGCCCTTTTGGAAAGTACAATGACTCTAACCCAAAGCACAGATGACTTCCTTCCTTATAACTGTCACAATTTCTGTCCCAAATTGGTGGTATGTCTGTCTGTTCATCAGAGAAGCAGTTCAGCTGAACCACCACTAATTGCAAAATGGTACATAAAGTGCCAGAAGTAAGTGTGGCCTAATGTGGTGTCAGCAGCTGCTTCACCATCTGCTGAGTCACCACTGCCGTGGGGACAAGGGACAGGTGGCAGCCTTCCCCAGGTGGGCTGTTTCCACTGGGGAGCTGCAGCTTGGTCTTACACAAATGACAAAGCAAACAGCAAGCCTGTTTAAACTCATTTAAGTTATGAGCCCTTCCCTCACCCTTTTCCTTCTGCATAGACCTTCCTTCCTCTCTTCAGGACTGTACAGGGATGTGGCACACCCACCAGCTGCCCTGGGGAGTGTAAAGGGTAAAGAATCCAAATGAGAACTGGATGAGGGCTGAATGTGAACTGGGCATGCCATAGTCCTTAGGTTGCCTTTTAGATGTGAAAATAGCACTATTAACCTCGTAGTAATGATTTATAATTTGCATTGCAACTCTTGCTTCAGTGTCTCTCCAGGCAGCTGACTGCTGCACGCTTCTCTCTGCAGAACAGCTCTGAGTTGCATTAAATGATTCAGTATTCCCACCAGGCACTGTTTGTCAAGCCTTGGCAGCTGATGCCAAATACAACTGGCTAAGCCCCTTGTGAGGTGGCTGTGTCTTTGCACTGACCTTCTGTACACTGTGCCTGCTGTTGACTGATTCTGTTTTGGAAGAACTGAGAAATATCTCTTTTCTTTTTTTTTTTTTTTTTTTTTTTTTTCTTTTTTCCTTCTCCTTCATTTTGTTCCAGTTCTTTCTGGACGTGCTTGGCAAGATGGAGCCGCCGACCTCCTCCAGGCTGAATTCCCGAAAGAGAAGAAAAGATGGATCAGGCCCTAACGGGGCAACAGAGCTGGATGGAATCCCTCCAAAAATGTCCCGACGCTCACTTGTAAGTAAGCAGAGATAAGAATTTTGAGAGCCTGTGAGATGAGGACACTGAGCTGTAACAGCAGAAAGATACAGGTGGTGGTTTATCTGTGGACAGAGAAAACAAGAGGGGGGCAAGGGATAAGAAGCAAGTGACAGTACCTCTCCTTCTTGCAAATCCAGTTTGGAATCTTCCTTTGTTCATGCTAATAACATACTTACAGCGTGGGCTTAAATTAGGTCTGAGGCAAGCATTGCTAAGCTGCTTTTGTGGTGTGTCCGGCTTGTCACTTAAGCTGAGCCAAAGAGGCATGCATTTAGAAAGCCAAGGAGAAGTAGGCATTTCTCACAGGTGGGTTTTAAGTGACCCACTGGGAGGAAGAAACACTCTAGAGAAGCACATAACAACTGCAGGAGGGTCTGAAGCCTGTAAGCACCTGCAGAAGTGATCTGTTGAACTCACACTCTGATGCACTGGGAAGATCACTGTTCATTCAATTCTCTTGGTCTGGAGAGAGACCACATTTATGTTGCTGGTACTTTGGGAGTGTCCAGAAAAAAACCCACAACAAACAACCGAAAGGATTTCTTTTCTAGATCAACCTTGGGATGGCTTTAACTAGCTAAAGCCATTGGGTTCTTTTCTGAAGGGGGTCTGATCCAGTTAATGCTATTGAAAAGGGCTGTCTTTAACTTGTCCTTGCCACATTATTGCGACAATTGGCTTTTTATAGTTCTTCTCTGCCCTCTTCCTGGAGCTGTCCTGTGCATCACGTGTGCTCTAGTTGTTCATTTCTTATCTCTGTCAAAAGCCAGCTACCATCCCTGCCACGTCATACCAGGGTCATGGTCCTTGGCAAAATGTGGTGATGTGTTGCAACTCTCCTCCTCGATGACACCATTTTGCTCTTCAGGAGGGCTTCAGCCCTGTCACAGAGCATTGATAGTGGTAATGAAGTAAGAGCAGCACCAGCAGTGAGAACTGGGGATGGAGGCTTGAGCTGTTGTGTGACTTATCCTACAGAATCTTTATGTCATTCACTGTTGCCATAACCCACCCTGTCCCTTTCAAAGATCCTATGTATTTCAGTAAGGAAAGAGAGGTGTGCAGGTTATTTATTATTCTGTGGGAGTCATGTGCTCTTCAAGTTGCTGTCTGTCCTCTCTTAAAAATAAAGCATCTATGAACAGCACAAGACAAATAATATCTAGCCACTTTCTAAGCTTCCTACCTGTTTTTTAGCCACAGGGCAAACACAGTTCTCCTGGTGAAAGATTTCTATTTTTCTTTTGCAAAATTTTTATTTATTATAGCAAGAGTAATAGTGTTGCCTAACTGTAAGATTACCTTGAAGCCTTCTCCACTCCTAACTAAGCAGCTGTTGGCAGAATGTTCCCCTGAAGCAGCAGGGCTCAGCAGCAGATGGTGATAACAAACCTGCTGACACATAAGCCTGTTGTATTGTACACATCAGGTTGAGTTTTGCCCCTCACTGATCCTGCAGGGGAAGGGCAGGACTCTGGCAGGACCTTTTGAGGACATGTCTCCTGTGTTCCTCTGATAATTTTGATAGGGCTTTTTTGTACTTTTATTCCTAACTTCATATCAGGTATATGCTAACTAAACTGCCAAGAATCTGGTTTTATGGGAAGTCCTAGACTTAATGGCAGTGATGAGAGACCTGCAGGCCCTATCTGACAGTAAGCATCCTGGTAGAGGAGGTGCTGTGTGAAATGTGGAGCCCCTAGTAACTTAAAGGAGATGTTCAGCAGTAGCAGTTTGTCTGAATGTAGTGGTCAGTCGTTGTTTTCCTGTGCATTTCACTATAAGCACTCTAATAAGAAATGACACTGGCCAGAATAGCAGCGGTTTTTCTGGTTGCAGTGGTGCTGAACGCTGCCAGGATTCTGTAGTGGGACAGGAAGCCAGAGAGGAAACTGCAGATTAGCCTTTTTCAGCTTGAAGGTATTATTGTCATGATTTGCAAGCTTGTTTCCTTGTGTTCTGACTCGGGAACAAGATGTCCATTGCAGCCCTACACCTTCCAGCTAGAAGGAAATTGAGCTGTTTGTTTGGTAATGGAAAGGGCGGATGTTTCATTTCCATTCAGAGCAGACCAGAAATGATGCCTGGACTTCAGTTGTTGATTAAATGTACTGCTGTGGTCAAGCAGGCTAGAGGGGTTTTCTTGCAGCAGTTGGAGCTATTCTGCCGCAGATTAAGGTCAGTCTCTCACTTGTGTGGCTCAGAAATGGTGACAACACACACATTCCCTGGGAGTTTGTGCTGCGGTTGGTATTGCTCTTCTGCTCATTCATGTACTCAAATCAAGGAGCTGTTACAGTTTGTACATCACAGCACAAACACTCAGGCACAGCAGAGTGGTGGCCTTGCCAGAGTGGGCACAGCTGGAGCTGTGAGGTTTAAAGTTTGGCTTATGCTGCTGTGAACTGCTATTTGTCAAAAGTCTGAGTTTAGCAGCTGCAGCTCTGACCCTCTGATTTTCTTGGTCCAGTATAAATACTGTCTTCTCAATTCTTCTTTTCTCTCTCTCTTTTCCTCCCTCAACTCAGGCTAATCAGCCTGCAAGGCTCTTTTGAGGTTTTACACTAATTAGTCTTTTAGTACACGTGTCTGAATTGTGCAGAGGCACAGTGAGTCACCCGGTGACTAGGACACTGTGATGGCAGTGCTGCCACTATGAACTGCCCTCACTTTTGCACTCTCACAGTGAAACTTTCCTTGGTTGTTTAGGGACTGAGGGAACCAGCCCCATTCTCAGATGAAGTGGAGATTGACTACAGCAAGCCATACATCAGAGTGACATATGAAGAAGCCATGAGAGGGACCCCTTGTAAGTAAGAACACACACTGGAAGGGGACTGTATAAATGTTGGGTTTGGGTGATGTGAGTATGCTTGAGATATCTCTGAGACCAAACCAACCTTGTGTATTGAACCAGGTTTACAGCCAATGACTGAGTGCTTTGATGATTAGATAACTGTTCCCATGGGAAATTTGGCCCATCAGTACACCTGAAATTCAAATTTGTATATGTGAGGAGACTACAGATACTTGTTTTAAACTCTAGCTGAGCCACTGACAGCCATAGAACTGCACACTTTCTGTACTACTTGGTCTGAGGTAGCTTAAAGTTAAGCATTTTAAAAGTCATATTTTCTGAAACTTGAATTGGGCCAGTAAAACCAATTTATATCTTTGTCCAGAATGTCCCATTCTAGCCTGAATTTGAATTAAAGTCAGTGTCATTAAACACCACAGGCCAGCTCCACAACAAGAATGTGTCCTTTTATTCTCTAAACCAGGCTGGGATAAACACTGTTCTCTTTGCAAGTCCAAAGGGGAGGCAGAGGCACAACTGACTCCTGAAGGATGATGGCCCCCTCCTGCCAAACAGAGTGTCCAGACTGTGCTGTCTTACCTGGCCTCTCTATTGTGGCTACAGAGACAATAAAAATGCTGCACTTCTATCTACGTGACTGCTGCTGAGAGATGAGCCAGCTCAGATTGAGATCTGGCTGTGGTTTCCTGCCAGAGGTTCTGAAAATCCAGTATCACAGTCTGCATTAATTTCCCAGCTGAAAATCTGATTGCAACAGTGGTGGCTCTGCTGCCTGCCAAGACTAAAATACAGTGTACACTTCCTTGTTGCTCTTTGTGTCTGTGCTCAGGAACTGTAGCTGCTGCAGGTACAGAGGAAAAATAAGCATGTCCCAGCCACTTTCCAGAATGTGAATGAACATTCATAAGGGTCTGCCAGGACCAGCCTTCTTCTGGCATACAGAAAGCTTTTGCAGTCACAGATCTCCAAATCCTTGGCTTTTCAGAGCCTCCTGGCATCTTCAGATTGAGATCTTGGAACCACTAAAAAATGATTGTAAGAGGCTGTCCTCAAACTGACTCCTCTGCTTTGCTTGAACTTAACAACCTTGACCTTTGCATCAACTCGCTGCCTCCCAAGCTTTGTCTCTGGGTTCCTCCAGGGCTCTGCCCTGAGACTTTGTGGGGTCTGAGCTTCGTGTTAGGTCTTCTGTCTGCCCTGTCTTCACTGCAGCTTTGGTGTGCCTCTGCTCACCACTCCTCTGAGTCTGTCTGTCTGAACTGGGCTAAGAGAGCAGCAGGCTGTTCCCAAATGTGTTACATAAAAAGACTGTGGCTTTTGGTTATCAGCAGCAAGAGGACTGTGGTCCTGTGTAATCCCAAGATCAGAAGCCCCCCACTATTACATGGCAGTGCTAAAGTATCTCACTTTACCTCTGTGCTGACCTCAAAGAACTAAGCTACAATTTCCCCTGGCAGAGGTGGCCTGAGGGAAGTTTTGTTCCTCCTCACTATTATTATTATTATTATTATTATTATTATTATTATTATTATTATTATTATTACTACTACTACTACTACTATTATTATTATCTGGGTTTAGCTGATAATGCCAGTGATTCAGCAGAATTGTGTCTGCTTTTCTTTGCGTAGCTCAGCTGTGTTTTTGAATAAAGCCATACACTACATGTGTCTGGGGGAGCTGATGATGCTGGTCCCCCAACCAGAGTGTGGCAGCAGCCTGCAGAGGGGGATCCTGTAAAGGTCTTGAGGTGCCATGCTGGCAGGCAGGAGGAAATCAGGCACCTGTGAAACATTTGGGCCAGTTCCCCTCTAGTATCTCACTGTTGTGAAAAAAGTTAATTCTGCATTTGAATTTCCATAGAAGGGGAATGTTCAGGGTTTGCTTTTCCCTTGCTCTCCCCTTCACCTTGTTTGGGTGATACATAGTAAGCTTTCAGTCTGCCTTTAAATGCAGTTGTATTTCAGCTCTGTGCTCAGATGCATTTGTTTCCACATGGGAAGGCAGAGAGCCAAGCATTTGTCTTCACAGTTCTGTTCTGATTATGGTGCTGCATTCTGTAACATCTCCATGACTTTCAGCAGGTCCTCAAATGTGAGCATGAGCAGCAGCTGCTTCTCCAGGAAGGCATATTCACAGCTGTCTTTTTGTCCCTTTGGCACAGTGGATCGCCCTGTCAGAGTTTATGCTGATGGAATATTTGACTTGTTCCATTCTGGACATGCCCGGGCCTTGATGCAAGCAAAGAACCTCTTCCCAAACACATACCTCATTGTTGGAGGTAAGGAGTGACCTTGTTGACTTTGGCTGTTGCAGGAGTACAGTTTAGCTCTGTCTGTGGTAGTGCATACAGGGGATTTGTCTTTGTGGCCTCAGTGACTCTCACCCCAGACACTCACCCCAAATGTTGCTGGAGTCTTAGTGCAAAGCATTGAGGGTTGAATATGTCTACAGAAAGATATCCTGTACCAAATGAGTGCTTGAGGAAAAGATTTTTGGTCATGCCATTTTAATTTGACCTCTCCATTTTGTGACAGGTACAGGTGAGTTGCACATCTGAGTATCAAAATATATTAGGGATAGTTGAGCATCTGCTTTTGGTTCATAAATGAGACAGCTAAAGCATGAGTCCCTCCATGGCTGCTTCATTCTCCTGTATTGCCCTGCAAGTCACTCCCCAGCTCCAGTTTCCTGCTGGAGATTGCTTAGTGCCAAGCAGATCCCACAGGGAGCATGTAGATCACAGTGGTTTCTTGGGCATGTGTCGGGACCCCTGGAAGTCAGTGAGGCCTTCCTTCTCCAAATAGAAGTTCCCGTTTTGTCTGTTGTGTCATAAGTCTTTGGATGATGCCAGGAATGTCCTGCTGAGTGCCTGAAGGGATCTAGCAGAGGTGTTTCAGCCAGGCTCCTTCAAGAATGTAACAGGAAAAAAGATACCCCTCTTCTGGCTGCTGCAGTACATGGGCCTCTGTCCAGGCAGCGCCTCTGCTCGACCCTCCACCCACGCTAAGGACACATCAGGCTGTGCATGTTGTCTGTCAGGAGCTGATCCCTGGTCAGGCTTCACAATGATACTGAAGTATGAGAACTGAAAATACCTTTTAACTAGTTTTCTCAACCTCCAGCGTCTTTGTGAAGCAAAATGAAATTCTGACCCTGCCATAGAACGATTATAACATCCTTGGGTGGTTTGTTTCCTTATCACAGTTTCAGTCATTGCTGAGAGCATTTTAATAGTGGTATGCCTTCTTGTGTGCTACAGTAGTGTCTGGAAGGGGAAGTGAGGGAGGAGAACTGAAACTGTTGCTCCAACCTACAAACTGCCCTGAGCTTAGAAGTCCTAAAGGCTGAAAGACATCCCCATGTACATAAACACTACAACAAACAGGAAAATCACTTCAGGTCAAGCTATTAACATGTTAAAGTAGCAAGGAGTGTGACCACATTCTGTACCTCTAGGAGACTGGTGAGGAGGAGGGCAATGAAGTGCTCCCCTTGCAGCAGTACTGAGACAAGAGACCACATCCCAGAGAACATTAGCTCCAGGAAGGGAACAGTCTCCCCCACTCCTTATCATCTGTTTGTCTAGAACATAAATACATTCAATACCAGTGAGACTGGTAATGCCTTGTTTACTTTTGAGTCTGATAATCAAATAGAACTCCTTCCTCAATATCTTACATTGCAGATTATGAAGAGTTGTTAATTTACTTTCTCATAGAACATAATAATTAAGCTTGATTTCCTGTGAACTCCCCGTTTGTTTTAACTTAACTTTCCAAGAACTTGACTGTGGTATGGCATTTTATGAAATCAGAAGTTCAGGCAGTAAGTTTTTTTCAGATTCCAAGCCTGAGACATCCATTGCTTTGTGGTCTTCTGTGTTGGCTGGTTTTCTTGATAAGTGTTGTCAGCTCTGAAGACCTTTAAAGGCTTGGGGTGTGGGTCCCCAGCTTGGGCAGAAATTCCCCAGACAGCTTGCCCAGAATGGCTCAGGAGTTAAGTGCCCTGCAGCGCTCTCTGTTCGTGATATTTTGTGGCTGGAAGAGCTGAGTTTGAAACACCATCCTCTGTCAGCTACTGGCATTGTCTGGTTCAGCAGGGTGTGGGCAAGGTCCTTTTACTGTAAATCATTGGGGTAAGTGCCTCAGACTCAGTGTTCTCTGTTTCTCCAGTCTGCAGTGATGAGCTGACCCACAACTTCAAGGGTTTCACGGTAATGAACGAAAACGAGCGCTACGATGCTGTGCAGCACTGCCGCTATGTGGATGAGGTGGTGAGAAATGCACCCTGGACCCTCACACCCGAGTTCCTGGCAGAGCACAGGGTAATTTGTGACATCTGATCTGTTTGGAATTTCGATTAGCCTCTCTCTGTTTACAGCAAGAATTCATCCTTGGGGGTGACCTCTGCCTGAGCAAACTTTCTGTTGAAGCTCCTTAAATATAGAATGAACTGGGTTATGGGAATTGAGTGGGCTTCTTGGGAGTGTAGAAGCATTTGCTGAGCTGGCATGTAATGTTAAAATAAGGTAGAGATTGTGACATAGTGAAAAAGCCTGAGAGGGTTCTCACCGTTTCAGGAGAAGTTGATGCTGGTTACAGATAGGTATGAAATACAGTAGGGAGAGGATTACATGGGTTGGAAGCGATTTCTGGGGGGTGTCTTGTCCAACTCCCTGATTACAACAGGAGCAGCTTTCCTGCTGCAGGAGACCAAACAAGCTGTCTTGAAAGCTTTTTATCAGTTGGTGAGATAAAGTGAAAGGAATCTCTAACATCTGTTGAACAGCTTTGGGACGTGAAGGAGTCTCTGGGGAGCTTGCTTAGTTTACCATTGTTGCTGTTAACAAGCCATTTCTCTGTGGAGCTTAAAGCAGCTGTGTCCTTAGCCCAGCCTTTTCTTTCCTCTGTCATTGTCCTTACAATTCACAGGCAATTGCCACTGAGAACTTGGGACTACTCTGTTGTGTTGTAAAAGGGAAATGTCGTGCTGTTCTCTCTCACACCCCTGAGTGGAGGTGTTGAGCTGAAAGTTACCATCTTTCAACAGCAGCAGGAGATCTGCACATTCCAGATAAAATGTTGACTTGCTCTTTCAATTTTCAGATCGACTTTGTTGCACATGATGACATCCCCTACTCTTCTGCTGGCAGTGATGATGTCTATAAGCATATAAAAGAAGCAGGTGGGTCCCCATCAAATTCTCCAGGGCTTCCTGTCAAAAATCTTCTGTAGTTTCTCCTGTAATGCTAGATTTTGCCCCTCTGGGAGCAAGGTCTGCCCAGGAGGCTCTGGTAGCAGGAAGAAGCAGCTCCGGGACCAGCTTCATAACACTAGGACTGTTCCATGTCCCAGCCCAAGCATGGCCCAGCATTAATTCCTGATTTCAATCTAGTTGTTTTAATTGAATTAACAGCAATGTCTTGAAAACATACTACAGTTTGATCTATTCCAAACTCAGCCATCAGAGTGTTATATTTCCATCCAGTAAATTGCAGGACCCCATGTCCTGTCCTTGTTCCCACACTATTCTGTATGCAGTCAATATTTAAACCAGCTGAAGACCTTTTCTTTAGAATACCTGGTATTTTGACAGGGTTTTGACATGTTTTGGTCTTACTTAGGCATCCCTGGTGTTGTACATTTAAGGACAAAGATGTGAGAATAGTTGGGAGTGAGCTCTTAACAGGAGACATTGTTTCCTAATAGAGGTTGCAGCAGCTTTTTGCCAGGTGTCTTGCTCAAGCTGTCCTGGGTCCTTTTCCCCAACTCCAGGCATGTTTGCACCAACCCAGAGGACTGAGGGCATCTCCACGTCTGACATCATCACGCGCATCGTGCGGGACTACGACGTCTATGCCAGGCGGAACCTGCAGCGGGGCTACACGGCCAAGGAGCTCAACGTCAGCTTCATAAACGTGAGTTAAAGTGGGTCTTGCCACACGTTATGGGAGCCAGAATCCTGCAAAAGTGTGAAGAGACTTGTCTAGTGATAGCACAGTTCTGCCATGTGCCAGTGAAAGGCCTGTCTGCAGAGCTAAGGATTGGCACCAAACCAGTGTCCTTGGAGTAGAAATTAGACTTCCACCCCTGAAATCAGCTCAGGGACCCACTCAGAGGAACTGGAGTTTGCTAGTGCTGCTCTCTTGTCAGAGATGTCTTGATGATGTCTTACCTATTGAAAGAGCTGGAGGGAGGGTGTGTGGGAAAATGTATGTTTTCTTGAATGAAGAGTGAGCTGTTCTTGACAGCAGCTGCTGTCTCATCTCTCTCCTCTTCCCCCAACCACCTCCTTAGGGTAGAATCATTTGTTAGGATAAAATCTGATGCTGCTTCCACTGTATTTTTCCCTTCCTGGAGCTGCAGGAGCAGCAGTACTTGGGTAGGACAGAAGGATATGCCCTGATCCTGTGCTGAGCAGCTCTAGCCCTCAGAAAGAATACATGGCAGAAGACATTTTTGATGTTGGAAGTAGAGTCATAAACATTTTTTTATCACTCAAATACTGTGCCTGTGAACAACAATGAAACAGGAGAGGTAACAGCTGCTTGGCCTCTCTTTGGCACATAACTCTGCCTCTGTTTAAAAACACCCAGCAGAAAGACTGGTGCTGTTGTGATATGCAGAGAGACCTACAGCAAGTGACTCGAATCTAATCTGTGTGCTGTACAAATATTTCCCTTTTCCACGCACTCCTATTAGATAATGCTTATCTCCGGCTTTAGTCTTGCTTTGTGTACTGTGCCAGTGCCTGCCACAGAGTGTCTCACAGCCCCACTGTGTCTGCCACATAGTCTAGGAAAGAAGTGTCATGGAAGAGAAGAAGTGTCACCAGACTAATGGAGATACTGAGTCTCAAGCAGCAGTTCAGTGTAGTAACACAGAGCAGAGATGATCTCCAGTTAAATCTGGTGAGCTGTATTCTGATCCGCCACTCTCTGTGCAGGAAAAAAAAATACCACCTCCAGGAACGTGTGGATAAGGTGAAAAAGAGGGTGAAGGATGTAGAGGAGAAGTCGAAGGAATTTGTCCAGAAAGTGGAAGAGAAGAGTATTGATCTCATTCAGAAGTGGGAAGAGAAGTCCCGGGAGTTCATCGGCAATTTCCTGGAGATGTTTGGCCCAGAAGGCGCATTGGTAAGGAGTTGCTCTGGGAAAAGGGGAAAGGGAATCTTGGAGACATTAACGGACATTTTAGGGCTTCTACAGAGTCTTCAGAGGAAAGCTTTGGCATTTGCTGCAGTGCTCAATGTACTGCCAGTCTCCAGACAAGTTGTCCCAGGCTTGGGCGGCCTGTTTTCAGGGAATACTCACCATTGCCAAGGAGATAATGCCAGTTACAGTGTGGAGTGAAAAACTCCCCTGTCCCACAAGCTCACCTGTAAACTCCAGTTTGTGCCCTGCTGACCACTGAACTGCCAAGAGAATGGTGGTCACTTTGTCATTGGCCTGAGTCTGAAGCTACTTGTTTATACCAGGCTTCTTGCACTGTTGGGTGAATATTACAGGCATTTCATGTTAGAAATGCTTGAAAATAAGCGGAGATTACACTGTGTGCAGTGTCCAAAGCCCAGAGTGATGCTGGGGCTTTTTCTGCTCTTAAATAGCATGAAGGTCTGAAAGGACACAACTCAAAATACTGCAGAGGCTGTAAGTAGTGTCCATTTCCATGACTGTAATCCATGCTAACTGTCCTCCTGCTTCTCTAACCAGAAACACATGCTGAAGGAGGGCAAGGGCCGGATGCTGCAGGCCATCAGCCCAAAGCAGAGTCCCAGCAGCAGCCCCACACATGAGCGCTCCCCATCTCCCTCCTTCCGCTGGCCCTTTTCCACCAAGACTCCTCCTTCCTCACCTGCCAACCGCTCCAGGAACGAGTCTGCAGTCACCTATGACATCAGTGAGGATGAAGAGGATTAACCTACCTGCCAGGATTTGCTGCGGACCGCTAATCGCTGAATCATAAGTCCAGACCCACTGGGGAACTCTAAATGAGCAAGAGAGCCATAGGAACAGGGCTGATGGTGAGCACAGGGCCTTGGAGGCACCAGTTGCTCTTAGCAAGGGCTGCTGCCTGGAAGCACATTCAAACCTCCTCTTCCTTCTTCTCCTTAAATCCCCTTTTTATTGTTTACGTTCTAGCGGTTTCCAGGGTGAAGATGGTTTTTATATTATAAGAAAATACTTGTTAAAAGGGCAAAGAATAGCACTCGAGTGGCTTTTGGTTTCTTTTCCCTTGTTAAACCTCCAGGCAAGAGGGAAAGTGGGAAGACCAATATGTCTCTTCTTTCCTTCAGCTCCTCTTGTCTTATCCCCCCCACCCCCAGGCAGTATCTGTGCCACTGCCAAACGAAAGACCCCTCAGTTCCTCAACCAGCGTGACCTCGAGAGCACGCACGAAGCAGTGGTGTAATGAGGCTTTTAGGAAATAGAAACATCCCTGCTGGGCTGGAGCCGATAGGAATCTATCCAGCAGACCCTGTAGTGCTCGCATGCCTCTTAACTGAGCTTCCCAGCGTGTCGCAGTGAGGACGTGCTGGGCAGGGGGTACCAGCTTGGCACGCAGGAGTTACACCCGGGGAGGACTTGCAGCACTGTAGATGGCACACCCCATAAAGTGCACAGCATTCACAGCTCCAAACAGTAGAGGGGCTTCAGGGGAAAGGCCTTTCCAGCTAATCTTAACAAGACTGCTAAATCCTGAGTTAAAATTGAGCCCTCAGTTGCTGTTGGAGAGAAGAGAATGAATCTTTGCTTCAGGGCACTTGCTGTTGTGCATTTCCTTGGGTGTGTGAGAGCCTAGGTAGGAAATGAATGTGTGTAGTCTTTTGAGAAGTTCCTTGTTCCAGTCTGTGGTGTGTTACACGTTTTAGTGTCTGTCCAAACGGTCCCTCAGCACTGTGCTCTGTGTGTGTTTGTCTGTGTTTCAGTTGCTGTGCTCTAGGGGCTGGAGGAGTCCCTCTCACTGGTGCCATGAAGTCGCTGCTCTAAGGGCGAGGCAGCCAGTTTGCTGCCCCTGTCAGTGTGTGCAGCTGGACAGATGAAGGGCTCCAGTCCTGTGTGACAGTTATCTGGCTTGTGCAGTGCATGCAAAAATCTATGCCTGCTCACTCTGCTCCATGAGGCAGGATGGAAGGAGCATCAGAGAGTGCTGCAGCTTTTTAAGGTTATTTAAACACATAATTCTCGTTTGAGTCCATGGTCCAAGTTGTGCCTGCTGTTGTGTCTGTGATACACACTGAGCTTTGTGGCCTGTGGCTCCCCAAGGGGACTTGCCCTCCCCATGGCTGAGCAGGGCAGGTTGGTGCACCCTGTCCTGCAGCCAGCACTGGAGAAACTGGCCTTGCTGTCATGTAGCTGTGGAGCTTTTCTGCCAGGGTTTGCCTCTAATACCTATTGTCTCTGGATGGAGCTGCTGGGCTGAGTTGCCTGTATCCTGTGGTGCTGGGAACAGAGAACAGCTCAGGGCCCTGTCAGCAATGCTGCAGGGAGGTCTCCAGAGCAGGATGTGAGGCTTGGGGAGCAGCACATGCAAAGAGGAAACACATCAAGTGCTACCACAAGCTCTGCATGCTGTAATGCTTCCAGAGCACGTGGTGGCCCTGTGGGTAGGAGCAGACTACAGCTTCTCTCCAGCTTTTGTCTTGATGGTCTTTTGTCATGCTGCCCAAAGGGCATGACAGAGGTTCTGTGCTTCTCTTGAAGTCAGAACTGGTATGGAAAAGGGTATTTTGGGGATCACTAATCTGCCACTTGGACCTCTTTCAGCAGGGATGTGCACAGCTATGAGAGCATGGCTGGCTGCTGTGGATTTTAAACTGTAAGGAGCAAATAGCAGTCACATGGTAGAAGCCAGTTATTAATCCTCTGGTTTATGAGTGGTAGAACACTTATTTTGTATCACCCACACTGTCTCTTCCCTCATCTTCCCTTCCTCACCCTTCCCTCAGTATGGATGTTGCGGTTGCTTCCCTGAGCCAGATCACAAAGGCCAGGCTGCTTTAAGCCTTACTACTGTTTTAAACACAAGTTATGCAACAGTGTTCTGTAAGTTTGGGTAACCATGGTGTTTTGGATGGTGGCTTGTTCTGCAGAGACCTTAACACACTTGGTCTCTGCAAAGTCTGGGGTGCTTGATAAGAAGCCAGCCATGGTTTTACATGCAGCTTGTTTCTTGTAACCAATAATCTCTGCTTCCTCCTTGCACTGAAATTAAATTGGACACTGAAATCCCAGTCTAGTCTTTTATTTTCTTCCTTTGTTTTATTTTCTTCTGGATTGCTGGACCAGTCTTCTCCAGCACTGTCATGTTTTATCAGGAATAGGTAAGATCTTGATCTTTCAGCACAACGCCACGTTCCCCAGGATCATCTCATTCCCACATATACAGCCAGTGCTGTTGCTTCAAGGCTGTCCTGCATACCTCACTCTTCAAAAGAAGCATCCAGAAGAGACATGAAGTAAAAGGTGCAATGGAAAACAAAACTTTGCTAGCATGCAGTGAGAATCCTGAAGAGTTTGATGCTGCCAAATCTAGAAGCATCTATTCATGTGAAACAGCCCTATTTCACTTCCTCTGTAGATCTGGGGTGTGAGACCCTGGGAAAGGATTTTCTGATGCCAGAGAACAGCAGCAACAGGACAGAATTGAGAGGTACCAGGGATGGTGGTAGAAGCAAGAGCCTTGGAGAGTGCTGCAACTTTTTAATGTGTGATCTGCTTATTTGAAACCATGATCTGAGTTATGCTTCTGGTGTCTGTAATGAACACTTGGGGCCAAAAGATTTGCAGTGGTTTCTGCAAATTGTCATTGTTCCTGATGTCCATCCCCACGTCTAGAGCAGATACTGGTACTGGACCAAGGCTGGTTAAGGCAGCATTAACTAATTGCCAGTGTTATGAAGGTGCTTCAAGGCTACTTCCTTTACCTGGCACCTGACTGGCAGGTGTGGATGCTCCCTGTGTGCTTTCAGGAGCAGCCAGTGCCATGGAGAAC
The DNA here is from genome assembly GCA_910950805.1 of Acrocephalus scirpaceus scirpaceus. Lineage (NCBI taxonomy): Eukaryota > Metazoa > Chordata > Aves > Passeriformes > Sylviidae > Acrocephalus > Acrocephalus scirpaceus. The sequence goes on along the minus strand of OU383781.1, from coordinate 10,010,328 downwards.
AGGCCCCAGGGACAGGGGACAAGGCATCCTGATGCCTTGGGAGAAACCACTACTGGCCTGGTCTTGCCTTGGCTGTGGGACCCCAGCCAGCGGCACCCAGAGCTCAGTGTCACAGCTGGATGTTTGGCATCCTGTGACAGTCCCATGACATGGCTGTGTTCGTCTGGGCTCCATCCTCCTCCCCCTGTACGAAGTCATTTCCCACCCAGCCTAGGCAGAGATAATATGAACCCGGTCACCAATGCAAGACTCCAGTAAAAATTTATCTTTACTCAGTGCTAGACAAGAGCCTCCAGGCTGGAGGTGGCTCCATGGACCTCCTTGGCTTATAGCCTTTAGGTTTTAGACCTTCTCTTTCTCCTTCTGCCTCTTCTGCTGCCAGCAGCTCTCCAGGGTCAGGGGAGGAGGAGAGAAGGTTGTGCAGGGTAGACTGGTCCCTCACCCCACTCTGCCCCTTGGCACCCCAGTTTCTCCCTCCTGCTCACGCCTTGACATCAGTGCCTGCAGGTGTGCAGCTGACGGGCTGGTAGCCCGGCTTGTCATCCTGCTTGCGGTAGTACATCCGCGTCAGCACCGCCAGGATGAAGGTCTGCGGGATCAACAGCTGCGCGTGCATCTCTGGGAGAGGAGAAGGGTCATTGGAAGCTGCCTTCATCCACCGTGCCCACCCCCCATGCCATGCCACACGATGGAGGGGCTTGGCCGGGAGCATGTGGTGCTGCTCTCTCATCTCCCGACTTACGCTGTGACCTGGCCTTGGAGGAGAAGGGCGGCGAGCAGGCAATGCTGCCGTTGTTGGCCAGGATGCTGAAGATGGCAGGCTGGAGCGCCGTCAGGAGGAGCAGCATCTGTGACCACCAACACCCCAGTGGTGAGGGCTGTGCCCCTGCCCAGCTCCCAGCCTTCGCCTTCCCCGCTGTCCTGCAGCCAGCAGGGCTCTGGCCCAGCAGTGGCTCCTGCCCCACCGTCTTCCTTCATGCTGCCTCACCCCATCTTTGCTGCAGGAGCCCCTCATCTGGGAGAGAGGTGGGCAGGACAGGAGCTCACCTGGAAACAGGTGAACTTGGCCTGCATGTTCTGCTCAGCCAGGTGCAGCCGGGCCTGCCGGAAGAGGATGCCCAGGGCCCACAGCCCAAAGAGAGTAGAGACACCAACCAAGGTGTTGATCCAGAGGGCCACGCTCTCTGCTGAAATCTGAGGGGGACGCACAGACAACATTACTGGGCTGAAAAAGCTCAGGTGGAGGCTTCCTGTCTAGGTCATCAACCTGCCCATCCCTGTGCTCTGGCACTCACGTCAGCAGGGTTGTAATTCCCATCAGCAGCCAGGATCAGCCCCAGGAAGACAGCGACTGCCCTGAAGAAGGCGTACTGGAAAGTCCCCAGGATCATCAATTTAAGCTTTTTCCTGGCATAGTGAGAGAGACTGGTAGCACTCTGAGGTCCCCAAGTCCCTGCCCAGGGACTTCCAGCCCAGCAGAAGCAGGGGGTGAAAGCCCTCCAGGGGCAGAGGTTTATCCCAGCTCCCCCTCACCTGCTCATGGTGATTCGGGGCAGGCAGGGGCAGCAGCAGCAGCAGGGCCCAGTGCTGACCACCATGGGCACATCCTTCAGGGTGCTGAGCAGCGCTTCCTTCCCCCCAAAGCCCTCCACCATGACCAGCATCAGCAGGTAGAAGCAGACAGCAAAGTACCTGGGGAGGAGGAAGGCAGGTCAAGCCCTGTGGGCTCCGTGGTGCCCTGTCCCAGGGTGGGTGATACTCACGCCGTGGTGGCCATCTCCACCACCATCATGGAGCGTGGGAACCACAGGCCAAAGCAGCTGACCACGGACACAACCTGGGGGACACGTGAGCTTGGCACACTGACACTCCCCTCTGCTGTGGGCTGGCACCCCTTGGGTGGCCCTGGCCCCCCAGAGTGATGCCCCCCAGCACCCCTACAGCCCAGCTCACCGTGGGGGCTGAGCTGCTCCAGCAGAGGGTCTTCATCTTGATAGGGCAGCGGATCTTGCGGAAGAGGTACGAAACCTCCTCCACATAGATCACAACCGACAGCAGTGTCATGATGGTGCAGAGGCCCAGGATGATGAGTTGGGCCATGTCCAGCTCTGCCAGGGAGGGGTGAGAAGCTGCCTTCATCCTGTCCAGTCCCCCCTGGGGCCACTACTGCAGGGAGCTGCCCCATGACCCACCACTCCACAGGTTTAGGAAGCTCTGTGCCACGCCCTGCACATGCCTGTCTATGCCAGAGCTGGCCCTTCTGTGCCACTGCTCCCTGTCCCATGACACCTGCCCCAGTGCTGGCCCTTCCTGGGCTGTCCCCATCCCTGCAGGTAGGATTATGAGAAGGGAGGCTAAGGCCCCGGCAAGCAGGCCAGTTTCTGACTTCTGGGGCTGCTCCATGCCTGCACTTGCCACGGCCACCCTATCACCTTCGTCCCTGTCCTGCTCCCGCCAGCGACAACAGGAAGGTCCTCCCCACCCCGTCCCCCCACCTACGGTGCAGCAGCTGCCGGGAGGTGGGCGGCAGGGAGAAGCAGGCTGCCGGCACGCTGAAGTTCTTGATCAACATCTCCACCAAAGGGCGGGAGAACCTGCGGAGCAGAACCGGGAGTGCTGCACGGGGCCGCAGGGACACGGGGACACCCAGCCCCGCACGGTCCGAGCAGTCCCCTCGCTGGCTTGCCTCACCGCCAAGTGCCTCCCTTCGTTTACAGAGGGAATGAATCATCCAAAGTTCAGATCAAAAAAGTTGGATTTGCCCGGCTGGAGAGCGGCACGGGGGTCTCCAGCACTCACCTGGGGTCATCTGCCAGCTCCAAAGTGGGATCCATCCTGTTCGGCTCCTCGCTGCCTCCGTCCCAGTGGCTGTGGGGCTGCTCGTCACCGCCCGCCTCAGCTCCCCTTGCCCGCCCGCGGGGTCAGAGTCCCCAGGGCAGGGACCGCGGGACGATGCCGCGCCTCGTTCCAGTTTAACCACAGCCTCCAGAGCTTCCCTCCCTCTGCCGCAGCTGCGGGCACCCATTGGCGTGGCCCCACGCCATCCCGGCCCACTGAGTGCTTTGGCCACCAGGTTATCGACCCGGGGTGCCGGGAAGGCAGCTGTCACCCGTGCCGGCACGCCTGCGTGTCCCAAGGCCTGGGGCGTGGGGTACCTGTGCTGGGGTGACACTGCTGCACCCTCGGGTAGCCCGGACGTGGGCTGGTGGTGCCATGGAGGGCCCGAGACGTGTCCTCATGTCCCTTCAGCAGCAGTGTCGGGGTGGGCGGTGGTGCTGTGGGGCGGTGGGAAGCCTGTCAGCCCCTGCTGTGCTCTGCGGGCCCTGGGAGGACTTTGGGTGGCTCAGCTCCAGGGAGCCCGGGGCTGAGCCCTGCACGGAGCAGCTCCCACGGCACTAGAGGGCAGGGCTGGTCCAGCGCTCAGAGCTCTGGCCTCGGGACATGAGCAGCCCCCTGGCCTGGGGAGGGCACCCCCAGAGGGCTGGAGGGAACAATCTGAGTGGGGAGCTGGGGGCTTAGGCAGAGGGAGAAATGTACCCTTCTCTTATGATCCCAGAATCCTCATGGGTCCCAGGGGTGTCCACAGCTCCCAACCCCTCAAGGAAAATGAGTTCTGGGTCTCCTTGGAAGCACTACCCTTTGCCCCTTTGTCAGGGGGCTTCTGCTGCAGCCAGAGCAGCACCAGGGCCCCAGATGGGTGCTCTGCACCTTGCTGTAGGAGCAGGATGCTGCTGTCGTCATGGGAATGGGATGGTGGAGAGGGGTTGGGAGGAGGGAATGGGATGGGGAAGGAGGGAGTCCTGTGAGGACTGTGAGTGCATATCCAAGGTGCTGTTCACACCTGTCCCTCCCCTCCTCTCAGCCCCATTAACCAAGACCCATATCCCTGTCCCTACACACTGTACATGCCCTTTCCTGCCCTATATGCTGTAACCTAACCTGGTACACTGCATGCTGCACACCCAGCCCTCTGCACTCACACACACACACACTTACACCTTGCACAAGCAGACCCCTCACCATGGCTGCTCCTGGCCCCATGGGGTGCATGGGACTGATGGGAGTCCCCCACCCAGCACCCCTGTATCACCAGCTTTGCCTATGGCTGAAGAAACACATCAGCTCCTGTGACATCTGCTGTGCTGGCCTTTATGTCACTGCAGGCTATGTTATGGCAGTCCTGCTGTCCTGCTTATTCACCTGGGGCTCATCCCCCTGTGGTCCATTAGCACTAGGACGATCTGCACGTATCCCTGGCCCCAGGGAAGCAGAGCCAAGCCCCAGCACACAGCCACACGTGCTGCACCGCCCAGACATGTGCAGGAGCCTCTTCCCCTGCCTGGCATAGCCCCAGGGCCAGCACCACCCATGGGTGCCCACTGCACGGGAGCACGTGCTGACCCCCTTGACCACCACACCTGTGTCTGGTTGTCCCTGACTCACTGCTGCAGCACCATACTGATCCTTCTTGCCACTCAGGTAGTACCTGAGCCTGACTGAGCCCTGGTCCCTGCATTCCCCAAGCACAGCACACCCCGGGGTGCAAGGTACAGCTGTGGGGCATGGAGCAACGTGCCAGCCCATGAGGGGATGGAGAACATGGCTGAGCCCCAAGCACAGAGCACAGGGCAGCCCCACACATTGATGCTCTGCATGAGTGAGTCCCAGCACACATGCACACGTGTGCAAGGAGGGCTCCACTGTTGCACACACTTCCCTCTGCATCCCCACTGGGGCTGGATGCACCAGTGACACCCACAGCTCTGACCTACCTGCATCAAGCCCCCAGCCCCATCACCGTGCCCAAGACCATCCTGCATGGGGCCAGGACACACACAACACACTGCTCTGCTGTGGACAGTGTATTGGGGGTCTGGGTGTCACCACCCCAGAGCTGTCCCCTAGGGACATGGAGGGCTCTTGCCCCTGCAGCCCAAGGCACTGAGCCCTCCCTGCATTAACAGGACAGGACATGCCTGTGACTTGCTTGCTTCAACCTGCCCCAGGAGCTGGTGGAAATGGGTGTGAACAGGGGGAATGCAGTGAGATGGGATAGCCCTGAGTCCCTCCACCTTTTCCCTTATTCCAACCCCTATCCATACCTGGGATGTATGGTCCTGAAGCCATCAGGGTGCAGGGCCACCCTTGTTCCCCAGTCAGCCTTCTCTCCACAGGCTGCTACCATGGCCAAAAGCTGGCAGGTGAGCATCTCCTGGCATGGCATGGGGGGCAACAGATGGGTCAAACTCCCACCAATTCTACCTCAGCCCCAGACCTTCAGGATGCTTCAAGGCAGAGCAGCCACAGGGATCCCCTTTCCTGCCAAAAACCCTTTCAGCAGAGAAGGAAAAAAAAACCTGCAGCAGCACTGGAAATTCTCCCCATTTACTCATTTAGCTTTTTTTTTATTTTAAACAAAACTCTTTGACCATGGAAATCCTGCCCCCTCCCCCCCTCCAAAAAAAAGCCAAGCAGACCCTCTCAGCATACCAGCATCGCCCACACTGCTGCTGTGTCAGCATTCCCCAATACTTGGAAAAGCCCTTAAAATGCAAATATTTGTATGGGGTTTAGACAGTTTTCCACCCATCACTAATTCCCTGTGGCTATGGCCAGAGGGGCTGACCTCAGTGGGCACAGCAGGCTCCCAGCTGACCATCACCAGCTTCCCAATGGCCAGGACATGGCAGGGAAGAAAACTCCTCATTTACACCCTTGGTAGGAGCTGGTAGGAGACCAAAACACATTCCTTCTCATACTCTCCCACCCAGAGCCTGAGGCCATGGTGGATGATTGGGATGCTGGGGAGTGAGAACCCTATGCCCAGCTCAGGCTGTGGTCCAGCCAGACAAGTGGACAATAAAGATCTGCACCCTGAGCTTTTGGTGATCCATGGTCACTGCTGTCATAGGACAGACCCTGCTCAGTGGGACAGAGCAGCTAAGATTCTCCCACTCCCAAGGGAACTCCCACACTCTGCCCAGTCCCTGTGCCAGGCAGGACCAGCCCCTGAGAACATTGGCACCCCATAGCATGAGGGCCTGTCTGTACCCACATCTGGGGAAAACCACACCCCACAAGCACCTCTTCAAAGGGATGTGCCCATGCATGGCCACAGATGACCCTGTTCCCTTCACTCCTGGGGTTTAGGAGACAGTCAGCATCCCCACCCCACCGGTTTTCCAGCAGCACCCTGCCGAGCCACTCGAGGGTGGGCACAACTCAAGAAATAAATAAAACACAAAGGTCTTTCAGACTTGTGAAAGGGCAGAAAAGCCTGTTCCAGGATGCTGGCCCTTTTGAGCCCTCTCAGCCCTGCAAGCATCTCCCTGGTGGGGAAATTGCTGCTGAGAGTTTGGTGGAAGTGGAGGAGGGGTGTGGCTACTGGTGACAGTAGTAAAACTGCTGCCACCATCTGCCTTCAATGTTCCAAAACAATCCCCAACTGCCCAGCTCGATGGCCTTGCTGGACACCTGCAAATCTGTCAACGTCACAGCAACACTGGCCACCAGGCTGGAGAGGGGTCCCAGAACTTTGAGCATACCCCTGCAATGGTCAGTGTGGGGCAGTGACAATGTCCCCAGCCCTGGCCCCAGCACAGCAGGAACAGGTCTGGCTCCCCTCAGCCCCAGGTCTGGAGCCGCCCCACTAATAGGGATGGCAGGGAGCCCTTCCCGTAGCTGGCCCACAGATAAGGCCCATGTGTTCCCCACTGATTGCCCCAGAAGGCAGCTGGAGGGGCCGGAGCCACCATCCGTGGGAGATATGGCCAGAAGGGAGCAGTGGGTGATGAGAGCAGGGGGGCTCCTGCAGGGGTGTGAGACACTGGGCCCCTCTGGGTCCCTTCTCTGGGCAGGTGAAGGTGCCCTGGCTGCCCTGACAGCACAGATGGGGTGGGAGAAAGTGTGACCCTCCTGGCAGAGGAACAGCTCTGTAAAATGGGCATGAGTCCTGCACCATGAGGGTATAGAGGGCTCAGTCTCTCATTGCTCTGGTGCCTGGGGAAAGATCCGTGTCAGGTGTTATTTACAGACCAAGCTGGCATTTAAGATGGGGGGGATACTTCCCTGGGAGCCAGCTGGCTGCCTCCAGTGTCTGCCTCAAGGTCACCAGGAAAAATGCTGGCCTCTGAGGGGTTTGGGGTAGGAATCCTTCTGGCCACAGCTTTCCCTTCTGGGCAGGGAAAGTCCCCTTTTCCCAGCATGAGGAAATAAGGATCATTCCTGTAGGAGACCCCAGGCCCCAAGTCTCCTGCCTGGCCATGGGTCATGGGACACCCCCAGGAGGTGGCCGTGGGACAGCAATGGTGGGGTGACAGCGGCAGAGTGTGGCATGTGGGGGAGCACAGGGCGGAGCTGGGGATTTTTGCTAACCAGAATAGCTCACTGTTTCACAGAAAACCAGCCCCGGATGTCTAACCTTCTCGGGAAGCAGAAGTGCTGCAGAGGGTGTGTGGGCAAAATCTCCCCATGCTCTAGCTCTCAGAAACATTGCTCAGCCATAGCTGGGGAACCAGCTCCTGTGCATGGCCCTGGTGACACCCCCAGAGACTCCCCTGTCCCTTCCCGTACAGGTCTGGGTGCCATCACAGAGGCTGCCACCCTGACTAGGCTCCCATGCTGTCAGGCTGGGAAGAGAAGTGAGACATTGACCAGGACATCACTGTGTCTGTCCCACAGCACCTAAAGGGGTCACCCCACAGGGAATTGGTTTGTGAGCCCTCAGCATTCCAGCTGCAGTTCAGGTCACCTCTTCCCAAAACTGCTGAGATCATTTGACCATGCGCATATATTCATAGAAAAGCCAGACATAACATATACACACACATTTATAAATATGTATGTGACTTTCTATACTATCTAGGATCTTGTATAGTGCGTAAAAACTGCGATAAGCTGGGATGGGTGTGCCCCCAGGAGTGGAACAGCTCTTCCCCACAGGCTGCCTTATCGCCCGTGCCACAGCCTCAATCACGCTTCCAAACCATTCCTGGCGTACTGGCCCACCCAAGGGCCCACTGGCCCCACGGATGACCAAAGGGGCTCCCCAGGGCAGGGGGCTGCCCTTTGCAGTGCCTAGCATTCCACAAGTCATCCCCCAGACAGAGAAGAGGAAGAGGATGGCGGGGCCTGTCCCTGATTTGGGAGGAAGGGGAGCCCACCATGAGATGAAAGAAGCCCAAGAGAAGCTGGATGAAACCTTTCTATGATCTGGATCAAGGCCATCAGAGCAGCTTTGATGGCCCCAACCTTCTCCTCCCATTTCAACAGAGCCTCACAGATGGGGTACCTGATAACACCCCCATCTTCTGTCCAGCTCTTCTGGCCCCCTTTCTGTTTGCTTTTCCTCGCAGCAGCTCCACGTCCGATGGCGCTGCACTGGGCCAGAAGGGAAGTGACCAAGCTGTGGGGCTCAGCATGGTGAGGGCTTTGTGTCCTTCAAAGGGGACGAACAAACGGCAGCAGTTCCAACCCAGCTGGGGGGATCCTGCGGAAATACCACAGTCAACACTCTTGGGAGCTGCTTCCTGCCTGCTCCAGGGCTTTGGATGCAAAGAAGTATTTTCCTGCCGTAAGGTAACATCTGCATTTCCAGTGGGTGTCCCAGTGACATGCCACTGGTTTCTTAGAGCCACCCCCAACCTCTGAATGAAAAGGCACCTTGTTTGAAAAACAGAGGGGCCTTTTTCTGCCACAGCTACCTAAAACAGCCACGTCACTGCTGATGTTTGCTTTGGTGAATGACGAGGTTAACACACCCTCTGAGTGGGCTGTGAGCGTTTGCTTTGGTCAGGAGCTTTATTTTCATACTCGTCTGAATTGCAAGAAGATCACAGGTGAAAATGCTGAGGCTTTAAAAAGTCAGATGGACAAATATTTTCCTAAAAAGCCAGTAGAGACACGGTGTGTTTGTGGAAGGGAGGTGCTGCTCCCCTGATGACCCTGAGCCTTCCCAGCTCCATGACACCCACCCACCAGCCCCGGCCACCCCATGGGGTCACCCACAACCACTTGAGTGAGGCATAGGGAGTAGCCCCATCTGCTTGGGGAAAGTCTTCAGCCCTTGGTGGCACTTCTTCAGCTGTCCCTAAGTCATTCTGCCTGCCAACGCAGCTGGGAAAGCATCCCAAGTGCAGCTCAATGGGAACCAAAGAAACCACCTTCCCTTCCCTTCCTGTCACCTCTACCAGTGCCAGGTCCACACCAGGGTGCTGGGCAAGCACTCCCACCTGCTGCCTGCTCCCTCCTGCTTTGGCAGCAAGGAGGCAGAGGGATGGGAGGGGATGGACATGCCTGGAGAGGTGTGGGCACACTCATGTTGGGTGCATGTGTGGATAGGGGCAGACATGTGCATGTACACACGTGTGTGTGCCCAAACTTGTGACCCAGGTTTGTCCACCTGGCTGTCATCCACACCTGTGAGCACAGCACCCTAAGGGGTGCAAGGAGTCAAGGCAGAGGGTGGTGGGGGCCCAGCATCACCAGTTCTTGCTGACAGCCAAGTAATACTCAGCCCTAGACAAGCCTCTCTCCTTGATGTACTTTTTCCCCAAGTCCCTGATAAAACAAAGGGACAAGGCCTTTCAGCCCCAGTTCCCAGTGATGAGGAAGGGAAGGTAGGGCTGGAGCAGCACTAGAACACTCACACATCACCCTAGGCCCCTTTGCCATTTTTGTATCTGAGTAACAAATAAAACCTGCAAATTCACATCTGTCATGAAAGCCACCGGGACACGCACAGGCAGAGAAAGGTGATTTCTCCAGAGAAGGACAATGACACTCTGCAATGGCATGAAAGTGAGGAGAGAGCCACAGAGAGGGGCTGCACTGGCACAGAGGGCTCAGCAGCCCTCAGGGCAGTTCTCGTGGACATACTGAGCCAAGCAGAGCTAAAGGAGAGGCTGGTGCTGGAAACAATCCCTGCTGACCATTCCTTTAGAGACCACAGATGACTAAAAGTCAGGTGCTAAAACCAAATACAGCCAGTTACTATTCACTGGAGGAGTGGGGAAGAGAGCAAGGGAAGTTGTTTTCATTAGTTGGACTAGAGAGTTTTTCTAGCTGCAGGAAAGAATTTGACTCTCAGGCCTCATCAAGACAAAAATACAAAATTATTTCTTTTTTCCCTAGGGTAAAACCAGCTTTTCCCACTGAGCCAAGACAGAGGGGGACAGGCAAAGTTTTTCCTCCTCACAGCCCACCATGGAAATTTGCCCTTGAAGGGGACCTGGAGGGACAGTGCCTGCCAGGGACAGGAGGCTGTTGCAGGGCAGACCAGCAGGCATGGGAACATCAGCCTTTGGCTGAGGCACGGGCTGCTTATCTCATTACAAGAGCTGGGAGTGTCACGGGCCTTCTCCAAGCACACACTTCCCCAGGGGGATTTGCCCTTGAGGCCCTGACCAGCTTCTCCTGTCCCAGGGAAAACTATTCCAATATCATATTTATATTGACCATGTCTGTTGCCTGCCCGTGCCTGGCAGTGGAGGCTGGCTGCAAACTTCAGCTCAGCCCCTGGCATCCCACAACAGCCCAAGACAAACGCATGAGCCCCCCAGAGCCGTGTCAAGCACCTGATGAAAGGTGATGAAAGCATCCCATCCCTGGCTGCCAGAGACAAATTAAGGTACCCTGGTTTGAGCACCACATCTCACTCTCTGCTCCATAAATAAACCTACAAGGCACATGGCATTCACTGGGTCCCCATGGCACAAAGCTAGCACACAGCAGCTGGGAGCAGGTATTGCAGCTGCTGCTAGTGGAGAGAAGCACAATTAGCAGGTAGTGAGAAAGCTCCTGCTCTCCCTGTTCAGCCCCACTGTGCTAATCCCATCCCAATTAAAGCCCCCTCTTTTCTTTCAGATATTGCTATGAGAGATTAATCCACCCTAAAACAAGGTATTTCCAGCAGGTCAGCAAGACAAAGCCAATTCTCAGTTTGCAAAAGGCTCTGGCACCTGCCTGGGAGCATTTAATTACCCTGACAATGGCATCAAAGAAGAAGGGCAGTGAGACCCCTTCAATCACAAATCCACAGAGGAGGCACCACTTTGCCTGCTGCTCCCACATGCCTGGGGCCAGCACCTGCAGGCTGCAGCCTCTTCCCAAGAGCAAAACTATCATCCAGCCCTCTTAGGGACATCTTTTTCCCCCCAGAGCCTGCAATGCTGCACAGGGTACTGGCTTTTTTATGTCGTGCTTTTCCGTTGTCCTTTGCTCTTATGCCAATTAATGCACATTATAAAAAAAAAAGCAGTGGACAGTTCTCTAAGTCAACATGTGCCCTTATCAAAGAGGGTGGTTCCCACCGAGCAGGCTCAGGCTCTCATCCGAAAGCAGCAGTGTGTGCAGACGCAAATCAGAGGCAGAACTTCCCTGGGCTTTCCAGGCCCTTTTGGGAGCACAGGAGTGAGCAGAGGAGACTCTTGAAGGACCAGACCCTGCCAGCGAGGTACAGCAGGTACTGCAGAACCCAGCCGGGCAGATAAATGTCCAGCATACAAAGCAGATCACTCCCACACTATCTTCATGTCCTTTCATGGCTCTGTCCAAGAATGCATGGAGCTGCTTCCAAGGCTGTCAAGTAACAGTAACTTTCCTTCAGTAACTTTCCTTCCACATATGCTTCTTGAGCAAAACACCACAAACTGTGGATATATGCCTGGCCTTCTAACCACCAAGTCTGGAAGGGAAAAACCCCAACAGCCCTCAGCCGTGGCAAATGCTGATTCTAAAAAAGTGCTTGCAAAATTGCACATGAAGCACTTCACAACAGTGAATGCTGGCCTGGAGGTGCACTGAAGAAGGAGAAGGAGGGACTGTGCCCTGCACTCCAGATACAGATCAGCAAGAGCCAGAACACAGTGGACCAAGGGAATTCATGAGGCGCCCACGTTTTCAAGGAAGAGACCCACATGACTGTGTCCAGCTCCTGTGTTCTCTCCCCGCTGCTTTCTTTTCCCTTTCCAGTTCCACTCACTCAAACCCTTGGCCCCTTGTGCCGGGGCCAGTGCATGGGCAGCCATCAAACACACGGGCTCGCTTTTTCGGCAGCGCAGAGCGCGACCGACCTTTGATGTGCCCGAGGGCGGCCACGCTGCATCCCCCCGCTTTTCAAAGGCAGGTCCTCGGCCATTGTGTTCACATCCTGAGCTTGTTTGTACACTTGCTGGGGGGCCCCAGCCCCGCAGCCCTCCTGCCACCGTCGCAGCCGCCGTGACCCGCAGATAAAAGCAGGCGGGCTCAGGGGCAGAGCCGCTATCAGAGCAGGGGCAAACGGCACCGTCCGAGGTGCAGCTGCCGAGATAGCGGAGCTCAGCCCCGCCGACCCCGCAGGGGTGAAGGCTCCGGGTCAACGACAGCCCCACAGATCTGCACCGGCCGCGGCTGCTGCCGGGGCACTCGGGCTGTTGGCAGGAGCGGTATCAGCGCCATGCACGCCAAGGGATGTCCTTGTGCTGCTGCTCTCCCCCTCAGCTGCATCTGGGGAGGGCCAGCGTCTTGCCAAAAGAGGTAACTGCCATGCGGGAAGCAACACTGAAGTGCTGCTCTTAGATCATGGCTTCATCTCTCCGTGCCCTCTGGGCAGGCATAAAGCAGGGTAACCATCCACCCTCCTCCCTGAAGGTAAGGCAGGGTGATGCAAGGAGCACAGAGAGGTCCCCAGGACTCAGTGGTTAAAATCCCAGTGAAACCCAGTCTTTGCAAGCGAGGAAGCCCTGTTAAAAGAGCCAGACTGTTTTAGTCCCAGTGGGGCAGTGTCCAAGTATGAGCCTCTCTGCTGGGCCTCCATGCCAGCCCCTGGCAAGCAGAGCAGCAGTAACGACCATCACTGCACCCATATCCCTCCTTGTGTGATGGGAGAGATGGGGAGGTGAGCCTCCACATTGCAGGAAGGCAGAAAAAAGTCTCAGAGGACTTTGAGGGGGTGGTCCGTGGGATACCCCAGGTCAGAATCTTTATAGGAGCAAGAGCCCATGCTGTCCTCAGCCCCACATCTCTCCTCCAGGTGCTCGGTGCTCTGTCTCCTCTCCAGCTTACTGGTGGCCTCCAGGCCAGCTATGGAAAATGTGGAGAGCCAGGCCAGCCCCAGGTGCTTCCCCAGGAAGGATGCAAAGACAGCTGTTATTTTGAAAGGACAACAAAGCTGTGGCCAGTTGTCAGCTTTATCCACTGCATTTTCATTCTTTCAAGTGCCTTTTCCCTCACCTCCTCCACAGCCTCTTTGCTACAGGACAAGAGGTAGCAGATCCTCTCCCAGATGCCAGTGCCTGTCACAATCCCTCTCCAACTACTTCACCCACTTTTTGTCTGTCCAGGCAATTGAGAAATGCAGCAAAGGCCAAAACACATGGTCTTGTGGAGGGTGGGGGCACTCGTGGTGTTGTGAAATTGTTGGCTTGAATGGTGAGACAGGAGCAGAAAGGGCAGGCTCTCCTGGGAGCCATGCTTGCCAGCCCTAACCTGGAAGGTTAGGGTAGTAGAGGGGTTGCAGTATGATTCTGACACAAAAAAACCCCCTAGATTTCTCAGCTTCCTGGGACCTATAATAGCTGGCTGCATCCATGAGGTGCAACCCATGAGGTGACCAGGGAGCACAGTGCATGCCTCAAACCTGCTCCCAGGGAGGCAGGAGTTGGCACTGCTACACCTCTGAGTGGCTGGGATCCAGAGGAAGCAGGTGCCATTCAGGCCAGAAGATCAAAGTCTTTCTTTTGTCCCCAAATGCCAGTTACCTCTCTGGCTCTGCATCCTGGGGTGCCTGAACAGCCAATGGGAGCCCTATAACCACCTCCCACCCCACAGACCACTGCATGTCCCACAACCCCTGGTCTCAGCCCAACAGCAGATTCAATTTAGCACCACTCCAGAACTTGGTTCCAGGTTTTTCCATCCCTTCCAGACTGAAGAGCCATGTTAGTCGCAGTATTTCTTGCCATAGAAATGTTCAAGTCACCTCACAATATTGTTCGTGATAAGCTGTTGGAAAAGCAACTTCTCACAGAATATTCTGTGTTGGAAGAGACCAACAAAGATCAACCCTTAAGTGAATGGCCTATGCAGGGATCAAACTCATACCTTGGCATTACTAGTACCATGCTCTAAGCAGCTAACCTCAGAGCTGCATGTGTTTTTAAAAAACAGAGGAAGGACACTGGCACATCATGAGATATTGTACAAAAGCATGTGGAGTCATTTGAGTCGAGTCAGAGGACTCACAAGCCCCCCAGGAGTTCAGGGGGCACAAGACATCTCCTAAAATAGCCAAGCCACAATGAGGAGGAACACCCTGATGCTGGGAAGACAGATCAGAAGTCAGCAGTAACCAATCCTACATCCTCTTTCCTCTTCATCTATTTCCCAGTTCTTGCTCTCTGCTCCTTGGAAAGATTTTTGGTTGGGCTGGGCAGCCTGAGCACCTGGGCTCAGCATCACCAGCAGTACAGGCACGCTGTGTGAACAGCAGGTGTCCCTGAGAGAGGTGGCAGCAGCCACCAAGCACCGATAGCCAGTCAACTCCCAGTCTCTTGCAAGGTGAAGAGTGCTCCACTGCTCACGGGTACACAACATTGCCTTTGAAGAAACCTCATTTTAAGGTATTTCACTGCCAACACCAGCTGAGGTGCAAAAATGTCCGAGTTTCTAGAATGTCAGCTGTCTTCTCTTTTTTTCCTGGCACGTGTAGAAATGGGGAACTGACTGTTCGGCACACGCATGTTGTGATTGGGAACGGAAAACACCTGCAGCAAGTCTCTGCCGGGGCAGGTCGGGGCTGGCACGGTTGGTGCAGCACCTCCCTTGCTATAGCCAGAAGGGAGGCACAGCGAACCGAGGCCACGGGGAGGAATAAATCCGATTGCCGCCTTCCTTGCTTGCATTGCGGCATTGCTCCAGGGAACGTCCAGAACCTGAGCTCTCCTGCAGGTGTCCCTCCTTTGGCGGGACCTCGGTGTGGAATCGCTGTCCTGCGCCTGGCACGGTGTGCACAGGTAAAGGAAGGGGAGGGTTTGGTGGGAGGAGCCTAGGAAGAACATTTAAAAAAGGGCAAAGCTGCAACTGCTTTCCCCAGGATACACTTTCCTGAGCAGCAAGCTGCATCCAGGCCGTTGTGGTGTGAAACGATCAGAGCATCCAGCCTGCGGGACTGATCTAAACTTTTTCTGAACCCTCCTACAACTTGGGCTTCCACCAAGGCACCAGCCAGGAGCACGTCCCACGGGTCAGTCACACGCCAAGTGACAGTAGTTTTCCTTCCCATGACTGGCATCACCACAGTGGGTGAGGGATGAATCTGGAGAAGAAAGAGCCTGGAGCCTGGCTCAGACCTCCTCTGGTAAACAGAACTGGCAGGTCTGCCTGCACAGCTGGCCTGAGAGACATTTTGGACACTTGTCTCCAGACGTCCATGCTGAATTTCAGGTCTAGTTAATCCCCCTTTTATTAGCACAGGAATGTATTGCTTTTCACCAATAATCCTCTTTGCAATCATGTGTTCTGCCAAACTACAAACTTTCTGCTCCCATCCTTCTTTCCTGGGAGAGGATTTGAAGCAATAATCCGGGCCTACTGATTTATTTTTCTAATGAGCAAGGGACAAATGAGCACAGTACTGCAGAACACGTGCATACATGAACCTTGAAGCATTCCCTAGTTGTGGCATGATTTGAGGGATGCCTTAAGCTGAAGGACTAAGGCTGGAAGCAGTAACATTCTCTCACAGTGGGCCACAGGCAGCCTGTGTCTTGATGTGAGCTGTCCATACTTGTCATGTTTAGGGGCTGGAAGACGTAATACCTGCCACACTTCCCATCATATAAATAAAATAGCAATCTGTGCAGCCCAACACAAAAGAAAGGCACTTTGGATGTCTCTGCCCATTCAGATTTAAAAAGACATCCCTGAGTATGTATGACTTCCTGGGAGGACCTGTGGATGCTGAGAGCTTCCCAAGCTAGAGCAAGTCCTGTGTCTGGTTTTCACCACCCAGGGAGGAAAATATTTTTCCAGCCGTCATCCCTCAAAATGCTCCAAGGGTTGGAATGCTGAATCTGTGACCCACTCCTACTGTGGTACAAGCATGCCTTCCCACGAAGAGTTGTTAACCTCATCTCCTGCTACACTTCCAGCCCTTCCTGTGGAGAAGCTGGGACTTGGTGTGCACCCAGTGAAACACATGCCACTTGGCAAGTGGCTCCTCCATGGTACCAAGGGTACCTAAAGGCAATTTATAAAGCATGCAGCTTCATTCTTTATAAAGGAAGTAGGTCTAGTGAGGAGGGGACCCGTAGAGAAGAGGGGACCAGTCTCTTTGACCATGCCTACAGAGGAGGATTAGAGGATATGGCCTTTAGCTGAGATGGGAGATTCGGATTAGGTCTTAGAAAATTCTTTTTCACTGTTAGAGTAGTCAGGCACTGGAACAGGTTTCCTAGAGAGGTGATGGAGTCACGATCCGTGGAAGTGCTTTAAAGGTACTTGGATCTGGTGCTGAGAGCACGGTTTAGTGGTTACGGTGGTGGGGCTGGGTTGATGGATAGACTGGATGATCTTGCAGGTCTCTTCTATGATTCTTACGTTCCCTCTCCGCAGCAAGGCCAGGCAGGGCACTGAGCAGCGACACGCCCTTGGGGGGCTGTGCGACACGGACCCGCAGCAGCCGCAGACGAGCCTCCGAGACGCGCCCACCGCCGTGCGCGCCCACCGCCGTGCGCACAGTGGCGGATCGTATCGGCGGGGATCAGGAGGCGGGGCGCACGGCGGGCTGATGATTGGGCGGGCCTGTGAGCGAAAGGCATTCACACTACGGAGCCGCAGTGGAGCGCCCCGGCGGAGCGGCTGCGGGTGAGCGGGCGGCGGGGCCGGGCACGGCCGGGAGGCCAGGGAGCGCGGAGGGACGGGCGGGCGGGCAGGCAGGAGGGACGGACGGACGGACGGAGGGACTGACGGACGGAGGGAGGGAGGCAGCACGGCGGCGGCGGAGCGGCGGCAGGCTCGGGGCCCTGGCGGCGCTGCGCGGCCTGCGGCATGCGGCAGTGTCCCTTGGAGCACGGCTCCCGCAGCGGGCACGGCGCAGACGCGGGGCGGACGGGGCACACGGGGCGGACACGGGGCACACGGGGCGGACACGGGGCACGCGGGGCGGACACTGGGGACACGGGGCGGGGACGAGGACGGGGCGGACACGGGGACGGAGCGGGCACGGGGCGGACGTGGCGGACGTGCCCGCGGCCGGCGGCGTATCGCTCGCGTATCGCCCGCGTATCGCCCGCACTGCTTATCTGGGCCCCGCGGGGCGGCTGCTCAAACATGCTCGCTTTTCTCTCCTTTCTTCTCTTCGCTTTATTTCTGAAAGATTGGGGCCCGGCTGGAGGGGCTCGGGGAGGCGTCGCGCACCCGGCCAGCATCCCTGCCAGGTGCGGTGCCCGCAGGCCCTTTGTGCTTCCCGGCGTCTTCCCGGGTTTCCTTTTAGCAGACCCTCTACGTGCTCAGCCCACTCGTGCCTTGGTGGGAGCCTGCGGCCTCAGGTTGTCGCTTGGGAAAGGCTTCTCAGATTTGTCGGGGTTTCATCTCCGTGTGTTCTTGCCCTAAATAAAACGTGAAATAAGCAACGGCCACTGTTAACCTTTGATCTCCAAATAAAACCTTGCAGAGCTCCCAGGTGTAGAGCTAATCCACGTGCACCTGAACACCAGAGCCACTTCTTAGAAGCGCTGCTTGAGGGCATACTCAGGTTGCTTTCTCCCAACCTTAACACCTGTCTAGACACTCGCTAAATTGCAAACCTTTTTCAAGAAGAAATTGAGAAGTAAATCAGTTACAATTTTCTTTTCAGATATGTTTGCTGTTTACAGAGAACTTAGAATTTTAAAAGTTGCTGAAATGATTTTGGAGAGATGCTCTTAGTGATTTTCCGAGACTTTTCAAAACAGAAATTGCCTTCACAAAGTTGTAGAGAACATAGCCATCTGGGAGGGATGTTCATATTAGAAGTGTTTTGTCGGGATTGGAGTGTGTGCTGCTTTGCCTTATGGCCTTGTGCAGCTTCTCTCTTCCAGCTGGACTCTTCCTGTCGTTGAGACAGGCCCCAGGAACCTTAAATATCTAGAGTCCACTGTCACAGTTGAGTAAATGCCTCTTGCCAGCACTCCTTGAATGGAGATGTCCCCACCATTAATAAGACCCTTGGCTGAACTTAGCCATTGGAGACTGTATTCCTCATTTATACACCTGTCACTATGGCCAAAGTTTAACAGAAAGAGTTGATGTGTTCATTGGAGCTTATGGGCGTGGGAACTTGCATTCAAGGTTCCTGTAGGTTCACTAATGTAGTGACTTATGTAGAAGTGTGCACAGAAAATCCACGGGCAAGCAGTGCTACTAGTGGTAGTAACTGACCTCAGGTGTGTGCTGTAGTGGCAGGGGAACAGCCTAACCTGACTACTTACATTCTGAATTTCTAGGGCTTTGGTGAAGTTTGCATTCATCCAGAAGGCAATGGAACATGCCAGAGCAGCATTCTCTAACTTGGTAAGACACAGTACCCCAACTGTTTGTCTCTTGGTGGGCTGATTATACCGCAGAAGAAAGGTTCAGTAACATCTGTGTATGCAATTTTATAATATTCTTTTTACATTTTTTCATGTAGTTTGTTATCTATTTAAACATACGTGGATTGTAGAATTGAGTATAGCCATCCTGTGCTGATGGAACACAGGTGGCTGTGTTGATGGAACTGTATGAAAGATATCTGATGAATTGGGAGCTATATTTATTCAAAAAATATCACTACTTATCAGTATTGGAGAAGATGATGAATCCAGTGCAGTGTTAGGTGCTGCTGTGTGGGTGGTGAGCCAGATGTCACTGGAAGTATCTGGTCACGATAAGGAAGTATCTCAGGCGGTTCAGTGCTGGCGGGGTTATCACTAACTGCTATCATGTTTT
This sequence comes from Acrocephalus scirpaceus scirpaceus, assembly GCA_910950805.1. Lineage (NCBI taxonomy): Eukaryota > Metazoa > Chordata > Aves > Passeriformes > Sylviidae > Acrocephalus > Acrocephalus scirpaceus. Next base: position 9,991,383 of record OU383781.1, on the reverse strand, counting down.
GGTTCTCTGAGAGCTGGTGAGAAAGGGCGGGACTGGGCCTTGAACAAAGTTGCAGAAGGAAGTGCTGCTGAGGAAGCCGTTCAAATGCCTACTGGGACAATCAACATGTGTTCTATTGTTACTTGAGGGGTGGGAATTCAACAAGTCCAGCTTTTGAAAGCAACCTGTATTTAAAACAAATGTGCAGGAGGAGGTACTTCTGGTATTGTTCTGCCAAGCCTGCTGGTCCTAGAGTTTGGATTGTGAAATTACCTGAGGCTAGGACTGCAAGTGTGGTGGTTTGGTCTCTGAACAAGAATGGAGGATATGTGGGGTTGGGGCATGTCCTCTGTTAGGACATGCCTCAAGTGTGAGGGAAGCCAAGCTGTGGAGCAGCTGAGCAGGGAGAGTGTTAGGACAGACTGCAGTGTTGCTCTGTCTGAAATTTCAGCAGGCAGCCACTTCATTGTGGGTCAGAGTGAAACTGCAGGTCTGAAATGACACTGGTTTCTTTTGCCCAAGCAAGCAGATATCTGGTCTCTTCAGTTCTAACTCTGATGTAGTTTGAGAGTGAGCTGAGAACTATGGATGAGCTGCTGAGGTTGTAACAGGGCTTGGGTGCTTGGTACCAGCTGCTTCTCCAGTACAGAGGAGAGTGCTGCTCCCAAAGCTATTCCTTTGGCCTTTTAGCCAGTCTCACTCTACTCCCCAGCACAACCATGGCTGCAGGCAGTTTCAGCGTCTCTAATGGAGGCTGAGTGGTTCAGGCAGTGCCTGGCTATGCCTGGAATTGAGTTAATCTGAGCAACTGCCTTGTGCAGGGACTGCTGTTCTGTGGGGGGCTGGGCTGTGCCTTGCATCTGTTTAGAAAAGTGGGCTCCAGACTGGAAACTCTGCTTGGGCACTGGTAAAAACCTGTCAAACAATGCCAGTTGTTGGTGGGTGCAAGTTGTGTAGCCTCGGCTTTCATGTTAGCTGAGGTAGCATAAAGCCCATGGGTCAACTCTCTTCAACCTAGCTGCTCTGTAATACTACCATATGTGTAATTTAAAGGTAGCCTTAAGGCAGTTTAATACAAAATTATTCAGGTGCTGGATGAGAGTATTTACATCAAAGTGGATGTAGCTCAAAGGCAGAGCCATGGACAGTTGCTTTCCCTTTCCTCTGTCTTCATCAAAGTGTAAATTGTACACGTTCATGTCTGATCTGTTCTGCTGATTAACTCCAGGAGTTTCTGTTTGAATCAGCCTCAGCTATGGGGTCACATGGGAAATGCCAATGCCATTGGCTGCTTCATATCTGTAACAGACTCCAGGCCAGACTCAGATCAGTGTGGCTCCAAACTTGTGCAGGGTAAATGGAATCTAAATAGACTCTGGAGACCCTGAGTGGGTCTAGTCTTTAACTGTGTTTAAAGCATGTGGCTTGACTTACTGACAGACCAAACGCTCACTGCACTGGAGCAGCTGCAGTGTTTGGGTGGGAGCACAGGTGCACTGGCTGCAAGGACTGTAGGCTGGCATAGCCAACTGTTCCATCACGACTGCCTTTCCACACAGTTCGGTGGTGAACCAACATCATACACACGCTTCAGCATTGCCCGGCAAACGGATGGAGACAACAGCCACGTGGAGATGAAGCTGGCTGCTGATGAGGAGGAAGGAGGGGAAACTGGGAGACCAGAGCACATGCACACCAGCATGCCTCCTCCACGGAGGAATGGCAAGAACCTCTGCTTCATAATCATTGCAGCTGTCCTCCTCCTTTTGATTGGTAAGGAAGGGTGGGAGGCAACTGCATGAAGTGGACTGCAGTATTGAATGTGATGAGAAGTTGTTAAATTTGAATCTGTATTGTTCCGGGAGATAATTCAACAACTGGGATTCAGGCCACAGCCTCTTGTCACTAAGTATGTCTAGCTCAGACTTATGGTACATCATTGGCACAAAGAATTGTGGAGTTTGACAGTGTAACTATGACTTGGCTAAAGGGAAAACTGGTCTATGTCAAAGTTTCAGTTTTACCTCCATTAACTCCTAACACTTCTGTAGAGATGTGGGTCAACAGATGAGTAAAGCCTTTGGCACCTGTCTCTTAAGGTTTTAACAATGCCATTGGCCTAATGTAAGCATTCTCCTTCCCAAGTGGTGCTGGAGGGACTTTGCCAAGCGCAAGATCAGATTTACAGTGCCCCTTAAAATATGTCAGCCTGTATATTTCTGCGTGTCCTTGGGTAGGCCAGCTCATCCAAAATGGTGAGAGCAGAGATGCATCTTAAACCTGAAGCTGTGTGGTGGGGTTCAGTCATCTTTCTGCAACACAAAGAAATACCTGTTCTGTCCACAGGATTTCTAATCGGCTACTTGAGTTATCGTGGACGAATGCAGAGGGATAACAGGTGTCTGGATGGAAGTGGCAACTGCGAGATGACTCCTACAGCATCTTACTTCTCAGATGATGGGATGGAGGAAGAAGAGGTTGCTGGACCACGTGTCTTATACTGGCCTGAACTCAGAAAGATGTTGTCAGCTAAACTGTCAGCTGTACGTCTTGAGGGCAACCTGAGGTAATAGTTCCAGAAAGTTTATCTAGAGCTTTGAGAGAAGCACAACCTGTGAGCCGAACTTGAGCTCATTTGGAGAATAAGGTCCTTATAGGTGATGTATAGAGTGGCGTGTTTTAAACTCAGGCTTAAATGGCTTTGCAGGCTGCAGTGCAACCTGGTGCTGTACCCTAAGCTATATGTGTCCCTGCTACCTACAGGCAAAGAGAAGGTAAGAATTCTTTTGAAGCTGGCAAGGCTGAAGATGAGAACACTGCCAGCTACATTCATGACCAGTTCACCAGCTTCCGCTTGGATGACGTGTGGAACGATGAGCACTACGTTAGGCTGCAGGATAAAGGCAGGTATGTTAATGAAGGAATGCACATCTCATCCACGTAGCATGGATGCCTGTAGTCGTGAGGAAATGTGTAATATCTGCTTAAAATGATGTGAAAATTGTAAGCCAGTTACCACTCTCCAAAGTCAACCTTAATCAAGCCAAGCAAAAACTGTTCCTGCCTCTTCTCAGGCTTTCTAAATCCAGAGGGTCTGGTAGCAGCACTCTGGATGTTTTCTGGGGCAACTGTTTGTTCCAAGTATGCTTAGGAAGTGGAGAGAAAACAAACTTGAGTGAAAACTCAGCTGAAAGGCAGATTCCCTGTGTCTAAAACTGCTAGCACAGGTTACTCTGTCTTGTCACCCAGACAGGGCTGCACACCTGGCAGTGGCTCCTCCAGTAGCTCAGGAGGGTGTCAACAGGCACTGTGTTGTCTGACAGCTCACACCTTCAGGTCCTACTTGCCCCTTTTTGTCAGGGGAAATAAGTTTGCTTAGCTTCTCTTAGGAGGTGACTGAGAGACTTGGAAGCAGAGATTCTTTCTGCTACTTGTCGTAGAAATCAGCCTTCATTAATGTCTTTGACCAACTCCAGAGATTTTTGCATGGAAGTACTGGGATGAGTATGCCTGTTTCAGACTCCATTGACTTGATCAGAATTGTTAGAGCACAGAGTGAATACAGTCAATACTGACTCAGAATACTGAGCTAGTTAAATTCCTGTGTGAAAGAGTATAATGCTGTCTCTCTATGTTTAACAGTAGCAAGAACCAAGTGTTCATTATAGAAGATGGTGAAGAAGAGTTGGAGAGTCCTGATGCATATGTGGCATACAGCAAGAGCGGCACAGTTACTGTAAGTGACTCCAGGAGGATCCTGGAAATGTGTCTGAACACTTAAAAAATAAGTCCCTTTAAGATGTGGAGCGTATAAAGCTCTCCTCAGTTAAGAGAGCTGGGTGGGGTGGTCACAGTGGGGAGAGGAGTGGGCCCACATAGTGTTCTTACTGCAGCAAGATGCAGGAGTAACTTTAAACTTCCCTGTTGGAATCCAGACAGGAACCTTGGCAGAAGTGCTGCTCCAACAGGCATTTTGCACTGGGTCAGTTTACATTGCTGAGCTTCAGCTCCCTACTGTTAACAGGAGTCACTGTTACAGTGACTCTAGGCTGTTTCAGGTGTCTTACTGACTTAGGACTGCTGCACTCATCACCAGTGTTTCTACTGTAGGGCAAACCCATCTATGTGAACTATGGACGGAAAGAGGATTTTCAGCAGATACGAGCTATGCATGGTCCAATGAATGAATCTATAATTATCTTCAGAGCTGGAGAAATAACTCTTGCTGAGAAGGTAAGTACTGTCTGCCCCAAAGCCTGGCTAGACCTGGCAACAGGAAGCTATGTTTCCTACTCTTTGAGGGGCAGAGGTATGTCTTTCTTTGAGTCTGTAGAATTCATGTATGTAGGACTGTTCTGCAGGCCTGCCAGAAAGTGCTTCCAAAAAATGTGGTCACTGGTTCTCCAGTCCCATTCCCACTTTCCAAATGGGTGTCTAGCCTCACAAGAGTGCTTGTACCAGTGGCATACCAGAGCTGGGTTGTAGATGTGTTAAACGGGGACCTGGCTGGTCCACTCTGCCTCAATTTTCTGTGTGAAGATGAGCCTCCAGTGGCTGCTTGTCTTGAGACTAGCCTCATCTTGGGAAGACAGATGGAACATAATCAAAATTAAATAATAATAAATTTTAAGCTGCTCCAAGGAGCAAGTATGAGCTGAAAGAATCATAGACTGAGACACTGCGGTGTGTCCTAACTGCTCAAAAGGATGTTAGAGACAGTTTGTCTGGAGTAGGGCTGAGCTGCTAGGATTTAGCTGCCTTGTGTATCTGTCAGGTAGCTGTTAAAATCTCTTGTGGGGTTGGGCACTGAGAAGCACAACCCTTTACACCGTTACTCCATGTTCTTGCTTGGACTCCCCTTGCTTGCAGTGTAGATGTGCAGTTAATGTTTCTCTTTGCTTCAGGTTGCAAATGCCAGAAAGGAAGGAGCAATTGGTGCCCTCATGTTCCTGGGCCCTTCAAATAACAAGAAGGCAGATTCATATGTCCCCTTTGGACATGTGAGTATGTAACTGGTTCCCCTGTTTGTTCTGGAGAACCTCTCTGGCTGTGGGCTGCAGCCTGGGGCAGTCCTGCAGGCCTCTGGCTCAGCAGTGCCCTTGTGTAGATGAAAACTGTTGGACTCTGGTGAGACTTGGGGACTCCTCTTGCTTTTCACAGGCTCACCTTGGAACTGGAGACCCTTTCACCCCAGGCTTCCCTTCCTTCAACCACACCCAGTTCCCACCAGTGGAATCTTCTGGACTACCTCACATTCCTGTTCAAACTATCTCTAGACAAGCAGCAGCCAAACTGTTCGGGTAAGTGTTTCTCCAGTCTTGCAGGCTGAGGTGCTGTGGCCTCTTGCAGGAGTGAGGATGGTGTGAGGTGCTGTGAGACAGAGCTCTCTGCTGCTCCCTGCTGTGTGTGGCAGGGAGCATGTTCTGGAGCTGTCTGGAGAGAAGTCACTTGTGTCCATGTCTGATGTCTTAAAGATTGAACTTAATCTAATGTTGGATTCCTCTTGGCCTCTGCATTCTACCCCTCCCTGCAAAATCAGTGGTACAGAACTGTAAACTCTCTCCTAGGCAGGCCCTGAACAAGGCTGCACATGCAGTTGCAGGTGTGCATTTTTCACACAATAGCTAAACGAGGTCAGAGCTGGATAATGAGTTCAAAGGCTCTTCCTTTTTCTCTCAGAAAAATGGATGGAGCAAAATGCCTTGAGGACTGGACATCTGGTATCATGGGATGTAAGGTGACAGTGAGCAGCGACAGCAAGGTGACAGTGAAACTGACTGTGAACAACGTTATTGTGGATAGGAAGATTCTGAACATCTTTGGTGTTATCAAGGGATTTGAAGAACCAGGTAATAGCAGCTGCATTGTGGCTCAGTCTTGAGAGGAATCCTTCCTCTTCTGTGGTCATTGCAATGCGACAGCTGCTCCCAGACAGACACCAGTTCTTTCTCAGCAGAGCCAAGGCCTTCCCCTGAGGATGAAAGAGAAATCTGAACTGTGCTGCCAGGGAAAGGCTAAATGAAAGCACTCTGTGTGCCAGATTCAGGGATCAGACTGCAGATGCTCTTCCTAGTACAGAAGCTGAGAGATGCTCTGCTCATGAATGGTATTTGCAATCTGAAGCTTGCAGCTCAGGTCTTGATCTTGTCTCCTTTACAGATCGGTACGTTGTGCTCGGAGCCCAGAGGGACTCCTGGGGGCCAGGAGCAGCCAAGGCTGGTGTTGGCACTGCCATCTTGTTGGAACTTGCCCGTGTGATCTCAGACATGGTGAAAAATGGTAAACATTTGTGAACAAAAGCACGAGGGTGGGAGGTGATGCAGGTCTAGCTCTCTGTGTGTTAACACTGGAGAGCCCAGTTGCAAAGCAGCCCTTTAGAAGGTGTAGGGAATCTGGCAGCACTTCCTGAGAAGCTATTATTTGTCCAATACAACTTGTCTGCAATGAGCATTCCTTTCCAAGGGACTGCCTGCCTGTATCTGGTATGGCTCAAATGCAAGAGTGTCCTTGGATAACACAGGATGCAAACCTTAAACTTGAGCTGTCTGTTGGACAGCCAAGCCTGAAGTGGGGGAACTCTGAAGTGTCTGGAGCAGTGGGGACTGCATGGTGGCAATTAGCGTGACAACATTTGTCTCCAGGGTTAATTTTGGGCTCAGGCAGCTAAACAAAACAGAGTGGAAATGCAGACAGCATTGTTCTCCTGCACAGTTCTGCAGCATGTGGGGGCAGGGTGCAGTGTCCGTGCAATGTGCACATTTCTCTGCGGCAGCGCTGTCTGAGGAGTGGGCAATTCATCATCCCAGGCCCGCAGTGCTAATCTGCATCTCCATGGGGGAAGGGCAGACATCTCAGTCTCTCTCTCTTTACAGATGACTACAGACCACGGCGCAGCATTATCTTTGCTAGCTGGAGTGCGGGAGAGTATGGAGCTGTGGGTGCTACTGAGTGGTTGGAGGTATTGCTTATGTAATACATCTGCAGGATGGCTGTGCAATTGTTCCTGTGGATTAAACATCCTGGTGTTGGACTGCTACTGCTCATGATTAAAATACTTGTTTTGTTCTAGGGGTACTCCACCACGCTGCATGCCAAAGCCTTCACTTACATCAACTTGGATACCGCAGTCCTGGGTAACCTGCTACTCTTTGAGTTTCTTGGAATTGGGTGGGACTAGAAGAGCTTGAACAGACATCCCTTAACCTCTAGGAATGGGAGCTGTGCCAGAGGTGGCTGGTGGGTGTTTGGCTGAAGACTGGCATGACTCCATTTATTCCCCTGCTGTCATTGAAACTGGGAGGCTGATACAGCCTAAGCCATGAGGAGTCAGCTCTGCTAAATCCCAGTAGACTGTCCTGAGTCTGTTGAAGGTCCTTTGGCAACTGTAGCTGTAGATCAGGGTGGGCTGCTCTAGCAGTAGTGGTTGATTAGTAGATGTTAAATACCCTTTCATTTTCTGCAGGCTCCAAACACGTGAAGATTTCTGCTAGCCCATTGCTGTACTCATTGCTGGAGACAACTATGAAGAGGGTGAGTTGAAGGGCCTTGGTCTGATCAAGGTGACTGTGGTTTTAAGGAGGAACTGAAAGCAGACAGAGGTGTGCTGGGTCACTCTGCCCACTTGACACCTTCTGAGGAGAAAGACCCATTTAGGAAAAAAAACTGGGATATTCTGAAGGGCCCTGTATGAAATAAGCTGGGCTCTGGGAATTGCAGTTCACACATGCAGAATGTAAAATCAGCAAATGCCACTGTGCAGTGGTAGATGTGCCAGCGTGGAGAAAGGTCAGGGGAGCCCACCTGACTCTGGCATGTGCACAGCAGTGTAAGCTCCAGGATAGACCTGGAAGCCCAAGCAGAGGTCAGAACAAGTGCAGTGACTGTCATCTCTGTGCAGGTGAAGGACCCTGCAAAGGATTCGGACTCCCTGTATAGCAGAGTTGGCTCTGAGTGGATAAAGAGAGTGTAAGTATTGTCATCCATCTCTTTGGGAAAGCACATCTCCATAAAGGAGCAAACAATATGGATTTTGCTGGAGTGTCATACTGCTGTGTGTGGTGGGCTCTACCTTCTGACGTGGGGTCAGGCAAGCGTGAAGAGTACAGCACGGACTGTGCTGCCCCAAGCTGGCTGAGGCAGCCCCAACACCTTCCTGCAGGACAGGAACAGCCTGGTACCAAGTCCAGTGGCAGGGAATTGACAAGTAGGACCAGGGACTTGGTTGGGACTCCTTCAGTCCTGTTGAGTTCTGTTGGCTCAGAGCTTCAATTGTAGAGCTTGTAGTTTTTCTCCTGGGGTGCCCAAACCAGTTGGTAACTACTCAGTGCTTATCTTCTGCAGCGTTCCCCTTGATCTGGATAATGCAGCGTTCCCTTTTCTGGCCTACTCAGGAATCCCAGTGGTTTCCTTTGGTTTCTACGATGTAAGTAATGTGTGCTTGCCTGGTGTGCTCATTCCATGCAGAGTGCTGTAAGGATATCTGCTCTCCAGGATGGCAGAGCAGAAGGTGCTGTCCAAGCTCAGTGTCCTTGCAAGAGCCTCTCAGAGGGAGGAGCTGCAGCCTCTGGACCTGGGAGCTGTGGCAGTACTTGCAGTCAAGACTGTTCCTGGGACAAGTTTGGCCTACAGTCTCTGTTCCAAAGTACTGAATACTTGCAGTTTTTTTGGGGAGAGGGGTCACTTGCTTTTCTGGAGGCTCAGATGCCAGTGAATCAGAAGCTAAGAGCAATAGAAAGATGTCAAGCTGTTGCTGCATCAGTGAAAGACTCTTCTACAGCCTGCTGGTCAGCAAGCAGAGGGCATTGTGGAAGCAATATCATTGCCCAGAGCAAGTACTTACCTCAAACTGTTCCAGTCTGCTGCTACAGCTTGGGGGTAACATCAGCCCAACAGCCTGCCCTGTTACTGCAGGTGTGCAGCTGGGAGCCTTAGTGATAGCAGCTCCCTCTCTTAGGAATGCTCGGGGTTTGTTAGTGTCAGACTTGTTTCACAAAAACACAAGAGTTATCCTGACAGGAAGAGTTGAAGGGTGCTGCAAGCACATACCAGAGCGGGTGGTGAGATTTGCCCACCTGCACTTCTGCAGTGAACTCTGAGGGGGTAAAGGTCTATGTCTTCAGGTCTAAATAACAAGCAGAACATCCTGCTGGTCACTGGAAGCTGTCAGGGATGACATACAAGAGCTCCATTCCCTTCTCAGTGCTTTGGAGTTTTGCCAGTTGAGTCTTTGCCCCTTAGCAGCATGGGGAGATGGGATGTGGTGGAGGTAACAAGTAACCTGTGGTGGGGAATGAAAAAAGAATGAAAACTGGAAAAGCATCCTTGGCTAACTTCAACACCTTCTTTCCTGCAGAAAAATGATGAATATTCCTTTTTGGGCACTACAGAGGATACTTTGGCTAACCTGAAAGAGAAGACTGGCATGTTGTATCCTCTCATGCGTACTGCTGCAGAAGTTGCTGGACAAATAGCTCTGAGGCTGACCCATGACCATGAGCTCTTCCTGGACTTTGACAGATACTGTGAAGAATTGCTATCATTCCAGGAGCAGCTTCGGCACTTAGATTCCAATGTTAAGGTTAGAAGGACTCTGATTTCACCAAATCCCTGATGATCATGGGGCCATGTGCTAACAAGGCCCCATGCCAGTGGGCACAGCAGGATGGACACCTTTCCCATTTAGACATAAAAGCATAGCTAAGTGTGACCAGAATAGATGTTCCTTATGGAGCAGTGCAGGCAGAGTAGCTGTGGCAGACAGATTTAGCTGATCTGGATGTCATGAGCTCTTGAGGAAATGGATGTGAACAGTTTCTTCTCTAGTTATCATTCACAATATAGTGCAGCTTTGCATCTCATTTAAACCTCTGCTGAAAATCGACAAGAAACTGTGGGTAGGGAGTGACCTCAGAGGAACCTGCCAGGAACTTGTTCTGCTACGTGGCTAAACTGCAAAAAAAAAAAAAAACCAACCAAAAAACCAACACTTTCTTTTGGTAAGAGAGCAGCAAAAGAAGAAAATCAGGTTTGCTAACAGCTCTTCCATTGCAGGCACTGGGGCTGACCTTGAACTGGCTGTATTTTGCCCGTGGAGATTTCCAGCGAGCTGCAGATGCACTGAGAAGAGACATTGCAAACAGTGACAGGGAAAACAGGCTTGTCCGCAGAGCCCTGAATGACAGGATGATGAAGGTGGGTATCTTCAACTGGTTTTTCTTCCTTCACAAAGGAGGAGAGTGCTGGCTGGGATGGGCTTTTCCCTAAGGGGCCATGGGCACTGTGCAGCCTGGTGTTTCTTCCACTTGCTTAGTGGCAACGTGGTGGCTTGCTCACGAGAGAGGGTCTGGTCCTTGCAGAGCTCCTGTGGGAAAGGGCAGCTTGTGTTGGGGCAGATAAGGTAAGGAAAGCTTGGGAGGTGAGAGTATAACGCTAAATTTGTACCTCTACTCAGGTGGAATACGACTTCCTCTCCCCATTCCTCTCACCAAAAGATGCTCCCTTCCGCCACATCTTCTTTGGCAAAGGCAGCCACACCTTGAAGAGTCTGCTGGAGAACCTGGAGCAGCTGGGAACCAACAAGACCAGTGTGGATGTGAATGAGCTGAAAGAGCAGCTGGCCCTGGTGACCTGGACCATTAAAGGGGCTGCCAATGCTTTAGTGGGCGATATCTGGAATATAGACAACGAAATCTAGACACAGCAAGCACCTGGATTACCCATCTAAGGTACAGGAGAGCTGTGTGCTCTCATGGGGAGCACAGTTTCCTTCCTGGCCCCAGCCCCAGCAGAGGGCCTTGCTGTGTAGATCTAGTTCCACCTGTAGCAACACACACAAACTCCCTGTACCTCAGATTAGGCATTGGCATGATTTTTAAATGGCAGCTTCTTGCAGACTTCCAGTACCTTATATATTGAGAAACCTAACCAAAACCCCCTGAAACCTAAGTGAAACCCACTCCCTAATATGTCATTACTTTCCTATAGATATTCTGGCAACAAAATGTTTTTGACCAAAGTTGAGCATAAAATTTAAATCTCACCTTGACAAATTCACAGGAGGCAGTTTTAAAGCAGTACTAAGATTACCATGAAGTCTCTTCTGACCAGGCTCCCACCTAACCACAGTCCAAACCAGTCTTGTACAGCTGCTTATGGAGTTTCCTGCCTCCAGTGTACTTAAAAACTAAGAGCTCAGGTGTTTCCTGAGCTGGTACTTTGAGTGGGGAGGTACCTCATCTATTCAGGCTTTTAATTGTTGGCCACCTAAACCTAGTGACAAAACAGGGAATGGATTCCTCTGAACACTTGTAATGAGGATCCCTTCTCTGGCAGGACGCTGCAGAGAGCTGCAGTTCAAAAATTAAACAATGTAGTAATAGCCCACAAGTGCTGGATTATCAGCAAGCTCTGAAGTGCCAGGCCTGCCTTTACTCAACAGCAGATCCCAGTGACATCTTGCAGGCTTGCTTCTGCCAAGGCAGGTATCAATACCCACAGAAACTCACCCAAAGATTATCCAAAGTCCCCTTGATATCCTTGGCTGGCACCTCAGCGAGTCCTACAGCACTGAGAACTGGCTTTAAACTGGCACTTCAGACCTTGCTCTCAGGGGCCTTGTGTGAAATCAAGTCTCTTGCTGGCCAAACCCTGTTTGACTGATGTCATTTTGCAGTTTGGCTCTTGTTTGGCACTGAGATATTTATTTCTTTATTTATTTATCAGTGACAGTGTTCACTATAAATGGTGTGTTTTTTTATAGAAGATAATTATCGGAAGCAGTGCCTTCCATAATTATGACAGTTATACTGTCGTTTTTGAATAAAGCAGCATCTGCTACTACAATCAAACATGATACTGGAACTTTGCATTTAAAATAATCAAAACAAGCCCCTCAAAAAGTTTTGGAAAACTAGCAATTAAGCTTTCTGTGGCAAAAACACCCCTCTGGAAGAAACTGGCAAACCTGGTAGTGAGTCTCCAGGTTGCACTCCAAAATAATCCTTGAAATGCTGAAAACCTGGTTGGAAATTCCAATACTAGAAATTTGTCTTCCTTGCAGGGTCTGTGTCCCTCTGTGGGCTTCAGACTTCTTCCTGCTCCCCTTTCTGGATGCCGTGTGCTCTCACAGAGAGCACAGCTTCCTTCCTGGCCCTGGTCCCAGCAGAGGGCCTTGCTGTGTAGCCGTAGTTCCACCTGTGGCAACACACACAAACTCCCCGTACTCAGATTAGGCATTGGCACGATTTTTAAATGGCAGCTTCCTGCAAACTTCCAGTACCTTATGTATCATGAAACCTAACTGACATTATCGGGGGCAGTGTCTCCCATAATGTGTAAAGAACAAGGTAGTTTTTGCCTACCACAGTGTTATATCGGAGGCAGTGACCTCCATATGTTGCACTATGGGTGTACGTAATTATCGGGGACAGTGTTTCCCATAATTGTTCAATGCTTATCACGCAATGTCATCTGCGAAGCTTGATGGTTAGTATCTAACATGGATTAATTTCCTGCAGTCCTATTTTTTCACTCTCCTGTGGTGATGCAGATACAAACTTCAATCTGTTATGTACATCCTTACTCTTCCTTCTCCATAGGCTGAACTGTTTCAAATAGCTGTGCTGTCTTGAATTGGCTTCCTGCCTCCAGTGATGGTGGCTTGAGTGTTTAGTGGAAACTAGGCTAGTTAGACTGTGTGCTCTGTGGTGTAGTAAACTTTATTCAAATCAGTTACAAAGACCTGAGGAGTTAATGGTGAATGTAGGGCTTGGGGCTGACAGCTGTTTGGAGGGCTCTGGTCACTGCTCTGGATGGGTGCATGTAACATTTTGAGATGCTGGCCTGCTGTGGCACTGGGAGGGTGCTGGTGTGTGTGCTTGGGCTGCTCACTCTCCAGTTCTCACTGGCAATTCCAATCTTGCCCCCTTGGGTGTTCCATGGAGGAGGAAAATCAGTGGCAGCTTTCTAATGGTGCCGCTGTGCTGTGTGACCTGAAGCTCAGCACTGCTGATGTGTGACACCTGCTAAACTGTGCTGCCTGTTCCCAGCAGCTGTTACCAGCCCTGCACTTTGCAGTTTGATCTGGCATTTAAACCTAACCTGAGCGAGTGACCTGAGCCCCAGTAGTAATCCTTGAGGGAAAGAACCCTGGAGCTCCACAAGGAGTGGGCAGGGACTGGCCCCAAGCCTAGTTACTGAGCTCAGCGCTCACTAGCTTGAAGGGCTGGATTTTCATATGTCTCTAGAAACCTGATGCCCAGGCTTGTGCAACTTGTTGCTCTTCCTTAACTTCTCTTAACTCTTTAACTTCCTACAGCCCTGTCTGTGTTAGTGTTTCCTAGTGACATTTCTCTGGATGGCATCTAAGAGCTGCCGTCTGGGAGTCCTCACTGTGGTGTTTGCATGCATCTTGATGTCAGACTTAATCTTGTGCGTTATAGCCAGCAGAGAGAGACAAAGGACAAAGCTTGTCTCCTGGCTAGGCAGCACAGCCGTGACTACTGGGATGTTGGGATGCCTTGTTCAGTGCTGGCATCTGACTGCTGTAGGGTGCTAAACTGTTTCTGGATTACCTGCTGTTTGCTTGAATAAAGTATTTTTGAAGCTTGAACACTCGGCTTCTCTTGGGGAGTTCTGGATTACCTGCTGTCTGCTTTAATAAAGATTTTGAAGCTTGAACACTCACCTTCTCTTGTGTCTTCTTGCAAAGCCATGATGCTGTTGTGGCATTGTGGCCATGGGTGAGCTTGGGCAGCTGGAGGGAGGCTGTTGTCCCCTTTCCATCAGGGCTGGTATGTAGCAGCTCCAGGACCACTTAGTTGATGTGCAGTAGCAAATCTGAACTTCACAGTGCTGCTCAGCTGAGTTCTGCCTTATCACAGACAACTGGGATAAGGACTCTGGTATTGAGGTAGAGAAGCACAACTGTAAGCAAGCCCCCAGACCTCCCTCTCCTTTCATGTCCTACTTCCTGCCACTGTCACAGTGTTGACTCTGAAAAGTCTGCCATGTATGGGTGAGTGATGGGAGAAGGATGAAATGTCAGGTTTCCCCCTGGCCGTGGCCTTGCAGGTCTCTGCTGTTGAGAAGGTGGCTAGATGGGCCTGTGGGTGGCTCTGTTCCAGGAAGCCAGCACTTGCTCCTGGCCTTGTCCCTGCCCCTCATCATGCTGGAAGTGCCATGGGCTAAGGTAGAGATGCAGATGTAGATACTGCTTTAGAGCTCGGGGCAGCTCTGGGAGGGCAGGGGTGCCTCCTCAGCCCCAGGGGCCTGCTCAGGTGAGACTGCACAGGTTTGGGGCTCTGCATTTAAATATAATCAGTTTCTCTCTGCTGTTCTCCCCGCTCCCTCAAGCCGGTCTCACCTTCTGCTTTACTAACACCACATCCCGATAAGTCGCATTATTTGGATGAGTGGCAGGTTCTCCAGGATCCCAGCTCGCACTTTATGGGCTGTCCCGGCATAGCTCTGGTCCCTCCTCTTCCCCCGGGGATGATTTACTTGTTAGAAAGACGTAGTTTTCCGCAGCTCCTGCCCGCGCCTGGCAGGGCTCTCTTCCTGCGGTAACTGTGCAAAGTGTCCCGAGAGGCCGGGCCGGGACTGCGGGAGCCCTGCTGCGGCCGGGCAGCGCCAGCCCCGCAGGGGCAGACGGAACGGGGAACAGCCCCGTCCGACTCACCTGGGACCGGGGATTTCGGCAGCGCAGGGCAGCCCGCGTCCCCGGTGCAGCGGATCGGTCCCGGGGCCTGGCGCTGCTCCGCGGTGAGTCTGTCTGTCCGCCGTGCTCATCCATCCATCCGCTCGTCCGTCTGTCCGTGCTCACCCCCGCCGTTACGTAAAACGGCGGGGCGGCGCCTTTAAGAGCGGGGCCGGGGGCGGGTCGGGGGCCGTCCGGGCTCCCGGCGGCGGCGGCGGGAGGAGGCGGGGGGGGGCAGGAGGGGAGGAAGGGGCGGCGGAGCCGGAGCTCCGGAGCTCCAGGGGCGCGGCGCGGGGGGGCTTCCCCAGCGTGCGGGGCCGGGGCGGGGCCCGCACCGCGTGCACCATCCGGGGGCAGGGGGCGAGCGGGGCGCCGGGGGTGCCGGAGGGCGGCGGGTTGAGCCCGGCGGTGCCGGAGGGCGGCGGGGTGGCCCCGGGCGTGCAGGAGCAGGGGGGCTTCACTCAAGGCGTGCAGGAGGCGGGGCTGGGGGCGCTGCCCCGCGGCCAGGAGCTGGTGGCCGGCGGCGGGGAACCGAGGGGCGGCGGGGGGCCGGGCCGGTGGCACTGGGTGCCGCTGGGCGAGCGGACGAGCCTGCAGGAGTGGGGCGAGCGGCCCGGGCCCGTCACCGCCCTCGGCAGCCCCAAGCCGGGCGCGGAGCCGCGGCGGCCCCGGGAGCGGGGGGCGGCGCGGGCGCGGCGGCGGGCGCGGGGCGCGGAGGAGGCGGCGGCGGGCGGCAGCCCCGGGGCGCGGCGGGCGCGGGGCGCGGTGCGGGGCGTGCAGGAGCACGGCCCCAAGGTCCGGCAGGAGCAGGGCCTGGCCCGGCGGGCGCAGCAGGAGCGCGGCGGGGGGCGGCGGGACGCGGCGAGCCCCCCGGCCCGCGCCCGCTGGTGGGTGCGGCGGGGCCGGCAGGAGGAGGGAGAGGCTCGGGGCGGAGTGCAGGAGGAGGGCGAGCTCTACCCGGGGGAGCAGGAGCATCCCGGCGGCAACCCCGGCACGCGGACCCCGGCACTCCGCCCGAGCCGCAGGAGGTCCGCCCGGGTGTGAGGCCGCACCCCGTGCCCGGTGCCCGCTGCCCCGGGAGTGATCCCAGCCGCGTCCCAGACGTCCCCGGCGTCGATCGTCGCACCCCGCCTCGGCAGGTGTGCGGGCTCGTCCCGCTTGGTATGCCGGCTGTCTGGAGTGCCGCCGTGCCCGTCCTCGCCCTCCGGTGACGCTGCAGACCCGGCGCAGGATGCGGTGGCAGTGGCGGTGAGCGCAGAGGTAAGGAACGAGGCGCGACCCCATGGCTGAGGGTGCTGCGAGGGGCAGGGGGGTTCAGGGCTTGGCACTGCGTTGCTGCCCGGTTGACATCGGAGTGTGCCGCTGTGTTGGCACCGTGCCCCGCAGTACCGCGAGCTGCGGTGCTGCCCTCGTGCCCAGGCACTGCGGGACTGCTCAGTCCCGGCCGGCAGCGTGCCCGACCTCCTGCTCCAGCTGCCAGGGCAGAGCAGGCAGCAGGGTCTGCTGTGAGTGGGTGCCTGGTGCCCTTGAACTCTCCTAAACCACAGCGGAAGCTGGGGGAAGGTTGTTGGTTGTTTTTTTTTTTCCTGGAGAAAAGGCAGCTTTGCTCTTCCTCTTCCCTGAGCTCGTGGGAGCTGTGGCACTGAACAGAGGATCCTTGTCCTCCGGGGCCAGCCCTGTGCCTCGGGGTGTTGTACTGCGGCTGAAACCCCGAGCAGCAGTGAGGTGCAGGCAGCCTCTGACCACCGGCCCAGCATGCAGCGCCGTGGCTGTGTCCAGCTGTGATGTGGCAGTTTTGCTCTGAACAGTCCAGAACCGTTGGGTACTTTTGGTCTTTGTTGGTTTTGATTTTTTTTTTTAATAAAAGTTTTAAGTTAAACTTGGTAAGGTGATGCTGACAGTCCAGACAAGAATCCCACCGTGCCAGGCAAATCCTGCTCAGCTTCTCCCAGTGTGATCAGACTCCTTGCCCACTCTGAAACAGCAGCTGGGGAGGAGGTTTGGAGGTGGCCAGAGGAGCTCAGGCAGGGACAGTGTCTCTGGCGGCAGTGCTGGGGCTGGGCTGTCTGGGCAGGACAGGCTGGGGCAGAGCCTGGCGCTGGCACTTCCCCACACCCTCACCTCCCTGGGGCTGCCTGGTGCAGCGGGAGCACCGGGCTGTCCGGGTTCTGCTGGGCTCCGGCACCGGTTCAGCACCCTGCAAAGGGTGTCTGTCGCTCTTGCCAGGTGCTGTGGGCTCTGGAGGCCGTGCATTCCCCCCTCTTACTCAGCCGTTCATTGAGCTGGCTCAGGGCAAAGCTTTGAACAAAGTTTTTTGGCTCTGGGCTTTGCTAAAGTCTCCTAAAAACAGGACCTGCCTCGTGGGGTGTCTTTGAGCAGGTCTGTGCTATCAGGACCCTCTTTAGGGAGAGGGTCCAGCATGGATCCCGGGTGCTTTGCACCCATTCCCAGCTGCCGCCCAGTCCCACTGCCGCGCCGAGCCCGCTGGTCCCCGCAGGGAGTGGGGCGGTAGGAGCCGCTTCCGCATCCCCCGTCGGGCCGCGCCGAGGCCTGGGGGTGCAGGGTGGGAGCTGTGCAGGCTGTGCAACCTGTTACCAACCCCTGGAGCTACCGGAGTCTCGTTAGCCAGGTATTTGTTAGTGCAGGGTGGGGTGTAGTGGGTATGGCTGGGGGCGGGGGGCTGGCGGTGCCTTCCTCCTCCTCGGGCAGCTGTCAGGCTGCTGTCCCACTGTGACTCAGCCTCCCCGGGGCAAGGGGGGGCCCTCATAAGCAGAGGAGCAGCCCCCATGGGACCGTGAACTACTGTGAGCTTGTAGCTGAGTCCTGTCCTAACCAACTGCAGGCTAGACTTGACACTGTGCCTCGGTTTCCCCCTGAGAGGTCCCATCCTGCCCCTGAAGCCACCTGGGTTTTGACTTCAGTTGTGTCCATGAGGGATGGTAGCTGTCAGGGGCAAAGTATCCTGAGGGGCATTGCCGACTTTTATGGGTTTGGGGGGACAGGAGGAGGCTCTGCTTCAGGCACAGCCCCTGCCAGGACAGGAAGACTTAGGAGAAAGTCTTGTTCCATCCCTTTGCTGAGCAGCCCTGGGGGAGGGCACTGCTGCCGCTGCAGCCTAGCTAATTAGGGTGCTGTCAGTTAGTGCTAATGACTGGCAAAGACTGAATGGTCTGGCCAGCATGCTGTGCTGCTGGGGAACTGCGGGGATTGAGCCGTCATCCCCCCTTCCAGCTCTAGGGGTCCCAACTCACTCGCTCCCAGCCCGAAGGGGAGATGCTGCTGTGTGGATGTGGCTTTGTGCCAATCCGGCCTGAGACCTGACAAACTCGTTTTGTGCCAGCTGCAGCCTGGCCGAAGTACACATCCTGTACTGGGGTGGGGATGGGGATACTGCTGGCAGCAATCCCGGAGTGGAGGGGCTGCTTGGACCCAGGGCTCAGGGTGCATCCTGGTGCCCCCCTTCCCTGGCAGGACTGGGGGCAAAGCTCACCCGGGGGACAGGTGCACTAAGGCTCTTCCAACTGCCTTGGCAGAGTGGGTCATGACTCTGGATGCAGAGAGACTGCCTTAACCTCCAGGAAGTCTGGAGCGTCTGGGGTGGACAGATGGGGGTGCCAGGCAGGGAGGCCCCTCCTGAGCTCTCCCACTTCACCCCAGTGGGACCCTGTGACTGGTGTTACCTGAGCCCTGACGGTTTGCCCTCTCACACACTGCCCATTTCGCTGTGACACTGGGGCTGGCACTGCTAAGGGACCCCCACAGTGCTGTCCCTGTGGCCCAGGTGAGATCAGTGTGGTGGGCTGGCAGGCACAAACCAGCCTTGCATTGGAGCAGGGTGACAGGGTCCCTGCTGTGGCAGTGACATGAGGGCTCAGTGATGCCAAGCCTGCTGCCCTCTCCACCTCCCCAGCAATGAGGGTGCCAGGAACTGTTGCTTTGCATGTTTGTCCCCCAAAACACTACACTGTGACCCTGCCTTGGTGGGAGAGCTTGGGGCTGAGGTGAGGATCAGTTATGGGGTCAGCAATTGCTGCCCATGCCAGCGAGCTGGGAGGTGCAAGACAAGCTAAGCCCGCCCCAGCTCGACCTGTGGAGCAGATTTAGCGAAGGAAAGAGGCTTAGGGAGGGGATTGGGTTGTGCTGGGATGGGGGGGCCCCCCACATGCCTGTGTCTTTCCTTCCGTCACAGCCACTGCTGCAGGCAGGGGCTCAGAGCAGGGGATGCTCTGTGCAGGGCAGCAGGATCAGGCCATGGGGCCAGGCTCTGGGAGCCCAGAGATGGCAGTGAGGAGGAACCTGGCACCTCGGCCTCCCCGGCCACCCCTGCCACAGGGGTCACCAGCCCTCCGTGCTGGCCCCCCAAGACCTCCTGCTTGCTCCATCCAGCCAATCAAGCAGCATCAGGTGCCAGCACCGAGGGAGGTAAAGCAACCGCTGGTATGGGGGTACGTGGGGTGGCACAGTCCGGGGAGGGGCTGGGGATGGTCCCCGGGGAGCTGGGTGGCAGCAGCATCCCACAGGTGGGCAGGATGCAGGCGGCAGCCCTGCCTCTGGTGGGAGCGGGGTGTGTTTGTACGCGTGGATATGTGCGTGTCTGCACACCTGCGCCGTGGCAGCCGGGCCGGGGAGTGTGTCACCGCAGTTTGGGGCCGCCCTCGGGGCCCTGCCAGGGCTGAACAAGCCAGCCCGGGGTGACGGTGCGGCTGCCCTGCTGCCGCCGCAGTCAGTGAGATCACTTCCAGGCGACACAGCTGCCAGGAAGGTGGCAGGCGGGCTGTGACAGGGAGCAGGGTGATGTGATGGAGGTGAGTGGGGGACCCCATCCCCCTCTGGGAGCTTGTTTTGGGAACCCGCCACTTTCTGGGGCTCTCTGTGCGGGGTGGTGGGCGTGGGAAATGCTGTGGCACTGTTCCCAGGGATGTGGGGCCAAGTGTGGTGTCCCGGAGGGCTGGCGAGCGCCAGTGTCCCCACAGAGGGGAGGGACACCTTTTGTTCAGTGTGACTGTCACACCCTAGAGGGTAGAATACAATGCACTCCATCCAGTGGTTGTAATTGTGGTGGGACCCCCCCGCAGGGTGGGGATTGCAGGCAGGTGAGTCAAGGCTGGCAGGGCACGATGCCATTTGTCCCCTCATAGGGTACCTAATCGTTCTGGTGTCAGTTAAGCCTGGGCAGGCCAGGAGGACCCGACGTGTGGGGGTGTGACCCAAATCCATGCCCAGGGCTGTGGGGACAGGGGCTGTCCCTACTCATCCCCACAGCATCGCCTTCACCGGGCAGGCTGGTGAGGGGTTTGGGGTAGCACAGGGCGGCCGGTTCCGGAGGGAAGGTGGCATAGCACGTGCATCAGTCACCGTCCCGTGGCGTGCCAGCGCGGTGACGCCGGCGGGCCGTGCGCGGGGGCGGCTCGCTGCTCCCACGCCGCAGGCTCGGCCCGCCTCGGCTCCACGGCTGAGCTCACCTCCGTGGTATGGCAGGAGGAGTCGCCAAGGGGCTGTCCCCGCCCGGCGCCTCAGCCAGGGCAGATGCCCACCGGGATTGGGTGTTTGTTTCTCTGGAGCAGGGAGAGGGGAAGGGGAGGCAGGACAGGCTCTTGCCCCCTGCCCTGGCACGCTGACAGCCTGGTGTCGCTCCTTTGGCTACACCAGGTTCTCAGGGCTCTGTGGGGGGAACAGTGATGGATCGTGAGGGTGCTGCTGGGGGTCAGAATGGGCCAGCGTGCCCTGTGGCGTTGGCATGAAGAGCAAATTGGGCCCTGGGGACTCTGCTGTGCCCCAAAGGACAGGCAGGTCACAGGGGTCTTTGAGGGGGCTGCAGCCCCACCCCCCCCTCCCGATTTCAACCTGCTTGCAGCTCTGGTCCGGAGGCTGGGAGGGGGCCTGTGGCTGCTCAGCGCTGGGGTACAGGCCAGTCCCGATGTGCACGTCTGGGGGTTCCCCATCCACGGGGATGGCTTCCTGCTGGGGGCTCTGCCAGCTGCAGCAGCGGCTGGCAGAGGTCTAGGAGACCCCAAGCCCCCTGCGAGGGGGTGGGGGGAGAGGATTGAGCCTGGCGTGGCCTTCGGACCCCCATCCCAGCGGCACCCCCCGGGGCCTGGCTGCTGTCCCGGCCCTGCCGTGCCTGCGCCGACGCTGCCGGTCGCTGCGGAGCAGCCATCTTCCCGGTGCATCCCATCCCCCTCTGCCTGCGCAGGGAAACGGGAGGGATGCTGGGGATACTGCCAGCGCCAGAGCCCCCCCATCGCTCTGCAGGTGCCTCCCTACCCATCCTGCCTGCCATAGAGCCCCGGCTGCTTGACGATGGTCCCCCCTCATCCTCCTCCTCCGCCTGGCTGCCTGGTGCACCGTGCCGGGGTGCGGGGAGAAGGGGGCAGCGAGCGCGGCGCCGGCGCTGGTGGCGATGCCACCACCTCTCCATTCAGGAGCCGGAGCAGGGACAGAAGGTGGGCGGCTGGGCTGCCGCGCCGGGAGGAAGACAGTGGTGCCAGGCTGGGATTGGGGTGAGGACAAGCGCTCAAGGGGCTTCTCTTTTCCCTTTTCGGCTGCATCCTTCCATCCATCCTCCCCCCCCCCCAACCCCCACCATTGCCGTCGCGGTCACCTTCACCCTCTCGCTGTTTTCCGGAACTGCAGCAACTTTCTGCCATGTGATCCCAAACCCGGCTCCAGCCCTCGCCGCCCCCAGGCAGACGCGGGCGTCTCCGCAGAGCCCCCCACTCGCCGCTGCGCCGCAGCCGCCGCCTCAGCCATGGGCGAGAGATGCGACTACCAGCGCTTGAGCAGCGCCGAGGAGGAGGAGGAAATGCACGGCCCCCTGCCCCACAGCTTCTCGGACAGCACCGGGCAGTGGGCCCTGCGGCTGGGCAGCAGGCGCCCCACGCCACCCCCCCGGCAGGACATCGCCCCGGGCATGCCGTGCCGGCGGGTCAGTGGGGGGGAATCGGCACAGGGGAGCAGCGGGGGGCACCTGGCTGAGCTTGATGGCCCCAGGATGGGCATGGCTTGGCAGCTGACATGCAGCACAGGGGGTCCCTGCATGGCATCTCTCCTCTGGAATGTGCTGTACCCCACAGCATCCGGGGCAGCATGAAACCCACCCCCACCCACCGCCCCTTTGCTCGGCTGTGCTCCCATCCTGACCCGCGGGAGGGGGCCTGCCTGCTGCTTCTTGCTGGGGAAACTGAGGCATGGGGGAATGGTGTGAGGCAGCCAGGCTCAGCCCAACCTGGCACAACTCGTGGAGAGGGGGGCACGGTGCCCAGCACAGGATGCCGTCCCCTAGCTGCAGCGCTGTAACCAGACGGTGGCCCCGCAGGCTGCCATCCCCACATGGGGTGTCCCTGGGGGATGCCAGGCTTTGCACGGATGTGGGGAATGTGTAGGTGCAGCGGGCCCGAGGTGTAGGACAGGTATTGTGATGTCATTAGGGATAGATGTAATGGAGGGAAGGGGGAAAGGTGGGAGGACTGACCTCCCCCGTGCCAGCTCGGACGGGCGTGTGCGCTGCCAGGCGAGCGGGGAGGCGACCAACATGCCACAGCGGGGGTGGGCACCCGTGGGCGCGCAGGGGGCCGGCGGCTCCAGGTGCGCGTCGGGCGGAGGCGGGAGCGGGACGGTGCCGGCGGCGCCGCGGTGTTTGCGCACGTGCGGCCGGGCAGGGCGGCAGCCGGGGCTGCGCGGAGGGGACGTGCGTGGGGGGCGGCTGCGGTCGTGCAGGTGGCGGGAGGCACGCGGGGGGATTGCTCCTGTGTGGTCCTGGGGTGCACGTAGGGTGCGTCCCTGGCGCTGCAGGGATGGGCGTGCATGGCAGGGGCGTGCAGGGCACCGAGGGCCAAGCAGCACCTGTGAAGCGGGTCTAGGGGATTTGTGACTTCCCACCTCAGGATGGGAATTTGCTTGCAGGACTCCTTGCCCAACTCAGAGTCGAGGTCGCAGGATCATTCCCTGTGCCTGTGGGTCTATTGCAGAGAGGGAAACTGAGGCACGGAACCTCCCCTGGCATGGTGGGCACAGCTGAGTTCCCCACTCCCTTTTAGAAGCCTGTACTCCCCATGTGAGCGCTGAACTGGGCAGCCTCGCCTGGGATTTGGGGTGCAGGAGGCAGTGCACTCGGTGCCAGTCCCAGTGGGTGCCATTTCTGTGTGATGAGGGTGATGCTCTGTCAAGGCAGGGTACCCCCCCACCCCCGGTGTCCCCTGAGCTGGGACGGGGGAAGCTGGCGCGTGGCAGAGGTTGGTGCCGAGGGCACTGTGCCCAGTTGTCCCCAGTCAATGGGCTTGTTGTGCCCAGTGTTTCTGCTGCCGGGTGCCAGCTGGGATCCCAGTAGCAGTGGAAGCCCCAATGGAGACTCCTCTTGGGGATGCACTTAACTCCCTCCTAGCTGCCCCCGTGGCACAACAATGGCCACGGTTTGGGGGGCCAGGCAGGCGGGGGGCTGTGGCAAGAGGTTGCTGTGGGTCTTTCCTCTCTCACGCTGTGGCTTGCCGGCGTGGCCAGCTGTTCTCCCCAGGGAGCCCGCGGGCGGACAGCACTGCTGGCGTTGGGTGCCAGCCCCACCAGGAAAGGGGAGCGAGCCCCAGGGTGCTGGTGGTGCCCCGCGGCAGAGCCCCGTGGGGGCTGGCAGCTGGGCAGCGGATATGTTGGCCGAGCCAGAAACTCCCCCCGCAGTGCCCATCGCCCTGGCATCATGCCTGTGGCCTCGGTTGGGGAGCAGAGAGCCGGATGTCTCTTCTGCCTCCCTCCCTCCCTGCTTCCTGGGGGAAACTGAGGCCTGGGAGCGTTTCCCAAGGCCAGGGCGAGTTTCCATGGCAATGGGAGCGGGGGTCCGGGCTCCCAGCTGCCGGCGACCGCCGAACAAGGGAGAAAGCGGGACATTGATGGGAGCCCGGCCCCTTGGGCGCGCGTCCCAGCCCGGCTGAAAATAACCCTCCTGGGCAGCGCTGCGGGCAGGCGGCCGGGACCGAACCCCGCTGCCAGCGAGGGGTCCCCAGGAAGCGGCTCCGGCCAGGGGAGTGACCCCCAGCCCTGCCTGCCGCCACCCCCCGCCCCGGCCCCGTTGCGTTGGGGAAGGGGAGGGCCGGCCGGCCAGAGGATCGAGAGCCGGATGGAAGGAGGGGCAGAGCCACAGCCCGCGTCCGGCCGACGGACAGCCCGAACCCCCTGCCCGCTCCAGGGGGGTCTATGGGGCGGTCGAGCCCAGGCGACATCTCTGTAGCGCAAATGAAGGCACTGCCGGTGCCCCGGCTGCAGTGAGCGGGCTCCGCCGTGGGACGCCGGCACCGGGGAAGGGACATCAGCGGTGCCAGGGGCTGGCAGCCAGGCAGGATGCGACACTTCCAGGCTTTGCACCGATCCTTCCCCTTCCTCACCCGCTTCCGCCTCTACCGAGTAAGTGCCGACCCTCGCCCCGGGCAGACCCTACGCCGGCCGTCACCCGGCCCCGTCCCCGTCGCCTGCGGGCAGGGGAGCCGCAGCTCCCTTGGCCCCGTGTGGCCCTGCATGCCCCCGTGCGCCCCCGTGCCCAGCTGCTCGCCGCGCCCGCCGTATTTTTAGCCCGGTGCCGAGGACTGTAATTGCGGTGACGCGGCCGAGGGAGCCGAGCACAGCGGGTGAAGACGCCAGGGGCCATGTCGGCTCCCAGGGAAGAGGAGAGGATGGAGGGGGCTGCCGCGCTGTGGAGCTGGGATGGCGAGTCCCAATCTCCTGCTCGCTCTCAGCAGAAGGAGGCAGAGCCATATTCCTTTCCAGAACGGTGGTGGTTAAAGTGGGGGAGAGCAGGGACAACAGGCGGGGATGGGGAAGGGGCAGGGGGAACGTGGGGCTCCAGCCCTTCCTCTCTGTGTCCTGGCACAGCTGAGGGCTGATGCCAGCAGCACTGGGGTGCTCTGTACCTCAGCGCTGGAGCAACAGGACCCTCCAGAGGCCCAGATGTTCCTGTCTGCCCCCTCCCTGTGTCTGCCCCATGAGGTGCCACCACCCATGGCAGAGGAGACCCACTGTGAGTCTGTACTACAACTCGGCTGAGTGTGCAGGCATGCCAGGGGGTCAAGGTGGCTGTCCCTGCTGGAGACAGCTGTCACCTCCCTGCTCAGCCCTTCCAGCTGAGCACAGGGAATTGGGCAGGCACATCTGTCCTGAGCTTCTGTCTCCTGTGTCCTTGGCACTCCTGACCAGGGGATAGCCTGTGCTGGAATGCAGGGATGGGCTGGTATTTCTGTGGGCAGGACAGGGCAGACTGGGGGGCCCTTCCTATCTCTGGGGGTCCTGTTGATTGGGGTGCCTCTCCTGGCCTCCCCCAGAGAGGTGGTGACAGGCTCAGGAGGTGACTCCACTAGTATCCCTCACTGGGATACTATCCCTCACTGGGTGCTAGGAGCACCCCAGCCTTGGTTCTGAGCTCCTCTGGGTGACTCCCCAGTGGGGATAGGGCAGAGGGGAGCGGAGCAGGGTTGCCTCTAACCCAGTATTGTGTCCCAGCAGAGGCTGAGCTGTAGCATGCAGGCAGAGGAGGGCACGGACTGGCTGCTGGAGCTGCTCACCGAGCTGCAGCTGCAGCAGTACTTCCTGCGCATCCGAGACGAGCTCAACGTCACACGCCTCTCCCACTTCGAGTACGTCAAAAATGAGGATCTGGAGAAGATCGGCATGGGGCGCCCCGGTGTGTACATCCCCCCAAACCTCTCCCCTTACCCCTGGCTGGATGTGCAGCACCTTTTGGGAAGCCCACAGGAGCATATGGGGCTGGAGAGGACCCTTACCCCAACTGGCTTGTGACAGTCACTGTGTCCTGCAGGCCAGCGGCGGCTGTGGGAGGCAGTGAAGCGGAGGAAAGCCATGTGCAAGCGGAAATCCTGGATGAGCAAGGTAGGGATGGGAGAGAGACAGGTGTGGCAGAGAAACTCAGGTAGACAGGAAGAGCTGGACCCCTCCCTGTACCCTTTTAGGGTGCCTGGCTCCCCCACGTCCCTGGAGGCTCTCAGGGAAATGGGCAGAAGCCTCTGCCATCCATGCCCAACTGTGGTGTGACCCTGCCAGTGTGCGCCCCAGTCCCCCTCAGGCTCCTGGGTCACTTCCCAGCAAAGGACAGTCCTGCTACCCCAGCACTTGGAAAATTCATTTCCTTATGTTATTTGCCTCTTTGTCAGGAAACTTGTTTGCAGCGAGTGAACCAGAGAGCCTTGCTCCAGACAGCTCTGTGGGCAGCAGTGGTGCCCAGGACACTGCCCACCCTGCTGCCTCACAGCAAGGGGGCAAAGCCTTGTACCTGCAGGCTGGGACACACTGTGACAGGGGACCTTGGGAATGCTCACATATGCCCTGATACCATCCCATCCAAAGCTGATACTGCTGACACCCTATGGCACCTGGAACTCCAGAAGAGCAGAGTTTGGCAGAGCCCAGTTTGCCAGCTGGGCACTGGGCCGTGGTCTCTCCCCTGAGTGACTTGTCTGTGCTGGGACATGATGAGGATGGGCTTTTAATAGAAGGCTACTTCTATCAAAGAACAAATAGCAGAAATGCCGCCTCCCACCCCAGACACATGCTGGGCCCAGCCCCCGCGCACCCTGCATCAAGACTGGGATGGACCCTGTCCCATGGGGCTCATCATCCATCCCAGCTGAGGGACATGGAAGGAGAGCCCATCCCTTCTGACTGGTGATAGCCAACATGCATGGCAAGGCCCACATCGCTGCAGGGATGTATCACCACACTCATCCCTAACTGGAGGTTTCCCCTGGCTTTGTGCCCAGGCACATTGTGTGGCCTCAGCCTGGCCAAGGAGTGCCCAGGGCCCTCTGGCTACAGGCCTGGTTTGCTGTGGCTGCTGGGGAGATGCTGCAGAGCTGCTGCAAGAGGAGCAACCCCTTCCTTCCACGGGAATCACAGCTCAGTGTGCTGGGAGGAATGGAGCCTTCTCCCACAACCAGTCTTCTCTGGATCATCACCAGTTAGGGGTCATCACTAGGTTCCAATGTGTACAGCTGAGGCAAGGGGTTGTGCCAGCACTTCTCACTTAGAGGTGGGGTGTCTCCATGCCCACGTTTCACCTTCCTCCATGTCCCACAGGTGTTCAGTGGGAAGCGCCCAGAGTCAGAGCTGCCACCCCAGCCCCAGAGCACCTTCCGCAAACCTCCCACACCGCCGCCCCCTGAAGCTGGGGGCCAGCACTCCCTCACCTGCCTCGTGCGGGAGCGGGACCTCTCGATCTTTGAGAAGCTGGGTGACGGCTCCTTTGGTGTCGTGCGTCGTGGCGAGTGGTGCACACCTGCTGGCAAGACGGTGAGGGGCTGCTCTGGGGGGTGGGGAGCCAGGCAGTGGGACCATGCACGGGGGAGGACACTCCAGAGCTCATCTCTGCTTTGGCTGTAGCTGAATGTGGCAGTGAAGTGCCTCAAGACAGACGTGCTGAGCCAGCCAGAGGCACTGGACGACTTCATCCGGGAGGTGAATGCCATGCACTCCCTGGACCACAGGAACCTCATCCGCCTGTATGGCGTGGTGCTCTCCCACCCCATGAAGATGGTGAGTGTGAGGGGATGGGGCCCATCCCAGTGACACCCCCATGGGCGGGTCCCACATGGTGGCATGAGCAAAGCCAGGCTGGGTCTGTACCCCAGGTCATCTGCTGGCATCTCCAGTGGGGCATAAGAAGGCTGGAAACCAGCCCAGCCAGGGTGGCCCTGGACTGACCTGTTTGCTGTCCTCATCCCATGGCCCAGGTGACAGAGCTGGCCCCACTGGGCTCCCTCCTGGACCGCCTGCGGAAGAACCAGGGCCATTTCCTCATCTCCACCCTGTGCCAGTATGCCATCCAAGTGGCCAAGGGCATGGCCTACCTGGAGTCCAAGCGCTTCATCCACCGCGACCTGGCTGCCCGGAACATCCTGCTGGCCTCCAATGAGCTCGTCAAGATTGGGGACTTCGGACTGATGCGGGCACTGCCCAAAAATGATGATCACTACGTGATGCAGGAGCACCGCAAGGTCCCCTTTGCCTGGTGAGCCTTGGGGAGGGGGAGACCTGGAGGTGCAGCACCACTGGGACTATTGGAGGTGCAACACCATTCTGATGTTCATGTCCTTCCCCCTGTAGGTGTGCTCCTGAGAGCCTGAAGACACGCACCTTCTCCCACGCCAGTGACACCTGGATGTTTGGAGTGACCCTCTGGGAGATGTTCACCTATGGTCAGGAGCCTTGGATTGGCCTCAATGGCAGCCAGGTAGGTGTACAGCAGGGACCTGCCCCCTCACCTCACCCTGCTGGTGCTGAGGGGGATCTGGGACACCACCCTGACAGCACACCCTGTCCAACAGATCCTGCACAAGATAGACAAGGAGGGTGAGCGGCTGCCGCGGCCTGAGGACTGTCCCCAGGACATCTACAACGTCATGCTGCAGTGCTGGGCACACAAGCCCGAGGACAGGCCCACCTTCGTGGCCTTGCGAGACTTCTTGGTGGAGGTGGGTGAACGGGGAGGGGGACAGGAGCCCCAGCAGCTCTCCTCAAGCATGGGTAGAGCTAAGAATATTGCTGAGGTGGGAGGTGACATGGGGTGTTCAGGCCAGGCAGCCCTGCAGGCTGGGAGGTGAGGTGGTGACATGGTCACAGCAGAAAGCACCTGGTTGCTGCCTTGCCATCACACACCCCAGGGATGTGACAACTGAGGAGGGGCTAGTGGTGATGCTGTCTCTTGTCCATTTTTGGGGGCTCCCTGCCTTCCTTGGGGCTGGGCCTGCCTCAAAAGATGATGGACATGGGGGGCTGCATCCCCTATCCTCACCCACCTCTCCCCCAGGCTCAGCCCACTGACATGAGAGCGCTGCAGGACTTTGAGGAACCAGACAAGCTGCACATCCAGATGAACGACATCATCACGGTCATTGAGGGCAGGTACTGCATGGGAGGGTGGCAGGTATTGTAGAGGGGGGAATGCACTGCCTGCCAGCCTGCATCTGGGTAGGGAATGGGGAGACTGTGGGCTCTGGTGGAGCTATGGGAAGCAGGGAGGGGAAGGAGTGGCTCTGCCCCCAGCAGGCTTGGCCGTGTACCCCGTGGGTGGGCAGAGCTGGTATGTTTGTGGTCCCCCAGGCAGCACAGGATTGTGAGGCCACCCCGGTGTGGGGGGCACGGCCCTGCCCACACTGCCCACAGCCCTGCCTGCACCAGCCCTGCTGACTCACCCCACTGTGCCCGTGGGTTTGCCCCGGGAACCTGCACGCCCCAGGGCCGCTCCCTGCTGATAGCGGTGGGGACGTGCCGCCAGCACCCGGAGACGTGCTGCTGTCATCGGGCTGGGAGAGGCACCGTGGGACTCGGTACCATGCCGGCAGAACTCGCTGGGCTGTGAGCTCCTTGCTGCCTGCTGACCCCGCCAGGGCACAGCCACCCCCACCACTGCCCCAGGGAGCTGGGACTGGAGTAGGGGGCCCTTTTGTCCCTGCATCCCTATCCCAGGATGTGCCTATCACCTTCCAGCTGAGGGACAGCGGGGACCTCCCAAAGGAGTTCGGTGTGCCCGCACTAGAGCCGGCCTCCCAACCCCGAGGGAGGAGGAGGAGGGCTGTGTCCCCGTCCCTCCCTGTCCCCCGCCCCGGGCCGGCTCCTCGCGGTTAGTCACAACCCGGGGTGAATCAGGCCGGGTTTGTGTGTCTGCAGGGACCGGCTGCTCCCGGTCCGCCGCCGCGGGGATGACTCTTGCCCAGGGTCTGGCAGTTTAATTGCAGGGAGGGGAGGGGAGGGGAAGCAGCGTCGGCGGAGGGAGGGAAGGAGCGGCGGAGGGCGGTGCGGCCGCGCCAGAGCGCCTACATCGTCCCTGCCGCCGCATCGCGGCCGGGCTGCGGGTCCGCGCCCCCCGCCCCGCCGCCGGCCCCAGGTGAGCCGCGGAGGGAAGGATGGAGCGGGAAGAGGGGCTGGAGGTTGCCCGTCGGTCGGGAATTGCCGGGAGTGGAGTAGAGCCGGGGCGCAGCTTGCCCTGTCTCCGTTTCCCCGAGGGACGCCGGTGACCCCCGGCTGGGTGGGTTTTGGGGGTACGGACTCAGGGCAGTCGCGGTGGGTTCGGCAGCCGGGGGGTGGCAGAAGCCCCACCGACTTACAGTACACTGCCGGTACTCCCGGAGGGGAGCCCCCTCCCCGTGCCTCAGTTTCCCCGGCAGCAGCCGCCGCTCACCGCGCCGCTTGTGGGGATGCCCGGGCAGAGCTGGCGGGGGCAGGGGGGGGCTCCTGCCGGGGGCCGCATCCGGTCCTGCCGAGGCCGCCCGGGGCACCGTAAACACCCCCCCACCCCTTTTCAAGCCCCTGCCTGTCGTTCGGCGGGCGCCGGGTGTGCGTACGTGTGTGTGGGCAGGGGCAGGGACCTCCCTGAAAGCCCCCCGGGGACCCAGCCGCTCGTGGGAGGGGGCTGTCGCGGGGAGAGGAGCCAGGGCAGCACCGGAGCGGGTTTGTGCCGTGGGTCGGAGCTCGGGTTCGGTGGGACCGAAGCTGGGAGCAGGGAGAGTGGAGGGATGGCCCGGCTGCAGCATCACTTCGTCGGCGTGTGGCGGTGAGGGGCGCAGGGAGGGTGGGTGGAGGGGACCTCCCGGGGAGGGGAGCTGTTCCCCCGCCTTCCCCAGCCTGCCGCGGGTGAGGGAGGATGCCCGGTACCAGCTGGGCTCTGCCGCGGCTCTGCCGAGGGGTCCCGACGCTGAGTAAGGCGGCTGGCTGGCGGCAGAGGGAAGGTAAACAGGAAAAGGGCTGAGCTGGTGGCCGGGGGTGACTCACAGGTGACTCCAGGAAACTGCGGGGCCCGTGCCAGCCTCGCCAGGCTGGCACCCACACTGCCACTGCCCCCTGCCCACAGCACACCCTGCCCATGGGGAGTGGAGGGCCCTGACAGGCAGGGGTGTAGCTTAGGGTCAGAGCCCCCCTGCCATTTATTTGGCACAGTGCTGGGTGGGGTACACTACTTTGGATGCCTTTCCCTGCCCCATCTCTATTCCCCACACCAGTCCTTCTGGGCTAGATGACCACCTCATCTTCCCCAGAAGTGGCTGCGTCCTGGACAACTCTTCGGGGACACACTGGGGACCAGTACCCCAGGGTGGCTTGAGCCACTCAGATGGCTCAAGGAAGATTGACAGCCTGAGCCCACCCCCTGTCTTTCTGCCTACCTCCCTCTGCCCACAGGAGCCTGCACAGGGCTCATCGATAATGTGGGAAGGGAGTGAGGAAGACCCCACAGATGACTGTCCCCCATATGGGCCCCCATCAGATGCCAAGCATGTTCCCTGTGCCATCCTCTAGTGCACAGGGCACAAAGGGATTGGTGACAAAGAGCTTGGTGCAGGCATCACCCCAAGGCTCCTGCGTAACTTGAGGCAGCAAGGAGAAAGGGGCATATCTTTTGGGACACAAGCATGGAGCTTTGGTCCCCACTGCTTGCATTCCCAGCACCACAAGGTGCAGGGACCAGGTGGGGTGGGAGCAAAGCGTACTGCCGGTGTAGGGTTGGGATCCTGGGCACCCAGGGTCCCTTCCCAGTTGTCACCGCGTGCCTTCGTGCACTCGGACGAGTCACCTTGCCTCCTCCCCATCACTGGGGCAGGCATGTGTCAACCTCCCATCCCCTCATCAGTAACGAGGTCCTTTTTATTCCTTAGGGCCGAGAATTACTGGTGGCGGGGTCAGAATAAACGGACCCTAAAAGTGGGCCAATTTCCCCGAAACACGGTGACCTCGGTGGCAGGGCTGTCAGCCCACGACATCAGCCAGCCGCTTAAAAACAGCTTCATCCACACAGGCCATGGAGACACCAACCCGCAGCACTGCTGGGGGTTTCCCGATAAAATTGATGAGTAAGAAACTTTTTGTCTTCTCTGCATCCTCTGCCTGCTCCCTCCCTTCCTCGCTGCCCACTGGGCTCGGGAGCAAGACGCGGCTTGGCTACTGCCCCCCTTTCCCCCCACGAATCATCTCTTTCTGCCCCCGCTGTATTGGGAATGGTGGCTCTGGGTAGGGTCCCTGCAGCTGGACTAATTTCCTTGCCTCTTCCTACTAATGGGCTTAGGGATGTGGGGGGCTGCTGTGCTTGTGGCTGTCCCAGGGGCTACACCTTTGTGGCTGTCCTGGGGCAGGGAGGCATCCGTAAGCACCGCCCCAGAGGTGGTCACGTTACCCCAAAACACTTTTGGGGTGTGCCAGGGCTGCTAAATGTGCGCGGCTTGCAGCCTGTCCCCACGCTTCTAACAGCATGAGTCTTTTTGAAAAGCAAAACATGAAAAAAATCTCCCAAAATGATTTTTTTCTCTACTCTGCTTTATCAGAAGACACCTGGCTGGACTGTGATGGGGGGAAGGGGGCCTGGGTGATTGTGCTCCAATGTCCCACATACTCTCTGCCAGGTGGGATTGGTTGTGTGCAACAGTGAACAGGAGCGCCTTGGCAGGGAGCACGTGGGGGTCTCTACCAGCACTGGGCCGGAGGGATGTGGGAGGTCAGTGTGGTGGGGGTCAGGATAGGATTTCAAAAACTGAAAAGCTCCTGATGGGTAGGGCCAGCTCCTGCACCAGGCTCAGTCCATCCCCTGGGATCATAACCCCAACTGCTGTTTGTTATCCCAGGCCTGGGACAGCTCTGCCCTCAGTCCCAGCCTGACCCCTCCACAGCACCTCGTGTCAAGGGCTGTGCCGGCGGCCCCCGGAGGGCTGAACCGAGGCACCGTGCACGCGGCTCTGGCTCGTGCCCCGGCAGGCCTCCCCGCGCCCCGCTGCGTGGGCACAGGCGCTGGGTACGTGCTGCCCGGGCTGCCGAGAACGCACCGAGCTCGGCACACGCCCAGGCCTTCGGGCTGCGCCAGCTCCCGCCGGCTCCCCGGCTTGCGATGGCTCGCCCGGGCCTCCTGGCACCCCCCGGCACGCGGTACCGGGGCATCCTGCCTTGGGCACAGCATCGCCCGGGTGCTGCACGGGTGTCCTGGGCACCGCACGCTGCACAAGTACACTGGACACAGTGCCCTGCTCGCAGTCCCCTGGGCACAGCGCAGGCAGCCACAGATACACGCGGAGCAGGATATGGGTGGGATGATACTGGGATGGCACCTGGCTCTATGCTGTAGCACTGGAAGCCTCTGGGGTGTGTTGCCCCAGCACTCACAGGAACGGTACTCACCAGGTGTGGTTGTATGGTGGAGGAGCTATGAGGTGTCCCAAGGCACAAGCTTGAGGAGCAAGGGGTCCCACGTGGCCCCTGCTGACTCTCAGGCACTCTCCTCTCTCCCCACAGGCTGTACCTGGGAAATCCCATGGACCCTCCTGACATTTTAGGTGTGGACCCAAGTGCTGCCAGACCTACACAGCTTCCAGGGAGGGCTAAAAGTGAGTGGCTTTTCTTCTTCTTCCTGCCCATCAGCTGTGCAAAACCTCCATCCTTGTACCCTGCTGCCAGGGTGATGGGCAGACCCTCTCCTTTCTGTCTCTGCTGGCACTTGCTTTTTGCAGAGCAGGGGGAGCTGGGGTGATGGGATGTGTTGTCACCTGGCTATACGCCACTGCCAGCAGCATGGGTGGCTGGTGGCTCTGTCTGCCTGGACTCTGCCCTGCTGCCCTTCGTCCAAGTCCCTTGTCCCCTCCCAGCCTCCTACAGCTGGGCTCCCAGTGTGGGAGATCTCAGTGGAGCTGCCACGGGGAGGGAATTCGGATGCTGTGCATATGCCCCAATCCCCATAAACCTACAGGTTTTCCTTGGGGCTGCTTCCCACCAGCATCTTCCCTGTGCCCCACCAGTGAAGGGGGACACAGCAAAGCATGCACCCCATTAACAAGCACCCTGGCTGCCGCTTCTGTGTTCACCCTATGCTTCCCCTTCTCTTGGCTTTTCTCTTCTGCAGGGCAGCCTCCTCCACGCCCACCTCAGCCTACCGTCCTGCTCACCAGTAAGTTTGGCTTCTTTGGGTGCTGCTCTCCCTTCTTCACACCCCCTTTCTTTTCTCTCTTACCTGGGTGGCCTGGGGCAGGTGCCCTGGTATAATTTGGGAGCAAAGAGGGCTGAAACTATGGGGTAGTTTTGGGGCTCGGAGATGCAGATGCCCCTTCTTGCACCCTAGGGATGGATGCTGGGACCCTCACCATCCTTCTTTGTCCCCTTCTAGAGCCTTGCTACGACCCAGTCAGTGAGGAGGAGGAGGGTCTGCCAGGGGGTCTGCGGAAGCTCTGCCTGAAGAAGCCAGGCACAGGGAAGGGTCTGCGACCGGTCAAGCCATCAGCACGAGTACCGGGCACCAAGGTGGGCGAGAGGCAACCCGGACGGCTGGCAAGCGAGGGGCCGGCAAGCAGCGAGGTGACCCTCATTGACTTTGGGGAGGAAGTGCCCCAGGGTAGCCCCTCTCCAGTGGGGGAGCTGACAGCCCCGTCATTAGCCAAGCTGGCCATGGAGGCCTGCTCTTTGCTGGACAAGACTCCACCACAGAGCCCCACACGGGCTCTACCTCGGCCCCTCCACCCCACGCCGGTGGTGGACTGGGATGCCCGGCCCTTGCCCCCACCGCCTGCCTATGATGATGTGGCACAGGATGAGGACGATATTGAGGTCTGCTCTATCACCAGCCCCCCGAGCCGGCGGGGCAAGACCAACTATGGCTTTGTGGATGAGGGTGAACGGGGACCAGCACTGGAGGACAACCTCTTCCTGCCTCCTAAGGAGACCAAACAGCCCAGCATGACACAGACCACCGAGCTCTTCGAGGAGCTGCAGCAGGAGTGCATGAAGAGGCTCAACGTCCCTCTGGGACCAGCTGCCCCAGCTGATGACAAGCCCCAGATCCCTCCCCGTGTCCCAATCCCGCCCCGGCCCCTTCGCCGCAATGAGCCCGGGCGCTGGTCCGGGGACCTTTCCCCAGCTTCAGGGGGTGAGGAAGACCGGCCGCCCCAGATCCCCCCACGGGACCCACTGTCCCAGCCCACTTCCCGGACACCCAGCCCCATGGCTCTGCAGGTGGGCTCCCCCCAGCAACGTGCTGCCCTGTGCTCCTGCCTCTCCACCTCACCAGGGAAGCCCATGCCCACCACACAGAGCTTCGCCCTCGACCCTAAGTACGCCACCCCCAAGGTCATCCAGGCACAGGGCAAGGACTGCTCCAAGGGACCCTGCATCCTGCCCATCGTGAAGGATGGGCAGAAGGTCAGCAGCACCCACTACTACCTGCTGCCCGAGCGCCCTGCCTACCTGGACAAGTATGAGAAGTTCTTCAAGGAGGCTAAAAGCCCCGAGGAGGCGCCAGCGTCCCGCCAGGTCACCACAGCCACCGTACGTCCCATGGTGCAGCAGCCACTGCCAGACTGCAAGGCCAACTTTTCCTCTAACAACAGCAACCCTGGGCCCAAGTGCCTGGTGAAAGCCTCCTGCAGCCTCCAGAAGATTGTTTATGATGGGCCAGATGTTTGCCGTCCTGCTGACAAGATCCGGCTGGTAAGTGTCATCCCCCAGCATTCATGAGGAGTGGGCTCACGTGGGCAAAAGTAGCCATTGGTCACTTGAGCAAGAGCTTTCCCCACTCTGTGTCTCAATTTCCACAAGTTCAGCCCCAGGGGACTGGCTAAAAGCAAGCCCCAGATGTGCAGGGTGACATAAATGTCACTGCAATGCCAAAATGGGAATTGAAGGCCCTGGGGAGGGGGAAGGTGGCTGCTGCTATGGTCTCCTTGGTCTCTCTAGGCTGGGGATACTGTGGGCCACCCAACCCCAGGAGAGATTTAAGATCCCAGGGATGAGAATGATCCCAGCTCCAGGTTGATAGTGCTCCCTGAAGACAGAACCAGGGATGGGGGGCAGCCCCAGTGATCCCCTGCTTCAGTCCCAGGGGTGGCAGCAGACAGTGACCACAAGCTCCCCCCAGGTGCAGGACACAGTGCATGGTGTGACCACCGAGGAGTGCCAGGCAGCCCTGCAGAAGCATGGCTGGAGCATCCAACGGGCTATCCAGTACCTGAAGGTACAGCACACCCCTGTTCCCTTGTCCTGGCTCTAGCAAGAGTGGTGACACCCTTGTCACCCCTCTGGCCATGCCCTGTCCCCTTGCAGGTGGAGCAGCTCTTCTGCCTGGGGCTGAAGTCCCGTGGTGAGTGCCAGCGGGTGCTGGAGATGTTCGACTGGAACCTGGCACAGGCCAGCTCCCACCTCCTCGATCCCTACAGCGCCACCCGCCAGAAGTAGGGACATGGATGTTTTTTGGGGGGCAGTTCTCTATGTCACACTGCTATGGGCCGACTGGCACTAATCACCCCTCCTGAGTTCATGTCCTGTCCTCTCCTTACAGGTGGTGACAGTGGGGACAGGGCGAGCTGCATCGGATTCGGAGCAGGCATCTCGCCATGGGGACAGTCCTGCCACCTCCACCCACACAACCTGCTGCAGGACTCTGGACTGAGCCCCCACTTGAGGGTGGAGACACCCCAAAAGAGACCCTGCCTAGTGCCACAGACTGTCCAGGGTGCTTGTGCCCAGGCCTTGGCAATGAGTTCCATCCCCTGGCCCCTTGTTGAATTGTTTTTGTAAAGAGAAATGTAATTTTAATATATATATTATGTATATATATAAAAATATTCTATGGAGAGGAGGAGGGTGCCTATGGCTGTCTCCCAGGTTTATCTCTGCCAACACACAGGGGCAGGCCACATCTCCATGGGTGCTGGTTCCTCCCTGCAGGCAGCTGGGACTATGACCCTTGGGATCCGCTGTGGGATGAAGCTTGGGGAGGAGATGCACGGACTCTGGGGATCCCCAGGAAGCTGTGTGACATGTGCACCTATAAAACCTTCTGCTGAGTCCTCCCAGGCTGCTTTAGGGTGCAAAGTTCTCCCCATCCAGGGCTGCTGGAGTTAGTCACAGTATATCCCACCCCCAGGCCCAACGCTTGAATGCTGGGCATGGTTTTGCCTGCTCTGAGCAGGCAGTGGTTGCCTGCAGAGGAGCCCCCCGCAGCCGGGCCCCCCTTGCCCGGTGCCCCGCGGCTCCCGGCTGCCGCCTGACTCATGCCCGGGCAGGGAGTGGCGGGACCGGCGTCGCCCCCACCCACGCCAGGGGTGTTGTGCAACCGGGCGCCTCCGCCGCAGACGGAGCCGGGAGCAGGTGCGGGAGTGGAGGGGTGGCTCCTGTGGGGTCAGAGCCGGTGTCAGTGCTCACTCCCCCCTCCAGGTGGGTATCAGAGCCCCTTATCTGGGTTTCCTGCAGTGCTGCCTTCTAGCAGCATCAGGAAGGGACCTTGGGATCAGGTAGTGGAGGATCTTGGTGCCCAAATCCCCCAGCTGCATTGATAGTGGTGGTACCTGCTCCCCAGGATCCTCTGCTCCAGAGGAGACATCCTGCCATTCTCAGTGAGGAAGGGCTGCCTTGATCCTTGAAATGGATCCATCCCTGTGGCAGATGGTACCTGTGCACCCACAGTTCACTCAGCTCTGGTCCCCTGGCCCTCCCTGAGCGTGGGGACAGGGAGCTGGTGCTGCTGTGAGCACGGTCACACGTCACTGCCTGGGACTCTGTGCTTCAGTTTTCCTGTGTGAGGTGCAGCCACCATGGCAGGGCTGTCAGTGAAGCGAGGAAGGCACAACACCATCACTGACTTACTTCCCTCTCCTTTAGTGATCCTGGAGCTGGGTGAGACCCTGTGAAGAAGCAAACACATTTGCTGCAGTGGCCTCACTGGGTCTGTTCACGCAGCTGGGTCCATCCAGCCTCTCTCCCTGGTGGAAGGTGACCTGCAACCCTAGGCAATGCCTGGCCCCGCCACCTCTGCGGGAACAACCCCCCCCCCCACGCCATCCGGGTTTGTGTGGGCGTTTGCCGCGATGTCCAGATAACTCCTGGGACCGGTAGTGCCCGAGGGCAGGGTCGATACGTGGGACCCCAAGGCACCAGCGGTAGCCTGCTCCTTCCTTCTTCCTCCTTGGTGACGGGCCAACCCCTGCCAGGGGTTATCGGCCATGCAGCCAAGTGTGGAGGGACCTGACAGCAACCAGGAGGGTGGGTGGGGGTGCAGAGCCCAGGACTGACCCACCCCTCACAGAGATGTTTGGGACCCCTGTCCCCACCTGCTGTCCCAGTGCCTTTAGGCCAAGTGACTTTGAACCCCCGCCCCGGTTGCTCTCCAGGGGTTGGGGACCCCGGCCGTGGGCTGTCAACAGTGGGGTCAGCCTGGGAAGGACCTTAAAGCTTCCCATGGCAAAATGGGTGTGGCCCCCAGCATCAGTGGGTCCTCAGAATTGGGACGCTGCCACCTCAGCGCAGGCTGCGAGGACAGAGAGACGTCAGTGCCCCAGGCAGGGCACGTGGTGTCCCTGTCCCCCCCACCTGGGGGAGTGCTCACCGGTGGAGCCACCCGTTTCGCGCTCCCTTGAGAGCGAGAGCTGCAGCCCTGTCGCCTTCCTCCCCGACACCGAAGAAAAGAAGCACTATGGGGTGCCGGGGCCCGTGGCCGCTCTGGAGCTGGGTGCTGTGGGGGTTCTGGGTGCTGCCAGGTAAGTGCCAAGGTGCCTCGCACTGCTCCCGGGCTGACCTGATGGCCGATACCACGCGGGTGATGGGCTGCAAACAACGCGGCGAGGTCGAGCCCGAGTGCCCGGCCGGGATTTGCCCTGCCTCTGTTCGCGGGTGCCAAAGCTTTGTCATGGTCCCCAGTTGCAGCAGGGGAAGGTGGCGGGAATTGTGGCTCAAATGGAGAGACTCACCCTGGGGGAAGGTGCCTGTCCTGTTCTTGGTGTTGGTCCTCCCGCAGAAGGGAGGAGGGGTGGGGGTGATGGCGACTCTGGGCTGGTTTTTCCCTCATCATGCCCTCACCCGCCTTCTGCACAAGCCAGGGAGATGAAGGGGCAGCCCCTTGTCCCCACGCTGGACCCATCCGAGTCGGGCAGCATCTCCCATGTGGCCGACAGCACCAGCTCCGAGCTGCCTTCAGACCTGGGCGTGTGCCAGGAGCTCCCCACAACCGCAGCCGCACGGGCAGAGCTCCCATCTCCCTCCGGCCCGACCACCCCCTCCGCGGGCAGCCAGAGCTCAGGTAAGGCCGGCAGGCAGCTGGCCGCGGGCAGGTTCCTGCCTGCTGGGGCCGCGGTGGGGTTGATCCAGCTGGAGCTGCCTTGTCTCGCTCCACAGGCATCCTGGTGCCACAGGCAACAGCGAGAGGGCCGGTCCCAGCTGGAAGTAGTGGTGAGCAGGAGGAGCCTCCCAGCCCGGCAGCTCTCCCTGGGGATCCAGCAATGCAAGGCAGCCCCGAGGCAGGGTCAGGGGCTGGGGTCTCCTCTCCAGGTGCTGTCAGCTACCTAACCAGCGTCCCTCCAGCTCCCACCACTACTTGGCACGTGGAGCCTCTGTCCTTCAAGCCAACGGGACACACAGTGGGGCTTGCCCTGAGTGCTGTCACCGTGGAGCAGATGCCAGTGACAGCATGGGCCACAGAGCCATTGCTCCACCAGGATGAGCACAGCACAGCGACATCATCCCCCAGCACAAGCAGGAGCTCTGCTGAGCCACGTAGAACTGCCATGCTCATGTCCCAGAAGGTCATACTGGGGCTGGATGAGGCCACCTCACCTTTGGCCACAGCTGCCAGCATCTCTCAGGACAGGGCCAGCCCCATGAAGATGGCAGCAGCAGAAGGAGCCAGCATGGCAGCCTCAGCATCTGCAGACCCCCCAAGTGCATCCTTGGCAAAGGTCACCTTTTCTTCCACCACCATTGGCACCAGCAAGGCTACACATACCTTACCCAGCACTGACCACGATGCCTCACAGGACCCTCCTGGGCCTCCCACTCAGCTGCCTCCAGCCCTTTTGCCCCAGGTTCCTGATGATGCTGTGCTGGGCACAGGGGAAACGCTTCCCCTCAGCCACAGCACAGCCTCAGGCACTGCTGGACATGGGCTGCCTGGAGATAACACTGTCATCCAGCCCCAGGCCACCACACAAGCTGCAGGAACACTGGCTGCAGCGATGGATGTCGTAGCTGGAGAGCACATCCCACCTCTTGGAAGCACTAGTGCTGAGCTGGTGTCCATCAGGAACGAGGCCAGTACCAAAGCCACAGCAGGCACTGCCATCCCACAGACCAAGGACACACCAGGGGGGCTCAGCATGAGTCTGTCCCCCCATGCAGCTCTCAATGACCCTGATGGTCCCTCTTCAAGGCCCTTTCCACTCTCCATGGGCTGTCTGCTCCCTCAGATCCTCTCAACAGGCCTTGGGACCACCACAGCAGAGGCAGCTGCAGGTGGATCTCCTCCAGCCACTCCCAGCATGGCCATACCTTTGTCCCTCACAGGCACCAGTGCAGCAAAGCCAGACAGGGCCCCTCGAGCTGCTGCACCACCACCACCTTCCATCACTGCGTTTGGCACCGGGACTGTGCCAGCTGTCCATCCATCCTCCTTTGTTAGCAACTCTCCAATTGGTGAAGCAGAGATGGGGTCAGCATCACTGACCAGCGGCAGTGCCACCACAATGCCAGGGGACACTGAAGCCACCCTGCCTGTGCCTGATGCGCACCACAGCCAGCCAGGTCCCACAGCAGGCTCAACAACCCCAGGAGCTGGTGTCACTCCCAGATCTGCACTAACCCCAGTGCTCTGGGCTGGGCCCCAAATTGTGGAAGTTCCAGGGACAGAGATGCCATCACCCAACACTGCACCAGGCACTGGCAGAGCTGTATCAGATCCCCCTGGGGGACCCAGAGCAGTCACTGTCCCCATGACATCACAAGCAGATGTCCCCCCTCTCCTGGAAGGCAGAGCTAATGTAGGGATGGCTCTGGAGGTGTCCCCATCCAGCAACCCCCAAGAGGTGGAAACAGTCATGTCCCCACTGTCCCTGGCTGCTCCACTGCAAGCAATGGGGGCTTCAGGTGACTCCCAGCCCGATGGCAGCACCACAGGGCGAGCAATGGGGATGGAGTTCCTGGAGGAGAACACGGAGGAGAACCCAGGTGCCAGTGCAGCGGGGCCTGCTCCCAGCCATGAGATTGTCACTGCCAGGCCATCACCAGAGCCATCTGCCACTGAGGACAAGCCCACAGCTGGGATCACCTCACTGGCTGTTGGCCATACAAATGTGCAGGAGGCTACAGCTGCATCCAGGACAGGTGCCACAGGTACCACTGCCCATGTGGACACCACCCACTCTGAGAGTGCCACCGAGGGTGCAGCAGCTTCAGCCACCACCAGCAGCACCCATGTCCTTGACTCCAATGCCACTGGCACAAGTCTGGTCACCATGCTGGCCACCACACCATCCACCAGCACATTCCCCAGCAATGCTAACCTGCCAACCACCTCAACGGGCTGGGACACCAGGGTCACCACAGCCATGCCATCTGCCACAGCATGGGCCACCAGCACCAGCAGTGCCCCATCCCTTGCGGTAACACACAGCAAGACAAGTGGAACTGGGCAGCCTGTCCCATCCCCAGCAGCACAAACCACCTTGATGGAGACAACTCTTGGATCCTGGGGCGTCCTTGGTCCCAGCACTGCTGTGTCTGCTTCTCCTCTCCCAAGCCTGCACAGCCCAACAGAGGAGGCAACAACAGCCCCCTTGTCCCTGCCTCGTGTTGGTGCAACTGGGGTGACAGCAGCTGGGCAGACTCCCCCCGAGTCAGCAACAGGCACCACTTCTCCTACATCCATCAGTTACCACGAGATTGGACAAGCAGCGAGCACGTCACTTCCTGCCTTCCAGACATCTCCAGGGGCACCTGCCTGGAAGGAGAAAACAGCCATCAGCACCACAGCCACTGCTGCAGGGAACACCGTGGCCAGCACCACAGGCAGCACCACAGCCATCACTGCAGGGAGCACTGCTGCCACCACTGCAGGGAACACTGCTGCCACCACTGTGGGGAACACTGCTGCCACCACTGCCACCACTGCGGGGAACACCACTGCCACTACTGCCACCACTGCCACCATGGTGGGGAACACCACTGCCACCACTGCAGGGAGCACCGCTGCCACCACTGCCACCACTGCAGGGAACACTGCTGCCACC
Source organism: Acrocephalus scirpaceus scirpaceus (assembly GCA_910950805.1). NCBI lineage: Eukaryota > Metazoa > Chordata > Aves > Passeriformes > Sylviidae > Acrocephalus > Acrocephalus scirpaceus. Next base: position 9,949,710 of record OU383781.1, on the reverse strand, counting down.
ACTGCAGGGAACACCGCTGCCACCACTGCCACCACTGCAGGGAACACTGCTGCCACCACTGCCATCACTGCAGGGAACACCACTGCCACTACAGCAGGCAGCACCACTGTCCCCGCTGCAGGGAACACCACGGCTATTGCATACACAGCCCCAGTGAGCCCAGCCAGGGAGGTGGGAGGTCTCCCAGCCCCAGGCACCATGACACCAGTGAGACCACCAGCCACCACCAGCCCTGCCACTGCCCCGCGTTATGCCTTTGGGACACAGAGTGGACCATCCACCGAACTGAGCACATCTGCCCACACCACCACTGGGCACAGAACTCCTGCACCTGAGCCCAAACCTACCCATGAGCTTATCAGTAAGTAGATTTTCTTTTTCCCAAAGACAAGAGTAGGAGAGAGGTTTTCAGCCAGTCAGGCATTGGGATGGGTGAGGGTACAGCTGGTCCAGGGTATCTCATATGCATTGGACATTGGGCTGCCAGATTAATGGGAAAAGGCAAAGTAGGACATTTGAGAGCATCCCAAAAGTGGGTTGAAAATTGGGTTACAATCCATCAGAGCACAGGCACAGCATCCTGGCAATGAGCAGGTGGGTTTGTCCAGGCTGCAGGATGGATAAAGCAGACATTAATGATTTTACACCTTTTTCATTGATCTCCTGCCCATGGCAGAGCCAGCGACCTCACTCTACCCCTTTGGTGTGGAAGGAGGGGACCAAGAGTACGTCCAGAGGATGGTGGATTTTAACTCACCCTTGTTCAAGCCAGAAATTGGATTTCCCTTTGGGAAGTCACTGCGAGATGTTCTCTATGTGAGTGCCCCCCTTGGCATGCACATAATGGATGTGCTGCCTTTCTGGTAAAAAAAAAACCAACATAGAAATGGAGCAGAAACCAAATTTCATTTGAATTTTTTTTTTTACATTTAAAATGGTTGGTTTCTGCTCACCCATGGAGGCTAAAAGTTATCCCAGTCAGCAAATGACAAGTTCTTTTGGTTAGTTTACAGATAACGGACAGATCATTTTTCCACCCACGGACAACTATGTCCCATCCAACCCCAACCCCCCTCCCCGGGGCTTCACTGGCCGGGAGAGCTTTCCAATGGTGGCTGCCTTTTGGGATGATGCAGACTTTTCCAAGGGTGTTGGCACCACCTGGTACAAGGTGAGGGCCACCAGAGGTGTTCTCCTGGGAGAATCCAGTTCTCAGCTCACTCATTTAATTCTCTCTCTTGCCATCTGGCAGGAGTACTCTACACTCAGCTCTACCCAAGAATCTGTTGTCCAAGATGTGGAAGCAAAGATTGAGAAATACCTGAAAATCCCCTATGCAGCAAAATGGACCTTGAAGGTGACGTGGGAGAAAGCTCCAGCATACCCATCCCAGAGGGATGACACTCAGGTGAGCAGTGGGGGACCCAGGTGACAGACAGGACTGTTGATGGCTGCTCCAAGTCTCACTGCTTCAGTCTGTGCTGCAGGGAGAGCAGGGGAGTGCTAAGGGGGTGCCTTGGGTTTCTCCAGACGAGCACCTACCAGGCAGTGCTCACCACTGATGGGATCCGCTCCTTTGCCCTGCTGCTCTACCAGGACGGTGGGATGCGCTGGGACTACACCAAGCTGGCTGCAGCCAACGTGCTGATCGGCTTCTCCAGGTGCTGCACACGTGTCACTGGGCTTTGGGACAGCAGAGATTTGTTCCAGCACTGTGTTGAGAGTGTCGGAGGCATTACCCTCTGGAGAGCCCAGCTCCCACTCCTGGAGCAACCCTGCCCCATTTAAACCCTTTCTCCTGCAAACTGCAGCAGTTCCCACCCCAGCTGCTCTATGGGGAGAGGAGGAGGGTTGTGTTGGAAGGATGACCTTCTCTCTCCACACAGTGGCAATGGCTTTGCCCAAAACAACAAGCTGACTCAGAAGCCACCAGCTGTCAAGTACCGACCAGACCAGCACAGCAGCACCGGCTCTGGTATGGCACCGTGGGGGTCTTTGGGGTGGGTGGGGGGGCATGGAAGGAGCTGTGTGCTCTGTGCCAGGAGCATGTCCCCAGCACCCGTCCCTGGGAGGCGATGGGCCAGCAAAGCCACTGGGCAAGAGCTGGCAAAAATAGCAGACTGTGGGTGTCCCATATCCTCCTGTGGCTTGCCACAGCCCTGCTGGCTCTAGAGGGAGCCTGGAGACCTCGTGTGAGGTCAGTGGCCAGGGACAGCTGTCCCACGGGATCCCTCAGCACAAGGCGAGACCCTGGCTGAGCAGTGTTGTTGTTGTTCTCTGGTTGCTCCCCCAGATGTGCGCGGGCTGTGGATTTACAGACTGGACAGTCGCTCCCGGGTGAATTACAGGCTGCAGTGCCTGGCGTGGCTGGACACAGAGCCAGCGCCCGCCACCTGGAACAGCCAGCTGCCACCATGCCCCTGCTCCCGGCCCCAGGCAGAGCTGGATCCTCGCTACCACTGGAGTAGAGGTGCCAAGGACAGGCCCCCAGGAGAAGCTGCAGGGCGGGGGGATGGTCCCCTCCTGCTCTGGGGGCGGCTGTGATCCCCTGCATATTTCAGGCCCAGCAGATCCCTCCGTGAGGATGCTGCGCACTGTGTCCCCCAGCCCAGCTGGAGCTGGGGTACGATGTCTGTACCAAGGTGGGAGCTTGCTCGAAGGCTGGCAGGAGAGAACATGGAGTCTCCCCTTCCAGGCTGCCACTGGTAGGTGTTAACTGGCATTCCCTTGCCCTAAAATACCCCAAGCACAGGCAGAGCAAGGGCCCTGACACACCTCGTCACGTTCCTCTGCAGACAGGGAGCTGGAAGCATTCGACTGGTGCTGCCGGCGTGTGGGGAAGCCCCAGTTCTGTGCCAGGTTTGCTGAGAAGAGACCGAGGGTGGGCTGTGAAGGATACGTGCCACCCACCCCCGGTGAGTCCCCAGGCTCCACCTCCTCTGTGCCAGGGCACTGAGCTGTGCACAGACCCCATGCATTAGCCACACTTTGCAATGTACCAATGGGGGCTGCTGAGCCACCACTGAGCAGCTCTGGGGCTGCTCTCCTCCCTGAAATGACACCAACATTTGCTCTTCTTTCTCTGCCCAAAATGTCTCCATCTCCTTTGGACCCCAGCTGGTGCCTTCGGGGACCCTCACATCACCACCCTGGATGGACTCACCTACACCTTCAATGGGCTCGGGGACTTTGTCCTGCTGCTGGCCAGTGATGCCCAGACCAGCTTCGTTTTGCAGGGGCGCACAGCACAGACTGGCATGGCCCAGGCCACCAACTTTGTGGCCTTTGCTGCCCAATACGTCTCCAACACCATCACAACAGTGAGTAGGAGTGCCCTGGGTATGAGTTTGAGTCTCTAACGGGAGAGACCTCTCTGGCAAGTTGGGCATCACCTCTGCATCACCTACAAGTGGTTCACATTTTTCATTGCACATTCTTTGTCCTGACACTTTAGCACAAGTGGCTGCTGTTCCATACTTTGCAGAATTGCTCCCCACACTCATTTAGCTTCATTGAGCAGAATGTCCTGTTGTCACCAGGAACAGCCATTGAATAGCATGAGGAGGGAGCTCAGGGCTGGGAGCCCCCCAGCACAGCTGTCCATGCTGTTAAGGTCAACTGAGCAGTGGTGGTGGCCTGGGTGTGCCCTTTGCCAGCGGTGACAGGCAGCTGGCTGTACTCCTCTGTGGAGGACAAACATCAAAGCTGCTGTATTGTGTGTCTGCTGGGGTGAGGAACACACACCAACACAGCCCCCAGGGCTGAGCCGTCCTTCTTGGGCTGGAGGAGGACAGAGTTAGTAATTGTCCCCAGCATGGAGGGACAGCAGGAAGGAACGAGCAGAGGGGCTGATTGGGACATCCACCACAATTTTCAGGTTGAGTGGACCTTGGGGAGCCAGGATGACATCCAAGTCCTCCTGAACAATGAAACCATCTCGTTTTCCTTTTCCCAAGGTGAGCAGGATCTGCTGTTAAATGCTAAATATATGTGGGGGGAACAGAGATGTCCCCATTCCCTGGGACCAGCCCTGCCCAGTGTAAGGGCAGCCATCCTGAGATCCAGTAAATGTCTCTCACCTGGGCCTGTCTCTGATTTGGGTGGGGTGGATGGGGAGCACTCCCCTCCAGGAATCCGTGGTTGTCATTTCAGATCCCAGCCTTGCATGGACTCTCCCTCTGAGCTCTCCTTCTCTTGCAGACCTGGGTGACGAGGTCTACTACAGCCCTGGTGTCCTGCTAGTCAATGCCTCCTCTGTCACGGCCATCTTTGATGGGACCATCGCTGTCTCTGTCTCGGCCACCTCTGGGATCCTCAGCGTGGTCTGCAGCCTGCCCGACTGGTACCGCAACAGCACCAGGGGCCTCCTGGGTGAGGGCTTCTGGCACTGCTGCACAGCCAGGGTGCAAATTCTCTTCCCACTCTAAAGTAGACTGGAAAACTGGGGAATTGTGCTTGTGAGGGCAGGGACACCTGGGTATAAACTAAGCACTGGCCAGAGAGAAGATCAACCCTGGCATGGGGGATTTCCAGCACTCCGGTGATGCTCCAACAGGTGTGTGGGACCATGACCCTGCAGATGACTTCCAGATGCCAAATGGTACCAGCATCCCTGTGAACAGCAGTGAGGAGGAGATCTACAGCTATGGGATGACTTGTAAGTCCAGGCTTAGGATCCTCCTTGATGATCCTCTCCTTCCTGCACCTCTTGACCATGCTTTGGCTTGAGATATTTAAACATTTGCCTGAGCAAAAACAATGCCAAGGGAAGGTGTTTGGTGTCCTCACTGCTCCGTGAAAAGGAACCCTAAAATACAACAAACCTTAAAATGGCCTGTACCCATGACGTGCTGTCTTTCAGGGGCTGTTGGGGAGCACCACCTGTTCACTCAGCCTCTGGACTCACCAGCACTGAACTTCACACCCTTCTTCTTGTCTCGGCTGCGGCAGGAGAATGAAAGCCAGTACCAGCTGGCAGCCTTGCAGTGTCACAGCAGCAAGGAGTGCATCTACGATTCACTGAGCACAGGGAACTTGGCCCTGGGCCTGGCCACCCAGAGCCTTGCAGCCGACTTCCAGCAGAGGAAGACAGCACTCAGTAAGTGGAGCACATCCTCACCTCTGAGAGGGCATGGCTTGGATATAACTGGGCAGTGCCCTTCTCCTTTCCTGTTCTCTCTTGCTTCATATGAGACAGAAGAGGAGTCACCAAGGTCTTGGATTTGCACTGCCCAGCTGGCTTGTCTCCAGTCCTGGGAGATGCCACCAGCAGGACAGTTGCCACCAAGGTTTTGGAATTGCATTTCCTGGAACTGCATTTCTGGCTTCACTCCAAACCTGGGAGATGCCACCATGCTGTGTAACATAAGGGCCTTGTTGGTGGGCAGCCATGACAGCATCTGCCTGGGGTCCCATCCTCAGCAGGAGGGACTCACAGCCAAGGGGTGACATGGCCACATGTGTGCTGGGCTGCTCTTTCCTCAGATGCTTTCCCTCCCGTCATCACTGGTGACACATCAATCACAGCCTTCAGGACAGAGAAGGTCAGAAGGCAGTACCACACTTTGGGGGCGGGGGCACGCTTCATTCCCCATCTCTCACCAGAGCTCAACATATCGGGTAAGGAAGGAGAGATGGAGCAGCTGGGATGGGAAGGAATGGGATGGAATTCCTCTGCCACCTCTAACTCCCACCTCTCCTCTCGGCAGAGAATGGCACCCTGATATGGGAGCCCCGTGGGATAGCCCCATTCACAATGAACCTGGAGGCTGTTGGGTCCAACAACATCTCTGCACTCCTCCAGCTCCGCTTCACCCTTTGCAGATGCAGCAGGAGCCAGGAGTGTGACTATAGCAACTCTGTCACTCTCAAGGAATCTTCCTTGCAGGTAGTGTGCCAGAAAGCTTCTCTGGTGACACACTGTGCCTATCCCCATGCCAGCTGTGCTGGTTGTCTTCTCTGTCCACTCTCTTCCTCCTCACCTTCCCTAAGCCAGTGCCACTCTCCCCTTCCCAGCTGGCAGCCTGCAGATGTGAGGGTGGCTACTCAGGTGCCTTCTGCCAGGACCCTCCGGACCCCTGCTCCCAGGGATGCTTCCCTGGTGTGGGATGTGACCCTTTCAGTGGCTGTGGCCCCTGCCCAGCTGGCCTGACGGGGGATGGACAGCACTGCTCAGGTGACAAGGGCTCACACCATGGCCACTGGGACCCCAGCCAAGGTGTTTGTCCCGGTGCCATGGTGCATTGCCCTGGCAGATATCGATGAGTGTGCACAGGGGACGGAGTGCCCAGGGAACAGCACCTGCACCAACACTGTGGGCAGCTACATCTGCTCCTGCCTGGCCAGTGAGCAGGGTGAGTATGGGGTCCCTGGCAGGCATGGTCCTCATCCTCATCACCCCCAGGCTCTGTGGAAGAGAATTCCTGAGGGACCCAGGCTGGCTGGGGAGGAGAGAAGGGGGAGCTGGCTGAGCTCTGTGCCCAAGCCCTTGCTGTCATTAGCAGAAGGGACCAGAGTCTGGCCACCACTCGTGTTCCCAGGCTGTCGATCTCACTAATCCTCTGGGAAGGGAAATTTTTCCCATGCAATTTTTCTCCTTGAGAAAAAAATTCTCATCGCAGCAAAGTTCAAATGCACATGTGGAGGCTGGGGGCTAAATCGAGCCATGTTTTCAGATTGCTTTGGTGGGGTTGAGTTGATGGCTTTTGCTCTTGTTCTAATGCTGGGATTTAAGAAGGGCAAATGGTCCCAGCTGGAAGGAGGAGGAGTGGGGCTTTTCCTTGAATTTATACTAAAACTCCTAACACATAAAAGAGAAACAAAACTTGGAAGAAAGGCCTTATGGAGAAGCTGAGGATGGCTCAGAGAGCTGGGGCTCTGCCCTGCAGCCAGGTTCATGCCTCTACCATGCTCTCCATCACACAGGTAATGGGCCAAGCTGTGGCTCAGCTTGTGGCTACCACTCCTGCCCTGAGGGCTACTGCAGCAATGGGGGACGCTGCCACCTTCACCCCATCACCTGTGCCCCCACCTGCACCTGCCCCCCGGCTTTCACTGACCAGCGCTGCCTGGTGGCAGGAGGGGATTTTCAGCCACTGCCCAGCACAGGTGGGTACCCGTGCCCAGCATGGGGTGAAACCCAACCCCACTCTCCCTGGGCCTGGCCAGAGCCACCACTGGGGCTTTCCCCCAGCAGGTCTCCCTCGGAGAAGCATCCAGATGAGGATCAAGACACTGCAAAACACCACTGCTGAGGAAGTCAACAGCACTGTATGTCACTGGAGGGGGTGGGCTCAGAGCAGGAGACACACTGGGATATTGTGCAGCATGGCAGCTGGGGGTGCCCATGCCTCTGTACACCCTCCCAGGGGATCTCTGGGGGTCCAACAGATCCACAAGTCCAGAGGGAGGAAGCACCAATTGCATGATGATGGCTGCAGCCCTGGCCCTGCGCCAAGTCCCCAGCAAATGAACCAAAGGCCAGAGCAACCCTTGGGGCTTGGCCACAATGCCTGCATCACTCTTCAACCTTTCCCCATGCTGGTATCATTCTGCCTTCCTTTAATGCCCTCCTGCTCCCCCACTACAGGTCTCAGCCATCCTGGACTCCCTGGAGGTAAAGGCTTTCCAGAGCAACACCATCATCACCCAGCTGTGAGTCAGATGTGAAGCAGCCCATGACCACTCCAAGGATCTGGTGGGGCAGGGCTGAGCGTGGGGCCAAAGAGTTTGGTGCACAAAGGGCATTTCCCTGCAGCTCAGAGTCTGTTTTTCCAGCGCTGATGCTGGTAAACCTTTGGAGACACAAGCCAGTTGGCACCTTCCACTCCTGCCTCATCCCTTCTTTACCATTGCCCAAATGGGAATACTGAGGCACGGTGAGGCTCGGTCACTCTGAGAGGCAGCAGCAGCTCTGCCAGCAGCCTTCTCTTTTCCCTGCAGGACAGACAGCGATGGCTTCACCTTTGTGGTGGTGTCTGAGTTTGCCTATGACAGCCGCGGCACCGTCATCCGCTTCCTGAACGAGGAGCTGCCCGCAGCCATCACCGGAGCTTTCAACAGGCGGCGGGGGCGGCGGGAGGCGGCCACGGCTGCCTCAGGGTCTCTCCTCTTCCAGCCCCTGCACCAGGACAACATCACTGACCTGGTGAAGCGTGAGTTACTCCTGGCATTGAGCTGGGGAGTGTGAGAGGAGTATCCCCCTGTCCCTGTTGTCCCCATAACCCTGTGTGACCCAGGGATCAGTTCAAACCCATGGGGGAGGTGGGTGGGCAGCCTCCCAACCCCAGGCATAGATCCAGCTTGGGGAGGCTTGGGGAAGCATCAAGGGGTGTTGCTGCAAGGCCAAAGCCGTATGCTTTCCCTCCCCAGTGACAGTGGATGAGCTGAGGGACTATTTCCCCTGCTCTCTGTACGGCTACAAAGGCTACCGGCTCCGCTACATGGGGACCATTGGCTTCGTCTGTATCTCCCCTTGCAAGATGGGCTACTGCCAGCATGGTGGCCAGTGCCAGCACCTGCCCGAGGGGCCCACGTGCAGGTAGCAGCTGCCCCGGGGTGGACAAGGCTACCCTGCACAGCTGCTTCTCCCACAGCTTCACGGCTCCTCCCTCCCCTCCACAGCTGCCTGCCCTTCTCCATCTACTCCCCGGCCGGAGTCCAGTGTGAGTGGCTGGCCATCAGCCTGGCTGCCTTCCTCGGCATCCTGCTGGGAGCCCTGGCTCTGCTCTGCCTCCTGTTTGCCATCGCCTGCCTGGCCCTGCACCTCTGCCGCCAGCACCGCCGCCAGCACCAGGGGTGAGCCAGGGGCTGGACCTGCACAGGGGCGGGTGCTGGACATGTGGCAGGTTGGGGGTCAGAGAGAAAAAGTGATCAAAAACCCACATTTGAAAGATCCACCACTGGTAGAACTCATCTGGTTTGGGCAAGGGAACTCTGCCCTAGGAGAAGGGTTGGGTGACCTTTCAATATCTTCTAGCCCTTTTTCCAGTCATCCGCTGCTCAGGGGTGCAATAGCATCAGTGGGTTGATGTTAGCTTTCCTTTTCCCCCTATGTTAGGGAGCATTTGCATTTCTTCCTCATCCCACCCAATACTTGGTTACAGATGGGCTTTCTATTTAATTTTAATTTGCATACCACCCAAATGATTCCCACTGCAATTCACATTGGTCTGGAAAGAACTAGTCTGGAGTGAGGAAAAGTGGTTTAAGAATTGGACCTTGCTCTTCAGAGCAGTGAGTTAACAGAAAAATGCAAAGTGCAAGGCTGGGGTGGAAGAACCAGCATCTCCTTCTCCCCTCCTCAGCCCTTGGTCCTGCAGTGGCACCCACATTAAGGGGATCTCCCGAGACCCTGGCTCTGGTCAGAGCTGTGTCCTGCCCCTGCTCCCAGCTCCCTGCCAGTCTTGGAGCCAGGGATCTCTGGGAGGTTCCTCTGTTCATTTGCACTTGTGGCAAAGCAAAAAATTGTGTGTGCACAACTGAGGCTTTTCCTCCTCTTACAGCCCCATCTCACCCCTACAGTCAGTCACTGCTCCCCTTTGCCATCTGACCCAGACACCAGCACCAGGCAGGTGTTCTGACATGTTCTCCCTGTTCTGTTTCCCCCTCTCAGGGCCAAGGAGACCTTGTGGAGGACACGGCCCTTCTCCTGTGAGTACATGCCTGTAAAACGCTCCCCACTAAGGCTCTGCTTCACCCCAGTCCTCAAGCTCTGCTCATCTTCCCTGCTCCAGCTTTAACGATGGCAGAAGAACAAGCAGAGCCCACCATTTCCCACTCCCTGGAAAGGCATTGGAAACTGCAGCTCCAGGCCATTGACCCCTCTGCCCAGGTCTACTGTTTCCATGGGATGTTGGGGTGGGGAATATTGGGGTGGGGAACATTGGGCTGGGCTCTGAATCCTGGCCCTGTGCCTCAAAGGTGCTCAGGAGCTGTGCCTCATCCTGAAGCACCACCGATGCTTTGGCCAGCAATGGGATCCACGCCCCCATCTGAGCTCATTGCAATGCACAGAGCCAATGCCACACTGACACATGGCCTGTTCCTCCTTTACAGATAACAATCCAGAGACCCCACATTATGCCTCCAAGCCAGTCCCCCCAGCAGCCCTAACCTGCCTCCAGTCCTTTTCTGGCACCTCCAGGCTCACAGAGGAGCCAGACACTGCTGCCTGCTCTGCCGCTTTCTCTCAAGGTCTCCAGCAGCAGCAACACGTGGAAGCAGGGGATAGGCAGCTGCCTTTTGGGTTCTGGGAGGATTCACTCTGGAGGAGGTGCTTTTTTGAATGTGTGTTTATGTTGGGTGACCAAAGGTGACCATTTCACCTTCCGCTGAGGACCTGCAGAGACACCTGGGATCATCCTTGAATGTGTCTGCACCAGAGTATGTGCTACTGCAATATAACCAGACACTGCAGAGCCCCTGAGAGCAGGGTCAGGTGGGCCAATGCATTGATTGTAATTCCTTAGGAACCAAATAGAATAAACCAAAAATTTCGGCTTGCTGTTAAATTGTCTGCACCTCAAGGGTCCCCACGCCAGCCCTGCTTTGCTGTCATTGAGCCCTCAAGTCCCTTTCAAATCCCTGCTTTCTGCTGGTCCCATCCACAGAGCCAAAGCAAATATGGATGTAAATTTTCTGATGGCTTCATCCCCTCATTTTCCCTACACACACCTGCAAGTCTCCTCACACTGCTTTCATGGACACTGCTTACAGTAGCTCAGATCATACAGGTTGGGCTTTGGTCCCCACAAACATCCCACAGCCCTTCAACTCTGGTGATTGGGAGATGCTGATCCAAGGAGGGTATATCAGACCCCATCAGACTCCCAACTCCCACCCCATTCACTGCCCTAGACCCTGGTTTAGCTGTATCTGCAGCACTAAGGCCAAGAACAGAAATATCCTGTAATCCTGCTGCTCCAAGCCTGCCCTGTCCCTGCTTCCCACCCCAGTTTGGCAGAGGACATGGCTGCTGCAGGATCTCAAACCATTCCATCTCAGGTACTCAAACCATTCCAAGGTCTTATTGAACAAACAAGATTTGACAATGATTTATTTTTTTTTAAGAAAGGAAGATGTTCTCTTACACACAAAAAATTATTTTTCTTCCAACATTTCTGATCATAGGGTTGCATTTTTCCCTCACACACCCAGGAGACGTATTGATCTGATTCTGGCTTGATCTGGAGAATTGTCCCTTCTCCTGAGCACAGGGCCCAGGGACCACTCAGGGAGGGGTGGCTGGGAAAGAGAAGTGGGGGACAAGACAGGACTGGCTCACAAGGCAAGCCTGGTGCACCCTGGTATTTAGGGCTTGGCCACAGTCAACCCATATGTGGTGTTTAACCCTTTCCCCTGGTGCCAGGGGTCCAGCCTCACCCTGCAGCATGGGAGCACAGTGGGATGTAGGAAGGACAAGGGTGGTGTGTGCAGTGAGGGGTACCTGCCCAACTCCCCACCAGTTCTGCCCCCCAGCTGCAGCTGGGAAAGGGCAGCTAAAGCAACTGAATCCTTGGAACAAGTCTGGGTTAGAAATGTCAACTTGTGCCAGGGCAGGCAACTGCAGGCACTGGCCAGGTGAGCTGCCCCGCATGGTGGGCAGGGGTGATGGGCTCTGTGGAGGGACACAGGGGAAGAGCAGATCAAAGGACAGGAGGATCAGCCGTGGCCCAGAATGTGCTTTGAGTATGCAACCTCCCAGTTACTTGTCCTCTCCATCTGCAAAGAAGAAATGAGATTTGCTCAGCCACCTTCTCCCTGTGGGGCAAGCTAGGAGCCCCAGGGTATTTTGTTGCAGGGGCACAGGGACAGAGGGAAAAGAGACCCCACAATCCTGCTCACCTATCTGCTCATCTGAGTCATTCTCTGCCTCCTCCGAGGAATCTGTTGAGGGTTGCAAGAAAGCCCCACATCAGCTTACACCATAACCACATTTTCTGTGGTCCTCCACACCTCCCAGTGCCATTACCTCCAGACTATACTGGTGGTTATGTGCTGAGGGACATGTCCCCACAACCCCACACAGCCCAGGGCATGGCACAACCTGCACATGAGTACCCCAAAACCCTTCTCTCATCTGCTCAGGGCCTTAACCACAGAGAGGCTGGGACATTCCCATTCCCCTCCCAGGACACCAAGACAGCATCACCCCAGCTCACATGAGCTGCAAACCCACCCATGCTGGGTGACTGGTATCCATCACAGCCAATCTTTGGCCTCTTC